>JAUMHL010000018.1:23732190-23750112 GCA_032362345.1 Sandelia bainsii
TTCATCCTGAAATTTCACCCGAAAGCTGAATATCCCTAACTTTTTGTGAGTAGTGTATATATATATATATATATATACATTTAATAACATCTAAATTAGACGGGGTTTCTCCTCTGCTTCCGTGTCTTTCATGAAGCAGCGTGTCTCCTCTGCATTTTGTGCAGGGTAAAGAATCACAGTGTTATCAACAGGTGCGGTTTGCATCACTATTCTGCAGCTGACCCTGATCTCCACGTAGAAAGCAGCAGATCCGAGTGTTTATATAGAGTCGAGGAAGGTTATTATAATTAGCTGAAAAAGAGTAAAAAGTCTAATTTTCTTAATTACATACAAATAGAAATCAAAATGAAAATATAAACTACAATGTAGTCATTGACTAAACTACATATCTTTGAAAAGCTGAAACTAACAAACCTAGTCTCTAAAACAACTCAAACTAAACTAATTTGCAAAGAAATTTAAACTATAATACCCCTGGTATAAATACCATATCGATCCTACGTTCCAGCGCAGGTGTCTTTGGGAAATTTGATGTTGCTGTTGCCAGCATGGCCTCAACCTCCAGCTTTGCTCCTCCAAAACTGGCAGACTTCATCCTCACAGAGCGGCTGGGCAGTGGTACCTATGCTACGGTGTACAAAGCCTACAGAAAGGTGAGTTTGTGGAGAGATTTGAGGGGAAACGTCACATAAGGCCAAAGTTTTTAACATCTTGCATCTGCATCTTCCACTAAAGGTTTGACTCAGTTGTTCAGCAGTGAAATTCTGTGTACTTTACTTAACTTCACTTGCCTTCTTTAATAAATGATGATATCCCAGTCGGTGTGAAAATTATTAACCATTGCTAAAATGTATTCTGTCTAATGCTACTTTTACTTACAGGTATTTCTATTATAAGCACTGTCTAGTTTTGTGGTTAAAAGTGAAGAGGAACTCTATTTCCTGACTGTGATGTTGCAGGGAGACAGTCGAGAGGTGGTGGCAGTGAAGGTGGTTGCTAAGAAGACTCTAAACAAGGCATCTACAGAAAACCTGCTCACAGAGATTGAAATCCTCAAGACTGTACGTCACCCTCATATAGTTCAGCTCAAAGACTTTCAGGTAAGCTCACGTGTTTTAGGTGCTAGCTTATGGACGGGATGTGCTGTGAATCAAAGTACATTTTAATAGCAATAGTTATTATCTGTTCTTTGCTTCAAGGCTGTATCAATAAAAGAAAGCACAACAGGAAAACAATTGTTAAGTAAAGATTGTAATGAAGTCTCTGTCCTAAAAACTGAACAAACAAGTCAAAAGAGTGAACAAAAGAATTTTATCTTAAGTGCCTGATTTTATTTTTCTTTCGTCAGTGGGATGCTGAGAATATTTATCTGATCCTGGAATGGTGTTCTGGTGGAGATCTCTCTCGCTTCATTCGCAGTCGTAGGATTTTGCCCGAGAGGGTGGCTCGACGCTTCCTGCAGCAGATTGGTGAGTCATCTCCAGACATGAATAAACTCTATTTACAGATACATTTTCTTTTTTCGTTCTGATTCTGAGATTACATTTTGGGTATTCCCTACATCCATGCACACCACTTTTTTGTTGTGATTGTGTTGTGTTGTGTGTGTGTGTGTGTGTTTGCACAGCCTGCGCCCTCCAGTTTCTTCACGAGCGAAACATCTCGCACCTTGACTTGAAACCTCAGAATATTCTGCTCAGTGGCTCTGTCCTCAAACTAGCAGGTGATGCCTGTTTACACTTTCACACCAGTACATAAACACACCGTGGTTTGTATATGATTGTGATTTTATGAGGAATGTTCCAGACAGTGAAAAAAACTATCACTGTCACGCTATAGTATTTGCAGAACAAGGAAGTACACATTTGCGTTAAATTGTAAATTAGTCTTGCAGCATCAAAACAACAACAACAAACAACTTACTTTACATTATAAACACATTAGTTTGTGAAGATATACAACAGTTTTAGGAGGATTATATATTCACTGGGATATCTCACAGTGAACATGTTTTTACATTCTGATTTGCTCTCAGATTTTGGTTTTGCCCAGTACATGTCACCATGGGATGAGCAGAGTGTGCTGAGAGGATCTCCTCTTTACATGGCTCCTGAAATGGTGTGCAGATGCCAGTACGACTCCAGGGTCGACCTGTGGTCAGTAGGAGTTATTCTCTATGGTGAGTACTTTGTGTTTACCTTTTCATTTCTTGAATGTGTAATATGTGAATTACACACTACTTCACGTTTACCAGACTGATTAAAAAGTAATTTTTTAAGATTATATTTCTTTTTTTCAGTAAGATAAAGAGTTTGGGTTTATAGGGTTATATATAGGTTTATAGGTTACATACTTGCAGATGCAGTGCGAGTAGCATTACAATTGAAATGTTTTCCCAGGGATGTAACCTGGTGTTTGAAATAAAAGGCAATAAAAAAGCTAATCAGCCTGGCCCTGCAGGCTGGAAAAAGCATGCCCAGTAGGTCAAAAAAACAATTGTGCCATTAATCATAAATGGCAGCCTGTTTTCGCACTCTTTTTAGTGGTACACTAATTGTGCAGTAATAGTGAACTGCAGGGGTGGCCAATTCTGGTCCTCGAGTGCCACTGCTCTACTTGTTTTCCAACCAGCCCTGCACTTACAGCTTCTGATTGGCTGAGCACACCTGATCCAGTTAATCAGCAGTAGGTAGAGCAGGGATAGTTGGAAAACAAGCAGAAAACACCAGTGACCCGCAAGGACCAGGGCCACCATTGGCCACCCCCTGGTGTACTGTGTGAAGTTTGTAAGCCAAATAGAATATGATGTAATGTGCTGAGAGTGCCCAATAAAGGCCAGTGTTGTTCATGTTCAGTTTATATTTTAAGATTCCCTGTGGAGTTTTTGACCTCTATTAGCAGCTATGGAGCTGTGTTTAGTTTATCTCATACACACACACACACACACACACACACACACACACACACACACGAGTGATGCTCACACGCAACTCGCACTATTACACTATTTCGCTGCTCTACAGGTGGCGGTAACATGACAAGATGTGTAGCAATTCACCAGCTCAGGCAGGGAGCAATACAGGCAGCAATGGCACAAAGATGTGCAGTGAATGACGTTTTACAAAAATTAATTTTGTAGATGTTTGATGAAAAAGGATATACGTTTGACACATTTGTTAGACCTATCAAGGATACACATGATGTGTTTTGGTGAGTAAAACTGACTTTAAACATTAAACATTTTAAACTTTTTTTTTTTTTACAAGAAAACTCCACAGAGTCCATTTTAATGCAGCTAAAGGAAGATCATTTTTAAATAACATCTGAAGAATCCCTTACCTAAAATCAACTTAACCTGCAGTTAGTGTGTAATTGGTGTAATTACTGCTGATTATTTATTTTTTGTTCTACTCAACATTGTCTGTGTACATATAGAGGCGCTGTTTGGGCGAGCACCATTTGCATCAAGATCTTATACTGAATTAGAGGAGAAGATCCGAAGTAACCAACCTATTGAGGTAAGTAAGCAATAAATGTGTTTAGTGCTGGTGAATGTGCTGGACCAAGACAGTTAGCTGTCCTATAAAAAGGAGTCACTGCTTCCGCTGCTCTGTTACATGTTTTGGTGAATGCACATATAAATGACAAATATAGGGTATAACCAGTGAAAAACCATAATAAGATATGATTTGTGAAAATGGCCACATCAGTATGTTCCTGTAACCAAAGCCTAAAGTATGAACACAAGTAAATATTTCATTTAGTAAAATAAAATTATACTGCTACAGCATGTTGGCATCAACATCATCATTGTAAGAATGTTGTTGTTGATAAGTTTACAATGATATTTTGCCCCTGTAGCAGAGTAATCAAAACAAATTCAGTTTTTATCTGACTTCATTTGTGAATGTTAACTGTAAACCACCAGATGGCATACTTTCATTCTAGACCCTTGTCTTGCATAAGGAGCACTGTCAGTAAAGGCGTCTAGCTGTTCCTCTCTAGTAACTTCTCCAGCATTTAAAGGAACAATTTGCCATAGAAATGAAAGAAAAGGGCTTCACTGACCATAAAACAACCAATATAACATATATTCAGATACTATTTGAGAAACAAAGTGATAATTGTATATCCAAGTCAGCTGCTTTAATCACATGATCTGTAATTCATATCTTTAGAAATCTGTAGTTACATCGAACAAGAGTTTTTAATATGTCGGTTTTCATCTGAAACAAAGTTGTAGTTGTGTCTCTGTCCAGATTTGCTCGCTGCACACACAAACCATAGTTTGATCACCATTGCGACAATGAAAGAGACCTGTACTTTTAATGATGGAATGGTTTTCAAAACGCTTTAATTCTTGTGTCAAACATTAGGCTTAAACTCAGTGGATTGCATTAGAGTATGGTCTATTACCCGGGGATTCACATAAAGAGCTTTAAGGTCATCTTTTGACAGAAAGTAGCAGCGTGAGACAAGAAGGTGTTTGGCAACAATCTGCTGTCCTTTGCCTGTGGACGGTCCTGTGGACTAAGTGCAACATAATAAGGTCACTTTTTATGTATCAGCTCCCTCCTGGGGCCAGGGTATCCAAGGACTGCAGGGACCTTCTTTTGCGGCTGCTGGAGAGAAATCCAGACGCCCGGATCACCTTTGCAGAGTTCTTCACGCATCCTTTCATGGATTTGGAGCACATGCCAAGTGCAGAGAGCCTAGTGAAAGCGGTAAGAGAATAAGATGAAAGGGAAGTATGCACAGTATGTGTGTGTCTGCTCTAGGTGACCATAAATAACAAGTGTACGATTGAGCACTGAGCATATGTGCTCATGTTAGTAGGGTTGTATTCGTGCCTACCCCACATGTGCTTTCACGCATGATTCTGTATACATAAGCAATGAATTTTCATTCAATGAAGCCAGTTCTTATTTCCCATTTTCAGAAAGAGCTGGTCCTGCAGGCTGTTCAGAAGGACCAGGAGGGGGAGAGGTCTGCCGCTCTGTCTCTGTACTGCAGTGCCCTTGAGCACTTTGTCCCCGCTATTCACTGTAAGAACAACATTTACTCTCATATCCTGTCTGTGGCTTAAACAATGCGCTGCCTTTGTTCCACCACAAAAAACTGGCAATGTAAACTAACTAAATATGAAACCAAAACGTTTCTTCTGTCCACCCTCTCCAGTCGAGACAGACAGACAGCGTAAAGATGCCCTCAGGCAGAAGGTAGGCCTGAAAACACCCCCTCCCGTTCACATTTGGATTACTTTCTATTTTCAGTTGGTCTTTTTTTTTACGCTCCAGTGGCTTTTAGTTGGAATGAATTCTTCTCTATGAATACCATATGGTGTGGATGGAGAGCATATGGCGTGGTTAATGTTATTAAGTTGAGTCAATGTAAGAGGACTTCCCGCAGGTCAGTCAGTATGTGTCCAGAGCCGAGGAGCTGAAAGCCCTGGTGGACTCCGACAACAGACTGAGCTTTGAGGAGGCCCAGACCTCCAGGGACATCCTCCGAGGTAACAAACACAGCTCTTTGCAGAGGCATCACCACTACATGTGGGCTTTAGCCTTGTCAGGTCAGGTGCTGTCTGCATGAAGTTCTGACATGAAATGTGTGTTTCCGTCTTTTAGTTGGGTTATGCAATTGAGTAATGCATATTTTTAGTAGAATGCACTAATGGTACATTTAGTCTAATACAGTACAGAGTCCAATGTGGTGTTTTCTGTTTTCCTGCTATTTCAGAAATGTCTCGACATCAACCGCGACTGTTGGCTGCTTTGGACATGGCCTCTACTGCCATTGCTAAGGTTTGATGATGTCACTGCTGTAACTGAAAAAAAACTACCACATTACAAACTAAACCCCCTCTTACAGATTGGTTCTTGCTTGACTGGTGAACCAAAAACATCTACACTGCAGTTTTGCCTGCCAAATTCTTTTTTTAGTTGTGCAGACATTTTTTTTATATTTGTTTGCCTCTGCTGTTGACAGACTGAAATATTTAAGAGTGAACTGTAATTAATAATCAAATTTTATAAACCTAACAGGCTGGCAGTATCAGTATTGAGTTAGTTGAATTATACAAGTATCAGGATGGCTCAGGTAACTCTGGTGTGTTTAAAAGCTTTGTGTTGTCTCATCTTTATCCTCTTATAGGAAGAGAGTGGATCGGATGATCATGAGGCCCTGGACGTGTACCAACAGTGCTTAGGAGAACTGCTGTTGGCGTTAGCAGGTTGAAAAAATCTTTTCTTTCCATGTTTTCCTTTCCATACAATATCACTTTATTCCTGTTCTTTACTGCTGTTTGCTACTGAGCCACTTTACATGAGCACAACATTTAAATATCTTGGCATTAGTTAGTGACTGACTAAGAAATGTAGACATAGCACTACACACACATACTACATACAATACTTCCCCCTTCACCTCATAAAGAAATAGCTATGGGTTTGTGTGTGCGCACATTTATTATTAGAAAAAATGAATAAGAGAAACCTGGAGGAAAAGTCATTTTAGAGCACATGTTGTTAACTAGTGTGGACATTATGGACAGACTAAATCATAAATGTACTTAAGAGTTGAGGGTTAAGAAACTGAAACACAAGAAATGGCTGCACAAACAAAATGATAGCCAAAGGAAAGACTGGAAAAGAGAGACAAAAATGACTTGGAAAGACAATGAAGATATAAAAGATACTTAACTGATATTTAACTGGATACAGAGAAATAGAAACAAACAGAGAGAGCCCCTAAACAGGACATGAAGACTTTGAAAGAGATGAATATAATCAAGTCTCGGAGAAAGAAAAATAACTTGGAGAAAGTGATTTAGAAAGACACAAATTGCCAGAGAGAGGTTGAGTAAAGCAGTGGATTTGGAGAGAGACGGGGACACTTAATAAGCGACAGACAGACAAACAGGCAGAGGAACTACAGAAGAGACCCCTTTGTTTCTCTATGTGGCCTGGCGTCCATTAGGCTGGTCTCATGAGCTCATCTGGAAGATTGGCCTAATGGAAGAGGTGGGATAGAGTGATCCAGATGTGGCTTTGAGCTGGGATGGGACCTGGTGCCAGCGCCCTGTGTGTGGTATGAGAGCCCTGCCATCTGCTTTCTATTTAGATAACCCACTTCATTTCTTTGTGTTTTTACACACTAGAAACAAGCAAAAACGATTACCTCTCAAATAGCATAAGAGCTCTAATTGTCCAATCAGTCCCATCTTAATTTCATTACATTATAATTTTTTTAATAATATATATATATATATTATACATAATTTTGCTGATTATTCTTCATTGATTGTTTATTCATATTGTCTAAACATAAAATCCTATTTTGTGTAGTTCAGCAGCTCTTTATGGTGAATGGCCAACCACACATTCAATGATAGAGAAGACTCTGGATTACACAAGTCTCTGAGCTGCACCAAGAGGGTTTGCTAATTTGAGACCTCAAATTGCAGAGACTCTTTGGACTTTATTATCCACAATTTGTGTAATGTGATGGCGGTGGACTACCTCAATTAATAGGAACAGTTGTGTGTTCCTGATCATTGGAGGCTGACTTTTACGATGATGGATGGTGCCATGTTTATGTACACTTGCTGAGTAGTTTGTAGTTGAAGAAATTCCTTACAAAAAAATACAATTACATTTATATGTGAGAGTTTTTATTAGATATGTATAGGAGAACCTCCATCTTGTCTCTGGGTCAAACTAGTCCAGGTAACCACATGCCGTCCTAACCAGCCTATCTCTCCAATGTGAGGGAGCTGCACTTTGTGGCACAGCAGACACCACCAGGGGGAATGTGGAGAGAAAACATTGGTTCTTTGTTTGGCTAAGAGTTCTTTGTTGCACTGCTTCCCAACATGCCTCACCACCAGAGCACCCTCCTCCTCCTCTTTTTCTCTCTGTCACTCCCCTCCACTGGTTTACATTCGAATCATTACCTCCCTGGAGCCCCCAGTCTACAGACTAGCGAAATCCAATCTAGTAGTTGACCTACTAGAAAAACAAGGTGATTAGGTAGTGGACTCTCTTCGGACATCCTCTCCTTTCTCATTATTCTTGTCTTTTCTTTCTTTGTGAGCCAGCCGAGCCCCAGGGCCGTAAGAGAGAGCTGCTCCACAGTGAGGTGAGTGGGTGAGGAAGAGCTTCTGGTTGAGTGCTGATGGTGTGGACAATCATGAGTGAGCTGATCACAAAGCTCTGAGAGCACACCAAGAGCTGCATCACATGATCCTTTTTCTTACAATCACAGTATGCTACCTTTCTGTGGCAAAGACCAAACAAGGTAATCTATCATCTGTAGTATTGTTTCATATTCATACGTCATTGTTCACTATATAATTGAATACTTGAAGCAGTTATAAGCTAAAAAAGCTAAAAACACAACGAGTGTTGGAAATGTTGGATGATTCCAAGTGAATGTTAATGTGACTGTAAATAATATTATGATTTGAATATTTCTAATCAATTATTGCAAGTTTATCTTGGTTGATTTAAAACTGATTCAAATTAAAAGACCTAGGTAACTTAACATAATGCAGTAAGTGTTACTGAAGCACACAGATTTCTCATGTGTTCCAGTTAATGAATTCAGTAATAGTAATAATCGAAGAACCACCAACCAACTCCTGTCATTTACCTGCTTTGTTGCACTAATAATGCCTTTCCTGTAAACTACATGGCATACTTTTAGATACCAAAATGAACATACTTGCATAAAGGTAAATTTGATGGTCCAGTGACGTTGCTATCTGTGACTTTCTGGAAGAAAGACCCTGAACACTAGTATTAATATTCTGCTTTCACAAACACATGGAAGACAACTTGTATATGTTTGCCATTAATGCTCTTAGCTTTTTTGTTTTGGTAAAATGTTTAGTCAGTAACTAAGCTTACAACAGAGAACAGTATTTTGCCAACAGGCCCTAAAAGGGGAATGGCAGTTTGAGTGGGCCTCGTAGACCTCCCTATTTGAAGTTTTATGGGTGCTTGTCTTAAGTAAATTCAGATACGGCTCTAATAATCTAACGCAGCATTAAGGAGGCAGGGTGCGGGATTAGATCGAAAGCATGTGTGCATGTGAGAACCAAAAAAAGCCTAAATACGCTGCCATGACTGGCATCCACATGTGTTCATATCAACTGTAGAGCACACTTTAGTCTTTCAAAGCCACAATTCAATATCCTGACATCTCGCATGTGAGCCACAGCTTTAATCTTGCAAGTGCATGTTGATATTATGTCATCATGGATGTACAGACATGAGGTCCTCTTGTTGCCCGTGTTTTACTGTGAGTAGCATGATACTCTGCATGTTATTGATATATCCCATATACCTAGATCACGTCTTCCACATTTATTGTACTGAGTGAGGCTGGGGTCAGGGCTAGATACTAAAAATGTGTGGTCAGAATCACAACATAATGGTGTCTCAACGAGACGTTATGCAAGCCATCAAATTAAGTCTCTCGTCATTATAGCCCTCAGATGTTAGTACAGAAATACTCAAGCGGGCTTGCTGTATACTATGACATAGTGGTGATACATCTAGGTATGAGATGCAGCCAGGAAACTTCATCATTACCAGAAGACTGATTACCACACTAAAGAACACCCTCAAGCATCTGATGACAGCAGTTAGTACTTGCACATGTGTACCATATGAAATGTTTTCAATAAAATAACAGAAGGAGCATGAAGCAGATTAGTAGAGAAGACGCCTCAGTCAACACTAAACAAGCACAACTTAGGACATAGAGGATCCTCCCATCTTGGTTGTAGACCTGTCTCTGTTAGGAACAAAACAAAAAGATTTAAAATAGATATAATATATATAACTTTGAACTGATGATGGCACTTGATGAGTAGGCATAGGTATTAAGTTATGTGTAAGAAGAAAGGTCTAGAATCATTAAGACTTAAGACAAAACACTTGTGCTGAAAGTGTACATTTATATTTGTTGTAATTTTATGTCTCATCAGATTAAAAGCTTGATGGCCAGAGCTGAATATCTCAAAAAGCATATCAAGGTAAGGATACATTCCTTGTTTCCTTCTTTGTCTCTGGAAATTACTAAATGTATTAATTATTATTTAAAAGGATGGTGTTAATGATGTTTAATAATGGATATTGTTAGATCATCATAAACCTTTTAGTCCTTATGCCTGTATTTATTTGTGCATGTTTTGTTGTTTGTCAATCTTGGGTCATTACTTGGGTGTGTGTGTGTGTGCGTGCGTGCGCGCGCACGTGTGTGTGTATATATTTATATATATATATTTATATTACAGATGCAGGAGACTCAGAGAGACGTGTCTCTGGATCGAGAAACTCTTGTAGACTCTGTCAGGATCTGTAAGTTTTTCTCTTGTGTTCCTCTGATTTTCTGTGTGTTTTTGAAAACCTTGCAGTTTACCTTGCAGACTATAGGGAGGTTTGGTATTTTAAGGTGGGGGTTGTTAAGTGAAGAATAACCGCCTCAAGTTGTAATGAAATGTCCTTTTAGTGAAGGGTACTCCACTTGTAAAATATGAGCCTTTCTCTTGCTGTGCTGGCCACCCTGCAGGACTGTCTGGCTCTTTGATTTCATTTCAGTGCAGCCCTGGGCCACTCTGTCCTCTGCCCTCTTGTAAAGTCTACCTTGTGAAAGTAAGACTTGGTGTTGGCAAAGAGGCTCCTAACGCACAAACACCAGAAACAACATCAGCACACACACATACATACACATCATTGTTTTTGATAATAATTAAGATTAAAATAATACCTAATAACCCTTTTAATACTCACCTGTTCCCAATTAACCTGCTAATCTTTTCATTTTTAATGTTTTTATTTTATAAACTTTGCAGTTTTATCTTGCCTCTGAACATTTTTGAGTGTGTTGCAGGAATGAAACTCTATATTAGCTTATATTTACAAAATACACCTCACAGATTTTTATTTATTTATTATTAGAAAAGTTCTCAACTCTTCTGACTATAGGAATTGTATGTAAAAATCAGCAACTTCCCTGTCTGTCCACTACTAAAAAACGACTTATCTAGTATATAACACGTAAAGTATTGTTGTTATACAGTACATGTTAATATAATAATGTACTAAATTCCCTAACTGGAATTTACTGTGCCTAGCCCCTGGATGGATAGTGGATACCCAAAGCCTTCACAATATCCTGTTCTCAGCAAGAAATTCCTGGGGAATTATGACAAAAATAATGGGGGAATGGCACCAATGACTTTAAGGGCTGCTCAAGTTTCATGAAGAACGTGGCGTCTTATTCTGCTGCTGTTATTTTAATAAACCACGCCAGCCAGCTACACAAGCTGGCACTGATCCAGCAGCAGCTGTAGTAAAGAGGGTTTCAGCAACGCCCATGTCTTTCTGGAGACCTGAGACTACACCAAAACAAGCAGCAAAGTTTTGCTGAGAACCATCACACTGTAACATGGAACATGTACATTTCCAATTTTAAGCTGCAGGTAGTGTGTCAGTGGCCCAGCTACAGTGAGGCCCACTACAAGCACAGGGACCTGAACCTTCACAGACTGTGATTGAACGTGTTCTAAATGCTGTATGTGTGTTGTCAGTAATATGCTCAGATGTTCTGAAATGGAAATGACGGCCCACTTCTCCTTCAGGCTGAGAATTGATGTTCATACAGGTTCTAGTATAGTTCTAGTATAGTTGCAGCAGCATGTTCATGAGAGAGGTCACATTATGGGATTTTCATGCTTTCTACTGGCATAATTTTTGTGTGTTTGACAGTTTTTAAAGGAATATAACACTGTATATAGTATTTTGTCTAAAACAATCTGAATATATCTAGTTGCTGTGTTCCTAATTATTTATTGTAAACATTAGGCTAATGCTTCTCAAACAGAATAGCTTAAGAGAAAGTAGAATAGCAGAAATACTAGAAGAACAGTTTTATCACATAATATACACAGTTAAGCTAGTAATGAACATAAATAGTTGGTATTTGACATTTTTTTTATAAATGAAAAGACATAAGTGTTAACTAATTTAGTTAACGGTTAATTAATTAAGTTGGAAATTGGAAATTGTGTCATAGTGTTGAAAATGTGAAACCTAATATACATCAATGCATTTCTGTCTTCTCAGCCTGCTGCTTGCAATAAGCATGGCCCCCACAGAGCATCAGGCTGCCTGTCGCTGTTCAGGTTGGACACAAAGCTTTCGCCTCAGCAGGTTCCTGTTCAGACCGAATCAAACCTGCATCACAACTCACACTGACCAACTGTCCGGGTGGGATTTTACAGTTGCCAGCCAAGTGTGGCCAATATTTTGGTTGTTGCTGGAAAGATGTTCTACCAGAAGAAAGAATTTCAGTTTATTTTTTCAGAGGCTGGTAAAATACTGAAAGTAGCTTTAGAATTTTCTTTACACTGTTTAGCCTCAAATCCCCTCCTCCTGACACGCTATTGACATGTAAATGCTGGACAGCTGCTATAACAATACCTTAGCGTCATGGTAAATGAGTGAATCTAATACTGAAACATTCATTTTAGTGCACAGCATGCACAGGTGTTTGCAACACACCTAAAAACTGTGAAAACCTCAAAATACAATCAAACGCAACTGTGGCATTAAGAAGTATCTGAACAGTTTTGAACTGTATTTATACTGAGACCTCTACAAACATGCACACACTCACTCCCCCTCCCTCCTCCCCCTCTTCCCACTGCCTTTACTGTGGGTCAACCACAGGCTCACCATGCTCTCTCCGCTGATGGAGCCTTCTCCACCACTATGAGGGGAAAAACTGGAGAGGTGCAGCCTCTGCTGTATTTACACTAGACTTGCTTTTTCTTAGGTTTGGCACTGGCCAGGTATTTGAGGGATACAGTGATTTGTGGCACTCATGCACAGAACCTTGCCTATGTAAAACCGTAAAACATCAGTGGCAGACCGGTAATCCTCGCTGTTGTAGGTCTTCATGGACCGTTTTGATTTTCAGACAGGTAAAGTGCTTGAATACTCCAAAAGGGAGCATTACTTTTGTTAACACAAGTTTTAAGGCAACTGTAGAAAACACCTGAATCAGGAGCCAAATAAGAAAAGTATAAATATGTCTGCTGGAAAGATTTTCACACTGCTTTGTTGTTTTACTTTTTGTTGAATGTTTGTACAGTTGTGATTTTATAATATATTTATTAAACGGAAAATAAAATGGCAATCTCTAAAGTTCCTGTAATCTGTAACTTCTTCAGACGTTTTGTCAGCAGCGCAAGGGAAAACTCTGTCAGAACCTATGGAAAGATTCATGTCCCATCGCGGGAGGAACGCTGCTGGTCCCTCGCCATCATCAGCATCTATAAGGCCGCTTTAAAGAAACAGCTGGCTCATGTTCACCAGGAGGAGAGAGGAAGGCAGGCAAGGGAAAGTAAGGACAATTAATAATTGTATGATTCAGATATTAGCCTAGATATATAGGGATATAATATGACATTTTATGGATCTCAGAAACCCTGTGAATTACACAGAGTTCATTACAAATATTTTTTTATTGCCTAAAGTTCCTCTGCCAAACATGATAGATCCAGCTCATTTGTTCTTGGGTTATTGCAGTTCACTTAATACTGATTCTCTTAATTAATCCCATTCATTATAAGCATAAGTGGTCATTGAACTGCTCATGCAAGATGCAAAAAAGTGAACCATTCAAAATGACAACGATGGACTAGCATCACAAAAAAGTGGAAAAGAATAAAATTAATAAATACAATAATTTAATGGGACGGTCCAGGGTTATCTATGCTTGGAGGAAACACATTTATAACAGAAAACCTGTGATGCAAACTGAAGGTTTGGAGATTGAAAACATGAGTGTTTGAAGGCACTGGGTCTAATGAAAGACACTGTCCAGCTGCATATTGGGAAATGTGGGCTCATGTGTTTGTGGTATCCGAGCCACACTAGGCACTAAAAGTCTGGATGTTTAGGTCTATGTGGTTTCAACTTCCACCATTTTTGTTTTGTTACCAGTCCCCCAACTTTATGGAAGTGCAATACAAATTCTATCTGGAGAGCTCCTTTAAAATACTGACTCAAAAGACGATAAAAACTTTTCAAAGGCATCACAGTCTTTGGAAAAACCATGAAGTAAAAGCAGTGAAATATCGGTTGTGGTTTTCAAATCTGACCATGAGTCAGATTGGTGTTTGTTTTCTGCTCTGCCATCTGGTTAATCACCTTCACCTGGCATACCAGGTGTAAATCACTCGCAGGCTATATAGTTAGTACAGAGAGCAGCATGTTCCCCTGAGTCCTGGAGCAAAAGGATGGAGAACCACCAGGTGCTGCATTTGTGGCTGTGCTGTGGAGGGGTCTCCAATGACTAATGATGCCCATGGTGTTGGCTTAGCTTCCCTGCTTTAATCGTAACATGAGCATGTTGCTGCCAGGAAAACTTTGGATGCAATTTTGACCCTTGCGCTTGCTTTGTTGTTTGTTTCTGGGAGTACTGCCAATTAAATATTGCCCCAAATGTTTGCAGAGTAGCCTCACAGTAATGCAACCCAGAAAGACGATTCAGAGATGGAAAACCTAACCCACCACCTCATCCTCCGAGACACTTCCTTGTGTCCTCTCCCCAACCACAACATGCGGCATTGTGGCTTTAATTGGCTTCCATTTCACTGAAGCTCCAACAGCACTTTTTATTGTTCATTCCCCTACCAGGCTCTCCTTTCTCTCTCTGTTGATACTGAAAAATTTTGATTGAGTCAAATTGGCATCAACATCACCTGTAAAGAGGGGTCTCTGTGTTCTCGACCTGAAGAAACTAGATGCCCTTGACCCCAGCACCCTGTGCACTGAAAACAGAAAGCAGGTCAGCTATTCACCGTGGCTTGATGGCTATCATGAATTGAACACTGTACCTATGAGAGACAAGAGCCTCCTAAATCCCTGGGTTACTCCCACTTTGGAGCACTGAAGAGAGAGTTGGGGATCAGGGGAGTTGAATAAAGATAATTTAGAAAATGGGCTCCAGCACAGTGCTGCCTTTGTGTACCCCCTGTTCCTCCATACTTTCAACTCCCCAAGGCTGCTCTGCTCATGTTTGTTTTGATTTTGCTCCCAGAATTGGGGTCGGGAGGTGGGACGGGTGTGGGGGTTTGAAGGGGGTAGGGTGGTTATGTTATGTTGGAGGAATTAGGAGGACTAAGATGCACAGCAATGGTTCGACAACCTAACTAAACTACACACAGTCATGTTATACTGTAGCTGTACGGCACTGTGTTTCTCTAGCTTCGTGTTTGTAGAGGATGATAGAGAGTTGGAAATGTCTGGCTGCCTGTGGCTAATGACAAATCGGGGGAAGCTGTGCAGACGTTCTCTTCAGGCCTGGGGGGTGCTGAAACTTGCCACCTGTTAACTCAAGCAACAAACTTATGACTGCTCAACACACGTAGGTCTGTTTTGTCACGCAAAGCTAGACAAATATGGGTCACAGGAAATGTTTTTTTAAACAACTGAGAGTTGCACCAGTTGATGTTATTTCCAACTTATAGAAAGAATAAAGTTTCTAACACCTTGTATACTTGTGTTAATTTATGAACAGTGTAGCAACAGGACCAGATAAGAGCTTGATTTAAACCTTGTAGATTTAACTAAATTGTTCCTGCTCTTACACTGCTCATTTGGACATGACCAAAGTTATATTTTTCAAAACAGGTATCCACCTCACACCTAGCAGCAATGCTAAATGATTTGTTAATGACTTGTAAATACCAAAGCAAGTGTGAAACAAGCCCTAAATGGTTGCTTGCTCTGAAGAGTTTTTTTGTATATGAATAGGAGACTTTGTATATTGGTGCACTGACATGGCTTAAAACTGTGTCATAAAAGTGTAATTTTAACATATGAAACCTTTTTTAATGTTATTGTTAGATTGACTTTCTAACAATAAAGTCATAAGGGAGCACTTGAGCATGTGCTATATGCTATAAAATAAATAATGCCAAGGAGTACTGTAAACATACTGTATGTTAGCTTTATAGTTTCTTTTAGATCATTACTATAATTTAAATGCTCATCCAAGTGGTTTTCACATAAGTACACGGCTATAAAAAAAAAACAACAGTTTTCATTTTACTTTAAATGCATGAGACACTGAAAGAGCAACCAATTGCTTCATCAATTTTAAAGAATGTGGGAGGAAACCAGAGCACCTGGACAAAAACCACACATTACAGCAGACAACAGTGTCCCTGTGTTGACCACTCTGGTGACCCGAAGTCTTGTCCCTGATCCCCAATCTCTGTCCCTCAAGATCCTTAAAGGACAGAGACCAGTGGACCAGGAGGTGAACTGAGGCAGGACTTTTACACTCATCTAAAAGGGAAAAAAGGAGAAACTATATTTTTCCTTCAAGATGATAGAAACGTTTTGGCATGCACTGGTAGGCTAGAGGCTAGAGTTACATGGCACATGCCATGTAACTGCAACGCCGACCAGAGACCTTTGCATGTCACACCCTCTCTCCTCCCCATGTTTCCTGTCTCTCTCTCACTGTCCAACTATCAGATAAAGGCCCAAATGCCAAAAAGTAATCTAAAAAAAAGACGTTTTTCTGTTGTTGTATCTTGCATGGGTTCAGAATGCACCTGCTCACTTACACGTTCAGCTAGCATCTCCTCATTTACAGGCACAGCACAAATAAACTCATATAGTAGCACAGACTCGACATGAGCCGACACAGGTTCTACCAGTGACATTTGTTCAGTAATAAAAATCATTGTATTGGTTCTAACTCATCTACGGAGGAGTAGCCCAAATGAGTGCAGCAGTTTCATTGTTCTGCGTATGTGCTTTCAAAACGTGAGTGACCTACACTCCATACTCTACCTGAATGCCTCCTGCGTAGCACCAGAGTTGCTACTTTGCTAATGTGCTGCCCATGCTATAGCACCTGAACACAGTAAAAGTGGTAACAGGTCCCTTGACTGGATAGAAGGTGAATACTAAACATTCATGGGGGGGGCAAAATGATTCTGAGTCATTTCTCTAACATGCATCAACTTTGTGGAGAGTAAATTAGTAAACTACTCCAAAATACTGACCTTTCAACATTAGAACCAAAACAACTAATGCATATTGATTTGATGGTTGGAGGATATAGTGACGGCCCCTATTGTCAATATGATTTATTTATTTAAGAAACACGTTGCAATAGTTCATGTAGTCTCTGTACCAGAAAGACTGCAACTAACATTTAGAAATCATCAAAGATATTGTAAAAAATATATATTTTTGCAAGACATGTACACAGTACTCCTACACATAAACAAAATCAGAGGCATACTGCAAATGTACACACACACGCACACATACCCACAGGGACATACAAAGTTTAATTAGACATTCACATATTCGTGAGTACACTCTCCTATCTCTTTGTCGACAAATCACATCATTACACAACCTCAGTTCATAAACATTTTATTATAAAACTCATTTTTCCACAAGACACTGCTCTGAGACATTTACTGCTATGTTTCCATAAGATGAGATGACAAATTTGAAAATCCCAAGTTTTGCTATGGTTTTCAACCATACTGATAAATAACCATGTATCGGTATGGTTCAAGACTTCATAAACAAAAACAAACAAAAAGCGTTTTAGATTTGACACAATTTTATGTGGTACAGACACGAATGAGCAGCTTCATTACAAGTGATCAGTACTAAGAGAAATGTTTTCCTTACTTTCGCTTTTAATTAAACAGCTTAAAAGGTAGAAAAGTGGAAAAAGGAAGTGAGGCTAAAAAGGCTGCTGGTTTGAATCCCTCTGCTATCCCTCAGCTGCCCTGTAGCTGTGCTGTGCATCTTATGTAAAACAACAAAAATAATCTCAAAATAAATACCATCATTTTTCTGAGAGAGA
>JAUMHL010000018.1:23750212-23768399 GCA_032362345.1 Sandelia bainsii
AATCTCAAAATAAATACCTTCATTTTTCTGAGAGAGAAGAACCTTACAACTAATGATATTTGTGAAATTAACTAATTTAACTTGTTTTATGCATTTGTGCATGTTCTTTAGACACCAATTAGTGACAGTTTTGCACACTTCTGGTTCAATTAGCAACACTCAAACACTGTGCGACAACATAATTAACATACATTCAACCCGTGCTCGTCTATTCTTATCAGACTAGTTGTTATAACTGTGCACACACTGTCGTGACACTGCTATGTTCACCCA
Organism: Sandelia bainsii; assembly: GCA_032362345.1. Taxonomy (NCBI): domain Eukaryota; kingdom Metazoa; phylum Chordata; class Actinopteri; order Anabantiformes; family Anabantidae; genus Sandelia; species Sandelia bainsii. The sequence continues at coordinate 23,750,486 of JAUMHL010000018.1, forward strand.
TTATTGAAGGCCAAGCAGTGTCAGACCAGGTAAGCTTCTTGCCATGTACAATTCTGTGGATAAACTGAAGGTCTTATATAACACCTATTCACACCAGCAGCAGACAGGCCTTCCTATGCTGTTGCTTGAGCAGCAAGGACAGAGGTCTAGGTATATAAAGGAGGCAGGCTGTAGAGAAGAGGAAGGGGGGGGGGGGTCCTCAGGAAAAGTTCAATAAAACAAGCTCAAATGGGGGAGGGGCCCCAGACACAGTGCTAGAGAGGCACTTCTGTTAATTTAAGTACTTTATTCCACACCCTTGCCTGTCCTCGGATTGTTCCCACAAATATTTGAAGTGTGGTTGCTGCAACAATGTTGAGCCCCCTGAAATGAAGAGCAGAACAAACAGAAGCTGGATGGGTCCAATGTTTGTCTAAGGTCTTAATAAAGCCACACTCCAAGCACCATTGAAACCAAACAAACAGCAGCTCTTTAGAGGCACACAGAAGGGCCGTTTGGTTCATTTCCTGTCATTATCACCTGATACTATTTTTACCTTTTGTGACAGCAGAAGTTACCAAAAAAGTGAGCAAGAGACTGAGAGTACTGTGAGGCCAACCATGTGGGATTTGGAATCACAAATCATAAGAGCAGTTTTCCTGAGTGAGATGTGCACTAAGAAGAATTACTATGCAAATTGCACAGTTGTGGAAGGCCTACACAAATCACTACCATGCTCTCTGTCACCACTCAACCAAACTGGGATTGCAAGGAGGCCTGAGGGTGAAAAACATTTTTTTCCTTATCCAACAGAACTGCCTTCAAGGCCTGTGTGTCACGCTGTCATTCATAAATCCAACAAGTACGCATTATCTCAGTATAATAGTCGTGCAAGAGGAAGAAACAGGAGCGCCACGCAGCTGGTTAACCTCTGGGAAGCAGAGGAATGATCAGTATACAGTTCTTCTCTGTCATTTTTAGAGTCATAGTCTTCGTCCTCATATATGTCATCTACTTCAGGCTGGTCGGAAACACTGTGGTCTCCTATGGAGCAGAGTTTGCTCATGTTCTCCTTGACCACTTCGCAGAAAGGCCTCTCCACCCCATCACAAACACAGCGGTTCAGCAGCATGCCATTTGGGATAAACAGCATCTGCTGAATGGTAGCTTTACACTTGGAGGAGCACTTCCTGCCATTGAACAGCTGCCCGCAGTATGATAAGTAGGCCGTGAGGGAGGTGTGGCAGTTGCTGTCCTCCTCGCAGCGCTGCCGGGCCTCCATGCACCCTATCCCCCCGGCATCGCTCGGATATCTGCGAGGGAGGCACGGCTCTATGGCTCGCTTGGCGCTGAGGCACTCCGTGTCCTGGGCGCAGTCGCAGGTCTCCAGGTCTGGCCCGCTGCGGGTGTGATTCAGTCTTATCAGAGCGTTAATGCAGTGGCTTGGACATTGTCTCCTCGTTCCTCTGATGTTCCCCTCACAAGCTGCTAAGTATTGACTGTACGCAAGTCCACATTCGGGTTCGTCGTGGCACCGAAGGAGCGCCTGCCAGCAGATTAGCTGGGCATCTAAGGCTGCAAAGAACAGAAACAGCGCAGCTACAGTCATTCCGGGAAGCATGTCCGTTCAAAAGTGGGAAATCATAATCCAAAGTGCGGTCGGCGCCTGCTCCATGCCACCAGTGCAGATGTGACTTGGACACTCCAACGCGCCGCAGTGCTACCCAAAGTTAACGCACAATCTAACCGCAGTAATTGTCCACAACTCTGTTTGTACACTTGAACTCATCTTTCTTGCCATTGTTAGTTTCGACTCATCTACCCAGCTCTAACACTTTTAGCATCCGTCCACACATTACGATGTTTTTGTTTTTTATTTGGAGGAGGTTTCTCTCCATCGCATTCTGTCCCGCTGTGTGCGTCTTTGTCCCTCTTTTTGCTGTTACGCTTCACGGTCCGCAGAGCATTTCCCCACAACACCCCTCCCTCTGTCGAAAAAAAGAAAGAAAAGTTTTCCTTCCCCCCTCTCCCTCTTTCTCTCTCATTTACAATCCTGGTCACCGATTGGTCCTCTTTGAGGAGTCAGACGTGGGACCCATTTCCAGGCCTACAGCAGCACAGCTTTGCGCACAAATCCTCTCAGTATATGACGAGATAGACTGGATGAAAATGTTTATAATTTGCCTTGCATGAAACCCAGGATCTGTGTGGTCCCCTCTGCTCTTGCAGCAAAACACAAGTGGGGCCGAAGGTGGGAGCTTGCAAAACGCATTCCTTCTGCAACATGCACTCATGTACAACGTCACTGCTCTAACGTTCAGCGCAGAAAAACAAATCTACTGTTTTAGACATGAACAAAGCCAGGAGAAACTCAATCGTTGAGACTTTTCACTTAAAGGTTCGCGCTAATTGTCTTGTCCCTCTTTACTCCCCTCTCTCTCTCTCTCCCTCTCCCTCTCTCCTGCCTCTAAGTTTTAAAGCCATGATTGATAGAAAAGAATGGAAGAGAATAGTATTTTCTGGCCCGTTTCACCCTAATTGTGTCAGTTTGGCCATGCAGTGGCCCAGTGTCTTTCCAGACTGAAGATTGTTCACGCACTGCGGCCTGTCAATAGAGAGGGGTTTCACCATCAATATATATTACAGCTACCCCCATTCAGCCAACACTTGAAAACTACCAATAGCTGGGGCTTTTCTGCTATTGACATGGTAACTAACTTGATCCCTTTTTTTTAGGAAAGCACTTTCAGGTCTCCCTCAGCTGAGGGCCTGTGCCAGTTTTGCACAAGCTCCACAAAACCAGATGGATGCCCAACCTGTTATCTATTCAAGACTACAATATGACAGTGTCTTCTAAAAAGTCTTAATCCTGCATAGTGTTGGCATAACAACTGCAGTAGACAGCTATTTATACGTTTATATGTACCTAACATAAACCTTGGTCTAATGCAAAAACACAAATGATTCTAAAATCACCATAAAGTTGAATCAAATTCTGTATTACAGCCTCAGGTATTAGTTTACACTGGATGGTTTTACATCTCTCTCAACACTCTTGCCAAAGAATGGGCTTTTCCATGCAACACTGTATTATAATATTTATGTATTTAAATAACATCCCATCACTGACCTGTCAATCATATTTAACCAGCCTCTCTCTGTAGCCTCCCTCTTCGACAAATCTGAGGTTGAGCAGTGAGTGTAGTTTTTGTCTCCACCTGGTGTTCAAGCTGCTGCAGATTGAAAAAAAAGCCCATAAATGACTAAATGCAATATGTGTAAAAGAAAGAAACACACCAAACAGAATGGGGGTGCATTATCCTAAAAATCAGTTTATTGCAGTTAAAACCCAAATCACTGAAATACTTCCAGAGATAGAATGATAGAGATACTGTGAAATAAAGAAACAGCCAAAGATCGAGAAGAAACTGCGTGTCATGGCAGCCATTTCCTAAAAAAAAAAAAAGTTGCACAGGATGACAGCACAAAAATGACATTTTTATATTATCACTATTATTATTATTATTATTATTATTATTGAATTATTGTTTCAAGTCACACACTCATACAAAGCAAACTGTTTGCTTTATGGCTTCGGTTCCAACCATTAATATAGTCTGATCATCAAACATGACAGATTCTAGTGTCTCTATTATAAAATCTCTTATTGCATCTTTTCCTCTGCTTTATATTAATGACATGTTACAAATATACTGTTCATCTATCACAGGACAAAAACCACTGGAATCAAAATGCGTAGTGCTTCCTCATTTTTCATTCACCACTTGTTTGGCACCTACAGCAAGGAAATTACCTCTGATTTTAGAGAAAACAGTCAATGTATTTTGCCCATATATCCTCTAAACTAAAATATATACTTATAATATGTAAAATTAAAACTTTTATAATCTGCTTTTTGGCAGTTGAACCATAACAGGAATCAAAGTGGGAACAAATGTGAGATCAAAGCTGACATCACCCTCAGCACCACTGCAACAAGATCAAACACTGGCAAACAAATGTAGCGTATATGAACATGAACATCCTCTCTTAACTCACCCGAGCCTTCACTTACGTTTGGCAAGAAAACAACAGAGACAGAGCACAGCAGCAAGCCCACAGTGACTGTGTAACACTGTGAACAGCACTTTCAACCACAGGAGCAGGTTTTTACAGAGACACCACTTGACATATCACATCATCTAAACGACACGAATCCACCAGCACGAAACAACACCACTGAGACGCAGGGGTCAGTGAGATGGAAGACAGGTCAGAGGTCATGTCAAGGTCGACAACACTATGAGATCCAGCGAGTCGATGAAAACAGAGTGGAGGATGACCTGCTGTTGACAGTCTACATTTACATCTTACACAATATAAATATTTGTATGTCGGCTCTGAAGTTGGATTTATACACACACTGCAGTTACACATTTTGACATATTTATGCCATTTTGTTTATATTTGTTTGAGTGTTGTCACTAAAGGCTTTGGCATATAAACCATTTACAGTTCTCTCATCTGAGCAGCTTTTGTTTTTATCTATTTATTTTTAGCCCTGGATGCAGCCTAAAACACAGATTTACTCCCTATGTAGTTGATATTGATACCACACATTAGTAATACATACAAAATGCAGCAAATCTACCCTGGCCTCTCAAATATTATTAACGTCTTTACTACGTTATTTATTCAAACTAAAAACAAGAAATCTGTAGAGACAAATGTGACAGCTTTGTAAAAAGTAGCTTACATGTCATAGAAGTTTGGTGAAGACAGCCTCATTTGGACATCCAAGGCACACTGATGTAATTAAACAAAACAAAAAAACCCAACAACTTTCTAATGATATGTCTAGGAAAGACTCAAAACATAGTTTAATGAGATTCACAGGGAGCTTTCATCAGGACATCAGAGTGCCAGCATTAGTAAGCTATTTATGACAAAGATCAGCCTCATTTGTTGCTCTGAATGAATATCGACCGTTTCAAGAGTTTGTGCTTTTATACGTGGAATATAGACAACCCCACAAACCCTTTGGCAAACCATAAGATTTCCCCCACTCCTTGCATGAGCCACTGTCAACCTTGTGTACTTTCTTTCCAACCAAGCAGCTGATTTTACTGACAAGTTTTCCCGTGTTGTTGGACATGCACGTATTCATCAGTGAAATCAGCTGCTGTGTGTTTGAAGGAAATAAAAAGCCCCAAAACACACCTGAGACCTCTGCTGCAGGATCGTATTGGTCATATATTTTATCACTGGTCACATGAAGGACAGAGAGTGAGGGAGGTTAGGGAATGGAGGGAGTAAAGGATTTATTAGACAAATATTTGTCAGAGGAAGAGTTATTCCATATCTCACTGGTTAAATCTCAATGGGAAGAGCCAAAGAAGTGCAGTCTTTTAGAGCGCAAATTAGTTGACTTCAACACAAACGAATCAATGACATTCATGACTGTTAATAAATTTGAAAACTGACACTATTTAGAATAATTTTCTCTTCAGTTAGTTAGACAAACCCCAGATTTCATAACATCATCTTCCTTGTTTCTTACTTTCTTTTCTGCAGGGCGTCTGTCTAACTTTGTGCAACAAACAAAAACTGTTATTATGTGGCTCTGACATTCCACTAAAGCAACAAGGATATTTCTATCTCCAGAGCAGTTCTGCCTCTGAAAAATATTTGTACAAGTAAAACGCTAATCTCTGGGGACTAAGAGGAAGCCAGATCACATGAGACTGCAATTCTCCGTCTGCTTTTTGAGGTCTTCCAGTGTGGCCTGGGCTTTGTCTTTCAGCTGGTCGATGTCCATGTTCTGGATGTTGGACAGCTGGCCCAGCACTGACTGCTTGTGTGCTTCCTCCTGGTTGTCTTCAGCGATCATCTTGGCCAGCTCTGTGGGCAACACCACATCATCCCCCGCCTGCTGGATCTGGGTTTCATCTAACTCATTCTGAGGTGGACACACAAGTTGTTAGACACACATGAATGACACATCCAACAGGACAGGAGAAAAAAAAGACAATAACTTTAAAAAAAAAAAGGTTCAGCTCCAACCATCATTTACATTAAGTACTAATCCACAGTGATCATCTTTATAAAGGCAGTGATGGTTGGATTATTTTACCTTTGGTAGTCTGTACTTTTCCCGAAAATGACTTCTAACTGTGGCTCTCTCAGCTTTCTTCTGGGCAAAATTGGCTTCTCGTTCTTGTCTGCAAAAAAAAAGTAGATCTCAGCTTCCAACCAAATGTCTTTTGAAATCTTTTTTAAAACTGTATGTCCTTTCACTTTAGGCTTTAAGTTAACAATGCTAACTCCAAGCGCAACAGATTATGAAAATCACTATTCGCCACTGCCACGTGCAGTTGTATCTCTGCTTTAAGAGCATCGTGAGGCTCCTGCTGTATTTGAACCTTGGAGCCCAGCATTACCACGTATCCTTTTAACTACAGAGCACAGAGCCAACAGAGGGTGGAGCAGCAGCAATGCCGTTGGGAGAAAAGCAGGAAGAGATGCTCATCTTTTGTGCAGGAGCCCCAGATGCAATGTCCTGTCCTTCCAACACTCCTCTGAGGGATTCCAGTCCTCTTGAGATGAGGACTACTGGAGGTAACCTAGTAACTGTAGCACCTAAACAGCTGTCAGCCCTTCCCGCATGCATCCTGGACTCACCTCACTTTGTAACATTCAGTTTCAAATGGCAAACAGGCAGTTTAGCTTTAATCGTGTAAAAAGTGAATCATTCATTAGAACCATCTTCAACCTATAAGTCTAGCTTTGTATGTTTCAGGGCTGAATATTTTGTTATTTGTCTTTACAAAGACAACAGTATGTGACGCCTCCAGCAGAGGGCAGGCAATAGGCTGCTAGCAATGCTCTCTCCACTCAATGTCACTGGAATATTTATGGCTTCAGCTTAGTTCATAATTGTCCCTCATAAATTGCTAAATTTCCTGAAATGAAATCTAACATCATGAGTCAACAACATGACATAATGTGTAACAAATTTTCTCCAATGGCCTGAGGCCAAACACAGCATGAGTACAGAAGTAAAATGCCACATTTTATTACTGTAAGGGAAATACAGTAGGTGCTGACAACAACATAAACACCATAGATGATGTTCTTCAAAGCAAAGCCACAGTGGCAGAGGTTACATTGTACAACTAGAAGGATCAAATTCTGCTGCATAATCTAAAGGCGGGAGGACATTGGAGAACCATGGACACGGTGTGCAAAGTGTTTGTGTCCAGTGTGTCAGGGGAAGGTCATTGTCTCAAGAGATGAAGCATTCATGGTGCTGCCTGTGTGAGCCTGAGTTCACTTTGTGTTAACATGAGCAGGCTTAACACCCAACATCACACAGGCCCATACAGCGCTCACTTGCAGCCAATGAGCAAAGCTTTGTGTCTTTCTCTCCCAAGGGCATCCGATGACTAGGGTTGTCACTGTGGCCTGGGTGCTGAGGGTGATAAATTGTCTACATGTGATATACCTGTGTGAGCAATCTACCCCCTCACAGCCGTCTTCTGCTTCAATCTGAGCAGGACTTCTCTATGCTCATTTCTAGCTCCTCTGACCATTAACTCGCTTCCACTGAAGGTCATGTTATGATGGGCGCTAAGCACCTTACCATGCCTCCCGTGGAGCTCAGTGGGCTGAGATCAATTTTAATACTGTCAGAGTTATGATTTCACTTCCCACTCATGCATAAAATGGTACATTGCACATGGTACTGTGAGAAACTTTTGGTGTATTATTTTCACATTATTTATCTATGGTAACTATGACCCAGACTGTGAACATCTGATTTGTGGAGTCTTGCTCTAAGGGAGGAATCATGCTCATCTAGTGAGTTACTGATGCCAGATGACCTTGTTGTTACCTTACGTTTTCCTCCAGTTGGCTGAGGAGATAACACCGTAACAAATGTGTACATTTTGAAAAAGGAACACTTCAACAATTCACTTATGCAGGTGAGACAGGTGGAAGATTTAAATGATAAAAGCAAGTGTGACAAAAGAATTACAAGGCTCTCAGTTGGAAGCTGGCAGCTATAAATATATAGAGCAAAACAAAAGTAGATGCAATACCAATCCAAATCCAATTTATACACTTTTATAGGTTGCACTATGTAAATTAATCACACATTCTGAATGATGAAAGTCGGCCAAGGAGGAAAAAAACAAAATTAATCAAAATTAGTAAATGCTGCAGGTTGTTGACGTCTCTGATAATATCCAAACAGAGCATCTATTTTACCCGCATTATTTAACACACAGCCTGATTCATTATTCAACCTCACGCACAGCAATAGGAACATTTTTCGCCCCCGGGCACCAATCCCTGTAGACATTTCCGTGGAAGAATGATTTCAGGAATCCCAAATTAAAAACGGCTCCACATAATTTGCAGAAGATAAAGAGACAGAGAGACAGAAAGCTCCCTGGGCGAGAGGAGCAGCTGTGTGTGGAGCGCTCATGTTATTGCATTGATGCGTAAAAAAGCGCGCGGCGCACTGGGAGCGCTCAACTATTTACCTACAAGAACACGGCGTTTAAATATGCTACATTTCCACATACTGTAGGTTTTCATTACAACTTCACATTCACAAGCTTCAATAAATGCCTTACTTTTCCTCCTCTAACTGTTGCTGGTATTGTTCAAATTCCTCTTGAGTCATCCCCTTCGTAGCAGCGTCTGATTTCTCCCCTTCGGTTTTCTCCTCCGTCAGTCCGCCTGTCAGGTTCTTCAGCTGTCCTCCCACCACGTGTTTTACCATGAAAGCCATGGCCGCGCGTCTGTTTTCGGCTAAGAAGTTGCACGCTTGATGCGCTCTGGATAGAGCGGTAACGGCGGATAGAAATCCGTCAAGTGAAGCTTAAACCAGACGTCTGGAGCTGTCACACAAGAGCGTTTATTTTTGAAAGGCTCGACTAGAGCAAACAAACTAGAAAAAAAAAAATTCCAACGGCGAGTCGGAAGCTGGCAGTTTCAGCACCACTAGCCCTGGACAGCTCCGCGCCGTGAAGGATGGAGAGGAGATGCTCAGTTATGAGTCAACAAGTTTGGCGGTGAACTCTACCAATCCTGAGACTCCGTCCACAGCCACCACTCCCTCCACCCAATCCTAGACACCGCCGAATTGGGTGTGCGGTTTTGCACGGCGCACGGCGCGCGTCGGCATCCTGGGATGCACGGGGTCCCGCGATTCGTCGTCTGATTATAACTCGCGATGGAGTCAGACAGGGCTCCGGGGCGGACAAAGCACACGTGACTAGCCTCAGTGTCTCCTGGCTGTTTTGATGCTTCTGTGTCTCTCAGGGTCACCAGCGCGCTGGAGCCTAATTTACAGTTGGTCAACACACAAAGGACTCCCTAATTGCAAATTAGCCAAATGGCTGTCTGTGGTTAAATGGCATGAGTTCAGTTCATCAGCCTAACCACTTAGAAATGATGAGGCTCTGTCTTCTCAACAAGGGTTTGTTTAATGCAAGTGAACAAGCTCATTTCCACAAGATGAAAGAAGGAGTGGAGTGCGCAAAATGCACCTTTCAATCTACGCAGATTTCCATCATCTATTCGCATTTACTGCGAATAAATGCGAAACGCCCCTCGCTCCTAACGTGCAGAAATCGGAGCTTGCTAAAATTAGATTTTTTGTTTCCAGCTGCATCAGGATAACACCAACACTCTCATGTACTGACTCATGTGCCTGTAGTACACACAAGTCAGTTTATAATGTCAGCTCTCCTATAGGAATTTTCTGCGCCACATCCTCCAGTGTTTCTGTGTTTGTGTGTCTTTGATGGGATGGGCGGGGTGAACAGTTCAACATCCATCACCATAAAAGATGATTTATTAAAAGGCTGGGTGCTTCTGGGTGACACTGTGTGACGCAGTATTCAGCTGGAAAGCCTCACTTCTAAAAATATGATCTACTTGTGTGTGCGTGTGTGTGTGAGGAGCATTTCTCTCTTTCTCTCATTTCTCGATTTTTGACATCTATACTGTGAAAAGGAACTTTGATCACAAGCCAACAACTCCAGCGTCCTGATCCTCGCAGCAGTCTGACACCGAGCCTGGCCTACTTTTCTAGTCCCTGTGGATCAGGAGAGACACTGTGCGTCTCTGTGTCTTTTTGTCACAAGCTTAGCGAGGCCCTGTTACCCTATACCTGCCTCATTTTAAAATATCCCTTCAACTTCAAAGGTGCCACCAGTGAATAGATTGAAATGTAACACAGCGAATAAGATCAAAACTGTAATCTCTGTGAAATTGAATAAAAAAGAATTTGCCTAACCAGCGTGTTTCAACATCAGTTTCTATCCTTGTGCTTCTGATATTCACACCTGTGGGATCTGTTCCCAGCCCTGGTCTCACTCACTTTTTTTTATGGATTATCACCAAGCCCTGACTACAGGTGCTCTAGCAGGTGCACAGCAGGAAGTTTTAATCCAAGATGATGTATATTGTACACACACAGTTAGTGAGAAGTGAAATTGATACATTTCAGGGCTACAGCCCTCATATGATGACATGTTTTGGCAGCTGAGCCGCACACAACAGTGAGCCTTGTCCAAAAATGTGACAGCAGAAATGTGTTTATTGGCAAGTTCACTTAATTCATGACTAATACATCAGCTTTTTTCACCCTGTTCTTGTGATATACTGTCATCACTGTCGACATGCAAGGTATTATTAGACCCAGAAAAGACACAGCGAGCTCAGGCTGCTCACAAAACTGTCCCTCTTTAAATTATTTGTTTTATTAATGAATTTATGTCTCTTAGACTTGAATGAGGAGGATTATGGCAAAGTAGAATATCCTTTCATTCTAGTCTCATTTATTGAATAACAAATTTGTAGCATGCAAAGTAGGTTTACATAAAGATTTTGGGTGATGCTGGTGAATTCATAATGTTTCGTCGCTCGCTAGGATGAGGTAGCAGAGGAGGCTTGTTTGGGGGCTGCATGCTTTCAGTAATGACAACATGGCAGCCTGCTTCAGTTCTATTTTAAGGATTATTTTTTGTTTTTTGACTGTGGGGTCACATATGAAACACTGGGCAGAGAGAGGTATGACATGCAACAAAAGGCCCCCAGCCACTAGTGGTGGATGTTCTGGTTACGTAGCATGTGCTTTAACCTTTTTTATTAATGCTTCCTACTTGTGCTCAGTTAATTTTACTGCCCACTCGGATTTGAGTGTCTCATTGTATGGTTAAAATTAAGAGAAAATGCCGCTGTACAACATCCATCTATACCACTTTTCCTGTTAAAGGTCATGGAGTGGCTGGAGCCAATCCCAGCTGTCATTCGGCAAGAGGCAGAGTACACCCTAGACAGGTCACCAGTCTATCACAGGGCTGACACGCAGAGACATGCAACCAGTCGTGCTGACATTAACTGTGGGAAGAAGCCAGAGTATGTAGGGGAAACGTGGAACAGCCAGACAGTTTGAACCCATGACCTTCTAGCTGCGAGACCATTCCTCCATTGTGCTGCGCTTTTTGTACAGCGTATATGTGCAAGCAAAGCCTTCACACAAATGTTTACTATAAAGACCATATAAGGGATCTGAAAAATGATTAAGACAAAAACTAACATATAAATTTGGGATAGTGAGATAGCACATGATTGTTAGACAGAATGAGTCAATTTGGGCTTTGACTAAGAAGAAAGGTCAGGCAGGCCTGTAATACTGTGTTTGTATCAAGCCAGAAGTGAACATTTTGTGAGTCAACATAACCAAAAGCATCTTGTTGGCTCCCACCCAGTCACACTTCCACCATGGTTACACTTGTTCTTCTAGGATTAGGAGCCTGTGTGGGATCAGGAGAGATGGGTTTATGTACACCATCACTCACCCTCGCTGATCCTCAACCGAGTGTTACACCTTTGTGTCTTTAGACAAGAGATTAGACTCATCAAATGAATGTGCCCTGCAGCAAACAATATTCACACACAGGCGGAAATGACACCATTAACACGTCAGTGGCAAGCTTGTCTTAAAGAAATCAGTGTGTGTGGCACCCACCTCATGAGATGACAAAATATCATGTTAATCCCATTAGAAGTGAAAATAGCTCTGTGTACTTGAGGAAAAAAATAGTTTTTGTATCCACAAACCATCTGAAGCCGTTCAGAGAGACTAATGGTTTGCTGAGATTTGTTTGTACCCTTGTCAGGACCTGACCAGAGATCAAACAGGCAGGTGGAGTCACAAGAGCATGGCACCATATGGTGACGAGCGAGATGCCCCAGCAGAGGCGGTTTGAAGCCCCACGGGCTGTCTACGAGGTGCTGCACTGCACTGCATGTCAGCATGGCCACTGTCCCCCCAGCTAACATCAACTACTTCCACATAAGCTGAATATTATGGTCCTGAGGAAGACAATTTAAATATTTAAACCTGGTGTTTTAAACATAAAACTGAGCCTGAATGTGAGTTTGAATTAAATGTTACCCTTAAAGGGTTGATTCACTCAAATTACGAAAAAGACATAATGAAAAAATACATTAAAAATTTCAGCAACGTGTCTTCCTAGAATCAGTGTCCCTGTTAGCCTGGGTAATCCACAGAACACACTGCCTAATATTTTCAGAGGGACTATTTCTTCAGCAGAAAATAGTTCAGAAGAAAACTGTTGACAGCAAAGTCTGTGGATTATCCAGAATAAGTGGGACACTGTTTCAGGAAAGAGATGCTGCTGGGAAATGTGTTTTTTTTTACATATTTCTTTGCTTAGCACATGATCCAATAAATACAGTTTTCACTGTATTTCACAAGAGATTTTATATTTCTTAACACTCGGGCATTCATGAGCAAGAGTATCAATAGTATTCTGGGTGAGCGAACGTGAAATAATGTTTGGTGGTGCTGTGAGAAGTCATGGGTTCAAATCCCGGATGATTCCCCATTTGTCACAAACTGGCCATTGGTTATAAAGTTACAATAAACCATGTCAAATGTATTGAAACTAAAGTAAACAAAAGCAAAAGCAAAAAATGTGTTTCTAGGTGGATGTCGGCATTAGGAATGCAGAGACAATACATGGGTCAGCTTTTATAGCCAAGATGGCCCAAGTGAGCGACATTAGCTGATGACCCTTCCATGTGAGGCGATCCTGCCCAGGTTGGTGAGGACAATGTCTAAAACAGTGGCAGAGAAATTACACTGATAATGACTGATAGATGTGCCTTTGGGACACACTACTTTTTCACTGTTTCATCAATTCAGTGATTCAAGTGGTATAATATTAGTCTGACATATTTTCATTCATTCATAGGTGAATGGAGAACTAAAAGGCAAAAGATGCAACAACTGAAGTATACCAAAATCATTTTTGTTGTATCAGTGTTTTATGGTTTTCTTGTACAATTTCAGTCTTTCAACTCAGAAAAAAATACATCTTCTGTGAAAAGTGGTAAGTGAAAACAGGAATCCAGACTGGGATTCAGATTACACATTGGCATGGTTGAAAGTGTGAAAACAAGCTGCTAAGAGACACACTCAGTGAGAGAATTCACAGCAGAAAAATGTGCAGATCAAAAGTGAGAAAGATGAAACACAAATGTTCAGAGAACTGGCTGAAATAGGTTGTGAAACTAAGTGTGAGCAAAAGAAAAAAAGGCCCAGAATGCTCCAAAACATAGCTTCCTCCAAAATTCATCTCTGCAGTGATGGAGTTTATTGAATTTTGTTTATTCACCTACCTCATGTGCCACAATGTCAGACGTGTGTTGTTAACATTTACACACGAAAACACACACACACCTGTCTCTGACTCTTAGTCTGTAAGATTTCTGTTCTCAAACCAGCGCTGTTTAATCCACATGCTGTGCACTTTATTTTCTGTAAAACTACTGCCAGTCCGTTAAAACCACTTTTTAGAAACCAGCCTATTTCAAACACAGCTCCTATCTCCGTGTATGCACAGAGTAGTATTAATATTAGCGTGCTCTACTTCGGTGCATTCAAATGCATGAACTTGTATTAGTGTAAGTAGCTCTGGTGGGTTTAAACCTTATAAGCATTGCAGCTTTACGCCATGCTGTAGCCTCTGGGCTACAAAGTGGGCTAAGTCTCTGCACAGTGAGACAGACTGTGATATCTCTATGCTGGACGTCAAATGATAAAAAGGACTGGATTTTTATCCACATTTAATTAAGTGGTTAAAATGACCCTTAGCTGCAGCTCTTATCCAGGAGAAGATTTACAAGTAACTAGAAGCTGTGTGTGAAAATGGAATGTAATGATGAAAATGAGAGAGCTAATACTGTCTTATGTAAGGAAAACGTTACTTCACAAGAGACATTTTATTCTCAGGAGACAGGAAAGAGAGGCAGGATAGAGAGAGAGACAGAAGATGGGAAGCAGGAAAGGTCACGGGTCAGCTTTGAGTCCACATTGTGAGCATGTGGCGCCTGGCACTCAGGCGCTGTAATGTCGGCTTATTTAGCTTCTCTTTCCCCACATACTTATTTTGCACCTCTCCCTCGCTCCTCCTGCATTTGCTTTACTCTCAGCCTTCCCCCTCTTCTAACGCTTCCTTCTTATCCTTTCTCCTGTTTCTTCCTCACCCCTACCCCTCTCTCCTCCTTTCCTTCCAAAGCCTTACTATCCACCCGCCCTCCATCCATCCATCCATCCATCCATCCATCCATCCATCCATCCCTCCCTCGTCTGCCCTGCCTGATTTAGACCTCTTGCCTGAGAGGAACATCACAGCACAATGGGTTAGTGCTGGCTGAGCTTAAATGGAATGAGAAAACCGGAAAATTCTCTTTCATGAATAGATGCAAACAATCGGCAGTGTGAGGGTGAACGGAGGCGAGGAGGGTGAGATAAAGCAGACTGGGGAGTAAGAACAGTGAGACAATGGGAGGGTTGATGAGATAGCTGGAGTAGAGTGAAGGTCAGTGGGGAGGAGAAGGTGAGGAGTGACAGAGCATGATGAAGGGTCTTAATTCTAAAAGCCACTTTGACAACAAATTGTTTCCTGACATGACATTTGCGACTTAATAACACACTGTAGATAATCCCATGCTTGTGCAGTGGAGTTTTTAGGAGCAAGGTCCTCAATTTCCTAATACTTTCAATAACGCTCTTTGAGTATCATGTTAAGCTTAGGCGGATTTTCTAAGTTTAGAGTTCACAGTCTCTTCCTAATTTCTCTACAACCTGTTTCATTTTTTATAGTGTACACAGGAATCACTAAAACCTAAAACCAACTAAAAGACAAACATGTTGTCGCTAGTTAGTTGCTAGCACAGGGTTAGACACTAGTTAACACTGTTGTTTTATATCTTTTTGGCACTTAAATCATTCCACGATCCGTCAATCAGATCATTTAACATGTGACACATTTTTCTTTGTCAGTGCAGTTTGTCTGTGTTACACTCACTATATGCTGGTTCTAGTTTCAAGTCCTGTACCCTTAATATTTAAATCATGTAACTTTTCAGGGAGTTAACACAGTGGCCTTTTCTTTTACCTGAAAACACATTCACAACAGTAGCTACTAAAGCTATTACATTTTAGAAATATCTAGGTGGGAGCAGCAAAAATAGAAAGAAATATTGCATATTTTTCACACTTACATGATTCAGATCATCAAACAAATTCAAAAAGGTTCAAACCTGTGCATCTCATACTGACACAAAAACTTACCTTTTGTGAATCTATGAGACACCACGGGTTTTGACACAGGGTCAGTATTTGATGCTTGAATGCCAAAAGTTGCATATTGTGGCTTTAATTAACTGAGGGTGTACCAGTTGTACCTCTGTTTTTTAGCAGGAATTAGGACCAAATTATATGTCTTCTTTCACAGAACCTGTTAGGAGATTACTTGGAAACAAATTTTAATTTACAGACCTGTAAAACTCACTATTGGTTAATTTACTGCACTGAGATTTTCTCAGTTATTTGGTCTGGTATGACAGCAGTAGTTTACAGTGGCACATACTGGAAAACTGACTTTGACTCTTATATAACTTACACTATCACTAACACTTACCTTAATTGCTGCTATCTGTTGTCTGTTCAGGTACGTAGGTTTGCTTAACTGATTTACTTTTGCCCTTTGTTTGCAGTGGAAACAAGTTCCGAACCCAAATTTGACATATGATCACCTTTTAAGTTGACACATCCAGTACTTGGTTTCTTAGCAACATTTTTATATGTTTTTTAGCTGCTAAATGCTCAGTATTCACCAGCTAATTGTGCCTGACTGTCATTTGGTGATGAGCAGATAGTGAACAGTGTTTCTTTCTTCTGGAAACAAGTGTGGCCAAAAACAACACAATGAGAGGTGAGAATTAACCCAAAACAGTTTGGCTGAACAGCTAAAGAGTGAAAGTCAGTATAGACCTTGTAAAGCTGAAAGGAGCTGGTTTGCCACAGATGTTGATCTGTGTTGATATTATTCATAAACTGGCTCTGCAAACTATCAGTACAATGCGATTCTCGATGGAGTCACAACACACCATAAACACTGCATACTTAATATTTCCCTTGATGCAGCATGCCATATCTCCTCTATAGATCATATCATCTTGTCATGTCCCTGAGGTCTGCCTGAAGCCTCACACTCCATCTGTTTCATGTGCTTTAGAGTTGCAGCTTCATTCTGTGTCTCAGTCTCTCTCTCTCTGACACGTACACCGACAGACTGGGAAACAGTCACAAATGCACACAAGTCTAAAAAAATATATTCTGGCAACTAACTTTATTAGCAGTGGCAGCTATGATGGAGGTGTTGCTTCCAATTCCTATTTAGCTGTGTTCCAACGCACAAGTCAGTGCTTATACATGACATTGATATTAAACAGCATCCTTACCGAGTTAATCCAATTAAATGAGCACTGATGAAAAAAGAAGCAGAATACCTGCTGCAACATGACTTAGCCACAACTAGTTCCAGTTCTCCGTGCCTGGTGGAAGCAAAAACATATGAATCTCTGCTATTCATTGCTGACGTCTGCAAAGTTAATGGAATAATACTGTGCCTGACTGATATCCTTTGCCGCAAATGGAAAGATTGTATCTATAACTACTAACAAATATGTAAGCAAATTGGACCTCTTCAAAGACAACTGGTAGGTCCCGCTGACTGACTCTGAAATCTCAGCCTGTAATTCCTGATTATTTCTTGCATTTTACGGGTATGACTTTTGTCATATGTAACATCCCAGCCACATTTCAAAGATTAGTAAACACCGTATTGGCTGGTTTACCCAACTGCAGTGCTTATCTGGATGATCTTATTCTGTACACCACTACATAGGAGGAGCACATGGGAGTATTTGAACAGGTGTTTAGAAAGCTTGTGGAGGTCTCCCTGACCCTGAACTTGGCAAAATGTGAGTTTGGCAAGGTTACTGTCATTTAGAAAGGGAAGTAGGCCAAGGTTAGGTACACCCTGTTGATGCGAAGATTACTGCCATCATGAGTATCCTGTTCCCACCACCAGACACACTCTCCGCAGGTTCCTAGGCATGGCTGGTTATTATTGAGGGTTCTGCTGTAACTTCTCATCTCTTGTTCACCCCTTATCTGATCTATTGAGTCCTAAGGTAGACTTTGTGTGGACTCCTGTATGCCAGCATGTTTTCAAAACTGGTAAGTCCCTGTTGTGCCACTGTCCTGTGCACGTGGCCCTTGACCTCACCAAATTGTTTGAACTAGAAATGGATGCTAGTGCCATTGTAACCGACGCTGTACTATGGCACAAAGGTGTAGATGGCGTAAACGACGTAAACTTTGTCCCTACTATTTGCACTCCATCCCTTTGCCCATTGAAGTCTTCACAGACCACAATCCACTTGTGCTCCTGTCATTCAATTCAATTCAATTTCAATTCAACTTTATTTATATAGCGCCAAATCACAACATAAGTCATCTCAAGGCACTTTACAG
>JAUMHL010000018.1:23781440-23803186 GCA_032362345.1 Sandelia bainsii
AGCACAGTCTTGGCCATGAGCACAAACTGCCTTACTTATGTAACCAGACCCATTGTTACTGCCCTGTCACTGCCATTAAAATTCATAGGCATCACATGAAATTACACTCCAAATATCTGTTTGCTGGAGTGGGGGAAGATACAGGGAGGGCAGGGTTTGGTCAAAATTAAAAAAGACAAGAGCTGATGGAGTTAAAATGGAAGCACAAGACTCAAAGAGTGAGACTGGAGGACTGCTGGTCTCACCCCAGCCCGTAAGTCGCAGCACTGGGGGCAAGTGGACGCTCTCCAAAGAGCAGAGGAGGCTCTGTGTTAACTGCTGGAACCCGCTCGACTGACATTAACACGAACATAACATACCGCTTCACACCTATGAGGCCATGCTGACACTTTGCCACCTGTTCACAGCGCTCATGCTATCAAAAGATTATCACAGGAGGATTATTTATAGTCGTACATCTGTGAAGAGATCAGGCTTTAAGAGACGAGACACACTTCTTTAGATCATCAGCTCACAGTCGCCGTGTCACAGGTTACTCACGGCATGTTAAATATTCAAGAACCACTTTCTCCTTTCATGCTGTTGTTCGATGCGGTTGGACGGGAAAGGAAGGCTAAAAGCTAGGCGTCGTTTTTATTTAAATACGAGGGCAAACCCAACTGAGAGGTATTTAGCATTCTGCAAACAATCTCAGGCCCCTCACACTTATCTTGTAACACACCGTACAGTCCAGGCAGTTTAGTCACTCAGATGCGGCTAAAAAAAAAAAACAGAATTAGAAAGAACTAGTTAATCCTAAATACCTTTGCTCTATTACACTTGTTAAGCTTCTGTCTTGAAATCTAATATAAGAGAATGAATGATTGACACTTAACCTCCACTTGACCACGTTATCATCTACTTCATCACTTTACCATCTACTACTATCAAGGTGCCCTTTAGCAAGACACCTAACACTGATCAGCTTCAGTCACGCTGTTATCAAACATCTCACAGGTGTGGATAGATGAAAAAATGTGAACATTTTAGAGTTCTACCAATTTTCCTGAGTGTAAATAATTACAGAAAGTAACAGAATGTTTGTAATTTCATTCATTGAAGCCAAATAATCAACGCTTTACTGTTGAATCATGAATTTCAGGACATGCAATATGTCATGTGAAACACCTTTATGTGACCTCCTAATAACAGTATTCTGAATAGCACTTAGATCTCACACACACACACACACACTTCCTGATATAATGATGCAGGTGTTTCCACGCTGTTCAGATGGAATGATTTATTCATAATCATGATAGCATAATAAAACAATGAACATTGAAAGCACTGACAATTGAACCCCAAGGCCTCTCACACACAGCATGCACCACCCCGACCCCAGCGTTCACAGAGACACTGAGCATTCCTAACGCCAAGACACTCCTGGCTCCTGAAAGTCCTTTTTTATTCTCTGCCAAAGTCAGTTTTATCCTTGTTCTTTTTTTAAAATCCTTTAAATATATTTTGATATAAAAACAAGCCCACGTATGATGACTCGACCATGTTTGTGAACTACTTCTCCTCCTGTTACTGTCCTGCCCCCCACCCCCACCCCGACTGCTCCTCTGAGCTGTCTTGGTTAGAGGATGAACGTGATGCTGGCTCCCAAATTCTCTCTTCCTGTTCATGCTCTCTTTAAAAAAAACAAAAACATCCAGTCTGATGGGGAGATGTTAGAGGCAGAGGAGACAGCGTTAAAAAAACTGTTTGATAACCTCCCTGAAAAAAAAGAAAGCAATAAAAAAGATCTCTTAAAAAAAGTAATAAAAAAAAATCAAACCACAAAAGTCCAATTGAAAAGAAGTGCTGGAGGGAAGTCTGGAGCTCTGTAGACTGGAGGCACTTTGGCACAGAGCGAAGGCCCCACACCTGACACCATGCCGAGGGGAGGGAGGGATCGAAGAAGAGGAGGATGGAATGACAGAGAGCTGGGCTGAAAGGCATGCAGAGCCACACGGTGATACAGAGATCCAGGAATGATGAGGGGATGGAGGAGGGGGAGCACCTGACGAACATGGAGGAAAAGGCCAGCCTCCCCTCCAGTTAATGCCATGTTCAGGAGAGGAGGAGGAGAAAATGGAGGGGTAGAAAACGGCAGAAAAAGAAGGAATCTGCAGGAAGAAAAGAAACTTGGACCAAGAGAGGAGAGAGAGCGGCGGCAGGTATAGAAGGAGGAAGGAGCAGTGGCCCATCGAGAGAAGAGGAAAACTGTCTGGCAAAAGCTATACAACACAAACAGGAAGCAGAGGACGTCTGGTGGTGGACGTCTGAGGTTGGGGGAGGGGGTTCAGTTATGGAAGTCTCACGGGTCAACAGACTGGGCAGACAGGAGGAAGGGGCTGTGGTCCCTCTTTTTCATTTCCTCCTCCTCCCAATTTGCAGCTGCGCTGGGCTGCGTGTCGCCCCCACCTCCTCTCCCTCCTACGCCCCCTCCCCTCATGTGCCTCCTCTTCACAGGTAGAGCTCCTTAGCTCTGATATGCTGCAGCTTCTCCCTCAACATGCGGAAGGAGGGCCGCATCACGGGGTCCAGGGTCCAGCACTGCTTCATTAGGTCGTACACCACTGGCGGGCAGCCATCTGGGGCGTCCATCTTGTACCCCTTCTCTACCCGGGGCACCACCTCCTTCAACGGCTGAGGGACAGAGACAGAAATATTGACATGAAATTCAGCTAATGCGCCTGACTGACTCAACTCCAGCACAAAATTCCAGGCTGAAGTTATAAATATGTTAATGTAACAAGTGGTGAAACATACAGGAGCTGAATTTATAATTTATAGTACAAACTGGGACATTTTCATAACCTGCTCCAGCAGCGAAATGCCATAAATCTAATTATTTTGAGGTCAACACTGAAGGTGCAGGACATTTTAATAATCTTGTACAAAAATAAATAAAAAAATATATATGCTGGTCTCAGCAATGAAGCCTGCCACCTGCTGGTACACATCAGATCTTATTGATCCACAGAGACTTACAATTCTAGGGTAAGGCACACGCCCAAATGAGTAGATCTCCCAGAGTAGGATTCCGTAACTCCAGACGTCAGACTTGGTGGAAAACCTCTGTTGGACAAAAAAAGATGAAGAGCTTACAGTTCATACATTTAAAAAAACTCGACCTAAGAGTTACACATTTCAAATTCAAATCTGATAATGACATTTTCTTATTTTATTGTGGTGCAATTGAAAAGTTATACAGTGCATATTGTTAATTAATTTGTCTCGCTCTGACAGCTGTCTCGCTGATTTAGCATCTGTCTGCAGGCGGCTGTCAGGTAGAAAATCCTGTTACACCTGACACTGCAGCATTACACACACCTAATATTCTCTCTCCCATCTCCTACAGTCACATTCCCTTAACTATCCCCCACCCTCCAATCACTTTTAGCTAGACATTGTTTTGCATCTTTCTTCTTTATTTCTGTTGCAGGAAAACAATGGCATGCTGCTGGCAACAGCAACTTTTCTAATTGTTGTGGTTCCCCCGATACAACTGCTGACAAAGCTCGGTTTTATTATTTGTCTGTTGATTTTCCACTTCACAGAGCTCCAGAGTGAAACTGCTCTTTTACTCAGAGGAACTAATAGCCTTAAATGATGCCGGTACACTGGTTGTGCATTTCTGCTGAGCAATTTTACCTTCACAAACTCTCTTTATGCAAGTTGAAATGTGTCTTGTCTGCACCTCATATGTAATTTATGTGTTCTCAGAATATAAAGTGACTCCAGACTTTGTGTTTGTGTTGCAGATTTAATTATAAATGGATGGGTTTGCATCAATTAACACTTAATAAACCATAATTATGTTTGAAAATGTTTTTTAAAAAATTTGTATTTACACAATTATTTAGCTCTTGACATGACATAAATTGTGACCAGGTGCATCCTGCTTTTATCATTGTAGGAAAAAAAGTTCTCTGGTCTAATGAGACTAAATGAAAGCCTTTGGGTAGAACTCCAAGGTGTCACAAACGCTAGACACAGCTCATTAATAAAATTGACTCTATAACATAATAAACTGTGCAAAAAGTGAAGGGCCTGAACATGTTTGCAACTGTACAATCTATTTGGGACATTATGTTGTTTTAGAACACCTGAACACATCTTATAAAAAAAAGAGGATAGAGGATAAACTGTTGAGGACCAATGTTTTTCCTGATTTCATGTGATGTCATATTTTTCTGAAGACCCATTAAATTAGAAAGTATCATCCCTACTTAAAAGTTGTCCTACTACCTTAAGACTTACCACCCTGGTTAAGCCAGGTGGTGCAGGTGAAACAAATGCCAGTGAAGCATTAAACACATTAGCCCAGGTCTGCTACCTGTCCACCCCTTGTCCTCTCTCACCTTTTCTCGTAGTGCTTCAGGGGAGGTCCATTTGACGGGCAGCTTGGCAGTGTCCTGTATAGAGGAGGCCTCCTTAGTGAGGCCGAAGTCGCTGACCTTGGCGATGTTGTCATCAGACACTAGCACGTTACGAGCTGCTAGATCTCTGTGCACGAAGTTGTTGGCCTCCAGGTACTCCATGGCTTCACACACATCGCTGTCATGGGAGATGATGGGTAAAGACTGGGTGACTAAGATAAACTGACCTTCATAATCATATTACAAAAAGTAAACTACATCAGAGAATATATGACAATACTTTACATAGCTCACACTGGAAATTAATCATGAAATACTTCCAGGTTGATGCATGTATATACACCTACTATCTGAGTGTAATGGTTGCACTTGTGCTGGGTTACAGCATCAGCTAAATGACAGTTGAATGAAAAAATAATGAAGACTTTAAAGCACTTGACTTCCAGATAACGCTGCCATTTATCAAGCTAATCAAGCTGTGTTATGGTTGCTTGTGAAAACAATGACTCTTTTATGTTTCCAGTCAAGTGCACAACACTGTTCTTTTGAAATTCAGTTCAAACTGACAAGTACAGAGCAGCAGTTCAGCTCTAGACGTGAAGCTGTGCTGAATAAACATCTGACATTTGTACAAATCGAACAGGTACTTGAACGGTGATGAACACGACTCACAGCGAGAACTTGAGTAAGCAATCTCCACCGAGCACGGTCCGTCCACGAGAGCGTAGGTAGTCCACCAGGCTGCCCTGTGAAATAGTTCAGATTATTAATAAACCACGATTTCTAGGCTCCAAAAAGCCTGAGCCAAAAAGGGTCAACGGAGCTACAGTTTTTACACAATGATAATTTACAAATTCAAACTTCTAGATGGCTACATAATGTTTCATCATTAAAATATGACATATGTCATTTTGAGTTCTTATTAAATAAGTATTTAGAGTATTGGACTGTTATGGTCCATATCACTTTCAAATGGTTCGAAACATTTTAGATGGCTTGCAAAAGATGTTTTCCCTTTATTTTTATTAAAGGGAACCACAATAACTTATGCTACTGACCTTGGCCATGTACTCTGTAACGATGTAGAGACTGCCCCTCTCCTCCACAATTACCCCTAGCAACTGCACCAGGTTGTTGTGTCTCAGTTGCCTGTATAAACGCCGAGGCCAAAAACAGTGTTAGTAGATAAAAAAGCAGAAGAAAATTTCTTCAAAAATGATATTTCATAGGTGGCGTAAAGGACAAAGAAAGAGTTGAAAGAGAGAAAGAGGCTTACGTCATGACGGAGGCCTCAGCGATGAACGCCTGTGCTGTGGCATCATTTTTGATACACTTGACCGCCACTTTGGTCCCTCTGTAGTCTCCTACCATCACATCTGACAAGGACAAAGACACAGTGAAGTCTTACTATAATAACCTTTGTCTCTGTTATTATGGCCCTGATGTAAGAAATTAAATCATACAGATATGCAAGAAAATGAAGATGCACACCTCCAAACTCCCCTTTGCCAATGGTCTGGAGGAGTTTTAGCTCCTTTCTGTTCAAGGCCCAGCCGCCTGCAAAGAGAGGACAGATGACAGTCAGCACAGTCAGTTACTGTTATTGCACAGCTTTCAGGGAAAAGCATGTATTAGAAAAAAGGGAAAACTAACATTTATTGATATAAAAAAAAAAAAAAAAGCTGAAGACGTCAGTGAAGCAGAACTACTAAACTACTCAGCAAATGTGTTAACATATTCAGAAGTGAGTTTCACATTGAAGGCAGATTCTGCTTGTAGTAGGAGTCCCAGTTTTTGAATGATAGATCCCTCATTTGGGAGAAAAGGCCTTGATTTATTTCAACATTTATCTTTTCTCACTTTTTTAATGTAAGAATTAGCTGTGTCAGATGGGTACATAGAAAGGAATGAACAAAGACAGAGGTGAAGGAAGACTCAGATTGACCTTGAGAAGCTCAGCAGTCGTCCCCAGACACAAAGATTAATTACCCTGTGTTGATTAATGCTATTAGGACTGGGATGATAGTGGAGCATTGTAGGAGACTGCAGGCTTTGTCTGTAAATTGTGTGTTCATACATCCTGCAATCCACTTCATGTTTGTGAGGACAGTGTGTCAGTATATTCACACAAGCACAATATGTGCCTGTGTGCATTGGTGCCAATGTCCCTAATGAGCTCAGTGTGTCCTTACTCCTGGAGAACTCGTCTTGTGCTGCCACTGTTCCCTCCATCAACTTCGGTTTAATCAGCCTGGTACACAGGCCGTCAGCGTCTTTAGTGTAATGCTGGGGACAGAGAAAAAGACAGTATATCATATTAAATGCATTTTGTTAAAACAAAGAGACAAGTTTATATGTAAGAGTTGGGAAAAAATTATGAAAATCTGCATTTTCATAATTTGTTAAGGAAAGGATTAGGTCACTTTTATTGTCTAAATCTAAAAGAATCTTATGTAAAGAAATCTGCAGCAAACTCTAATAGCTGCTTACCATCTTAGACCTACTTGAGTGATCAGCGGCTGGTAATCACAAATCACAAATCGAGTTTCTATCCAAGCTTTGCATATATAAAACTAACACTGTGGCTCATGTTACCAGCGGTACTCCACAGAACAACATACAGGTTGGAAAACAAGAAGGGAAATAGCTCCTGAGAATTAGCCACTCCTGTCCTAGACTGAGGCATCAGACAAAGTATATGCAGTAAGTCCCTTTGTTCGGGAGGTATAGAGTTGAGAAGCATTTACTGTGGAAACCAGCAGAGCAGAGGAGGAGTGTGTGGGTGTGAGAGAGGTCAAATGCATTTGACCTTTCAGCAGAAAACCAAACAAATCAATACCTGCTAATACCTGACACCAATACCTGAAATCAAATTAGACATTAAAAATAATAATGCAGATGTTTTGTTTTGGTGATATTCTAACACAAGAAAGGAAAGAATTTACCTGCTTCAACTGTGAAAGACAACAATAGAAGAAAACCATGTGAGGCAAAGAGTGGATGAACGCCTTCTTGTCAGACAGCTAAAGGAACATGAATTAACATACTGTCTGTGTGTGAGAGCATTAAATTAACAGAGCAGGTAAAAGAGGAAGCTCACTGACCAACAAAGCCAATGTTATAGAAGTGCAGCATGGCGTCATAGACCAGAGTACAGGTTAATATTACAGCCACCAGGGGGCAGCATGGTGAAAGGGAGGTCAGCTTATTTCACATCTAACAGTGCTGAAGCTGACAAAGGAAGCCAGGAATGTACAACAACAACAAATACACAGATTTAGATTTTCTTCAGTATACTTCAGTCATTCTGTCGTTTGTTATTAAATCTGCACGGTTTCTACATCATCTGCATCTGGATGTTGCATAATTAGTACTGTGTCTTTAACATATTACAATTAGTTAAATACAGCTTTCGAATGCATGAAAATGTTTTTTAGTACACAGTGGCACTGGATAAATCAAGATCTCCCAATGTATAATTAAGAGACAAGGATGTAACCTCTGGGTAAAAAAATAAAAAGGGCATTATAGCTGACAGTACATTCACTGTACTGTTACACCCTTTTAATCCCAAATAAAGCCATCTTTCTAAGCACTTCACCAGTATCACTAGATACGTGTGACAGACATACACATCATCATCACTGTGGGTGTAGTAATTGACAGGAAGGAGGGCCGGACCTGTCAGTACACATTTATGCATATACTGTGTCTATGCTGTGTGTATCTACTGTATCTTTAGATCTACAGTATGTGAAGTCTGCCGCGACAGGCCAATAAGAGCAGGGCAGGGAGAGCAGGGGGAATAGTCAGCAAGCTGGAAAAACACACAAGAATGTGAGGAATGCTCTCATAGGCTATTACAGAGAGAGAGAGAAGACACTAGGGAATGTAGACAGGACAGAGGATAAAGACACAGAAAGACTAAAAGACAGAAACATAAGGGAGGGAAGGCAAAGTAAGAGGCTGACATGGATAACAAACAGGCAATATGCCAGGTATCTACGAGAGAACACAAGGAGAGAAAGAGAATGAGGAAGGTAGGAAGTGGAGGCAGAACTAAGCCTGGAGGTTGTGAACACGAGAGAGATGGAGAGAGATTGTGGGTGGCTGACAGCAAGAATGCACCAGGGATGTAGATAGTCTTCATGCCAGCTGGCACATTCCTGTTGTCCACTTCCAATGCCCCGCGAGGCACAAAGATGACGAACAATTAAAAATGTGAGCTGCCAATCCAGCTCTTCTGTTTTATCTGAGAGGATTAAACACCCCCACCACCCACTCCCCTCTCTCTGTCTCTCTTCTTCCCTCTGCTATCATGACTCCTGTCTTTCCCTCTTCCTCTGAACTTGCTTTCAGATAACAGGCAGGGAATGAGAGGATGAGGCAGACTGAAGAACATCAATGTGATTTCTAGAAAAAAAAATCGCCTGGGGACACGAAATGTGTTTGTGTGTGTTTGTGTTAAGTAATCCTGTCCTGGGTTAGCAGAAGTCACCAGGTGTACAGCAAGATAACCAGAAATGTCATCTTAGCGTCTATGCTAAAGACCAATCTAGCCACTAACTACAATATATCAAGCTCCCAGACTTGTAATAGAGTGAGGACCTATCTACTGTGTATTGTGCCTCTTCCCCAGTGTGAGCCCCATAAGTGATAAACAGGTAACTTAATGGGCGGATAGAAACACTACTCAAACACTACACAAACTGATATATTTAAACTGCACATTTTGTCCAACTAATGGTTAACCATCACGTAAAACAAAAAACAGCAAAAAGCTGTACCAGGAGAATATTTGGAATTTGTTTTGAAAAAATGATATATAATGTAGATTTAGCTGCCAGATATAGTTGTCAGTTTCTCTATGGCATTCTTAAAGAAAGTCTGAAGTGAAATAAAATTTATGGGAAAGCCATATTTTCTGCCAAGCAGCTGTTTAAGGACAAAATTCACTGCCAGCAGCAGCAGCAGCTTGACAAGACTGTCCTACATCTCATTGACTTTCAGGAGAGAGGAAGTATCTACTGGAACATGAAAACACAGTGACATTTACAGACAGAATGTCAGTGGTCAAAGCTTTCATTTTCTTACAAACAGCAGGCTCTCTCTGTGGTTCGGCACAACACTTTGTGCCTTACAGTTCCTACTGTTATTAAATGTAGAGACACACCAAACAATTGGCGCTGATAATGATGGCCAATTATCGTTTACAGCTGCTACACAGAAAGCCGAGAGTATTATGGGTATCAAGGGTATTATGTAAAGAAGAAATAGGAGCTTAAATGACAGCTATGTTCTCTACAGTCTCCCACCTCCACCAGCTGCATGAGGTTCTCAAAGTACTCCTCCTCGTCGATGGTGAGCTTGCCGTTGTGGTAGATGATGCGATAGTGCTCCACTTTGCCGTCGCAGCTGACGCACAGGGTATAATCACCGGGATAGTTGGTGCTCTCCCTCACCAGGTACAAACCCGTCTCTGGAGGGTAAAGCAGCCGCTCGGCCTGCTCCCGAGTTATCTTCCCATGAAACCAACTACAGGGAGGTGAAGAGAGGCAGAAAATGAAGGTCAGGAAGGGTAAATGTGAAGTTAAATGGAGAGATGGTATGTGAGACTAAAATAAAAGGGTAAGTGAGAGAAACTGATAGGAGATTGTCTGAAATTCAAAAAGTGTTAAATGTTCACAGCCATACAAGTTAATGGGACAAAAGTGGAGTGGTGTGTGATGTGTATTAAGATACCAGTTTGATTCATGTACAACAACAGCACTTCTTGCCACAACAACTGAAAACACCATCTCCTCCCTTTAACAGTTCTTACAACAAATCACATTATCATTTTCACTACAGCACACTCCTTTGCTGCTTCAACCGCACAGAAGGATCCACTTCCACGTATCACGAACCAGAGCCCTCTTCTGAAATGAGAAGTGAAAAACAACAGTGGGGCGGTAATGGGAAGCCAGCAGCAGCACTTCCAGTCTGTTCAGCTTGAGCGATACAGAGGAGGTGCCCTGTCTCGTCTTGCGGAGTCACTGAGAAAAGTACCTGAAGCCAAACAACAGGAAACATGGTGTAGACACACACACACACACACACAAAGCGAAGGGGAAGAGTCAGAAACAGCCGGCACTGCAATAACAGGAAAATGTAAAAATGGCTCTGATGAAATGGTGGGTAGGACAGGACCATCTCACCCACTTCTGACTCAGAGTGACCATGAGATGAGCAGACTATTTAACACACACTGAGGTATTCAGAGGAAAAAAATAATGCTCTGCTGAGATAAAAAGAAAAAGCGCTGGTTTTAACTGAGAACAAATAATCTCTTATCTCCTGATTTAGCTAGCTAGCGGTATAACTCTGCTTCAGCCTCACCATATGGCCTTGTGGATACATGTATAGACTAATAATGGATTATTCTCGACATCTACTGCCCCATGGTCTTTACAAATCACTAGTATGCCAAGAAAAATATTTATCACTATCATACGGTTCCCTTACCATACAAAACAAAAACTGAGTCCTCATTGTAAGGATTCAGAATTCTGATATTGTTTCACTTCCTCAGTAGATGTGTGGTCCTGAGCTCAAACACACCACGATTCCAACAACCTCAACCACAAAACAGCACACCATATCCCATCGATTTATGTCACACCTTGTGTGAAAGGACATTTTAGCCGCAAACAGTTGCAGCCCACAGGGTCTCTCCATCCGTCTTGGCTGGTGAATGGGTGGTAATCAACAGTTATAATTGATTTAGCATATTTTCCCGTGGCTGCCTCCGTCACTCCCTCCTCCTCTTCATACTCAGACAGCAGAGGCCCTTGTGGCAAAGCAGCTTAATGCGGGTTGAGTTGATTAGATCAGTGCAGGCAGCTTCTCCGATGGACAGTAGCTCCTTAACTCCCACTAATCCGAGAGCAGACGCCAAGCATGGATGACACAGAGAGACCCATAGTCCCTTGGTGGACACACACTAGTTGTTCTGTCTGCAGCAAGTAACTGCAGTTTTAATAAATGACAACATGCTGAAATAAAAAAACAGAAATTTGGTAAACAACTTGGTGGGGACAACAGGAAAGGAGGAAGTAGGACAGCAGAGTCGAAGACTCCAGGTTTCTTTAAGATGCTGTAATATGGGGCTGATGCTTGCCACATGGGGGCAGAAGAGAAAGCAGGCTGTTAGAGGCCAGTGAGGGAGAGGAGGACTGTCTCTGCTGCCGAGTATCAATCCACCAGGGTGAGCATGGGGACAGAAGACCACAGCTGAACTCTTATGCAACCCAGAAGAGTGGGAGAGGTCTTCCCAGAGACATCTGTTTGTGATTCATAATGGAGTCAGTAAATCCATGTGGGTTATAACTAATGGCTCCAGAGGAACGACTTCTGATGGCTTGAGTAAGCAAACAAACAATCAAAAATCACTTAAGTATGCAGTGATCTTCAAGGCAGCGGCTTGCGAGTCTGTTCATTCCTTAAAGTGAAAGTAAAAATGTCAGCAGTTTGTTGGTTCAACCAGCGCTACAAAGCTGTAGTTACCACTGGAGGCAGTCAACTCATGCTGTTGTTTTGCGCTTGCAAAGCCCTCGCACGCTAAACTGATGTTAGCACTGGGCCTCTTTAGACCACGCACACAACAACATGCCAGAGCTGGATGAACCACTGAGCATGTTATACATGGCGTGGACAGGCGGCATAAGTGGTGGCAAGTGGGTGGGGTGGGGGGTCAAAGCTTTCAGCAGAAGTTAACGACATGAGGCAAATAGGTCAAAAAGTCTATTTAAAGGTTTCCTGCTAACACAATGTTACAATGTCATAGCACCAACTATTGTGAGCTCTGTAAGCAATGCTGAAAACACAGCCATGCTTATAACTATGGATCCATGGTCAAACTCCATTTTTGGTTCAAAAATTTCCCTCGGCCAAACACAAGGACACCTCAGTGTTTTCATATGATGTTTGAAAGTAGACAGCATGTACAAAGTTCCACTGGGTTTCTCCTATGTCACTTGGTACTTACGGCATAAGACTGAGCTTCCCTCCTGACTTGACTCCTTCCCTTTTCTGGACATAGTTAGCAGGTATGGTGCCCTCTCTGCCCACCGTGTTCCTTGCTCTGTACCAGTTGGGATCCTGAAACAACCAGAAACATGAAAACACAATGTTAATATTGGTATTACATTAAAGTCATTCTGAAGGTGATGAGCATTGCTGGCCCTCATATCTCTCACTAAATACACTCTACACAGGGTGGAGATTACATTCTAAAATCAACATAACCACTGCTTCAATCGGATGTTTGTGGAAATGCATTGTTGCTCATTATTAAAATGACATACATTAATATTAAAATGATCTGTATTAATATAAGCAATATCATACATGTGTTAATACTGATACCGTAGACAAAATTTGACTTTTTGCCAGTTATCATTAAGACATTTTGTACTGGTATGTGAAACACTACATCTGCTTTGAGGGTTTATTTAGTACAATGTGCATTATTTACAACTGCTCAGCCAACTGCTTTCTTACCCTGGTGACTCCAATGATGGTCAGTACATCTCCTTTACAGAAGGGCAGGTCCTGTTCGTTGGCAGTCTGGAAGTTGTACTTGGCTACACACTCTGTGCCAGTCGACCATGGAGCCTATATCACAAAGGACAGAGAAGAACCAGCCTCAGGTAAGCTTATCATGAGGAGCTTAATCAAGTTATTACTAACTTATAATACACAGTTATAATAATGGCAATGAGGACAGATGTGGAAATAACTACAGAAGTATGTTTGTGTGTTTTTCTCCCTTATTCCAAGGAGATGACTGTGTGGCGTAAATTCCAGGCAATAATTTATTTCTGTGAAGTTGTGAATACCAACCCCACCCACATCAATGTCTGTGATTAATACACCACAAGGTTATATGAGTCTTCAAAAAGGTTGAGTAAATTCCCTTAACCTGAAAAGATGAGTAACAACAGAACCATTGAAGTTGGGTTAAAGTTTTCATGTTGGCTGGTTAACCTCTTAAAATACAGAAAGAAACTTTCTTTTGTCTTTTTAGGTTTGATTATAATGACATGGCATATATAGTTATGACAATACCTATATATTATAGGAAGTTAAATGGCCCTGCCTGCCATCCTCCTTTCTCCATCATAACTGTATTTGGCTGCTGTCTCATTTAGTTTTGTGGAATAATAATGTGAATTACCCGCATGTAAATTCATTAAAATGGATAATTTCCGTTTATAGAAAACAATCTCTGTGAGTTGGGTAGTTTTAGCTTAAAGTCATATCTGTTAATATCTTCACCCTCAAAAGATATTAACAGCTTACAATGACACAACCTCAGTGCACAATTCATTTTGATTTGTTGAACTGCTGGTAATTGCTGCTCAACTTTTACCTGAACAGAGGATTTATCAGACAGGAAAAATACTGCAGCTACTGTACACGCCTACAATACAATTGTAAATGACCACAGGCATATGACATTGAATCTATTCAGTTTGCACTGTTAGATTCAGTTGCCGCGATCAGCAACACAGCACAACAGAGCGAATGAGATCAAATGAGAAAAGTACAAAGCAGCAGGTGTGAGTGAGCGAGTTAAGGTCCTTTTAGAAGCTGCTTTATTCCAACACCCAGTCCAGCTCAATGTGTCTGATGCAGTCTCAGTCAATACTGCATAATGACTTTGGACCACTGCTGACAACTGTGTGTGAAGGTTATGTGGATACAAATAAACCTTGCTTGTCCACTGTCCACATTTCTGAATGGCCACTTGAACTAAAAAACGTATTTATGAAAACTGATTTTGCTAGACAACATGTACAGAAAATTTCTTTAGGATATTTAGTAATTTAAAATGTAGCCTTGTACAAGAAACAAAGCAACTGGAGAAGAAAAATAATCTTCACAGGCACTAATCCGTTTTGCAGAAACCTGATGATTAAAAATTTCACATTGCCATATTTTCCATAATCAAATGCACTGGAGGTCGACCACATGCAGGATGTGCACAATTCTGTTTGTCTGTTTGTAATGTCTAGTTTACCTCTGGAGTGACATACAAGTCACTCTGTGTGTATGCTGTCAAGAAGTCCCCTTTCTTTATCATGTCCTTGCAGAAACCCACTATTTAACTACTATAGTGATACACTGCCATCACTGAAAAGCCAGGGCAAGACAAACCTGTAAGTCATTTGTGCTGCTATAGAGCACATTTATAAAAGGGTCAGAGGCCAAAACATCCTGAAAGATCTGGCTATTGATTTTGGCATTAAAACCTGATTAACTACTTGCCATAACATGACATGTTGAGAATGACATATTTGAAAGTTGGTAAGAAAGACGACATGACAAGAACAAATCCAGTGTTCGCGTCACAGCCTGAGTCATTCAAGAAAATACAGAAATCTCTTTTGCAAAAGATTCAAAGTGTTTAGCTTGGTCACAGCTGTTGTCTCTCTAAATTCTTAAAAAGATTATGTTTTTGAAGACCACCTGACTGTAGCGAAGCGATGTAGTGTGACAGACGGGTTTATTTCGGCACCTCAGTGTCTTGCGCGGGTTCCGTTGTTTGTGCGCAAGTGTGTTTGCATTCTCAAGTGTGTATGTACATATCAGTTAACCTTTATGCAGTCATGTAGTCTCACCGAGACAGAGACATAATAAAGCTGGCTAGTTTTAAAAGTACCAATATAACAAGTCGCATTTTTTTCAGATATCCACTGTCAGTGCGTCACAAACTAAGTCATTGATTGAGTGTTAATGAAAATAACTATTTCATTTATTACTTCTATCATCCTTCTTCTAAAAAAAGAAGACATCTATCATCCTTGGAGCGAGGTTGACGGTGATGCACTATGGATGTGTTATCCTGTGAGTGTGACTTCATGTGAGTGGGCTGTGCTTGAAGATTCACAGCTAAATGCTAATTACCAAGCTTCAGTGGGAGAAAGTTACAGGCAACACCACAGAGGTAGGACCAAATAATAAAGACACTACTGAGCAAGTTCATTCTTGATGTCGAAATCAGCAGTGTGATGGGGAAAAAACCCTGTGACTGATCCAAAGAATGTGTTACAGAGTGCTGTTTTTATATAAAAAGAGCACTCTGTCATCCATAAAAAAGAACTGTAACAAAACCAAACTTCTGATGCAGGAGAACATTAACCACCAGAACGTTCTAACTGAAGACTTGAGAATTTGGACAGGGACTAATAAAGTTGTACAAGCATTTATATTCAGAGTTTAAGCATAACACTTCAGAGACATGTGACAGTGGACTATGCATTAATCCCTTCACAGCCAACATTATAACAACTGACAGTCAAGATGAATGTGAACCATGACATCATTGTTGTCACTTATTTGTAGTGACACGCTACAAAAAGAGCGCCAGAACTAGACAGAAATCTCTGTTGTTGTTTTATTCATATCTTACATCTTATATATTATGATGAGCTGTATAACATCTTCAAGCTGGTCTAGCTGCTAAGAAGCCAGAGGAAGTGCATGTTTGTTGTCCTCAGCAGTTTAAATGTGTAAAAATGTATGAAGTGTAGTGTTGAAGTGTTTGTCTACCAGTGTAGCTGTGAACCCATACTGAAAACATGTATTTAACTTACGTGGATCCCAGACATGATGAAGGGAATTGGGCAGCAGGTGTCCTCAGGCAGGTAGCGGTCACTGTTCAGCTAGTACCATCAGACCTGTAACAAAAAAGCAGCGTTTCAGAAATACAGGGAACACACTTCTCTCTTATTACAGATAATAACTGATCTGTATTAGTCTGCAAGAGTAGCTGCTTTAAAACTGTAATACCTCAGCTGGCAATATTTATCACAATCCATATTTTAATATTTTGACATATGTACACATTATTGACATGGACATGTATAGGTCCATGAAAAATAAGTCCTAGTGAAGCACAGCTTCACCACATCAGACACACAGAAGAACAACCATTGGAAAT
The DNA here is from genome assembly GCA_032362345.1 of Sandelia bainsii. Taxonomy (NCBI): domain Eukaryota; kingdom Metazoa; phylum Chordata; class Actinopteri; order Anabantiformes; family Anabantidae; genus Sandelia; species Sandelia bainsii. The sequence goes on from JAUMHL010000018.1 coordinate 23,797,839, forward strand.
GTGTTTTTCTCAAATTACTTTACAGTGTGTCATTTTATACACTCACACTCCAGTGGGGGTGGGCGGTTTGACTGTTATAAACAGAAAACCTGTGTAATTATGTGCCAGTTTAATATGTCTGATCTGTCCACATGCATCCTCCTCATTTCTAATTTTTGGTTCCTTTGACCAACAAAGTAAACTGCTAATATAAGACAGTTAAAAGATACATGGCTATCTGAAAGGTGGCTATTTAATCTAAATTTAATTAGGGATAATATATAGACTAGATGAAAAATGTGAAATGAGACTATAAATGAGTAAAAGGCAGTTTTCTGAAATTCGCCAAGAATGTTGATTATCTTCTTTCTTCTGTAACCAACTAGTAGTTTTTTAAAGGTGACCTTGATGCAGTGATGCAGAGATGCAGTAAAAGAGAGAAACAACGAGGATAGAGGGAGAAAGAACATGAAGACGAACTTCAGGTTTCTAGAGTGCGTGCATTTGTGTCTCACTTTCAATGTTTGGTTGGGTGTGTTTGACTAGAATAGCATGTGTGAAAATATGTATAGGGTGGTGGTGTGTGCCAACATTAACCCATATCTCTATTGTCTCTTTGTCTGGCTGAAAACTGAATGTGTATGTTTTTGTGTATCCCTTGAGTGTCACACATCCTTTAAAACTTTTTTTCTCAAATTATATTGTGGCCCTTCATCGTCACACACACAGAAATAAATCAGTAGCAGCGTAGTAAATATCACAACAGCTTGAAGGTGTAACAGTCAGGGAATAAAGTTTCCCGCAGCAGACTCCTTTCAAAGCATCTCACTTCCGACCAGCCCAGAGAACAGGAAGTTGAAATGGGGAGGGAGGGGAGTGAGAGGAGGAGGAGGAAGTAGATGACGCATATTTTCCAGTATGAGGCAGGGAGGGGCTATAGCTGGAGTCCAGTGTGAGCGGGAGTACTGTGGTCAATGCCTCCCTTCAGACTGTCTACAGCCACTCTTGTTGGAGTTGGGTCAGAAAAGGTCGCAACATAAACATAGCGCTACAAATAAATTGAGTATAATTCACAGTTCAGTTATTCTAGCTAAAATGTTCTTAATCCTCTCCTGCCACTTTGATTTCCCCTGCATGTCTGAGGCAAATGCAACTAATAAGAGCTCACAAATTTTACTTGTCCACTGGGTGTAAGCCGGTTACTTTCCACCAGCACTCTCAAAGTAACTCAGTGCCCTTCGTAATTTTAGATAAATGTAAATGACACAGCCAGAGAGCCTGGTTACTGGCTGGAATGCTCTGTAAGCGCATCAGTGGCAGAGCTTCACTGCATAGCCATATCCTGTGTTCAAAGAGGAAAAAAGCCTAATTGCAGACCACTGCAGATCTGTATGCAAAGCGACAGAGTCAAATATATACAAGGCCAGGTTGCTTTGGTGGACCTGGAGCTCTGGTGGATCTTTCCCTTTGCCTCTTTCCTTACATCTACGGCAGTGCTGTTGGAACAGAGCAATGTGGCTCACCAACCCACAACCACACTAGCTGGCCAATAGAGGAGAGACAAGTAAGTGCTATTCTTCTCTCTCTCTCTTTTTCTCTCTCTTTTTCTCTCTCTTTCTCTCTCTCTCTCTTTTTCTCTCTCTCTCTCTTGTAGAAACAATGTGCCTCCAACACGCTACTAAAAATGAATGCCACAAACCTATATAAAGGCACCAAAATGCATGAAAAAAGATACCAATATATACTGTGAAACCACAAGAATCTTGAAGAAAAAAAAATCCCGTGACGTGCTGTAAGTTTTTGGTTAACCTAGCTCAGCACTAGGTTACACATCAAAGTGTACAATTAGCATTCCAGTTCACACTGACTACCAGATGTGCTGCAAACAAGTGGAAATCACTTCCGTCTCTGCTCGCCTCCTTCTAATTCTCTCTCTGTGCAGCGGAAGCTGCTGGTGACACTGTCATGGCAACGCAGCCTTTAATGTAGCACTTCCCAGAGTGTAACACAACCTTTTCCTTTGCCGTGCCAGATCACAGGAATATTACTATTGTTTTTTGTCTTGTGTGCCATTTTCATTATCACTTGTATTGTGTCCTAAATCATTTTCTACTTACACTGTGATTGTGCTTCCTATCAGCTGCTGGAACCTCCTGTAATGAAGCTGCCTTCATGAATCTAGATGAAAGTGATGAAGTGAATATGGCGTACTGTTGCTCGTCGTTCTTCCGTTTGTCTGTATGATGTTACCACAAGAATAGTTCACCGCGCTGTGCTCATTCACAATAAGACTCGTTTATTATATCCACTGTGCTAAATGCTGGTATTGCTTTAAACATTTAACAACTGTTGTTTAAATTATAGATGATGAAACAATAAGTTTGAAACTGCCTGATGTATTTCCTTTGAAATGTGTGACAGATTATTCATTAGGGTAACAATATGTGGGAGACACCACCCTGTATATCTCGAACAGGAAGGTAGGTGGGGAGGGGGGTCGTGTTGTGGTTCTGTCTCCTGGGATTGCATCACAAAACTGTGGATGTGTGTTGCAGTTTCAGCCTTTGTTTCAGAACCACTATATTCCTAGTTAAAAGCTTAAAACACCATCTCATTATTGTACACATCAGCCTTCCAGTTCCTTGTCAATGGATTAGCTGAAAGATTTTTAGCTTACACTCCAATCCTAGTCTTATTAGCCGACACTCAACTCAAAAAAACAGCACTTGGGTTTGGGATGGGTTTGTACTGGACACCCACCACATGCAATGTTTATCTGATAGTTGCTCTGTCAGCTTTCCCCAGATAAATAAAAACTTAAATAGAGACCACGTGCAAGGCTGGTGTTTAACTCAGTTTGCTGTTGTCAGCTGCTAAAACTACTGTGTCAAAGCCTTGTGTTATGTAAACAGACGTCTCTGGTACGGTGTAGGCCCAGGACCATCCACAGATTACAGTGCTACTAGCACAGTGTCTGAGACTTTACAAAAGTCTTATAGACACAAAAGGGATAATTTGGTGTTGCAAAGACAGCACTATACAAAGCACTAAATATTTTCATACTGCAGTTATGCGTTTGAGAATGCCGAATTTTCTAAACACTTGCCTCTAAATGCTTAGCTTTTCTTCTCCAACGCTAAAACACTGTCCTCAAGAGACTAAAATCGGTAGTTATGCCGTTTTTGAAACGAGTGACAAAGCTGGACCTAAGTAAACCTCTACACAAGTTTGTAGCAGCGTTCAAACTGACCATTACACTAATTCAGGTTGGGAACTGTCTATTTTTAATCATTTTAATCATAATTTAAACAAAAATGTATGTCTCTGGGGAAATTTTCAAGGCTGTGACACAACTGTAGTGCAGCTATAGCTATCGAACCCTGACTAGTGCTCAGTACAAAGCTGTAATGCAAAGTATACTGGCATCAACAAGAAACCGGAAAAATATGGAAATGTGCCCTGCTGGGTATGCAAATCTACAGTATAAGCTCATGGGGGGGAAACAAACGCTCACAGGGACTGTACGGGGACTCTGTACAGTGCAGACTGAGCATGGAACAGTCAACAAATGACTATCGCATTTCCCCATATGTAAAGTACTTGACATTAGGTCTATTTGCTACAGATGATGATGACGAACACATACATGCATCAGGTGGTGCCTGTGGCACATGGTGAACTAATGGTACCCGTGGTTGGGTAGTTTGCAAAAATGTAGGTAAAAATGTTTCAGTATAGTGTCAGTCATTAAGTTGTATGACATTCATCATAATTTCTCTTCTACCTGTGTTTCACATCAATGCTTTATTTTTGACTGGAAAGATCTGGCTTGTGACTAATCATTAATACTGAACAAAAAAATGTGTCACTTTACAAAAATGTATGGTTTGGACGGCAATCATGAACACAGCAACCACCTCTTTAATCGATGGTTGAGCAGATCACCAATCAGCACAAGTGATTCTGCTCCTTAAGCAACCCATTCGTGATCCCCTTTTCATCCATAAATCCTGACAACCATAGTGTGCAATCTGACAAAATTCCACTTCTCTGTTCTCCATCTGTCTGCTCATGAAAGCTACGCTCAGTCGCTGAAGGTCATAGTATCCAGTACTGTCAGTTCCTTCCAGAGACGATCTGCTACCATTCTCTGCATTGTGTGTATGTGTGAGCGCATGTCCACTTGTCACTCTACTGTATGTGCTAGGTTTGTTTCCGCTGGACTCACAACTCTGAGGGGAGAATGATTTAAAAAAATGCAGTGCTTCTTGATGATTAACTTAAAATAAAATGTAATTATACATTTTAGTTATTACTGACTTTATCTCAGTACATACACAGCCTAACTAATGTATCTAAAATGTAACTGACATTAAGACAATATAAAATCCAATACTAAGAAAACTCTCAAGACACATTTTTACTTTTATTTACCCTTGTCAGAAAAACATAGGTGGAATTGTTTGATAGCAACTTTTTGATTCTAAAACCCAGCAACACAGGCAGAGAACTGTTATTATATTAACATGTTAATATTATTGTGTTCATTAAATTTGTCATGTTAAAATATTTGTTGAACACAAAAAGAGCAACTATCCATACACTCTACACTGCACAATGCCAGATTTATGCACCCAGATTTAAAAAGGCTGAGAAATGTACTGTATCAAAGTGGTCACAAATAGACATGACAGCCACATGGTGTCTTTTTATGTACAGTCAGGTTCATAACAGGGCTGTGCTATACTATATCCATGATTGTGATAATTCCTCACCTTAGCCTACAAACACATTAAGCATGGTGGAAGGCTGAGCCAAAAGACACAACGCCAAGTTGAACTGTTGACAAGGATGAATTCGAGCAAATGACAAAAAAAAAAAAAAAAAAGGATCACAGATACTGCTGTGAAGGAAATATCCCACTCATATTCTATTTTTAGCTACTCAATTAGTTTAATTTAATATTTCTTAAAGTTTAGGCTTATTATTTTTGATTACTGATCCTGTTTGCTGGGCTCTAAAGACTGTATGTTGATGAGACTTGAGGCCAAAAATATATAGTCTATATCTATATATTTTTTGGAATTTGGCCTATAAATGCCACCACATTGAATTTGAAAAGGAACACTAAAGATGTGAGCGAAGTTAAGACTTTTAGCTTTAATTTAGAGCTGGGCGGTATGACCAAAATTCTATATCACGGTATTTTTTAAAATTATGACGGTTTCACAGTATTCAACTGTATTTTTTCCCATGTACACTACCAGTCAAAAGTTTGGACACACATAGGAATTACCATCTTTTCCATGAAAAGATACATGTCTTCAGCTGTGTTACCATCATTGCAAAATGGTTTTATAATGATCAGT
>JAUMHL010000018.1:23803286-23820860 GCA_032362345.1 Sandelia bainsii
TAGCTCAATGGGATAAGCATCAGACTGGGATGCAGAAGGTGGCAGGATCGACTCCTAGCCCATCCCCCATACCTGGTCTGTCCTTGAGCAAGACACTCAGCGCTAGCTCCTTGTAAGTTGCTTTGGAGAAAAGCGTCTGCCAAGCAAAGTAAATTCAAAACACTTTATTAATCCCAGAGGGAAATTATAAATAAATAAAAATAAATAAAAACCGGTTTTCGGTATGAACCGGTATACCGCCCAGCACTACTTTAATTCATGGGGTAGGATAAAAGTGTAGCATTAAGAAAGAATTATAGCTATTTTCATACACACATGGGCTCATAAATAATGGAAAAAAATTGGCTGACGTGCCGTGTGACCTGTTCTTGATACTCCATGACTATTAGAGCAGATTAAAGACCTGAAGGTGGTTCTGAGTGTTACATTTGTATTTCGCGCTTGTTCACAAAAAACTCTCAACATGAGGTCCAAAGAGGTGTCTATGCAAGTGAAGGAGGCCATCGTTCGGCTACAAAAAAAACCAAATAAACCCATTAAGCAGTAAAAGACTGCAAAGAAGTTTCGTCCAAGTAATAAAGGCAACCCCTTTTTGTATTTATATAAGTTTGTTCAAATAGCTGTAATTCCTGAATGGTTAATGCCACCGTTTTGTCAAACCCCTTAAATTAAAGCTTCACACAACGTATAAATATTATTACCTGCCTTACCAATTGTGAGGAGCAGGTATAACACTAGACTGAAAGTCAGGCATCCTCCTGTAGCCTACATCCATCTGTGTACCCCGTCTACAACTCCCTCTTTCTGAACCCTCAACTTTGTGGAAAACTAGAGCTGGAGTCCACAATGATCACATCAATTCTATTTCCAGCAGATACAATCTGTCACAAATCGTCCCTTAACCAAACCTTTCAAACTTACAAAGACCAGATATTTGTTAATGAATAAATGACTTGACAGTTGCTGCAGATCATTCCAGGGAGCACTCAGAGGGGGTAGACGTAAGTGGGGAAAAATATGCATGATGGGGGAATCTCAAGTGCAGCAGAGACAGAAGATGGTAAATAATACAGGAGAAGATCGTGTGGCAAAGGAAGTTAAGAGAATCTCTGGCTTTCCAGTCATTACAACTGTGTGTCTGCCTCTGCCATCTGCCACATGAAACATTTCTAGCCATGTTTTTTTTTTTTTTTGCTGGGCTGTTTTTACCATCCCACAGAAACTCTTGTCCATGTTCTCTTCGGCTCAGTAGCAATAGAATGACATAACTTTAAAATGCTGCCCAGCAAAACCACTCACTCACAGCAACAGCCAGCAGCTGCACTGGAAGGACTAGGTTTAAGTGCCTTGCTCAAGGGCGTCGGAATGTTAATTGTTAAGGAGATAGAAGGACAAAAGGTTAATGACATTTCCCTGGCACAGATTCGCCAGATTTGAACTAATAACCTTCAAAGTACACTTCTACAAGCCAAATGGAAAACAAGGAAGTATATCAACCAAATAATACCAGCAGAAATAGTTAAGAAAAAAAAGTCGTGCACATGTAATCCACAGTCGTCATTCCCTATCTTTATCTAACTGAACAAAAAATAGTGTAGAATGACTGAGAAACCTCTCCCACCACAGTCAGTCAGTTAGTCAGACAGACAGACAGACAGGCAGGCAGGCAGGCAGGCAGGCAGCCCCGACTGCCTCTCTGACGTAAGATGTTACAGGCTCTAGCTTGCCACTGATGACAGATTACAAAAGCAGGGAGGCAGGAAGTGGAAGAAAGAAAGGAAGAGGGAGAAAGAGAGAGAGAATCCCCCGCTTGAGCTCTGGGAGGCTGCTGGACTGAAGAAAGCAGAGGGGAGGAAGGGTAGTGGTGATGGCTTATTGTTTGAGCTCTGTGTGCTGTGGTTCCAGTCTAAGCGCACACTCATCCAGCATGGGCTATTTATATCCTCACAATATCCATGCAGGCAGAGGCAGGCTGTAGTCTCTTCCATCATCGCATACATTATAGAGAGACTGCATTAAAGAGTCTGCCTGCTGGGGGAGTGCTTGCTTGTACTGCTTCTTTTTTTTTTTTTTACAGGATTTGCCCATTTATATTTGGACCATGTTGGGTGTCGTTTCCAGGACTTATACTGTGTTTTTTGCCTTTAAAGTAAGAAGGATAGAAAAATAAATGCACAGCTAAAACATACTCTAGAAATGTCTTCAATGTGCTACTAAATATGTAAATAAATAAGGGATAGTCCAGAAATGTATCATTGCAATTTACAGTTCGGAGACTAAGACTGAAAATTGACAAAGTAATATGAAGCATCAGAGACTTCCTGCATAGACACCTCTTTAGTACTGATTCTCACATTTCCCATATTGCAATTCACCAGCATGATTTTTCTGAAAGCAGAACAGCCTGGATATAACCCCCGAGTTACAGAAGACAATTTACGACTTCTCCTCGTGGTATACATGTGTGCATGTACATAAAAAAGTCTTAGGTAACTCCTTAGATTTGTTGTTGACAAGGCTATTCTAACCATATATTTATTTATTTATGAGTCCCTTTATTAGAAAACAGAATGTATAGAAACTATGCACACAGTATTAAAAACAATAATATTAGAGAAAAATGCTTCTGTAGGCTAATGTGACAAATATTGAGTGTGACCTTCATGGAGAAAAACGGAGAGGTCAAGGACAAAGCTAGGAGTAGAAGACCTGTCACGATCTAATGAGATGTTTCTCAGAGTTTCTCCTTTGAAAGAAAAGTAGGATTCCAGCAAGGAGCTGACTCAGCATCCGGCAGCTTCATCTGGATGATCCTTCCATAGTCCAAAGAAGCTTGATCAGGAATGGTCTTTGTGGAAGGATAGCAGCCAAGAAACCACTTTTTATGTTGTTCTAATGTAAAAACTGAGAAATGAATAAATATGGTCATCATAGCATTGCTAAAAAACAAATCTAGTGGTGGCCTAAGACTTTTCCACAGTGCTGTATGTAAGAATTACTTTAAATTTGCACTGCAATGTAGAATATGAGAGGAATATGTTACCCAACAATAAGTGGACAGACTGTGGATATACAGACTGAGGGCCAGAGGGTTGGGGATTCTGGGAGGCTCGGTGTTCTTCTGACAGGACATCTGCCTCACTAGTGCACATGCACACACACTCTGCAGCCCCCGCTTATCCTGTCAGTGTTGCTGAACTCTCACTGACAACACACAACCACACGAGTACACACAATGCCCTCTTCCTCCTAATATATTCTGCCACTTACATACATTTGCATACACATTCTTCAACCATAGCCTAATGTATGCCGTCTCTCAAATACACACACCTACTGAAGTGGCTTTAAGAAGGCTTCAAGAAAGAATCAGTGAGGAGAAAGGCAGAGCTGCCTGCTGCTTCCAGGGCCTCTCCTCCTCTTTTGATGGCAACACATGACAACTCCTTCTTTCTAAACAGAGGAGGAGGAGGAGGAGGAGGAGAAGGACGGGGGAGACGAGGAGGCGAAACACGGGGATGAAGACACAAAGAACGTCATTAGCAGCAGCCACAGTAGGCTGCTGGTACAATATGGCAGCGGCATTAGTGGTGACTGGAGATCCAAATCTCTTTAATAAAAGCAGCATTCAGTGGCGGCAGCAGTGACACCAATGTGAAAAATCAGTGGACTAAAAAGGGGAGAGAGCCATACAGGGAGAAAAGGGAGGCTAAAGGCAAAATCCAAATAGAAAATGACAACGCAATACCATTTTGGCTCGAAATAGAGACTACAGAGATTACCTGAGGATGGGGTAATCAAAAATTGAGAAGAAATATGACTATGTGCAGATTTAGTAGTCACAGCTTCAAAAAACATGACAGATGCAGACAAACCTGGTTCTGGAAGGACAAAACAGAGCTGCACTTTGCTTCTGAAAACTTTACGCTCCTGAGGTTGCAACGTTCAACAAGCTCAAACACAAAGGTAGACAGTGGTCTAAATGTGGTGTCCTGCAAAACTCCACAAGAGTGTGGTCTTGGTTGCAGATGTGTTACACCTCTTAAGCTTAACAGCCACAAAATAAAAGATGAAAGATACAGGTCCAACTTTCATTATCCTCAAGTTATTATGTCTGTACTTCATTTCAGGCAGAGCTGAATAAAAAAAAAAAAAATCTATTCCATATGATTTAATCTTAACCATCTCAGTGTTTTGTTCATGTGAGGAAGCTTATTTCAATTAAGAATTTACAAAAAAACAGAGGAAAAAGAAGACAGAGAGCAGCACAATAGAGTGAAAACAAAGAGACATGGGAAGATACATAAAGGGAAATACAGAGAACACAAAGTGAGAGAGAAAGACGATCACATATGGAGTGGACAGAGATCACAAGAGCAAGGTCACACAGGACGAGTTAAGGTCAATTCACAAGGGTCCATGTTACGTCATCTGAAGTCAGCAAAGGCCTGTGAGGACGTGCAGTGGCTGAGCGTGTGTCAGATCAGTAAAGTGGACACACTGTTTCCCATCCTTTGTTGTATTCTTGTTCTGTTCTCTGTTCTCCAAACACAACAAACAAAGAGCTCTTCTTGTTGTCAGGAGGTCGCAATCATGTTTTCTAAAGCGCATGTGTGGAACACATTCACAAAAAATAAAACAAAAACCCTGATGTGTCCCTTGTCTGCAGTCCACGTCTGTGTCTCTCTGAGGGCAAGCACAAACCATGAATGAGCCTTTAAGAACACAGATAAGTGGTGGGTATAGCTGGAGGAAGGAGACAGACATGAAAGTGATGAAAACTCTGACTGTCTCTGCTGGTCCTTAATATTAAAAACAGTCATCTGTCGATTCCACTGCCAACCATGAATAATAGAGGCTCCACCCAGCTATGCCAGCTCTCTGAATTATTAATTCACAACCACAGACTTGCATTAGTGAACAGTGTGGGGCTCTCTCCACCAGGGGTGCAGGCTAATATGCTATTGCACATTGAACTGAAAACATGTGTGTACATAAAGTATATGTGCACTGTGATTTAAGACATGCACAATCTTGCTTGCAGATTCACACACTGACTAAATTTACTGTGCTCTTTAATGCATCTAGCATGTTTTTCCTTAGAAAACACCACTGGTGCAGAGCTGCTAAAGCATATTTGATTAATGTGAAAGTGTCCTGCACGCTTGCAATGGTGTGTAACAGTATTAAAAAACACAACAAACTAGTGCAACTTCCAAACTTCCTGGCACTTCCAGGCAAGAAACGCTCCGTTAAGTGAAGAGAAAAGAGAGTTCATCATTAGTTTAGGAAATGAACATCAGTCAATCTGAAAACTGTCCTTTGGTCTGAGTCCAAAAAGATTTTTGGTTCTAAGCACTGTGACTTTGTTAGACGTAGAGAGGGTGAACAGACAGTTCCTGATTTTGTGGTTCCCACTGTGAAGCATGGAGGTGGAAGTGTGATGGTGTTCGGGTGCTTTGCTGGTGACAACTGTGCGTTCACATGCCTTAGAAACCCGGTTACACGTACACATGGCACAGTGATCAGAGTTCTCTAGGAGAAATCTACCTGGGGGAATCAGGTTTCTCTAATCCCCTACACTCATTACAGGAACCACGTTTCCCGTTTACATGACATGAAATCAGCTTACTCAAGAAAGATGATTCTCATCTGATTACTTGAGTGCATGCAAACACACCGACTGTCTGTGACTTAGTCATATTTGAGGGCACGTTTAATCAGCATGACTACCACACCATTTTGCAGCGACATGCCATCCCATCTGGTTTGCACTTTGTGGGACCATCATTTATTTTCCAACAGCACAATGACCCCAAACACACGTCTAGGTTATGTAAGAGCTATTTGTCCAAGAAGGAGAGTGATGGAGTGCTGCATCAGATGACCTGGCCTCCACAATCATCCGATCTGAATCCAACTGAGATGGTGTGTGATGAGTGGGGCCATAGAGAGAAGGAAAAGCAGACAAAAAGTACTTAACACCTCCATGAACTCCTTTCAAGACTGTTGGAAAACTATTCCAGGTGACTGCCTTAAGAGGCTGATTGAGAAAATACCAAGAGTGTGCAGAGCTGTCATCAAAGCAAAAGGTGACTACTTTGAAGAATCGAAAATATAAAGCGTATTCTCGTTTATTTGACATGTTTTTGTTTACTACATAATTCCATACATGTTCTTTCATAGTTCAGATGTCCTCAGTATCAATGTACAGTGTTGAAAATAATAAAAATAAAGAAAAGCCACTGCTGGAGAAGCAGTGTCCAAACTTTTGACTAAAGTCAGCTGACTTAACAAAACTTAAATGTCAGCTATGAACTGTTGGCTCAATATCAAGTAAAATAACCAGATAATAATCATTACTGTTTCAGCCACAATAGCAGAACCCTAGAGACAACGTTAACTAGGTCATTAATTTCGTTTCACTGGCTAGGTTAAGAGATAACCTAATTAGAAGAAAGGAGAAATGTGTGACAGATTTCCAGCAGTGCGGTGCTGCCCTGATAGTACGTTACACACTGTTCACTAATGACAGTCTGGATGTGTGTGGTCAGACTCAAAGCACCAATGCTTATGTTATCACTTTTCAGCATACTTTACACTATGACCTAGTTTTAAACCCTATTAAAAATCGCATTACACATACAACCACATGCAAGGACAATCACACGCACATAGACAAATGTACCTCTTGTCACTGGCTGTGCATCTGCTGCATAAATTACCTTACCTATAAGACAAATTCTCCCATGTTACATCTCTCTTGATCAAAGCAGAAACAACTCAGCTTCCCCACACACAGTCAGGCAACACAAACCGCCAACCAGCCTCTAACATCAGGCAGGAAAACAAAACATCAGCTGTAGCAGAAAACAGCCTACAATGAACAAATACATGTAGACGAAAGTATTTTAGTGTGTGTGTGTTTTACAGAGATGGTTGTGTAGGTTGAAAATTTGCATTTGGGCAGCACATCCAGAGTCTGGTTTCAGCTGTATGTGAGGACGTTGGGTGATGAGGTCATGGTGTTGGTGTGGGTAAGAAAACCCAGGTAGATAGTCAGGCACACGAGAGGCATCACAGAGGATCATTTCTGCTAAAGCAGAGGCAATGTTTGCAGAGGCAGCAACAGCGAATCTTGCCTGCGGAGAGCAGGCCTCAGGGATTTCATCGGTAAATTCACAAAAGCCTCACACACACACATACCCTGTGCAGTGATAACTCTGTTCCTTCTCACACCTAGGGATAAGCATAATGCCTTCAAGAGAAGTCTGTGTAAACAGGGCTAATCTTAAATTTATTTCACAGTATACTTTTAACATGGATCAGTATCAGTATCTTATAATTCATGATACAGAACTGTATCACCTTACATTTTCCAAAGAATGTGACTTTATGCAAACACAAACACTTCTCTCTGGGTACCCTCGCTTTACGCAGTTTGCTACTAGGGGTCAGTCCAGGGACCCAGAGTAGCACTAACGCTGTCCTCGCACAAACATAAGACAGGTAACTTTATTTTCCTCAGATGATGACTCGGAGGCCTGGACATCAGCAAGAATAGCAGCAGATAATGTATATGTATGGATGCATTGGACTGGGTAAGAGAATGGAGACTCTGTAGGTAATTATGGATGAGTGAGTGGGAGGAAACAAGTGAAAGCCAGTGGATAAGCAGTGCTAGCACCAACTATAACCACAACACTCAACTGCAGTAATCACATTTACTCAACAGACCAACACAAATTCTAGGACCCAGAAATGAACAAGCGCACGCATGTGATGACTTGTCATACACTTTAAATATATATTGACGGTATTCAATGTGCCAAGAGATGTACTGAGATCTAGGAGGTTTACTGCCTTGGTTAAATAATTCCGAGAGAGAACCACTATATCAGGTGTTTAAATTATTTTCACATTTCACACCTGGACTAAGCAGAGTAACTGTGTTAATATGCACATTAATATTCTGAAAACAAGCTTCATCCTCGATAAGGACTTTAGTGGGAAAAGGAATTTACATCACATAACAACTAAAGTGTTTACTTTACAGGGATCTATTGGAATAGAAACTTTTTTTATTTAGTAGTTTTAATGCTGAGTTCATAAATATATGTTATTCTGATACCAACTCTATTGAATTGGCACTTGCATTAAACAGAATATTTTTATTACAGCCTCTAACTTTTGTTTAATTCTCATGTATCTTTGCTAGTATATTCCCATTGTATGTTACTTGTATGGCTTATTGTAGTTAATAGGCGATCCAATATCTTCCATGGAGAACAAAATGTCCCATGTATTATGCTAATACAGATGAAGGTCTGCACCGGTCCACTTGGTTCTGAGGTGCTTAGACCCAATTCGGGTCAAAATTATGCTCTGTTCAGCTAGTTTTACTGCCACAGGTCTCAGGTCCATGGGCCAATATGTATATACCGGAGTGGATCCAAATGGAAGAGAGTATCAATGGTATCAGATGTGTTTTAGCGCGAGAGAGAATGAGAACTGTGAACTTTCAAATATTTATTCAATTACATAAACACATTGTTTTAATTATCATGACTTTACATTTGCTCTGAGGACATTATTATTTTTATATTGTTTGGGTCTATTAGAGTTGACTACATTTTGGATCATCAAACTTTTAAACTGGAGGACTTGCTGCTGTTTTACTAGTGAGTTTCATTTTTCTACTAGGTAATAAATAATCTTTAATATTAAGCAAAGAGTATATTATTTGTGTATCATGTAGTTTATGCAAAGTTCCATATTACTGGGCCACTATACATATTGAAATATTGTATTTTTGGTTGAGTTACCAGAGACCACCACCTCCAGGGGCCCTTACCTACAAGCTGCTAATGCAGCAACAAACACATAATAAATACCTCATAGGGGTCCTCCAGCCGCACACTGCTGACTGTTTAATTAGAAAGTATGAGATTTAACCAGGTGTCTAAAAACAGACATTTCACAGTTTAACTGCCAGCCTTACTCAGAGAGTTGTACAACAACAAAACATGAATTCCCTATATTTTCAACACTTCAGTAAGCAACTGAAAGGATTTTAAGTCACAGTACCATAATGATGACATTCTCATGCCCGTTCTGTGTATAGCAGTATATGATGGAGGATACAAGGATATCTGTCGACCTCTAAGTCCATCATTGTGTATCTATTTCTGAATTCATCTCTTTAGCTCCATACCTCTTAGTAAATCATGAGGCTCATTAACTGGTACATTAGAAATATACCCAGATGTAGGACACAGTCAACAATAAATATCTCTACACTGCACAGATCTCTTGGCTTAATCTCTCATCTGAAAACATTCGCGGGGGAAGTTTTGCTTTTATTAAAATGATAGCCTGAGGGGAGTCCTAAACAGAGAAAAGATCCAATAAAATGTTCCTTTAAAAGGAAACCCTGTATTAAAGTAGAGCTAATTCAGGTCACTTTACTTCTCAACAGTCTAAGTGACATCATTAAAGCAGAAACGGTTACTGTATCTTTGAAGTGCAGCAGCTGACTCAACTGCACAAAAACTACTCTGGAGTGCATCAAATGGCAGATAAAAGAGGGAGCACCGAAGCCTCCCTGCTAAGTCTGAATTCACAGTCATTATCATCATCAGTGATTCATCTTTTGTTCTTTTAGGACAGTCATAACAGCAGCAGGGTTTAATATATATAACTGGAGAAGAACACCCTCCACTTTACCATGGCTCCACTACTTCCTCTTTATCTCTTTGTTTTGGCCTAAATATGGAGGAACCAGGACACAGGTGTGGTATCTGTGGTGTGTGAGGCAGCAGAGTTATCAGGCAGTGGAAGTAAGCAGGGAAAGCCCCAATTATATATGGTATGTTGGCATGGATCGTTGGTTCTGTCCGCTTCTTGCTTGACTGGGCAACTGGAAAAGGTCAGAGATCAGCTGAATAATCCACCTGTGCCTGACAGTGTGTACGAGACACTGCATTGCTCTCGCCAAACAACAGTGCAATCACACTGCACATAGGATATGGATAAAGCCGCATCATGAGAGCTGCTCACACATTATTTCACAAAGGAAAACGTCTAAGGCTGCTGTTTAGATTACAAACTAGTAACCAAAACATCACAAATATGAGATGTCAATGGGATCTCACGTCAGCCGATCACACTGACTGACCATTATTTGTTTGGTTCACTGTAAATTCTCCAGACAGCTAATTACCACGTTGGAGCACATAGTGGGAAACAACTGAGCTATTTCCTGTAACAAACTCTGGATACAACAATTCAGTCAAAATTAGTTGAGATGTGAAATGAATAATTCATGGCATGTGTAAGCACTGCTGATCTGATCGAATGTTGAAGTTCTTTTTTCAGGTGAATTCCTTTCTGTACATAGAGATTTATTATACTTCATAAGGACTGTTCATCCAAAACATGCCATGAAAAAACGCCATTGACAATCTAGCAATTTACATTCTACTTTCCAGCATATAATCAATGGAAACTTCATCTATCAACACCCTGTCAATTATTTTCTTCTACATTTTTAGATCGACTATGTTGTGGGGTAGACAGAGTCACAGTAATGGTGTAAACAAACCAAAGACTTTTATTTTCCTCAACAATTAAGCGCAAAAATGGAAGGTATTACACAGTGTTAAGAATTTGTCTGTGCTAGATTAACAGAAAAAGTGTTTAACAGTGCATAGATTTCTGTTTATATTGTGTATGGAGGTGTCAAATTTAACAAAAATTTTAAATATAAACATCCTATTGTTACATGCATAGCTGTAGCTGCCGCACTGAAAAAAGGTCAACCTTCATGTGTGGTTAATCTGCATGGGTCTACTGCATGGGTCTACTGCATGGGTCAGGACTGCACAATATAACCAAAATTTCATATCCCGATAGAGGTCATTTCATAAACAGATAATAATAATAACAACAATAATAATACAAATGTATAGATAAAACTATATGTTATTACTAAGTTATAATATATAGTTATATATAATTATATAAGTAATGTACACATGTGTTTCCTTTGTAACGTTTGAAATGATTCTTGCATAGGTGGTAAAAGAGGTTAGTGGTGTTTTGAGTCTATTGTGGCGACTGGTCGCAGCATAACTTTTAAAGCACAATTTTCTGTTCCATTTTTCATACACAAACCTTTTCCATGCGATACAAATAGAGCTGTCCCGACAGCAAAACTAACTATAATAAATAAAATGAGGTTGTTAGCGCAGTTGGCGCAGTGATAAGAGCGGCACACACATTTTAACACATGAACAATTTCTACTCTTCCTTCCAGAAAATACTGCTGCGATTTGCAACACAACAAAATAAACAACAGAACATAATACAAAATGTGTTTTTTTCTTGCGACACAATATATCATACAACCCTAGTCTACACTGATCATGTATCATAATCACAACTTAACACAGTTGGACACAGGCGTGGGATGATAAGCTAATTTGATATCACTGACATTTCCACATTCATCTAACACTGACTATTGTGAAAAAGAGTAAGGGAAGAGAAACAAAAAAAACAAAAACAAAAAAAAACTAGAGCAGACAAGTCAGATCTCTATGAATGGAGACCACTATCTCTCAAATGAAAAGGATATGACACCAGTGCCCGACTTGTTTCCTCAGCTGAAATTTTTATTTGAATTAATTAATTCAAATCGGCTCTTGCACAACCCTAAAACACAAGACTGATGTCATCCAGTTGCTGCTCCACTCATTTAAATAAGAAACCATTTTGCCGTGCTGGTTTTCAGTGTGGGTCAGCTCTGGCTATAGAAGCAAGGTAATTAGAAAAGGGAACCTAAGCTATATCAAAGCTGGTGACTTTATGTTGCGGAGGAGTTTGTCCTAATGACATTTCTAAATTATCACCTCAGGTAGAAACTTGTTAGATGAATAATGAAACATTTCAGCTGCTGATTATAGGAACGTTCGGGTTGTGATGCGACAGATCAGGCTTTTTATGATATGACTGCATTTTACATGTTGCATGCCATCACCAAAAGAGAAAGATTTTAAAGGTAAAAAATGTAGACTTTTAGTCTTCCTATTTCTTGACAGTTGTGTAGTTTATCTACAGTATTTGCATTGTGTTCAGAATGAAAACACTGATGCATGGATGGAGTCCCTACACTATAAACACCGTCAGGTCAAGTAGCAACACATGAATAGCACAAATGGAAAAAATTTGACTGGAACAGCATGTCCTGGAAATGCTAATATCTTGGATTATCACTGTCCTTGTGTGAAGCAGTCCCCAGTGGGGAAATCTCTGGAGATGGTGGGTGTAGTGAAAGACCAGGCGTGTGTCAGGCCCGCGGCTCTGCTCATTGCTTACATTGTACGGCTAGCCAGCAGGCGTGGCGGTGGAAGCCTCTTGGCCTTCAAGGAGCTGCCTGACTGACCAGCCGCTGCCCAGATGGAGAGGTCTCACTGAGTTTGCACACAAGATGGCAGCCATGACAATGGTACTATTCTACTGGGCAGCCTGATCTCTTGGAGGCAGGGTATTAGGGGGTTGCTTCTGTCATAGCTCAGTAGGTGAGGTGCTGAACAGAGAACAAGACACAGGAGTGACACTGTAGCATTAAATATGACAAATGACAACTGAGGTCTTTGTCCATAAGTACCTTCAGAGATGGAACAGTTGATAAATAAATTAGTCATCTAACAAAAAATTAACTTTAACTAACGGTAACTGATATATAAGAGTGTATCTTCGCTTCACAATGCTATGTGTATGATGAACAGACAACAGGAGCACAAAGTCATGTCTGGTAAAATTATACAGAATGTACTGACCATTTAACAGGCCAAAAAAAAAACTGTGCACATTACAAACAACAGCAAACAGTGCTACTATATGATGCACATATTCTCTTTCCACAGCAATTTAAAAAGAGGAAGCAGTGCAGGTGCAGTGCAGATGCGCTGCCAGTTTCACTTTTCATCACTATTCCTACATAAGTGGACCATGGCCCTGCTTGTAACTTTGCATTTTGCAACATCTAAACCTGCATAACTTGGACTGTGCACATACCTTATGGGACGCTGAAAAATACATCATGATGTGAACTGGGAGTGTCTAGATATAAAGTCTAGCAATTCGGAGTGCTTCCTTTTATAGCTAATAACACACTTTACCAGATTGCTAAAATGCAAACAGCCATGAAGTAAATGGTGCTGAATGTATCTGTGCAGACTGATACAGCCTACTGTGCAGAGTATGTCTTGAGCCATCTGTGATGTCCTGTTGCTCATGATTGTCAGTATAGCGTTAAGCTCTGCACCAAAGTCACTGTGATAAATCTCTCCTCTGCTATTATACTTGCTGATTAAAGAGACAGTAGATGTTGAGGAGAAGAAGCTAGAGGGGGAAAACAATCTAAGCACGGTCATTGTGCTGAGGTTTGAAGGACCTTGGACAGTCTTCAAATGTGCAATGAGATGGTCAGTGTCCAGACAGTGAAGCCATTACTTCCCTGCTGAGCACATAAGCCAGGCTTGGAGCTTAACATAAGACAGTAACACAGCTCAGCTCCTTGCAGCATTAAGGATAGAGCATTTTTTCCCCCCTTATAACTCATTGCTAAAAGAGAGCGGATATGTAGCTGGGCTTCCAGACTTGTCCTGTCACCTCTAGTCCTCGTCAAGCCGCACCTCAATTAGAGAGCTTCAACCAAGCCATCAGTCAGTCAGTGAGAGCTATTGACATAGAGAAGATAAGGAAGGTGCAGAACTAAGCGTGGTCAAAGATTTAATATGTCTTCTGCCACTTTACTAGATGGGTTAGACTTCACCGATAGAGAGCTGCACAGTCTGACTTCTCAGACTATGGCTGAGTCACGCTGCGCTTGTGTACTTGATATTTTGTCACACAGAACAGAAAAAGGCACTATTTGCAGCCACTCAGCACGGACCCTTGAGGCACTGGGACCGACAGCCTAGCACACATGCAGCAGGTTAGTCCTGACAGACACAGCATATGGATTCCTAACATGTTGCAGTCTGGTTTGCCAGATTCCTCTGAGGATAATGAATGCCAAGCCCTTGCACCCCCCAACTCAAACCAATCCTGACAACAGATTTTACTATTATGCTGTTTTACCAGCACTCTACACTCATTGTACTCAGCTCCATGGTTAAGACAGGTGGGCATCAAAATACAGTAATGACTATTTGATAGAAAAGAAAGAAACATTTCTAATCCCAATTTAGAAGACACTGCATACAAACTAACTAACGGTGTTGTCACACTGACCAAAAGAGCAACTTACAATATGTATTGTATCTCAGACAGTCCTCTTGCCAATGTCTCCATCCAGAATATAATGCAAATTCCAGGCGATGGTCAACCACAAACTGACTAGCAATCAGTTACCACAACAGGCAACAAGATGTGGAGAGCTGATATTTTAGATTCTGAGCAGTAACGGGTCTGATAACAATAGACACTGAGATAATAACCATAAATATGATTTATTCCCTCAAAACAACCCAGGAGTAAGATTGTAAGAGATTAGGCATCTTACAAAGCAGATCAGCGTGGAAGCCTGCATGGAAGAAGTATTTTATTTAGTAATAACAACACACTACAGGCACTACATCACTTTTGTTGGTTATGCCACAGCTTGCAAAGGTATGCCAATTTCAACATTTCAGTGAGACAGTGCAGGCTTTATGCTGATCTGATTCATGAAATACCTATATTTACCAACATCAAAACTATTGTTCATCTGTCTTTAACCTAAAACGTATCAAGCACCCAACCTGCTCAAGTGTTCCTGAACAAGACTCAGAAGCTCTACCAGATCCAGGATGGTGTTTTGTAGCTTCAATTGACCTCTGACCTCCAAGTGCAGCAGTGCAAGACAAAAACAATTTCCCTGCGGGATGGAGACAGTATCACGGTGTCATCAGAACTGTCTTTTTTTTTTTTTACAATTATCCGCTGTCACTATCAGCAAGACTTCTCCTTCTGTACAATTACACACAGTGACACGTATTCACCTAAATCCAAGACAAGTAGTGGTGAACGTAAGACTGGACATATTAAAACGTTATCAGCGGACAGATACGGATCAGTGTTTCCTCAAGGCAAAAGGGGCTGAACTCCAGCTCCAGCCCCGTTTCTAGAGCAGCGCGAAGGTAGCTAAAAACCTGCCCCCATTATCAGACAGAATCAGTCAAAACAATCAGCTAAACACAACAATGCCAAAGACAAAGTATTAGCACTAGCATAACAATGTATATGGTTATAACAACAACGTTTCTTAAGGGCACGTTCCGCGACATTATAACCAACATCAAAACGCTTATTAATGCTTAATTTATGCATGTACGTTATATACCACCAACTTTATCTTTGGGCCTGTCGGCAGTACTGGAGCACACAGTGTCAACAAATACTTTAAGAAGTCAGAGAGGAAAATGAAGAAGGTCGAGATCACAAAGCGTTAGCAAGGTGTCCGACTATGGAACTAGAGGAGTAGAATGGGGAGGGGGTGGCTCGGAGGTTTTTGGGCACAACCGCAAAATCGCCCATAACAAGAACATAATTGTAGGAAAGATAAGCGAACAAGAGAAGCTAGGTTTAACAGCAGTTTGTGTGTTTGCTGTTGTGCTATCATACCCAGTGAACGTGCGAGGGGACAGACTGGAGCGGTAACTAAAATGCGTTGAGACCTAGCATAAATCGTGGCCGAAAACTGGGTCTCGTGACGTTAGATTGTACGTTAACTAGCAGCTAAAGCTAACGCTCTCAAACAGCTTTCACATTAGCTGTGTACAGTGAAAAAACGCTTACCATAACATAACACTGTAAAGCCGTAAAGTAAACCCAAGACAAACCAGAATACGCAGCCCAACAATGACACCCCCCCCCCGTGCGCTATGCTGAAACTCCCCGTGCTAAAACGTTGCAACGAGACAAAACGGTGTCTGTGGGCAACTCACCCCAAAGATACCACTGTGCTGTCGGCCAGATGCTGCTGCAAATTAGCGGTGTAGGCCCATTAGGATGACTCCTGCGGTTGGGGGGCATCCAGGTTTTGTGGCGTTAGGATTAGACAATCCCGAACGTGGCTGTGCTTTGACGGTCGTCCGTACTCTGCATATGTGTGTTTATTGGCGTGTGTGTGTGTGTGGCGGAGCTGTGCGAGGCCTGCTGCTGGAGGAAATGGGATCCGCTCCGTCAACGGAATACGCATGCGCAGAGTGGCACAGCCACAGGGTGAATGGTGTGTGAGCACAACCGTGTGGCCAACAGATGCGACTGTCAACTGATGGTCGACTTGTTACTGCCTTTAAAAGCTCAGGGTAAAACCATGCTACGTAACAGTGCAGGATGGACAAGGAGTGAGAACCACTCTCACACACACACTGGGACCAACTTGGGGTTGACCCGTGGACCAGAGGAGCCAGGGTTCAAACTACTGACCCAGATGACCTGCACCTCCTGAAACACACAACGACTGTCACATTGTCATTTTGTGTTAATTTCTGGTCATTTGTTGTAGTTTTTCTTTGGAAGTTTGGAAATCCCATTATTGGATTTTTACACTGAAATATATATATATATATATAAAAATATGAATACCAATACACACACCCTCATCCATCTGTAGCAATTAAATCTAAAACTTCAAACAGTACTTTTTTACAAAAAAACTACCATTTGCTACTCAATCAGTATTAAACTTTAAGGCTTTACAACTGTTTGTTACCCAGATATTCAAGATATAGATGGTCTTAAATTGATAATGCATGTGTTAAAACATCTTACAATAAGGTCACATCAAGTAAACCAATAATCTGAGCTTATATTTGGCTCGTCCTCCATAGTGAGAGTGACCTGTCATTTTCAGTGAAAATTAAAACTGGTCAAACATAAACACCTTTCCTAAAAATTTGTCAGTAAATACTTTTCTTGAGAAGGGAAGGTTATTCTCTACTACAGTGGTTCTCAAATTTTCTACACTGGGTACCACCTCAAAAAATATTTGGCTCTCCAGGTTCCACCATTATGACCAGAGGCGGGTAGTAACGAGTTACATTTACTCGGTTACATTTTCTAAAGTAACTTTTTGAAGAAAATGTACTTCTAGGAGTAGTTTTATTGCACCATAAGTTTTACTTTTACTTGAGTAGTTTTGTGAAGAAGAAACGCTTCTTACTCCGCTACATTTGACAACAATCGATCAGACGTAGCAATAATGATCACATGACTCCGCTTCACCACCGGTAATAAGGTCGATAAATTGATTTAAGTTGGTTCCCGCTAACACTCAGAAGGCAGACAGCTGTGCGCAAATGCGCAGCATGGTAGGTTGAAGATAGGTTATGTCTAAGGCCTCCACCTCTGTTGAGAGAATGCCTTAGCGATGTTATTACCTGTGTTTTGTCTGCTCACATGTGTCTGAATTAAACGTCCCCAACAAAACTGGACATGGTTCTAGTTTCTGACAGACATCCAGATACCAGATTTCCGCTACAACATCATGTGAATGAACACACTGTAGTAGTATTATGTCTT
>JAUMHL010000018.1:23820960-23877375 GCA_032362345.1 Sandelia bainsii
GAACTGAGAGCGGCTGTAATGAGGCAAAACAATTTCCCTCTGGGATTAATAAAGTTTTTTGAATCTTGAATCTTGAACAAGTGGTACGTGTACCATAGTTTGAGAACCACTGCGCTACTAGATATAGCCCAAAAAATTTAAGATTTCTTTAAAAGGTGTACACCATAGTCTCCAGAGACGTACTGCAACAGGATCCAATCACAACAAAAGACGCAGTGGAAGCCCAAGTAGACAAGAACTTACTAGTGTCCTGCTTGAGAAACAGATGCGTCAGTGCTTCTGAAATGGCTGCGTCGTTGAATAAAACAAGAAAGAAATCGCTCTGCATCAACACTGTGCATAGGAGACGGATGTCAGCTGGCCTCATGGGCAGAGCTACCAAGAAAAAACCCTACTAAGGCAAGGTAAATTGGAAGAAAAGGTTGCAGTGGGCCAAGATGCACAAACAATGGACTTTACTGACCAGTCTAGTTGAGTGATGAGTCCATGTGTCTCCATCCAAGTGAAAAACTCATGAAAGATAACATGCCTGCCTAATGCCATCACTGAAGCAGTGAATATCTGCAAAAACTGATCAGTAGAAAGCCACAGATTTGTCAGGTTATTACTGCAAAGGTTGTTTTGATTAATTTTCCAAAAGGGCTACATTAGAAACTGGACCTGTTGTGGTGGGCCGGACCAATAGATCTAAATAAATTCTGCTCAATATGAATATTATCCTTTTATAAAAAAAGCAGTCAGCTGTATGGTTTTGATTAGCTGCTACAAATCACTAGCTTGGAAAATATGGAGCAAGCATAGAAAAAATGGGAACATTATCAAATTCAATCAGTATGAACATTAAATCAAAACATTTCTGAAAATGTGCATTTTTTCAGTATTTCAAAAATAGCATCAAATTAACTTTATACAAAATAACTGCAATGGTATTTGTTTGTAGTTATTTTTCAGTTATTTGTTCCTCAGTGAGAACTCTCAATCAGAGAAAAGTCTGGATTGGGCGTGGACAGGTCAGGTTCTTGTATTTCTCTGCATGTTTAGCCTCGTAGTTGCGATTTAAATTGTAATCCTTAAACACAGCGCTCTGTTCTACACAAACTGAGTACACGGCTCTAGAAGTCCATGTCCATGAACTAACTAGCGCGCACAAGCGAACAAACGTAACTTAAAACAAAACAATAGAAATCACCTTCAAAGTAAAAGTATTGTATTTGTATTGCGTGTATGATGAAGAGTACTTATTCAAGTTTGATTCCCGGTTTTTCATTGATCATAGGTGATGATAGTTTACTTTTTATGTACTTTTTTAGATATACTAGACAAAATTACATTTAAGTATACTTGAAATATACTAACAACTATACAGAAAGGTATAAGTAAATTTAGCCTATACTTGTACTTAAACTTAACTATACTTGGATTATAGAGTACTTAAAAATATACATTTTTACAATTAGTCTATACTTGTACTTATACTTGGAGTATACTAACAAGTGCAAAGAAATACCCAGCATGCATTTCAGCAATTTAACTGTATAAACAAACTACTAATTGATGTTTTAAATGAAGAATTTGTCACAGATAGTTGTGTAACATGGTGTTTTACCTTTTGAACAGAGTAAGTATGAGAGATGATTAATTGTTGTTTTATAAAGTTAAACCGTAAGTGAGAAGGGTGAGCCGTCATTAGGCCTTCACTTTCAGTTTTCTCACTTTTTTTTTTACAAAAAGCATACTTCTAGCAGGTTAACTATGAATATAGTTTTCTCCAAACTAAGCTCTCTGACAGTTTTAAATGTCACACAACTGTTTGGTACATGTGAAAATAAAATACACATTTCAGCCATATTCTAGTAACTATGATCAACCCAAAAGCACGTTTAAAGTATACTACAAGTAAACTAGTAGTATACATGTGAGTTGAGTATTTGTACTAAGTATACAAAATAAAGTATATTGTAAGTATACTCTTATAGACTGGAAAGTATACTAGTACATTCATAGAGAACTAAAAGTACATATAAAAGTTTATTTTTAGTATACTTAAAATATACTTTCATAAACTAAAAAGTGGGCCAATTTAGTCCTAAGAAGTATTGAAAAAGTATACTTATAAGTATACTACAAGTACAATGCCATTAGTATACTTGAATAAATAAACTTTTAGTATACTTCTTTCTGGTAATGGGTATGTGGCCCGCAGACTGTAAAATGCCCAGGTCTACCTTAGTGTGCAGCTCTCTGACACTGAGTTTTCTTCATGACCACGTGCAGTGAAAGTTTGATTACATAATAAAATTATTAGACCTTATTGTGCTGTAAACTCCACTTTTTATATGTTAGTACCATGATTAGCATTTACATTTTGATGTGTATTCCCCAGACAACTCTTTCTAACTAATTACAATAACTACAGACATGTCTACTACATGTAGCTGCCCTCTTGTGAATTAATCAAAACAGTTTCAAATCATAACTTTAACTAATAACATTAATGTTGGCTCTACTATATTCAGTACTCCTGTAAGCTACTGTAGAGTTGACATGACACAGTATAAAAAAAAAAAAAATGAATAAAGCTCAGTTTTAGTTGCTTCAGTTTTACGATCCTTGTACTGTGCATGCTAAGCCAATGTTAACTGTAATTCTTGTTAGGGCAAGTCACAATTTCTACTGTCAAAAATAATAACTTAATCAATGGAAGAATATTTACTTTTTTATTTATTTAAATACTGTTACTAACTTGTTAAATACTATTAGATCAAACAACATTACTGGATAATTATTCCTGATGCATCCATGTATAAGCAGCACTTACAGCAAATGTTGCAGTCTGTCAATCTGGTGTTAATTCTACCAAGAACTTTTTCCAGCTTCAGATACCCCCCCAAACCAGAACCATAGGAAGCAAGTTTAAAATCAGTGAAGTTGTCCTTTAATAATTAGCCATTGATACACCTCACTACTCAAGAGAAGGCCTGTTACCATTTGTGGTTATGAATTCAAGACAACTAACAACGCAGAAGTAGTGCAGTCAGATGTGATGTAAATGCAAATATATTTTTTTAATTTTTCATACCTTATTCCTGAGATGTATTCAAAAAAATAAATACAAAAATATATTCTATGTTCTGCTACCTACAAACATTTCTTGCCAAAAACACCCATTAAAGTACAAAAAAAGTTTTTTTTTTAAACTGCAATAAACCGAAAACCACAACTGTGGGCCAGATGGATGGCAGACTTGGCTTGGCGGACAGCTTTAGGTTGAGATGTTCTATGGGTCAAACAGTTAGGACTAGACTCTACATGCAATCTAAAGGAGGAAACTGGAACTGTGTCTCTGCTGCTCCAAATGGTCACAGGGTCAGAGGTCACAGATAGACTCACAGTGGTCAGCATTTAGTCAACATATTTGCATCGTCACAGAGCCCTTATCAAAACACACCAAAGAACAGGAAACCTTTCCTTCTCAAAAACAAGAGGTGTCACACGCAACATACAGCAACCTCTGGGAGTTTCCAGCAGGTCAGATGATTTTCAGTCCCCATTTTTTCCCTATCCTTTGTAACAGAATATTGTTTGGTTCCTACAGTTGCTACGTGCACAATTGTGTGTTACGCCCACCGTGGAAAAGCATACCATTGCCCCTATTGTCCACATGTGTAATAAGAAATGAGTGGATATTTTCTTATGCTGAGTGCAGAGGAATGACAAATTTACACCCAAAGGGTGAGTGGTAGCTGATTCCAACTTCCTGGAACACCAGTTTAGGGATGCCAATGTCACAGAGGTAGACTCTGCTATCTGTATCAGGTAAAGGTAGAGGAAGTCCTAACGAGAGAATCCATTTGGCCTCGACAGTCGGAAGCTGCTCACCGACTGGAGGATCGATACTGAGGACTGGAGCCCGGTTCTGGTTGGCCCAGTCTGCTGCCGATTGGTACCAGGACTGTTCTTTTAGCAGTGGGTTCTCGTGGCAGTCCAAACAGTTGATGACCAGATCGACTGGGCTTGCAGGCAGATCTGAGACACACCATAAGGAGAAAAAAAAATTCTTGCTTTAAAGTTGCCTCACAAAACCAAAAAGGAATATATTTTATATATATTTTTGGTGCATGTGATCTTGTTGCTCTACCTGGGAGACATTCTAAAACAATCTTCACTCATCTATCTACAGGAATCTAAAATGTTAAAAGCATCCAAAGAGACTGTAACCTGCACTTCCACTCTGTTGCACATAGCTTGTTCCTTTATTATACTACAGGCCTGGTGTTCACTTAACAGCACATTTGCTTTTCACACATTTGTTTAATGTAACCGCACATTTTTCAAAAATAAGAACATAAAAATTATGTGTAAATGTACTTTCAAATGATCAATGAAGAAGAGTTCTGTAAGTTGCACATCCACTAGAGGGCAACATTTCTCTGTGCTGGTTTGTACCAACAACATTATAAAACAAACTAATACTCACTCAGATACTCTCTCACAAATTGGCCCACACACCCAATTTGGTGCATTTCATCATTGTTGCTAAATGTTGAGTAAACAAGGATTTCATCTCTTTCATTTCCTCTACAGTAAATACTCTGCTGGTGTCTTTTACCTTTGATGCTGGCCACCTGCTTGCCACTGGTCCTGCTGTAGAGGTAGACCTCACTGGTGACCGACTCCTGCATCTTGACAAAGTTGGGCAGGAACAGGATGACCTCAACTTCATGGTTGGCCAAGTGTCTACCACAGCTAATGCCCTGAGCTCCTTGGATATGGGGCCCACACAGAAGGACCACAGTGGGCCTCTGGTGGTTGTTTTTTGGGGTGAGTCTGGGGACATTCAAGAGATGACAAAGATTACTTCACAGAAGCCAAAGACAACCACTTATATAATAACTGTATAATCAAACAATCAAAAAATCTTAATCTAAAATCTTAATTTCAGATGCAGATGAAGTTGAAAGGCTAATAAAAATAATAATAATAATCAACTGATCCATTGTCGTCCTAAATATATATCCAACTCTGACCGTCAAAAACAACACCAAACATGACTGTTTATGCTCATGCTGTAATTAAATCGCCTTGCAACATCCACGTAATAATAAAAGCTACATAAAGGTATGTTAAAAACACTACATATACAGTATATTTGCTAAACATGACTCCTTGTTAATCATTAATCTGTATCAAACTGGACCAGGACACAACTATGCTAATCCTTGTTATTAGAGGCAAAAAAGAGGTAAACAGTAGATCTCTAAAACTTCAGTAATATGAAAATAACACATTTCTTGTTCTAAAAGTGCTGTGTGTTATACAGGTTCAGACAGTTTCAGCTAGGTATATTTCTGATACTAGTCATACAATATCTGAACTGAACTGGTCTCTATTCAGAATCTTCTTGGCACTAGTAAGCCACATGGTGATCTTGATAACATCTTCCTGTTTAGAACCTTCATCCTGCCATAAGGTCCCTTGTGACTACAAGCACGAAGACGCTACTTGGGTAAAATGTATAAGCTATAATCACCATTTTATTCATAATCAGAGTTTTAAAACTTGCTAGCAGATATGAATTAGCAAGAAATGAATCAGAAGTGTGATTTAAGGGTTGTAGATCGGTACAGTTTTTAACAATGTGCCTGTTGACTGTCAATGATTTAGTGGAACACCTCTGAAGTGTCTGTGATTCTGGTATTACAATACAAAATTAAACTTGATCTAAGCTCACAGTTCTTCCAGTGTACATTTGAGACACACAAGTATTACTGTGCTAAATTTATAAAGGGATGTGAGAAATCAAACCTGTTTGTTATATGAGCTACTGCGCTATGATTCTTTGATCTTAAGTGAGACTTCACGGCTCATAATGGTGCAGGTAAACGATACCAAACAGGGCAGTTTTAGCCTGTTAGGATGTTCTCAACCTGCAGGGTGACCACTCAAAGTTAATACCAACTCACTCATGCAGGAACATGATAGTAAATATGATTGTCATGGTGATTGGAAAACATGACATGAAAACTAAAAGTTGGACAGACTGGTAATTATGATTGTATAACTACTCAGAAAGGCATGTTTCACATACTTTGGTGCACTCTTCTTATTAAGATACAAATGACAGTGGCTCTGCTAAACATGTAGCCCAGGAACTGATTGGCTTTCTTCTTTTACAGACTTACCAGCAACAAAAAGGTACTCTTTCAGACTCTCTCGCTACACCAGTGCCCAGACTAGTATTCCTTACCTATTTGGACCACCCAGCAGAGTAAGTGCCATCTGACTTGAGCAAACACCAATGGTCTCCAGCCTGCGATCAAGAGACAGGCCCAAGCACTCTGCAGCTGCTAGCAGACGCTTATGAAGCTCATAGGGAACGCTAGGAACCACAAGACCTGAGTCTGCAGAAGGAAAACATGAAATGAAATTGACAGAACGTTAATATACATAAAGTAAGACTCAGTGGTTTAGTGGCACAAATTAAACTTTGTCGTGTTTGTCAACATCAACACATAGTATGTTTAATCATGCAATACACAAAAAACAATTTCTCCACTAGCAATACATGTAAACTAATTAACATTCTTCAACTTCTATCAGTCACGTCAAGCTCAAAAGTCAAAATCACTCAACTGAACCTCCCTTTACTTATTAGTAAATATATTCTAACATCTCCACATAACTTCACTGACTGTGTGACACAGCTGTAGGCATTTTGGAAAATTAATGCCACCAGGTATAGATATAGATAGATTCTTTATTGTCATTGCACATTTCTATAGGTGTAGGTGTAGGTGATATGACACACATCCATAAAATACATTTCAAAACATCAGTGAAACAGAGAGACTGATATAGCAAAATATAGCAAATATGTATAAAAAAGGTTAGAACATCTCATCTGGGGAATTATCTGTCCGAAATTAAATTAAAAAAATATTACCACTCATTTGTACATTCTTGCATCCATTGTAATGGTCAAACAGAACTCATGCACAGGATAGCAGTTCTAAGTTAGACGTAATACATCATCATAAACACTATGTCATTTTGTTAAGCCCAGAAACTTGACCTCTAAGATAAGGAGAAATGTTGGTCTGCAGATAAACACCCTCCCAGGATGTCCGTGGTTGGTGGTTTCGTGTAAGTAAAACAGTTCATCATGCGAGGAACCCATTCCCCAGGGAAAAGCCCTTCCTCCTCCTCATGACCTGATCGTCCTCCCATCATGGACGATTCTCCATTTCCTCTTCTGTTTGTCACTGCTGTCTGCAGTAACAAAGGGAAGATTGGCAGCCTTTGCAAAACATGACAAACATAAGGCAGTTAGAGTGAGACGCCTATTCCCCATGGGCCGTGAGTTCACACGCACCATCACATGGTTTCCAACCAATCCCAAACCTTTCACTTTGGGATGTGGCTACAATGGGTTGGACCCCCCACATTGGCTGCTGTCTTAGTCAAAACAAACAGCGGGCTAGCGTGACAAAAAAAGGGGACCAACACCTGTACCTGTATCCCAGTGGCTTATGGTGAGAGACTGGGGACTAAACATGGGGGAAGCGTGTGTATTGGCAGAGTTAAATGGTGGATACAATTCAGTTTCTGAAGTTAAATTGTGGTCTCATCTCTCAGTAGTATTTCAAAGATTGAACATTTGTAGTTGAGATATGTATCTTAATCTATTTCTAGTTGTCTCTGATATACACAAATGTATAAAGTGTTTAAAGGAACACATAATCTTTTTTTAATTGTCATGTCTTTTATGAAAATGTCCTCGAAAACTAAAGCATTTGTGTATTTTCACATTAAGGACCAAACTCAGGTTGTGTTTAGGTTTTGGGCATACACAGATCTATTTGGCAACAAGGACACAATGCTATCACGATGGAAAACATTTTTGCTTTGAGTTGCACTTGCCTGACAATTGTACACTACATACACAAAGATAAAATGTGTTATTAACACTAAGCATGAACGCTCTGGATCCCCTCACCTGCTGGACAAACAAGGACAAATGAAAGTGAATGAGGAATGATCTGTCCTCCCTAAACAGTAAGTGTGAAGACTCTTAACCCACCACTGGTAAGTGATGGAAGACTGGTTGCATGGGGCACTGTAAGGACTTGTATACAGAATGTGCAAAAGTGATGGGGCTTCTACACTTGTTACAGGAAAATATAACAAAACAGACAAAGTGTCTGGAAGGTTTCGGAGTGCCAAACCAACTATTTATAAGTTGATAATAATATTGACACTTGTAGAGTTGATTACATGTGGACTGGGCAACTTTATTAACTTTCACACTCACTACCACTACTCACTCTGCCTTTGTATTCAAGAAGATATTCTGTTCTAAAATCCACCTTCTCTTTAAGAGCCTCCTCTTTCTTTTGAGGAAAATGCTTAAATCCGTTTGTTTTCATGTGATGTCATGTCAAGTCACCTAACCTTGTTCTCTTGTGTGTATTTTCTGAATTACTGTATTACATAACTACAATTCAGCCTTTTATCGCTGTACAAACTGAAGTGTGTGGAAACCTTTAAAGAGCCAGTGCTAATCCCTGGTTGTCTATTGCCTTTGGCACATTAGATTGGTAATGAAAGTCAAGCTGGGGGAACTGCACGGCTCAGGATCCCTTTGATAAATAAAGCTGCTGGGAGGCAGTTAAGTCCTTAATGGTCTCCTACAGATCTCTGGCCTGGTAGCTGAGAATGTGGTGGCCTTATTGGCGTGCATGAATTCACAATGACACACTCATATACATACACACACACAGCATCTTACGTCATACTTACAATAACCTGATGTACAAACACACATACACCCACAACTTTTCACCGTTGGCATGCAACTCGGACAGACACATTCAACCACGCAACGTACACACACCCTCATGCACAAGATAATTACATATAAACAGACTCATGCCGTGCCTGACTGAAATTGTGGCTTATCTTTAGTTTGGCCTTGCTCCCCTCCCACTATTCTTTTATTGGTACCACACAAAGACTGCTAATATGTTTCAGTGGGCAGAGATCTGGAGTATGCTGATGCTCACGTGAGCGATAAGCACAGGAAAGTCAACTGCCTCTTGTCATGCAAACTGCTGCCTTGAGTGCCAAGTACAGAGGAAGTGGGAGCTGCACTAGTATGCACTAATTGCTTTTCAACCATCCCACCAGGTGCACTTCTTAACAACTCACTTAAGTTGCCAGTAACAAAACTACCCCCTTCTCCATACTATGTCCTTCTGCCTGGCACTCTCACACACATGCAGTGATTTATACACACACACCCACTCTCGATGTGGTGTGGAAACAAATTCAAGAGTCAACTAGCTAAACCAGGTAGCTCTGAGTATGCAGCAGCTCTAAAATAAACTGAGCTGGAAGCAATCCTTCAAGCATGACAAGGGAACCGGCGGGACTGAAAGCAATACATGCTGGCTGGATGTGGGCCATGTGTGACTAAGGCTTGTTCTGGTATAGGGAGGGTTAGATGAGGCTCTTTCATTCTTCTCTGCTGCGCTGAAAGAGCTGTGGAGTTAGAAAGACAGGGCGCCGGTTCATTAAGGCACAGAAAAGACGCTTAATGCAGTAATCTGTGAGATTCTTTTTTATCGTTTTGGTAATATCTTTGGTGCCAAGGGCTCATTACAGGCGCTTTCTTGCCTACAAACCACGTTATCAGTCGAACGATGTAACTTATCTCATTTGATTTTGTGTAGGTGAAGTCTTGAACTTCTGTAGACAGTCATAGTGAGTAGCTCTGCTTATGACACTTTCTTAGTTAAATTTAGAATATTCCAAACAATCTGCGATTGCTGTTGTTGGAAACTTACAACAAAGTCCTTGCAAAGCATAAAAACGTATTGACAGTTCAAATAGATAGGTGTACATTCAACAACTTTTGACTGCAAAGATACCAAGAATCTTGCACAGCTGACCACTTACTTACTTTAATACAGACTTCTCAGGCTTCATTCGGTGAAAGGACCAAAGAATCATGTACCTCATCAGGTGAAATATATATGAATTCATATGAAAGACTAAGAATGAAAATGTCAATACTGCAGCTTGAAATGAGTTGTCCCCTAAGAGCAGGGCAAGTGGTCCAATCCCTGGCAAGACGCTGAACCCCAGCTGCTGCTTTAGTGTGTCCCTCACTTGTGTAAGTCGTTTTTTTTTTTGGTAGTGGTGGGAAACTACATGTAAATTGTGCTTGCCTTGTCTCATCATACATTAACATAGGTTCACATCTGTCCCAGTGTCAAGTGAGTCAGATCAGTTAACATAATTTAATGACACAAATGTTCAGGCTTGCATCTTACTTTCTCCAAAGTGATACAATATAAATAAATTAATAAAAGTAAATCAAGAAATTAGCTGAGAGTGGGCTTGGTTGCAGGTTGAGCTGCGCCCCGACCTGTTTGCACTGAAGAGGTTTCACTGCACAGCTGGAGTCAATCACACCACAGGAAAGCAAGACAATGGCAGAACTAAACTTACACAGACTGCAATCATTACAATAAACAATGGTCTATAGAAACAAGCCTGTCAAAGCTTCATGCTAGTGTGTTATGGCAACCCTAACATATAGCTAGGCACATTGTTTTTCTTTCTCTGTGCTCTCATTGTTGATTTATCTGTTTACTGGCAAAGATTCCAGGTCAAGAGCTCTGCAGTTTGTTCCTGCTTCAGAGGTGTTGTTTATGTAAGGCTGTACGGCGGCATGCTAATTACAGACTGCAGAGGATGGGGATTATGATTACAGCCCTGGGAAGCAGATCTGCCTGCACAGTAAGAAAAGGAGGTTCTGCTTGGCAGCTGCCTGCTGATTGGTAGACAAGTGCTCCTGTTAAGCTGCGTTGTGGCACCACAATCGACCTCAGATGGAAATACTAGAAACACCATTGAAACTGCAGCCATCCTTTCATCTACTGTATAGAGTCTGTGGCATAAAAAAGCTGAAATGCTTTTCTACCACCTTTGCACCAGTTGCCACAGCCTTACTACTCTTCAGGACAGACACAATACTGCACATAGAACTTGAACTTTAGGGCCTGCGCTAGTGTGCTATTTACTTATCTTGTGGCTGTATTAACCGGTTATGTAACACTCCTACAATGAACAGGGGTATATATCGCCAGCAAGCCTTCCCCATGGTGATCTCTCTTTGGTCAACAGGAGAAATAGGCGCTGTGACCACTGCGATCCCAGCTTTACACTGTATGCTGTTTTTCTCATTGTGTTTAATACAAAGAGACATTGCTGCACATTCCTCACAGTGCTGAGAGACTCTTTAGTGCTCAGAATCAAAATATTTCAGCTTTTGGCAAGAGCTGTAACTGTGCGCCCACACTGTGCTTTTGTTATTAGATAACCAGATGGTACTCCTGGTCAAAGTTTGAACACAGTGGGGAAAAACTGCTCTGTCCAAAACAAACATTGTGCTCACAACACCGATATGTTCACTGATAAAGTGTCCCAAAGAGGCTTTTCACATCTCAAATATACCTCAAAGCATGGGAGAGGGAAGCAGGTGGGTAAGGGTGGGAATGTCATTAGGTTTGTCAAAGTGAATTTATGAAAGCTTAAAGACAACAAATATTATTTTTCTTTCCTTATAACATACACAAAGATCAGCCACAACAATAATATCACCTGGTGGTTTTAATGTGATGGTGGACTGAGGCCACTAGGTGAAAAAAATTAACACTGAGAATGGTCAACACATGTGTGTCAGAACACACAATGAACTGCAGGTTGCTGTATATGGGCCTGTATATGCCCATGCTGACCCATGTCCACGACATTAAAATAGGGGGATTTAATGTTACAGTGTATACACAACCTCAAATGTAAAAAGTCACGTTGCACCTTGTTCTTGCACAAATAGAATTGTGGCTTATTGAGAATATGCAGCTTTAATTGTGTTTTACAATATTGAAAAAAACACATCTTAAAGAATCAGGCTTTAGACTAAAACCAATAATCAGTCTGTCTCTCAGTACTTTCCCTAGTCTACCTGTAGTGCTTGACCACCAACCCATTGGTTCGTACTAAGTAAAATTCTACCAGGGCAGTTCAGCTGGCAACCACACAATTTGTTTCAATTACTGTCTTGTACAGTTCCAACATTGGTTTGCTGACACACTGCCAGATAAGTAACATAAGAAGCCACGTATATAAATTATGCCCTAAATACAACACCTGTGAATGTGTGCGTGTATGGAGTATGGATTTGCATCTTGTTCTCACCGGTACAGTACTCTTTGCTTCCATGCTGGGGCACTCTTATCTGCTGGTATATGACGGGCTTGCCCTCTAAAATATTCTCGTTGTGGCGATAGGACAGCTGCTTCGGTTCAGCCTGTATGCCATGATGCTGTGCCCGGTTACTGTGGCTACTGGTTCCATCAATCTGGGAGAAGACGGCTGCCTTGTCGAACAGAGCCAAATTTCCCTCAAAGTCAAAGTCGGTGTCCAGGTCCTCATCTGTCCTTTCTCCAAAGCACTCATCATCCTTAGACCTCAACAGTCCTCCAGCACCTCCATTCCTCACAATGTTCTTCTTTGGTATGGTCTGTGTCCCCCCTCTGCTATTAGATGAAGCTGTGAGGGTTGGAGAACACAAGTTGCATTAGGGATTGTGTTTCGTAGTAATTCTCAGAACCACTGACAGTTTGTATGCATAAGACAATTTGGCAAGTCACCCTTTAATACACTTTTTTCACATTTAAATGATTCAGATCATCAAAGATGATCATTACACAAAGATAACCAGAGTAAATTCAAAATGCAGTTTTTAAAGGATGATTTCATTTATTAGGGGAAAAAGCTTTCTAAACCTGCCTCGCCCAATGTGAAAAAGTAATTACCCTCTAAAACTAATAACTGGTTGCTCCACCCTTGGCGGCAACAACTGAAATCAAACGACTGCAATCATCACACTACCACCACCATATTTGACTGTTGGTATGGTGTTCTTTTTATGAAATGCTGTGTTAGTTTAATGCCAGATGAAACGGGACGCACACCAAGTTAAAAGTCATCAGTCCACAGAATATTTGCCCAAAAGTCTGAGATAAAAAAGTTCTTGAGATGTTGTTCTAGGTTCTTTTTTGACCTCCTGGGTGAGTAATTGTGGTAGACCTGCCACTACCTGGATGGTCCAACACTGTTCCAAGTTTTCTCCATTTGTGGATAATAGCTCTCACCGTGGGTCGCTGGAGTCCCAAAAGCTTTGCAACCCTTTGTTGCTTTTTGAGATCTTTTAGTGCGCTTCATGCTTCACTTTGTCAGACAGCTTCTCCTGATTTCTTGATTCAACGGGTCTGGCATTAATCAGGCCTGGGTGAGGCAAGTGAGGGGCGTGGGGGTTACTTTTTCACATAGGGACAGGCAGGTTTGGACAGCTTTTTTTCCTTAATAAATGAAAGCATCATTTAAAAGCTACAGTTTGTACTTACTCAGGTTATCTTAATGTAATGTAATGTTAAAATTGGTTTGATCATCTGATGTTGTAAGTGTGACTAAACAAAAAAACAAAAAAAAAACACGGAAGGGGGCAAAGACTTTTTCAAAGCACTGTATAATGTAGACTATACAATATGGCAGGATATGAGGCTTCCTGTGGGCATC
Source organism: Sandelia bainsii (assembly GCA_032362345.1). Classification (NCBI taxonomy): domain Eukaryota; kingdom Metazoa; phylum Chordata; class Actinopteri; order Anabantiformes; family Anabantidae; genus Sandelia; species Sandelia bainsii. Next base: position 23,834,608 of record JAUMHL010000018.1, read on the forward strand.
CATAAATGGAGGTTGGTGTATAAACACATAATGAAGGACAATACATGTGTATATAAGAAGTTATAATTCCTAACACATACTATTAATAAACACTCAAAAATGCATGCAACTACATTGTGCAGCATACTACATAAAAGGTAAATTGTTCAACTTAAATTTAACTCTTAAATTTATATGTTCCTAAGTGGAAGATGTACCTGTGAGAAGACATTGACACCAAACAGACAGAGAATGACATTTTGATTAAGCAGTAACATATTTCATATATACTCGTTATCTTAATCATGGGACAAAAACAATAAATCCAAGGTGACAATAACATTTAACATCTATTTGATGTTTAGGGGCAGTCGAAGGGTTCCCATTAAAATGTTATTTTGCTTACTTCATTTAACTCATCATTAAATATGAGCAATTATATGAGAATAATAATCTTATTTCATAAACTGTGGGACCAAAACTGAGTTGGAGCCTCTGTTCTGGGCGACCACAGGCCTCTCTTAGATTTAGTTTCAAACCCCAAATTCACAGATTACCCAGAAATCCTCTAATTTCTGCTTACGTCCAAATAAACTCTGAAGGGAGCTTTGAACTTTTATACTAGACATCGTTGTAAATGGTGTAATCCATACACAATAAGTTCCTGCACTCAGAAGTTCCAGGTTCTGACTAGATACTGGTAACTAATTTCATCTTGTGTGACTGCGACTGGCAACTCCTATTCCTATTCCTCTCACGGTAACTTACTATAACCTGCTGAGAACAAAACACCGCCAATACCCAAAACATACAAAGGCGGACTGAGCTGTGCTCAATAAAGTTTACATACATGTAAGCACAAACAAAAAAAAAAACAAAAAAAAAAAACTGGAAAAACCTGGCCTTCAACACAAACCATCCTGAGCTCTCACGCTAAGCAGGAGACAGAGAGGCACAGTCGCACGCTACTGTCACTGTGACAGCTAAGGTACTTTGGACTCTCTCACGCAAGACATTGGGAGGCTCAGTCATAGTATACTGGCGTTGACCAACTATGAGCTAATTTGAAACCTTCCCCAAAATCACAGTAAGGCCTCACAAGCCCCATTCACTGACAGACATGAGTGAATTTTTGTTCATTTTTTGCAGCTTCATGCACCAGTGAGTTGGGCTGCAGTGTTGATGTGCACCTGTTGGTCTAGCACTGCTCTGACCAAATATTAACTAATATTAACGCACCTAATTTTCCTCTAATATAGACAAGTGAACTGCTATGAATTTATAAGTAACATGTTGGGCAGAAAGAAGATGGGTTAGTGTGTTCCATTGTGTTAACAACGATAACAGAGAGTCTTCCTATTACAACAAGCCAGCAATGTCTTTATTTACAAGGAAGTGTTTTGTCATGCTATGAATCAAAAATATGAATGAGCTGGGCAGAGCTCCAAGTCAAACAGGCTAATGAGTAACAAGTAGTAAGACAGACAGTGAACTTCACTGATTTCAGCTTAGACAAATTTACCACCACAAATTAGCACAACTATACAGGCCAGAAGTATTTCAAATATATGGAATAAGGAAAAATCACAAGGAAACCACATTGTGGTTTATGGGTTTTTATGAATTAATTGTGAACAAGGGTATTATGGTTGAAACACTGGGCTTCAAATAATTTAATTATGTATACAGGGGTAACAAGCTGGTTATGAGAACAGTTTTCATAAGGGCAGAGTCTGAAGCCCCTCTTCTGAATGGCCTCTTAATGAGATCTGCATGGGTTTAATGGAATTTGACTCTGCTTTTAGTGGCCTAAGCATCATTCACCAAAGCAGCCTGTTTCTAAATTCCCATCCTACTCTCCCAGAAAGATCAATGGCAGATATTCCGAAACCATTTCTGGAATCTGATCTTGTATAAGCAACAGTGCACCCTGCTTTCCCTTCTTTGTAGCCGGGGGCTTCTTGGGAGCATGGCATTGCGTGTGAAATGACCAGCCCTGCCCAAGCCACTCAGCACTTTCGCCCCATGCAATTTGGGCATTAGCTCCCTGGCCACCAGCCTGAGAACTGGAGATTAAAATAAAAACTCAAAGGGTAAACATTGCTTCCACAATTGATATCGCTTTGGCCTTCCGAGCACACTGGGACAACATGGCTTCCTGTTGAGGTGGGGAGGGATTTTCCTGTGCTGAGCAGGAGCGAGGGAGGGAGAGGGGCTCAGAAGAGAGAGAACACAGGAGGGCACTGAGGCACGAAAGCCGGGCTTTTCTTAACATTCTCTTTAGGAGCAGACACAGAGAGGGAGGGGGGAATGTTTATTGATATTAGTAACATTTTGTAAAGAGGAACTTTGGTACAAGTCTTTAGCACACTATGGGAATATCAGAGGGTCTTGGGCAAGACACTGTGAAAATTATAGAATAAAAAAGACACTAGTTTCCTTCTGTGCAAGTTTCATCTTCCATGCACAAGGAACATTTTTAAAACCAGGCTGAAGAATATTACACAGTGTCCAATAGCCAATGCTACTGACCCCTGACCTCTCCATTGTTTGGTGATCTTGAGTCTGAAAGTGAACTGACTTTAACTGATTCTGGCAGAGGCCACAGAGCTGTCCAAGCAGACTTCCTGCTGACTGGATGTTGACTAGAGGAAATGCTGTTTTTAACCTTTATCTAATCAGGAAGGTTGAGTAAAAATTTCTGATTTTTATAGCTATATATGCAACTTGGGACAGGAGAATGGACATGTGCTTTTCTGTATCTACATGTATGAAAACAAACATGGGACGTGACAATTAATCATGTTTTGTACTTATCTTTTGTAATATTTTTATTTCACCATATTTTTCACAGGAGATTCATCTCAATGAATTGCCATAAATACACTGGAGGTTTTAAAATGAGCTAACTGTTAACAGGTAAGATTGACTCTGCATGTGCATTGTTTCACAGAAAGAGACATCAAAAAGTCAGGATGCTAAAGTAAAGGTCTCTAAAGGCTCTACACAATAAAGAAAAACTTTAAAATGAGTCAGTCACAGTTACAAAGAGAATCAGAGGTGATTCATACATTCTCAAATGACTCTTGACATCTGCTTATCAACACTACAAACCACGCACTCACAAATTACTGTCAGAGTTGAATCAACCCCTCTACTACACACGCTAGGCTCTAATATAAACAACTGTATAAGCTTCACAATGGCTAAATGTTTTGGCTAGGGCCACTGTGCTAGGCTGTGTTACATTGGTTCCTGTTACTTTGTGTGTACTTTGTTCCTTTCCTTAGACTAAGCAAGCAGTTTGTAAAATAAAGTCAATAATAATAAACAACAGCTCACATCATATTATTATTGTTTTGCCAAAGCAGAGCAGTATCCATCACACTTTCAACCATGGTCTTGAGGCTACGTCTAATAACACACACTATGCGATTCAAATTGAGTGCTCAAGTTATCTTTATATCAAGTTATCTCCAGAGTTGCTCGAATATGGCAAAAATCATCACAATTGTTTTGGTCAATACTGAGATTAGGACTATAACACGATTAATTGTTGACATTGAACACATCATGTATTTATTTAACTTTTTCAAAACAAATTGTATTTTGTCAATTTTTTTTCTAATTCAGCCAGGTGAGAGCAGGAGAGTAAACATGCAAGTAATGTTTTGGGAAATGTTAAATCCCAGTGCTCAGGAACAGCCAGAGGTAACTACTTATGTTGAGGCTGGTTCAGAATAAGGTTAGGGTTATTTACAGGAAAACTGACTTCAGGATCTACTGCTCTACATACACAGTAACACAGGGAGGCTTGTTCAACACTCAGTTAAGTTGACAGAGAAAGTGTCAGAACACGAGTTGACAGACAAACACAGCAAGGTCAGTAAACCTGCACTGTTCTGACTGTAAGAAAGTTAAATGACAATTGTTAAATAACCATTGTTATGTAAAAGACCTCTGCAAAAAATCTCTGCAAATATTCTCTGCAACATTTCCTACTGAAACTGTAGATTTGAAGCGTAACATTTGGCTTTGCCCGTTTCCTCTTCTACAGCAGTGTCCTATGTGCTGCTGCCCATAATGCCGACTACAGTGTCAGAGTGTAATGTTTTTGAAACAAAAATGTATAAGTGACATCAAATAGTTAAACCGTATGGTAGTGTACACTATTATACCTCTTTGAGCAACATTTGCTAAAACCTACAGCTCCCAGGAAACTTTTATTAAAAAATGAAAACATTTTCAGTATGTGACTCTTTATATTAGTCTGCCCATGGGGTTTGCTGTACTTAAACATTACTCTTTAAGTGTAATGTAAACAGAGTAAACATTACTCTTTAAGTGGCACTGAATTGTTATGTTATACGAGCGTTAAATAGTGCTGTTGTGACTTTGTATTTTCAACCATTCTTCAGCGGCAACTTTCTGGGCAAAAGGAGTTGGATAATATGTGACACGGTTGTGTGACACATTTCCCTAAGAGGATGAATAGTATCTATTTTCTGTTCTTCAACAGAAGAGTACTGTATAGGCTGTGGTTAATTCCCTTCTACGTAGTGCATGACTCTCAAAGTGAACTCTGCAACAATAGTCTTCTTCTGTGACATGGGAACTAGGAAATGCAACTTCACAATAATCTTTCATAATCCTCAAATAAACTGGGCTTTCCTAACTTATGAAAACCTACCCTTAGTATTTGTATAATGTAACAAACAGAGGATGACATTTGCACGCTCTCCTTGCAGTGTTCAGTAGTAGCTTGATTAGCACAGAGTGGCGATTGTAAAGGAGAAGTGTTCTGTACAAAATCTGATTGTTTTATCTGCTACTGATGCTAGTAGCAAATCCAATTCATATTTGGAGAACACAGTTTATAGAAATAAATGTACAAGTTGTCAAGTGAACTCATAGTTATGTATATCTATTACTTTGAGTAGGCTTTATATTCATTAGATCTGCAAAATGACACATTACAAGACTATGTGCAATTAATGTCAAATGTTTGTGTGGCAATGTTGCAGTGTCACATATTATTAGATGTATGACTATACTCATTGTGATTGTGGGGTGATTACCCATCTACCTACCTCTGCGTAGGATGGTGACTGGACCAGTGCAGGCATGAGAGCTACTGCTTGTTACTTGAGGGTGAGAATTCCTGTCACTCTGGCCGTGGCCTCCTGTTGATGTTGAGCTGGGTTCTGTTGCAGCTCCCTGGACTGAGCTGGGCTTGTTGACTGTATTCTGGATGTCCAGGAACTTCAACTCCTTGATATCCATGACACTAGAAGACAAACACATTACTGACTTTGCTAGGAGTTCAAACTGTATTGTAATATTGTACTGGTTTAGTTACTTCTTCTTACATGCTTCCTACACTTTGTTTCTTATTTTCAAACTCAACAGGTCTCTATACCTAGATGTGTTCAGATTTATTCTCAGACAACATGGAAAGGTATAAAACAATTAGCTTTGACTTTATCTTTCAGTGAAACAAAGCTCAACATTTAAATACCTAAAGGTTTCTTTCCCATTGAGAATGACTACATATAATAAAGAGCCAGTAATGTATGAATTTAATAACTATTGCATAATAGAGCAAGCAACAAACACAGAGAGTCAAGAACAAAACATCCCCCACGTACACTTCAACTGTAAACGATAACTTGTCTGTGATAACATTTCTGCTCCAAGTTCGTGACTGAATCAGTGAAGTACCTCTTGCTTTAATTGTCGAGAATTTTCCAGCTATTCTTCCTGAATTTCACACCAGAAATTGGTCATAAACAGGGAGCATTCACAGCATGAAGCACCTCCATGAGCGGTCAGTCGTCTAAAAATGTTACTTTAACATACAAAAAGTGGCCTTTTTTTACAGAAACTGTCGAAGGAGAGGGAAACATTTAACTACTAAAACTTGCCTTAAAGAATTGGAAATATAGAAAATGTGGTATCCTCTTCCTCCTTTCTTACCTGAAAGTGACCTCAGGAACAGGACATTTGATCCCGTTGTGGTAGGGCTGTCTCAGAGAGATGGTTTGGCTCATGTGATCAACAGATGATACCTCTCCTTGATAAACTCCCAACGTCAAGCCACAGTTAATCGACACAACACTACCCAGCCAGTCTGTGGCCATTCTGCTCACTGTGATCCTGTTTAAAACACAAAAAAAGAAAATATATTCAACATATACTGGTATGTATATAGGGCCACCATGTGCCATTTTTTAACTATTTTACACTCACTATATTTAAATAAAACTATTTTTTGTCATTCTCAAATTCGGATTAGTAGTACAAGTACATGTACATTTTCAGAGCTCTTCCTTTTTTGCTGTTAAAATTGACACTTTTGTCCATCAGTCTATACTTAATAATAATATATATTAGACATTGTTGCACATGAAAAAACTGTTTGCTTTATTTATTCTTGAGATGTGTCTACAACTTCTTGACTTGATTCCACACACCTGGGCATACTGTATAAGGTCCCACAATTCCCACCGCATAAGAAGAAAAAAAACAAGTTATGAAGTCCAAGCCACTGTATACCTCAGCAATAGGGCTGTGTCAAATTGTGTCGTCCATGATGTATTGTGATAACTGAATTAATGGCAGCTGCATGATGATGTGTTTCTATACATGCCATAATTTCACATGAGCCTACAAACAAGCTTGATGGAAAGCCGAGCCAAAAGACATAATGCCAAGCCAAACTGTTGACAGGGATGAATTTGGGCAAATGATTCATTAGACTGATCACAGGTACTGCTGTGAAGGAAATATCCAACTCATATTCTATTCTTTAGCTACTCAATTAGTTTAGTTTAGTAATTCTTTTTATTTTTGATCACTGATCCTGTTTGATTGACTCTAAAGACTAGATTCTGATGTGAGTTGTGAAAAAAATACTGTTCAAGTGTACAATTGTGGTATAATCACTTTTATCGTTACTACAAAAATATTGTAAAATATTAAGTGCACATCGCCCACCCCATCTGAGCAATAAAATTGCAATGAAGCACAGGGCAACCACTTCTGTAGCACCAAGTATCCACAGTGGCTTCAATAATAGTGACATGGAGTAAATTTGGACCAGGGTTCATACACTTTTTCCAGGGTAAAATTCAAGCAATTTACCAGCACACTACCGCTGTGGTAAATTACATATTTATACAAACTCGAACACATACTCGAAATTATTTCACTTTTTAATAACATTAAAAATAGATGGTATAATGCTATAAGTCACTTGACAAATAACTTCACTTTATATTAAAATGTGAAGTACAATAAAATATTTGGTAGGCAGTGAATCACAAAGCATTGTACAAATCAAAAAAGAACAACTTGAGTTGATAATGCATTAGCAACACAAAATAGTGCAAAAATATTTGGGGCAACCCTGGTAGGGCAAGTTTGCATTGTATATTGTATGCATAGATATAAAGTGCATAAACTCAAAATGCATTTTTCACATCACATAACATTAGCAAACTTTTGTGCAAATAAACACAAATCAGCTTAGGTTGACAGAAGTGTCCTTTTCCCCTTCTGTTAAAAAGGGGGGAAAGGTAGCAGCTCCAGTTGCTGCTCCACTGGCTTCTTCCTGCTACCGTTACTCTTTACACTGTGGGTAGCTGATGTGGATGTAGCTGTGCTGTTTGAGATGTTTCTTCTCCACTGGAAAAAATTCCCCACTGCAGGACCTGGATTCATAAGTCTTCTCATGAGATCTTGAGATTCCTATATAACATCAAAAAACAGGAGGAAAATGTTATAAAAAATTCAACTTCATTCTCAATACAACTATCAGTAAGATACGTAACTATGTTGCTGTGTGTGTTATTGTAGAAGTCGTATTATCTGTTGTTTAGTGTGGACAGGCATGGAGAGCAGCACTGACTGGGAGAGACTCAGCTGTCAATTTATTTCAAGACAGAAGACTTTGACAATGCACAAGCACCTGTCTGATATTCTTCTAAAGAGAAATGTATTTAATCTATAATGTATTATTCATCTCTCTTACATGAACATGCAGAACTTAAGGTAATTTATTTTTACTTGAATTTCCAGAGGGTATCCTACCACAGCAGGTACCACCTCTACACACACACTGCACATTACATAACAACAAGAACCATCACCTGTAGACAGGGTGATGATTCTTCCAGGTATTAGTCAAACCCACAGGTATTCCCAAAGTTAAGTTAGAAAACCTGTAGATTTCAAAACACATGAAAATAAAAAATCATAATAGTATTTTTCTCTTTGGTCGCTAACAGCTTTGCTACTGTCTCGCCTTTACTCAGTTAGCCTGAAGTTGGTTAGTTATGCATCAGGCTAACGTTTAATGAAGCGTAAAAGTAACTAATGTTACTGTTAAATAATGTTGGTTAAGTTCACAGCATTTTCCATAACTGACCATACTAACGTTGCCATATTACATCACACACAGGGCATCTCAATAATTTAGCCCGTGAATTCACTAGCTAACGGAGCACATTAACTAATTAGTGTTATAGTGTTATACTTGAAAACTCTCTGTTAACTCACCTTTCATGTGACTCGACAGCTCAGACTCCCTCATTGTGAAAAGCTTCAAATCCTTTTTACAGGCGTTGCAGGAGGCCCCTCGTGGATTTGGTCCTTGTCTTAATTTGTTCGTCCATAATTTGTATTTGTCACATTCCAGCCGACAGTGACCTCCCGGTGTTGTGCCAGAAAAGGCACCCCTGCACGCTATGTTGGTGCTCCAACTCTCTGTCTTAAGCGGGGGGGTCACACATGGACACAGACTGACCGATCACACACGAGGCCAAGGAGCAGTTTACATTTTACACTTCCCGACTTTTTATTTTATTTCTCTGTCTGATCGGCGAACTATTCATTTAGATAGATATTTGTTGTGAAACAAGTACAGTTACAGTTTCAAGCAGTTTCAAGCACTATATCCAAAATTCAAGCACTTTTCCAACCTTGAAACCACAACATTAAAATTCAAGCATTGTCAAGGATTTCAAGCACCCGTACGAACCCTGTTGGACCCAAAAAGGTTAGACTGGTTAGAGCGGCTAGAGAAAAGCCACTTTGAGAAAAAGGCATATGACAGCCAATTCGATGTTTACCAAACTGCATTTATAAGACTCTTAGAGCATAAAAAACATTCTCCAGCATAATGCACACACAATTAAATTTTGGGCAGAACACCAAGCAGTATGTGCAGCCAATATCAGACACTGTTCATCTCTTGTTAATAATGTTTCTACAGTGAGGCATGGTGGGTGCATGCTATGGAAGTGCTTACAGAAGAAATGCAGTCAAATACAGAGAGGTCCTTGAAGGTCCAACGTGTATGAGACCTGAGAGTGTGAGATGACAAAAAGCATCAGTTGAGAGATTAATTTAATAGATTTTAATAGATTCTAAAAACCCATGTTTCCACTTTGTCATTATGGGTTATTGAGTGCAGATTAAGGAGCAAAAAGCAAAAAGGCATTTTCTTCTATTTAAAATTAAACGTATAAATACAATAAACTGTGGTAAGAAAGTGTTAATACTTCCTATAACCACTGTAGATGGCCATAAAATCAGTCAAGCTGAAATATACTTAAAGGGTTGCTGGATGGTCAATGCATTTAAAACTGGACCTTTCATTTATTAGTTTTATGATCCAGTCGGTACCGACTTTTTTGGAAATACCAGCTACACCGTAGCTAACGGTAATTTAATATCGTTTTCACTTGCTATTTGAACACATAAAATCTAAGTGTCGGTAAAATAACCTTAAATACAACATCACGAAGGCATAGTTCGTGAACTATAAGTAAAAGCATAAGATTTATTAAGTTACAACGTTACAACTAATAGCTAAGCTGAGTTGGCTAACTAGACGGTTAGCATTAGCCTCACTTCTGTTCATCCTGTTTTTTTTTATTTAAGCCGATGGTTGCAAACTGGTTGACCAGTACTTATTGTTATTTTTTAATACTGAACCTAAATACAAGTCCCGCCGATAACAGAGATATATATAGAAGTTACCTTGTTGACAAATCTGTGGCGAGGAGTGAAGGAAAGTCAAAGCTTGGGCCGTTTTCCGGGTTGGTGCGTAACGTCACTTCCCTCACCTCCCACGTGGGTTTGTTTAGATTTTTTTTCCCCTCCTCTCTGAAGTTTTTTTTCGGTTCATGTGAGAATTTACTGTTGCTTCTCAAACATCAGTGGTATCCAGCCTCTTATAGTGGTCATCGTTGTATTATTGTGTGGCTGAATTAATTTTCTTTCAGAACAAATAAACATAGAAACAAAAGGATCATTATAACTTTTATTTTATTTGGGTTCTGTTTAAGGGACTCTTTAATCACATGCCCTTACATAGACAACCGCTGATACATTCAAGATAGAAATATAAACATATATCCTACAAATATCTTCTAATTCTAAAGTCACTGGGACTCCTTTAGTGCCCTGATAAATTACAGATGCACAGCAAAACTATTTCACCTCAAATATAGGCAGACTAAAAATCACATTAAAATGACTTTATAAAATACAAAGAACATGGTGTACACAAAAAAATCACATTTTGGGATACAAATATATCTTCAGTGTTTTACATCCACATGTATGGAATAAAAAGTATTAGCTTAGAAATTTAAATTCATAGGTATCATAGGTATTTGGCAGTTTGGTTCAGAAAGAATGTTTTTTTCCTAAAGTTGAATAAGGCAATTTTTCTGTGTGTTTTACAACTTCTGAATGGGAGCAGTTTAGATTCTTAGACAACACAGCAGAAAAACCAGGTATGTCCTTACACTTCACTAAGAAGCAACAATCATGTACAAAAATATCTCTTAGAGAACCAACAACATGACAGGAAAATATTTATGCAAACCTAGACATCAATGACAACCTGCAACATGCAAATTTAATTTATTTGCTTCAGTTCCATTAGCTCTGTAGATTAATTTTGGCATCCAGTGCCTTACATTCTGAGAAAGAAGCTTCTTTCGCTGACCTTTACAATGTCAGTCAACCTATGCCACCTGTTGATTCATGCATTGCACGTAAATACAGTGCATAAATAGCTTCAATGCTTATTGCTCGCTCGCACTGTGGCTTACAATCACAGTGTCTCACGTCCACATTATATGCAATAAAAAGCACAAGCTTACAAATTGAAATTGTATCATAAGGTATTAGCAGTTTGGTTCAGAGCCCAGTGTCACAGAAAAAAAACATTGTAGTAGACTACATAGTAATGCCCATCCAGTAAAACAGAATGTTTTTCCTAAAGTTGAACAAGGCAACTTTTTTGTGTCTTTTACAACTTCTGAATAAGAGCAGTTTAGTTTCTTAGACAACATAGCAGAAAAACCAGGTATGTCCTTATACTTCACTAAGAAGTAACAATCATGTGCATAAATAGCTCTTAGAGAACAAATAACACGACAGAGATATGTTTACGCAAACCTAGACATCCATGAGAACCTGCAACATGCAAATTTCTCTTATTTGCTTCAGTTCCATTAGCTCTGTGGATTAAATTTGGCATCCAATGTCTTACATTCTGAGAAAGAAGCTTCTTTTGCTGACCTTTACAGTGTCAGTCAACTATGCCACGTGTTGATTCATGCATTGTATGTAAATACAGTGCGTAAATAGCTTCAGTGCTCATTGCTTGCTCGCACCGTGGCTCTCAGGTGGCAGGGTTTGGTCTTCATTGTGAGGCCGTATAGTGGTGTCATGTCGAGCGGCACTCCAGGCATTGTGTGGAAGTTAAGCTTCTGGATCATGATAGCCAAGAAGAGGTAGACTTCATTTCGTCCAATGACCTCACCAATGCAGCGCCGCTTTCCCAGGCCAAAAGTCATCACCTTCTCCCCTTCCACCTTGTTGACCTCTGTGCCATCAGCACTGAGGAAGCGGTCTGGGTTGAAGGAAGATGGATCTTTCCACAACTCACTGAAATGTGCAAAGAATGAAGAAGAAAGTATAATACGAAATACAAAACTATGATTAATTAGAGGCTTAATCTGTTAATTCAGCCAAGACAAATTGCGTGTGGAAAGTGAAAGAGGGCCGATGTAATCTTCCTTTAAAACTACCAGTGGGGTGCATTAGAGCACATTAGTGAACAACATTCTTCATCCCTTCTATTGAAGATTTAAAAAATTTAACAAATAGAACTTACGGATCATGGTTGATCTGCCACTGATTGATGAAGACACAAGTGTCTTTGGGAATGAAGTAGCCATTAAGTGATGTATCTTTTGTGGTGCTGAAAAAGGAGAACAAAGTGTTAGTCCATTGTGTGTTCATAGATTTCTATCCCATGCATACTTGTTCTAGTGACAAACGTTTTTGTATCTGTCTTCATGTGGTTCTGTGATACTTAGCATGTAATTAAAACCTCACTTTCATATGCATCTGTGGTTTAATCTTGCACCTAAAATGATTAATCTCACCAATGTGGGATTGTGAATGGCAGGAACGAAGAGTGGCGAAAGACTTCTAGGATGAAAGACTCCAGCAAAGGCAAGTTGGGTTTATCAGCGAGAAGAGGACTCCGGTCCAGACCTACTTTGACCTCTGAAAGAGCAATAGTTCACTGAATATTAGTTCAGGACGAGGATGGAGGTTTCACTCTACAGTCCTGTCTCACATGCTTTTTTTATTTTATTAACCAACCACAACTAGACATTTAACTGCAGCAAATAATGTCATGTATTTACTGGGTATAAGAGAAATGTAACCAAGGAAGTACTGTATCTTGTGTAAAGCAGCTGTACTTACTCAGTTCTTCATAAAGCCTCTCCTGGATCTCTGGGTACGCTACCATGTACATCAAAGACCATGATAGGGCAGTGGTGACGGTGTCAAAACCTAGAAGAGAAATGTTAATTCTGTGAGGACACTTATCTTCTTTTCAGGCAGAGAAAACTTATGATCATAAAACAAACAGAGAAAGCCAATGTACCAGCTCCAAACAGGTCATTGACAATTCCTACAATCTTCTCATCTGACACCTGGACATTGGAGTTCTCATCCAGTTTCCTGTCCTCACAGTGATCAATGAGAGAGTCGGTGATGTCACGGATGTTGTTCTGAAAGAGGTTCAATACAATTTTGATAAAGTTTAAATACACGTCATGTACCATACATGTCTTTCAGGAATGTTGGACTAAAAAGGATGTCATGAGGGATTTGGTGAGTGGTCTACCTTGTCATAGGTGACATAGTGGTTGCTGACGATACTTTGCACGAACTTGTTGAAGCGAGCATTGAGATCCTTGAATTTCTTCATTGTTGTGCTGGGCAGAAACTGAAGAATAGGGATGAAGTCTGCTGGGTTGCCACTGCCCACAACCTCGTTGAACTCATGGGCAACTGTCACCAAGCTGAGCAGCTCCTGGTCATTGTGGTCATAGCGTCGACCAAAGCAAATTCCACAGATGACATTAGCTACAGAGACAACAATGTGGCGGAAGGGGTTGAAGCTGCCGTCAGCCTTCATGACAGTATTGAGCTGTCTGATCAGATATTCTCCCTCTTTGCAGACGTGTTCCTCCAGAAAACAGGAGTATTCTGGGTTCTTGCTCTTCAGGGTGGCAAAGGAGCGCAGGGCACTGTAGGCCAGCTTTCTGCGGGTACGCCACACGCCGGCTTGGTCAGTGCTGAAAGCCAGACTCTTGCCGTCATTGATGAAACGGAAGCTGTACAGGTCAGGTCTGCCTCCAAACTCGTCTCCTTGCTTGATTAGAGCCTGTCGAACTGTTTCAATGCCACTCAGCACGACCACTGGACGCATGCCAATCTGGATCTGAAAGACATGGCCGTAGCGTTTGCTCATGGCAGTGAGACTTTGGTATGGTTTGCGGCCAACCTCAAACACATTCCCAATGATAGGCAGGGGCTTTGGTCCAGGAAGACGGCGAAGCCCTTCAGGAATCTCGGTGTGGAATAACTTGAGAATCAGGTAGACCAGACAAAGCGTTGTAATGGCCAACAAACCCTCAGTAACTGACACTGATCCAATGAATGGCAGTAACATCAGCGCCATGTTGACAACTCTTTATTTTTTTCTCTTTAACACAGCCTGGAAATTAAACAGGAGGGGCATTAGAGTAGCGAAGCCAGAGAGGAGTAGAAGTGTTGTGCAACATGTTTCCAACTGCAACATAACATATTAAGTAACTGTCATAAGACAACAGTAAGACAACAATTTCACCCTACGTACTGCACAAATGATAATTTATGCAAAGTGGTAAGCTATAAGTTGATCACCACCACCACACTGTGACTAATACAAAGCCCATGACCAAAATACAGTGATAGAAAGAAGAAGCATGTTAAACGTTGCAAATGCAAAGATCAAACTCATAAAATGTATTCTTGCACAACAATCTCCACATTGCACTCCTATCTCTGACATTACCTGCTCAGTTATAAATCAGTCTGTCTTTATATGCAACTTACCTTGAAGGAATGGTAAATGACGAACAGGCTGTGATCCAAGAATTACTTTTAAAAGTAGTAAAGCTATTCTTCAGTTGAGTTATTGTTTGATGTCCCAAAACAGTGAAGAGGCTCTTGCTTTATAGTGCGCTCGACGACTCGATTGGGTGCTGTTGATGACGTTTCTCTCGCTCTCTCTCTCTGTCTCTCTCACACACACACACACACACACACACTGGTGTTCATGTGCGTGTGTTGAAAATTTTTTAGGCTACATTCACACTTTATAACGACTTTATAACCTAAACGCGTTTGATGTTGTATAATTTATGACACAAGACATAAATTAACTAAATCACTGGCAAGATAAATTTCCACTACTATAAATCGCTGCCAAGTTGAGATAACAGTGTTCACTTTAAAGTATGTGTCCTACAGTTCTGCAGGCTCTTTCAAAAAGGATTCAATCGCGCGATGGGTTTTTATTTTTTATGTAACACGCGGAATCATATATAAATTACATTAAGATTTAGAATAAGCGCGCTGCCTATAGAAATTACAATATCATACATGTGCAACTGTTGTTTTTACTGATACAGAAATCTTAGTCGTTTAAATTCTTCTGCTCAAATGATCAAATCCCCTCTTAAATGTTACAGATTATTTTCTTATACATAAGTGCTGAATCAAAACGTTATCATCCTCATAATTGAGGACAAGTTTTCATAAGTCAGTTCAGAGCAAGTTGATGCAGCTCACGGATTCCTGCCGACCATCATTGTCATGGTTCAGTTAATACTCCAATGAGATGATGTTGTAATTTCAAACGGATTTGAATCAATATTTTGGTTATGATTGTGATCGGCGTGGTGTGAAGTTGAATTTTGGTCAAGACAGAGGTGAATGTTGTGTCTTTTGCGTGGCCAAAACTACAATAGCCCCGTGTCATTAACAATAAGCCATTAACATATTAGTAAACTTTTCTCCTCTAGAAGTAATGTATATAATGAACAACTGGACCGATTGAAGGCAACCAGCCACTGCCTGCAGCAGTAAAATCAAGATTTGGGTGAGAAAGGGAGTTTGTGACAGCCACGACACCAACCACCCAGGCCGGTTTAAGTCCTGATAAAACAGTCAAATGCCATTGCGTGCTTGTACCTGTTAGTTCTCCGCTGGAGTTAAAGATTGACCAGTTGCGTGAGAGCACAGTGATCAAACCCTCACCTCCCCTTTGAAGAGGAGGCTGGGGGTGGGGGGCAATCGGGCAACACTGCTGGAGTGAAAGGGTGTAAGAGTTCATCCCCCTCTCAGCCTTTTCTACTGAGAACTTTTTCTGAGTATTTAGCAGAGCGCGTGTGATGCAATCTCGTACCATTGAAAATTAATGATAACTATATTACCTTATTCACCTTTAGACATATTAAGACATATTTCCCCATCACCAGCATAAAAACACAGTCCCTAAGCTGTGTTTAATTGGAAAAAAAGCTTTCAGCATATGGCCTTTAATCTGAAAAATTGTCCTTACTGAACTTCACAAATAATAGTTTTTAATTTATAATTTTAAATAAAGCGTAATGACACATATTGTTTCTATTTAAAATATATAGCCTATAACTCAAAATATGAAGTTAATTTCAATGACAATAGTAAAACCACGGTCTTGTGTTAAATCAGAATCGATGTTTCTGTTTCTGTAGCGATGAACGATGGAGAAAACACTGAAGGCTCCACGGACAAACCTACAAACCGTAGGCGCCACTGTCTGGTGTGGCCCCAGGTCTCTGTTGCCTCTTTGTATGTATCCTCACATACAATAGTTTCAGAATGAGAGCAGACCTGCACCTCTAATCTGTCTTGTTTCTGTCTGGATTTGTCCATGTTCGTATACACGCCACATGCGAACTTAACAGACGCACAGATTTAAGGGCTAAGATGTAAGATGTTTCTGAACTTTTGTTTAGCACCTTACGTAGTCTGACATTTGGATCAGACCACACAAGCACAATACTAGATACTGTGATTATTGTGTGTCACTCTACATCATTTATCTATAAAAAATAATCTCTTGATAAATAAATGACATAATAAATTTGACCATGAAGACTATCTTACAACAATACTAATGAAACATGACCTATGTTCTCTCTTGTGGAGGGGTTGTGTGAAAAAGTCAATGTAATAATCAGCTATGATTTTGAATTGACCTTGATTCTGTCAAGCTGGTGTGGCATTGAGCTTTTTATTCTTTTTTTTACTTGTTTATTTTATGCTCTACCTAGTGGCATATAGGCTAGCCAGAGTTATTCTGATATCTCCTGAAATTAGAACAAAACTGGTAAAAGAAAAGTGTCTTACTACCTCAATTTAAAAATACACAAATACAAGTGACAAAGCTCGATTTATGCTATTACCAACAATTTCCTTTGATAAATTCTGTTCATAGGTTTAAGGAAAATGTCCAAACGATTTATTTTCCAAAGACTGCTTTCTTCTTATTTATTTACTTATTGATTTTGTAGTCACATCCACGAGTTATGCTGGTTCCATGGTGAAGCGAGTATTTTTCTTTCTTGCCATTTAGGATTAAAAACGTCTGGTGGCACTTTATGGGTTACAATGAATGTGTTGCTAATGCAAAAGTATAGCGTATTTGCACTTTATTCTGAAATTATTCGTGCTTAGAAATACATATGTACCGTGGAGGTGTAACTATCTTTTACCATAACTCAACACTGTTCCTCAGACTGCAATCACGAGAAGATCCTGAAATAAAAACAAAACGTCCGGAAGCTACAACTTTTAGTTGTTCATTCATTTTGCGCAATGTGCGGAGCTCCGCGCTGTCCTGATCCTGCCAGGCTGACTCTCCAGGGACACTTGCCGTGCGCCTCAGCGCTGCGCCTCTGGTGCTGCAGGTTGCGTGAGAAGCGGAGCTGCCGTCCAAAGGGGAGGGTTTCGGTCCTCTGGACAATCCTAAATCTGCTTGGTCAAGTCACGCGAAGGCAGCAGCCTCTGGAAAAGACACAAGGGTCTTAAACTTGCAGAACAAAGAGTGCAGGACGCGAGACTCTCTTTTCCCCTGCTTGGACACGAAGGTGCACATATTTGCGCGCTACAGCTTCAGTAGATGCGAGGATCTTAGGACTTTGGAGTCATGCAATCTGCCACTCAGGCTTCATTTATTGTAGTCATGTAGTCATGCAAAACGTTGGGGCCGGATTGAGCAGCTACACGGCGGGCGAGAACCCACCAAATGTCAAAACAAGTTACAAAAACCTGAGCTAATAAAATAAATGAACTATAGGCACCCTTCTCTCAAGCAGCAGGGGCCCAAAGTGGAGTCTGGGATCGTTGGAGAGGGTGCAAAGAATAATTGCATTTCATTAACATAAATATAAGTTTCCAGAACAATGAGAAAATATAATCCGAGCTTTATTTCTACAGACAACAAAACAAACAAACAAAATAAAAATATAGATATAGATATATGGTATTTTTACCATATAATTTAGCATCTTAACAATATGGTAGGGCTACATTTTACCATATTTTCATAGTAAAATTGTACATATATAACTTGAGAGATATTGATATGAACATTTTTAGAGTCCTATTATGGAAAAAAACACATAGCTTAGACTAATACATCTAATAATAGAAATATAATAATTATAACTCAAGGAACTTGGGAAAGATGAGTGAATATGTCATATTTCAGCTGTAAGGATATGACACAGTGTTCTTGAACAATAATATATTGGTAATGTAGTTCTGATGGGTAAAGGGAAAACAAATCTTTCAGAAGCGTTACAGATATAACATGAATGAAAGGATTACTTCACAGTACAGATTAACTTTATTGTAGTGTAATAAACCTGTATAAATCTCAAATCTAGAGCAAAATAAACTGTTCCTGCTGAAGTTTTCAGCACCCTAGGTGATTTAATCTTCAGTTGTTGCGTTCTCAGGTGGCCTGTGCTGAGTGCGATTGTGCTGCCCAGGATGAAATTGAATCTGATTAAAGATGAACGCTACTGTGACTGTGTGTGGATCGCCTGAGGTGAGAGCTGGCTTCATTCTCAGTGAGCGCTCAGGCTGCAAGGAGTGTGTGTCAGATCACAGCAGGTGAGCGGCGTTCACAGCTGGAGATGGTGCAACTGTAAATGTCACACAGCTGGGCTGAAAACTGTAATTCAACTTATAAATTAGCATTCTGTGCATTTAGAAATATGTCTTCTCATCGGCCAGGCTTTGCTTTGCACATCATCAAAACTGACATGCAGCTGCTCCTGCAAGAAAAAGATCAGGGACATTTCTTTTTTGTACTGACACAAAATTATGGAAGCAGAGGAGGAAGGATGTAGAAGCCCGGATGTGAATGAGTGAGGAGATTTTGTGGTGGTAGTCCACTAACTTCTTAAAATGATTAAATAGAAGCTACTACAGGAAGTAAATAGTAATGCTGCTATAGCTTCAAAGCTGTGTGTAAAGTTGACAACAGGTGCAGCAGTTGTGGTTCATGTCAGTGTGCACAGGATGAGCTGGAGTGCAGATCTGGACAGTTTTGTCTGTGTCCATTCCACAGAACTGGGAAGTGAAAAAAAAATATCTAAGGACTAAATGTTTTGCCCACAGCCATGTAGCTCTTAGAGAATTCCTGGACATAAAAGCAGGTATAATGACTGTGAAGGCTGTTAGTTTCTACTCACGCAAAGGCTGTCACGCACACACCTTCAAAGCAGGTGTGTGCCTCCGCTTTGCTCTGTGAGTATCTTTCTTTACATACCGGTCCTGTCAGGAGGTTCTCTGTTGCTTTGTGGTGGTTTTCATGGTCTAATTTCAGCCGATGAATGAATACGCCTTTATGGTATGGTTACAATTTGGCTAAACTTTTATAAAATATGTAGATACCAAAAAAAAAAAAAGCATGGCGGCTGAACAAAAAAAGGTTTGAAAAGATTATTTGAAAACACACATACTATTAAAGTCAGTAGCCAGCAGTATAAATTCATAAAGAACGGTTTAGATAAAGATGTACCACAAAGTCTGCCCATTAAAAAATACACCTCCTTTGGGGGTGTCTATGTACCATGAAAATTTAGCCTCAAGCTCTGGCAATAAGCTGTTACAATAAGGTGTTGAAATGTTTTTGAACATGACATAAAAATCTTTACCAGATCCAGGATGAGCTACAGATTTCAAGGAAGTGGGAAAACAAAATAGGTATTTCCCTTAAATGGTCTGTCAATTATCACATTAAATTCTCATGTTGCTCATGCGACTTTCCCTTGTGACTAATAGCAACAATAGTCCTCAACAGAAAAATAATGAGTTGCATCACTTGGTATTTTACTTTCTTTATTCAGCACAGCTCTCCCAACAGTTCCATCAAACAATGTTAAATTGTCAAGAGCCACATCATTTGGATTTAGTCTGTAATTACGAGGAGCTGCATTTCTTCCATCTGGAGACTAACAAACTAACCCTCAAAGTGATGGAGGGTTATCTGTAATGTAAGTACTGAATTTCCTGTCATAATCCCGTTACTGTCCAACACAACTCAATAGAGATAGGTTAATAATACTGGCAAACTCAAAGCAGTAGAGTCAGAGATGTTCTGACCTTAATTTGGAGAAAGCTCTACATTTCCCATAATGCAACTCAGTAGCATCTTCAACAAAACACTCCCTGCTTCACCACGGGGTCATTTTTTCAAACTTTGGAAAACTTCCTCCACATCAACAGAAGAAATTATTCAGCTGTTGTTACAGCAGCACTTCATTTCACTCACTAAACCTTGCTGTATAATAAATGCAATAATAAAGTTGCTCTACTTCCAAAAACTAAAGTGGCTTCACCAGTTGGACATCGGTGAATAGCCTCCTGGCCTTGCGTGTGCCCGATCATGCAAACCTTAATAGGATTACTTTGGACAGCAGGTCATGACACTACACATGAATGTTGCCTATGACCTAATAAAAACTTTCAGTGTGTCTGATTGACTGTATCATTAGTAAAAATTATAAGCAAGTTAAAATAGATATGATTGCCTCAGACACTCAGTAATACAGCAGTTGTTTGTTTTTGCATTATCGCACGCTCCACAAAACTGCTTTTTGGTATTTTCCTGTACATATCACTGAGTAATCTGTTGCACGCCATATGATAAATACTCAGTCTGACAGTAAAACAATAAACAACTCCGTGTTACATGAATGGTGTAAAAACTTGTTTCATTAGGCTGAAGCTGCACAGCTATGATTGACTGGTGCTTAAATGTTGAGAGATACTTACAAATAAAATGATTTAAATTTTATGTGTTACCTTATCAATTAACAAAAACACTGATAGAGTTTTATTCCTCATGTTCAAAATCAGTCTCTCGCTGTGAAACACTGTAGTAAACATGTAGTTATTATCATTTTGCACATGAAACTTAAAAAATAGACAAAAAGTATAAAAGGGAAATAAAACACACAATATAAGTAGAAAGAAATATAATAGTGTAGAAATATAAGGCAGCGTAAAGTGAACATTTTCAGATACATGAAGTGATGTTTTGCTTAATTTAAGGTAATTACTTTCAATGTGGAAGTTGTGAGGTTCATTGTTTTAAGAGCATCAGGCAGACAGAGTTACAGATCGATAGATAACAGGGTCGAGGTGGGTCAGCACCAAAATCAGCTGAACGGCAGATGATATGTCTTTCACATGAAACCGTGAATTCAACACAAACATGGTGCATGAAGGAGTCCCTGAGGAAAAATATTTTTTAACACAGGCTGTGTGCGTTTGCACGAGAGAGAAGTATTTCGTGGAAGTGCGTGTGTGTGTGTGTGTGAGTGAGTGTATGTGTGGGGGGTGGGGGGTGGTGGGGGGTGGGGGCTCACCTTCCCTTCCTGACCAAGCATGAATATCAAATTAGTAACTGAGCTAATGGTTTCCCCTCCCTCCCATCCCACAACCCCTCTCTGTCCTTATGCAAGCCAGTATTTGCACTCCGCGGCAATAACAATAGTTGCGTGCGGAAATATCTCGGTCATCCATCTTTCTGTCACCTCTCCCTCTCTAGTGGAGCACGAAGGTGTCATAACTGAGCGTAAATACGCAAGGTTAAGGAGGGTGAGATCATAAAGGGAAACCCCTTAAGATGTGTGTCTGAGGAGAATCGTGACCTGTATACTGCAGGATGGCACGAAACACAGCCAGTCACACTGTGCTTGTGTATTTGGCTCATTTTCAGCTTGACTCAGCAGAATATCTGCAGCTTCAAAATAACAAGTCAGTTGATTTAAATGACTTAGAAAATGTTTTTTGTTGAAATACTGCATTAAATCAGACAGATACATACAACACAAGATAAAAAACAAAATAAGCTATAAAGCAACAGTTTTGCAAGACGCTGCCAGGCTCAGGGGAGCCACAACTCTGCTGAGCAGCTCTGTGACTGTGACCTGTGAACATGCTCCTCCGGCTGATGACTGTGCTGTGCAGTTAGTGATCAGCATTGTTCACAACTGAAAAGACTTTGCTCAGCGCCCTTGTCTCTCCAGACTCCAGCTCCACGCCAAACACTGAGCTGGCTCCCTTGACCAGCCTGTCCAACAGCTTGGACTCCCCACCACACAACACACCACACTTCATGACAGAACACTGGCACAGACGGGTAAAAGACATCATTAACTTTATTACGACTATTAGTCATAAGTCACACAACTGATTAGTCATTTATATATACATGATCATATATGTTAATATATTTTTAACATATATGTTTATGTATAGGTGCCTAGTCTTGTTTTTGTGCTTCTCTAAGGTTCCTTCCTCCCAAACATAAGTCACAAATACAATGGACTGTTCTGACTTAGCTTCACTTGAGATTAATCATAGCGAAGGGATTTTGTTGTATCGCCAACAAAATGAACAAAAGTGTTCATTATTTGCCGGCACATAAATAGTTATTATTAAAGTGTATTCTGAGAACTGTTTAAAGTATGGGTTAGATAAACAACAAAAAAGGAAACACAAAAAGGAACACATTCATTACTTCTAAGTGAGAAATATTAAACAATATTCATAGTGACACATATACTGTCATGTAATGGCCTTTGATAGTGAGTCTGTGTGTAGTAGTGTAGTGTGGTGAAGGAACTTTCCCGCAGCACTGACCATGACTTCGTGATTGCTCCATGGTTTTTCAAAAAGCACTTTGTCCCACATATAATATTTAACGTTTAGTTAATCAATACTTTGATATCAGCACCGATCAAAACTGACTGGGTGTAATATAAATGTTGTTGCTTGTTCTACTAAGTGACAAAACTGCACAGAATTCTCACCCACTCTGCAGCACTAAAAAACGTTTTCTTGTTTTCAGACATGCGCTGGATCCTGAACCTATCTATACATTACTAGACAGTTTCTGTCTATGAGAATCCAAATGTCCAAAGCAGTTGGACTGGATATTAAACAGATTTTACACTGACAGCTACCATGTATGAATAGAGCAAGTCTCTGGAGAATCCACAGTGAGAGGGCGTCTTGACAACATTTCTATCATGCATGTTTCTATTATTTTGTCTTGTCCTGCTTCGTGCATGCTCTACCCCAGTGCTGCATCCCTCACCTAAACCAAACCAGAAGGCGTCTGACACGGACAATCTCTTGTTGTGTGCTACCAACACGACGTGTGAAAGGGCAACATTTGTCATGAAAACGCAAAGGGTGTTCCTCTACATTTCTTTTCATTTTTCATTTTTCCATTTTCTTTCCAAGACAAATTGGCAATCACTCTGGCAATGGCTATTAGAAGTTATTCAACATTTTATTGTTTGCATCTAAAAAAAAACTACATCTCCCATGGAAGAAAACTACAAATATTGCAGACTTAGACTGTCGTAAAATGTCTTTTTCCATTAAACTCACCAATGCTGTCAGTCATTCTTTCAACATTCTGCCCCAAACTGTGTAAAAAAAATGTTTTCAATTAAAAAATGCAATTACACATAATGTGACACAAATGATTAGCAATGGAAAAGCTTAAGTGGATTTTTTAAAAACATTTTTTTACTTCAACTGTATTCAGCTTCAACTATATTCATAGTTTTCACGCAATCTCACAACCACTGAATGGCAATAAAATTATTTTATCTGCTGCTCATCACTCATTTTCATACTTACTGTCATCATAATGGTGATGGCGGCGTAAACTCTGGCAGGGACATCACAGTTTTCAGTGAGTGAAACACTGTGACAGGTGCTTTAACTGCCTAAAACATACAATTTGTTGGTATATCCTCGTTTTTCTGCTGTTGATATACTGCAGTCTCTAAATGTTTGTTACTTGGAACCAATGGAAATTTAAGAAACCTATGTCCTGCAGCTCTATGTATATATATATATATATATATATGTATATATATGTGTGTGTGTGTGTGTGTGTGTGTGTGTGTGTGTGTGTGTATATATATATAGATAGATAGATAGATAGATAGATAGATAGATAGATAGATAGATAGATAGATAGATAGATAGAAAGCCTACACGACTGCCATATGGATCCTATCTCCATTTTATTTTAAAGTATAACTGGACCTTTTTTGAGTCTATCTAAGGTTTTTAGAATCTATATTATGTGTCCACACTATGGTCTGTTATAGAAAAATAATTCCATAGCACTGCTACAGGTCAAAAACTACAGAGTAAACATATGATTCATTAAGTCATTAAGCTTTTGAGTTTGGTAAATGTTACCAGCATCGTAAAATTAATTAATGTACTATTCAAAAAATGTATGAAAAAATAAAATAAATACTATAAATGAACACTATATATATATGTGTACTTTTTGTTTATTCTGTATGCTTCATATTCCTATAATATACTTTCCGTGTAGTAAGCAGTAAGTCTGTTGACTGTGGGAGGTTTTGCTCAATCGATCTGCATCATATTTATTGTACATACGATAAACTGTAGCATATAGTTTTGCTGTGGCATTTATTCTTGTAGCCAATCCTTTTTTTCCTGTGGGGTAATAAGATATGGATAAGCTTGGCACGCAAAACAGTTCATGCATGACAAAAATTAACCTCTTCTACTCACTACACGTCGGCCCCCGCCGCAACCTTCGCTGTGCTGTGCGCACCAACAGCCGCCAGCCAGCCACACATGTACGGGTTAATCCACAGTGAAGGATTTGAGCAACGAGGTCTCACTCTGACCCATTTTCTGGGAACTATAAAGTATTGGTCAAAGTTGCAGTGAATCGCCATTAATATGACATTCAGATTTATCTTTATTGAAGAAATGATTTGTTTTTATTTACACAGTGTGGTCAGGAATGAAAATGAATATAGACATGATAAAGCAAAACTCCTTTCCATTTGAAAGCTATGCGCTAGGACGTAAAGACAGGTCAGATGAGCAATTTGTTTACCATCAGCAGAAAAAAGTACTGTTGACAATGGCATCATGTAAAATGTTCCCTGTAAAATCCGTGCACAGATTTCCATGCTGAGAGGAGTCTTAGTCCATTCGCAGGTCAAAAGGGGGCGGTGACAGCAGTATGCATGCTGTAGACAGAAAACAGAGCCAACTTTTTGCCTACTGAGTGATTGTTCTGTTAATAGACGATCTACGGGTTAATCATTGTGCCTTGCGTGCAGACTGTGTTTGCTCGGACAGAGCCAAGGGTCGGGAGGTTGTGTACAGAAAGAGCTGAGGGAGGTATCGGTCACCCTTTTCTATCAAAACATTCATACAGCAGTTTTTTTTAGACAGCACGCTAAGTTGTGTAAAAAAAAGAAAAGACAGAAAAAGTTGGCAGTTTCCCACTTGTTGCACAACTGTGTATTTCTAGTTGCTGCATCAGCTGGATGAGATCGATTGTTATCTTATTGTGTGCAAGACGAGCACCGCGTTAACGTGTAGCCCACCTGACTGCCTTCTGTTTTTCTCTTGTCAGTTTTATGATATACTGCATAGCTTTACAAAATAAAATTAGATTAACTCCTATAAGGAAATGGTAAATTGTAGTAAACTTGGGTGTTAGGAATCTGAATAGAATGATAGGCGCAGATGAATAAGTCCTTTGCATGAGGAAGCTCTGGTTATGCAGGTACACGTGGAGCATTGAGGCTACCGTGTGCCAAGCTTTATCTCCTTAATCGGTTCTCTTTGCCACCGTTTATCATTTGTGCATGCCAGGGCTCAGACACGCTGGATTCATTACATGCAGTGGGGAGAACAGAGGCAGGATGGCGACACAGTGGCTTATAGCGCTGACTTCGCCGCTGGACACTGGTGTAAATTACACAACCACCGGCCCTCCTTTTGTACCAGTGGGAAAAGAATTAATCGTGTGCATTGTGAAGTACTCCAACATCTGATCCCTCTCTGTCTCAACATGCTCTCTTATTCACCACAATGAGCGGCAGGGAGGCAGATGAAAAGCAATTTGTGACTGGCGTGTGTAAGTCTGCATGTATGCATGCATGTATCTGGCTGTCACATGCTTATTTTTAATGATTTGCAGTGATGAAAAGTCCTAAAAATAATGTTTTTGTCAGGAAGGTGATAAAACATAAATGAATAGTGAGCAACACACATCGACAGCACACGTCTTTGTGCTTATATATGAATGTACATTATGTAATGCAGGTAAAAAAGTGTGTTATCACTGGTGGCTGCATGGTTGCTGTGCTGGCATTTGTGATAAGTACAGGCAATAATCCAACAGTTTGTTAGCTTGCAGGACCTCACACAGCAGGAGATTAAAGATGGCGGTCATGATAGGGGAATGTTAAAGAGACACGACAGAAACTGCCACACCTGGCAAACGTATATGTCGCAATGCTGGTGTGTGCGTGCACTTTCGCTGCTGCAGGTACGTGTGAAGATATAAGATGCGTGTCAGTGGCAGACATAAATGTGTGTGAGAATTACAGGGAGAAGAGTCTAGTTGTTTTTTACCAGTGGGTGTAACCTGGCTTAAATAAATTTTGATCCCTCCAGGGCAGCCCTGTTCGTCATCCACCCATCTTTGGGATGTGAGCATCTTGTAAACACCACAACTAAAATTAGGCTGTTCTCCCATTGTCATTTTCTCTTTCTCATGTTAATGTGTTTACACTCTCGTCTCATCCATCCAGACTCTACATACTTTTTACGTTCAAATAAGTTTACTGCAGAAAAAAAACCCTGAGCTGGCGATTGGGTTGGGTAAGATAACACTCATGAGGAAATGCTACTGATGTCATATCACATGTAGTGACAGGACACAGTGTTCACACAGTCTGCCCTCCAGTACCACATCAAATGAGGTTACAAATAGATCTGCCAACAACCCATTATCATGCCTGTCAGGCGGGGAATTACGCTGATTTCATCTCAAGCCAGTTCTCAACCTCCAAATGTAATTTATAAGCAATCATAATTGTAGCAGTTCCATCAAAAGAGCAAAATAAAATAAACCTCTGCCTGTTACATTACTGCTTGGTCTCAGGCGTTTGAACTGCAGCTTTTTATAGTAGGACTCTTTGTCTTTGATATTTGTGTGTTTGTGTGCCCTGCTCAGTGATAATATATATATATATATATATATATATATATATATATATAATAAAGGTTATTCTGGTTGCACTCTTTGTTGTCTTCAAATGCACAATGTCTTACCTCAACACATGTACTATATCTAGTACATATATATTCAAACATCTTTAGTAGATTTTAATTAGGGAATGTTTTTTGGGATGTATTAACTATCTAAAGAGGTTTTAGTAGTTTTGATCATGTGTCAAACACTAGATCTTTTATTGTGAAGTGAGCAGCTGAACAACTGCTGACGAGGGAAAATGTGGTTACTATAGCTGCTGCAGGATGAGTAGATTAGACACTACCACTAGTTTGAGTGAATAGTCAAACTGCGTTTCCTGATTTAGCACAAGCTTCTGGCTTCACCAGCTGACCATTTTCCAGTAGGACTAATAGTGTTTTGACACATCTTGTGTTTGAAAAAAGAAAATGTGTCTGATATTACAATTCCTACTGCGTATATTTCTCGTGTTGCAGCCACAACAACACATTATTTTTCTTTCTAACTGTGAACGTATTCTCTGTATGTGAACACAGAAAAAGACTTAACACAAATAAAAAGAGTTCAATTTCACACATGATTCACTGCCTCTACATGCTGGGTGATTGCACCTTCTCATGACACAGTGACACGACTCGACCCATTTTTTAATAGGTTGCAGCAATGTGCTGACAGTAGGTGTTATATAATTACGTGTGAGTTACAGTATGAGTGTTGTGAGTTGCAAGAGTCACAGGGATGTAGAACACTGCTCAAAATATCAAGACTAAAGTCTTTTCCAACCAGGTTACATGTAACAAGTAGGACCTAAGTTGTATTGAACTTGAATTCTTCCTGTTTGTATCCTAATAACATGTTGTACAAGCCATTTGCACAATGCATGTACAAATGGCTTGCATGTCTATATATATATATATGTGTGTGTGTGTTATATGTATATATATATACACACACACACACATGTATATATATATATATATATATATATCTTGCACAAATTGAGCATGTAAATCCATACAGTGTGTGTAAAGCGGGCAGTAAAAGAAGGGAACAAAGAGTAATGATATTCATGGGTGTGGCACTAACTATGTCCTCACTAAGCATACGCCTCAGTTTCTTGTATGTACACAAAGGCAAATGAGTAAATGTGCAGGTATGCCTTTTTGCATTCCAGTTCCCACAGTGTGACTCATACATACACTATGGTTTTGAACAATCAGCAGAAATGCTCCAGACTTGCATATAGCGTTTTTATATCAAGGAGATGCTTTTTTGTGAAGATAGATGGTAGTGACTGCAACAGCAGTGCTGTTAAAAATTGTAATCTGCAAAGAGGCTCATCATTTAGCTAACACAGCTTGTAGACATAGACCTGTACACATGCACAGCATGTATGTTTTAAAGTGTCATTTTACAGGTATGATTATTAAATAAAGATGCTGATCATAACCATCCTTGTATGATGTAGTTTGTTTTGTTTTTTTTGCAAATGATTGTCATTAAGCTCTGGACTCCACAGCCAGCATGTACACAATGTTAGAGACACTCCCATGCACAGATGAATGAAATTTTTTTTGTGAATGACAGCAGCTCTGTCATTCAAGACCTTTCATATTGAAGATGTGCTGTTTTCTTAAGCAGTTTTAGGGCAGAGGAGAACTCTCACAGTAAAGGCAGCCGTCGATCACCATTATTGTGTTATTCACTCCAGTAGCTCGGTTTGGTGGATTGTCTTATTTAAATAACAACTGAAAGAGGTTTTGAATAATGAAGATAGTCAGGTTCCTCTTCCACTAGTCTGTGGCATGGATTTGTTTTTCAGACTTTTTGCTTTCTGCATAGTGTTTACTATCATAGTTGTGTTTTCCTTATTTTTATCAATGTGAATTGGCCTGGGAAATGTGGAGTTTCTGCATATTTGCCACTCAGTGGAGAGTGACTGTGACTGCAAAAACAATCTGCCATGGGCTTGCCACCCATGAACAACCCTGGCTTTGTTCAATGGAGCCAGATCTTTCACTGCTTTTGAAAATAAGTATCTATAATGCACTTGATGGAACAAGTCATCTTTATTCAATGTGAATATCAAATGGAAAAAAGTATAATTTGCAAACAAAGATCATGTATGAATATTCACAATCAGAAGAATTGACACATATTTCAGAGCTGATATTCAACATGCCCAACTTTTTTCAAAGAATGTAAACATACAGTAACTTTGGGATACAGGAAATGAATGACTTGCTGCAGCAATCCCTGCATACTCTAGTGCATGTCATACTTCCACTTTTGTTCAGACTGAAATATCTCAACACCTATTGGATGCATTGCTATGAAATTATGTACAGACATTCAAAGTGCCCAGATGATGCATCTTAACGACCTTAATGATCCTCTGACTTTTTTATCTAGCACCACCAGCAGGTCACAGTTTTCACTTGTCCTGCAGGAGGTTGAGTTCTACATTTTTTTAATTTTAAATGCAAATGTTAAAAAGCTTAGGCATACAATATCAGTCTAAAAGCTGAGTCAACATAAGTCAATGAACGAATGAACAAGTGTATATACTTCACAATTATGCAGTAGAGAATGCGCACACTGACAGATGGAACCTGTATAACATTAACTGAGAGTTAAGTACAAAACATAAATACCACTGAGAACAGTGCCAAGCCTAATTACACGGTCTTGTTTTATTAGCAATCTTTCACGACCCAGGGGGTCTGCTGCTTTGTTGCTTTAACTATTGTCAACAGGATGCCCACACTCTGTGTGTGCTTTACAGATATTGGTGTATACTATTATTCAAATACCGAAGACAGATGCAGTCAGATGTGTAATATTTGACCTAATATCCATGAAAAGAAACAAAGAACCTCAAAATTGCTCAGTTTTGAAAGTCAATAATTTTATAGTAATGAATAAATCAAAAACAACCACAGCCTGTTGATGTTGCTTGATTTCCATGATGGTCTGTAAATCAAAAGACCTTCCTTTTTATAATAGGAAGGTTTCCTGACTTACTCCCCACCCATACAACTTGTGTTCCACCTTCAGTCCACACACCTGTTGGACATTAAATTCCATGCACACATACCTGCACATAGCCATACAAATAAAAAATATTATACCCCTGTACCTTACAGTTTATCATTTTTCACCTGAGCTTGTCACCCAGTTAGTTGTCCCTCCTGTGAAATTACAAAGGGTTAAAAACAGACTCAAAAAATAATCTTAAAATAGAAAGCTGCCGTGAAAGGTTTCTGTAACCCAGATTCATTCAACAGCTTTGTGTTAGTGTGGACTTTTAAATAAATTGTGTGAGGCTCTCCTGTCTAACCAATCAGATAAGGGATAGGACCTCATATCCAGGGACCAGCAAAAAAACCTCAAGTCAACATATCAAATAAAAAAATATGACAAGTTTATCAACCAACAAACAATTAATTATCAAAACACAGTCTGCTAAGTTGTGTACAGGTGTTAGGCTAATATGTAAAACAATGGACCAGAATTTCCAAGGTAATGCCATATTTGTGTTTTCAGAAAGCAAAAATTCAAAGTGACACCTAATTTGATATAAATGCCTACTTTTATTGTCAGAAACATTTAAAATCCTGGAAAATTTCAACACAAAACTAAATTTGAACCTACAGATTACATTTGCATTAACACATCATATTCTCAAAAATCACACTGTTCCTAAACTTTTGCTGTAGTTGTGTCTCAAATTCCTTAGAAATCTAATATTTGCAGTATTGCAGTCTGTCTAGATTTGCTGGTTGCAGGACAGAAACCAGGCCACAGGGGCACAGGTCACCAGGAGTCAGAAAATGTACTTGACTTGTGATTATAACTAACTGGAGAATCTTTACCAAAAGAAGAACTGTCCAAATCTGTGTGCTGAAATAAAGCATTATCTTTATGAATAATTATATTACATTATTAATAATTATATTATTAATAATAATATTATTATTTAATTTAAAGGTGCATTCTTATTTTTGTCACAGTGCATTTTGTAGCACCAACCAGGCAGATTATCCTAGCATGTCACCTCCCCACACTCTTTATTACTATGTTACAAACTGTGACAAACTATTTATTATTAATATTTAATATTAGAATACATCAAAATACTTAAAAAGTACTTAAAATAGAATATTTGGCATCTTTTACACTGACTAAACACTTTCATAATGAATGTTTTTTTATTTATTATCTACAATAACCACACCTTTTTGCTCATTTTGCAAATGCAAGCCCTTAATTAGTGTGTGTGCCTCATTCTGAGCACCCAATTAAATAATTCTGAAAGAGACACCAAGCCAGTCCCTGAACCGTGCATTCATTTGATTCACTTATACCTGTAAAGAGTGTTAAAAAGTGCATGTACACTGTGCTGTACTGATTGCTGCTGTGCAAAGTAACACAGTAACATAATCAATTACAAAATATTTAAAACCCCTCCCACAGATGCACTTCATCTCATGCTGCACCTGTAGATTTCTATCTACGACACATACAGTGTGTTTAGACTGCTGCTGAACCAAATCTAAACATCCATTTTGTAGTTTTATTAGCCGGTCATGTGTGGGAAAACTGCATTGGCATTTAAATTTTTGCCAGTAGTGTGGATAGGGCCTGACATGTAACTGTATACAGCTTGGGAACTTGACAGGCTGGTAGTAACTTTTAAATGCCAGTAGTAATGTCTACATGTGTACAAACTAAAAGTTTGTTGGTTTTTATTCACATAGACCTGGAGGTAGGTGTCTGTTTGCTGATGTTCTTTTTTATTCTCTTACTGATGGCATTTTGCCGACTTTTTGTTAATTACAATTGCTTGGTAAAATAATAGTAAGGTCCAAATCTTGGGGCAGAGTGCAAAACTTCAGTTGACACGCGTTATCCTATGATCCTCTAGAAGCAGCTCACACTGAATCCTTGTCTTAGGTGAAAGCAAAATATTTATTTTCCACTTCTCCAAAAATGCACCGACAAAAATATTTCCACAGGAACTTCCACAGAATATCTAGTATCCACTAAGTGCACAATATGGTCCACACACAGCTCACTACGTGACAAGGTCAGAAAAACTGTGTGGCTCCACTCTGCTCCTCCCACACTTACTCTCCCATACATTTCCTGAGATTTTTAGCAGTCATTGTAAAAAGGTTACTTTATGCTATTCAAAGGAATTACAAATGAACGTATGCTTGAATCAGTATAAATACAGTGTTACTGTGTTAAAGTAACTAAAACATATAACATATAATAAATTACGTATGTTATGTATGTATGTACAGAATGCAAATTCAACAACATATATTAATTACCACAATTAAACTTGGCTCCCACAATAATAAAGTAAGACAGAAGAGCTGTCAAATTCACATGGCCTCTTTTTAACGTTGTTTTGATACTGTGGTTTAATTATTGAGCCAGTAAGGGAAGTTAGATAAAAATTGAAACAAGATCAAATTACTGAAGGAGTGTCCAATAAACAGATGTCAAGTTTCTGCAAGTTGATTTTTCAGATGAAAATCAACTTTATTTCCCTGCAAGGCAAAAGAAGCATATTCACCTGCTGTGAGAGAGGTTCAGCAACTGACAGAAAGACAAAATTATACTTCAAAAAAGTTCTTGGAATACAAGCCAGCAGTTATGTAAATCTGTGCATGATTGACTTGGGATAAATAAAGGTTAAAAAAAGGACATTAGACTCCAGCCTCTATGCCACTCTCCAACCAGTTCCTTGCAGCTGCTGTCTAAGTGAGACCTTTGTTATGGTGGGAGTCATTTCGTAATACTACTGGTGTCTGCACGTTGGTTGCTAAGCTTTAATTGAAATAGCAACCTATTTTCACTTGGAAATTCCACTGTTACAGATATTATGATAATAATAATGACATACTTTATTGATTCCTTTATTGAATCCTTGTAAGTCGCTTTGGATAAAAGTGTCTGCCAAGTAAAGTAAAGTAAAGTAAAGTAAAGTAAAGTAAAGTAAAGCAAAGTGATTCGCTTGGGGTTGTTGTTGGACAGCTGCCAGACAGTACACATCAACACAACTACAGGGTTTTGTGGGGTCACCTTGACATGTGACCAGGGGGGACCGGGAATCAAACCACTCACCCTTGGGTTTGTAGACAACTGCTCTACTAACTGAGCTTCTTGCAATATATCACTATGATGCCAGATATCCCTCTCTGCCTGGGCCAAAAACAACAGTTTATGATGCTGTGCTGTCCATGTGTGTGTCCATTTGTCTGCACCAGTGGCTGTGCATGTATCGGCCTTGACAACCAAAGTGATTTGTACTGAAATCGAACACTCCAGGTGTCTTATAGAGCTCTTTAGCCCACATGAGTGCCGTTAGTTGATTTAGTGGTTCGTCTGCATGCCAGCGCAATTCTCCAGCTGTGGTTTGGCCCAAAAATATCAACAAGTCCTCTGTTTCACACAGCAAGTAATTCCGAATCAGACGAAGAAGATTAACTGCCATCGCAAAGCCAAACACGGTTGAGAGGAGATGTTACAGCTTGCATTTGTTTTGAAGAATGTGAAGACTGTAGGAACACACGTCATTAAAGCAATATTATTTTTTTTAATCATAAAACAAGTTGGTGTAAAACACTTCTATTATATTACTGACAGGGACATGATTGACAAGGTAACACTGTGCAAAGAGTGACTGCTGTGAGAACAAAGTGAATTTCCAAACATTAATCAGTGTTGATCTTATGCTCATAACGCTGCTTACATTGTGCAAAGGGCAAAGTGTTACGTTGATGACTTCAGCTGGAAACACAGCAAACATTCTTGTTACGACTAATTTTCTAATTTTGTTCTGTGTAATATACGGATGTTTGTATATTACACTAATGGAATTTTTCTGCAATTAAACAATCACAAGTTGGGGAATTTAAAGGAAACATTGCATCAAAGTTCAAAGTGCTAACGTGGAACACGTGAACGACTGTGTGATGGAGTGTGAAGTGTGGTTAACTTCCTTTTAAATACACATTGGTATGTGTTCATTGAGTTTGTCGCCTCCTATTAATAATACTAGTCACAACTGGACTGTTGTTGAAAAATAAGGCTGAAGGCAGTGGTGGTAACTAAGTATAGCAAATTGACTCAAGTACTATGTACTGTTACTTTACTTTCACTCTACTACATTTTAGCAGGAAATATTGTGTTTTTCTCCACAACAGTTACATGAAAACTTTAGTTACTAATTAATCTGCAGATTCTCAATACAAAATATAATCAAGTACAATGGATGATGATGTAATATCATAGATTAACCACCCGTCAGTACATACAGTTTTACGTTCCACATCAAGTCTAAAGAGAAAACACAGATCTTTGGCCTTTATTTTGTATTAATTAATAGAAAATGTATTTGCTATATTTTTCACCTTTGAAAGTTTAGTTTCACAGGTGTGTCCCAAAACATTTCCTTTTCTGTTGCTACCACATAAAGGCTTCTGTATAGAAATCAGTGTTTTTTTGTTGTTTTTTAAATGAAATGATAAAAAATTAATAATTCCAAAAAAGATGGGATGCTGTGCAAAACTGACATAAGAACAGAATATATGTTTTATATTTTATTTTGGGGCTTCACTGATACATTATTATATCATTTTCAAATTAAACAAGTACATAAAATAAATGTTACAATGTGTCTTTATGCAACAGCTCCTCTGGCCCTGACAATGAAATGGCTCGTTTGAGCTCTTTCCCCAACCCACTCTGTGCTGATTGGCCAGCTTGTGAAAGACTTTGGTGTTTATCTAGAGCAGTGTTAGCATTGCTGTGGCAGCTGTGGCTGGTGCTGGTGCAAGTGCTCCTGCAGAGGTGGATATTCTTGCAAAAACCCTCTCAAGCTAGCTGTGGCAGCTAATCGGAGAGGTTGGGAGGGACAAAACA
The DNA here is from genome assembly GCA_032362345.1 of Sandelia bainsii. Taxonomy (NCBI): domain Eukaryota; kingdom Metazoa; phylum Chordata; class Actinopteri; order Anabantiformes; family Anabantidae; genus Sandelia; species Sandelia bainsii. Next base: position 23,869,583 of record JAUMHL010000018.1, read on the forward strand.
GATGGCCAGTTGTGGTCTTCTGTACAGTGACGTCAAAGGCCCTGATTTACTTAGATCCCAAATAGCGAGTACAAAAGTATGTACTGTTTCAAAGGGAAGAATTATTCCTTGCATTTTGCTGTGGATGCATCAAATGTTGATGATGTAGTGTAATTAGCAGATGCTAAATGCTCAAACTGTAGTTGAGGGGGCATTTTAAGAAACAACAAGGTCATTTTGAAATTGATGGCAACAAACACAACACACCAATCTGTGAAAAGCAGTATCTACAAATTGTCAAACAATTTCAGAATAATTTTCCTCAATGTAAAATTTCAAAGACTTTGAATATATCCTCATCTGCAGTACATAATATCATCAAAAGATTCAGAGAATCTGGAGAAATGTTTGTTCACAAGGGGAAAGGCTGAAACACAATATTGGATGCCTGTGACCTTCAGGTCCTCAGATGACACTGCATTAAAAACAGGCATCATTCTGTGATGGACCAACAATCACTGTCTGTGAGTAAGATGCATTGCTAGATGTAAAGAATAATAAAATAGCCAGTTGTATTAATATAATTCATGCCTGCTGTTGCCTTTAAGCATGTAAAACAAATATATAAAGTTGATTGATAGCAAGTTGTCAGGGTGCTGCTGCCACAGGCCAGTTCTGTAGGTCAACAGGTCAAAAAAGATGAAGCTGTTGTCCTCACGCAAGGCAGCTCTGCAACGAGAGGCAGCGCTCTTTCTTCACCCAAAAGACAACAGAGCTGTGGACTTGTTCATCCGGTTTTTCACAGTCTTGGCTCTGCTGCGTGCATGCAAAAAGCTTGTAAATGACAGAGGAAACCAAGGTGTATAGAGACCAAGTGCCTCAGGCCAGGGGAGTTTACACAACCTGTTGCCATTAATCCGCCCTCTCAGATTTTTCTATTCAATTCTGCCATAAAGATGCCAATCAAGTGAAACTTTCCTGTAAATCTAAGTTAACGCTTTTGCCAATACTTTTATGTGCATTTTTGACAGTTGTAATACTGTATCTATGTTAAATCTGTCCAGAAAACTACTGTGCAGAATCAAATCATGCCTATTTCAGTCACATAAACAGGAGAAAATTTGGAAATCTAGTGCTCCTGCAGCCATGGCTATAAACCATTCTGTGTGTATTAACAATTTCCCATGCTTGAGAGCCTCTGATGGACCTTCAAAGAAATTCTCAAACACACCAGAACAAATTACAATGTGTAGACAGCTTTATCTGAAAAAATGTCACGTTAGCCACCACTGTTATAATGTCACGTCTTGACTGAGGGATGCGTATTACTAAAAGAGTCTAATCCACTAGCTTCTGAAACAGCCACCTGCAGGATAACAGGTAATAAATAGTGATCATGGGATTGGTGGCATGCTTTTGACACAGCTAATAAGTCTATTAGTCATCAGACAGGCTCTGATTCTCAGGCCTTTTAGCAGCTCCATTATGAACAGAATGACAGAAGTCGACCTATATCGGAAGAAGGTGTGCCCAGAGACAAGGACTGGAAGAGGAACAGGCTTCAAAGAGTAAACTAGGGTGCTTAGCACTCAGCCTCAGGCACGTAACTCAGATTTAAGAATGAGTTAGCGTGTCAAGATAGCGTGTCTTGCAGCAGACCACGCCTGCACCTGTCAGGTGTTTTGTGGCATACCTGTGTTTCGTGTGGGAGACCGTATGTGTGTGTGCATGGCTGCATGTGAGATAGTAAGACATGCCTATGTGCGTGTGTTCTCCCTCTTCTTGTTGCACGCAGCTGCATACCCCAGTGATGATTGATACCCATGATTTAAATAATGCCTGCAATGGCTACAGATCTCTGGAAACACCTAAATATTTTTGAAGAAGTGCAGCGGTTCACTAGCTCATCCTAAACACGTTAAATCAGATTTTATAAACTGTAAGATTTGTATGTCGCCTCAAACTGTGCATTTGGCTTTGATTCATAGACTCTGAGTGAGGCTGTTACAGTTTGATTCATTAAATCACAAATTTCACATCACAAAATACATATTCAAAGCAAAAATCAATCCTGTAAATTGCATCTATAGGTAATTTATTTGTAATTGTGGCTCTGTGTCACAGTTACAAATGACCACTGACATGTAGTATACTGTAGGTAAAGAATACTCACTCACGTGCCTCCTGCTTACATCCAAGCTGAAATCTCAAACATCAACAGCAGCAATTTGAAATTTGTTGCTTAAAAGTGAAAAAAAAGCAATACTCGTAGATTTTTCCCCCTGAGAGAGCAGAACAAACTCTTAATATATCACTTTATGGTTGTATTAGCTAAAAGAGTTATCAAACCGACATGACAAACAGCGACTTCAGCATTTGTTCACCTGATGAGTGTATCGTATATTCACTCATCTTGTAGTTCTGCTTTGTTCTGAACTAGTTGCTGGCATATCCTCTGCCATTTAATGTTGAGCAGGTAGCATAGAGTGGGTTTATCAGAGATTTAATGCTGCTTTAATCAAAGTGCTGAAACTGAACAATACTGGAAACAAAACAATGAACTTAGAGATGCTATCAAGTTATGTGGTGCTGAGGGGAAATGCAGAGTTTGGCATTAAAGATTCATTGGCATTCAAGAGCCTGGATAAACATGCCTCAAATAAAATTAACAATACAACAAAATAACCTGGTAAGATCTCATTGAGATTCCAAATTTAGATAACGGCATCAACACTATAGTAACAAAGCAGTATAGAAGAAGTGTGCATGTGGTACTACAGATGTAACAGTATTAGGTGGGAGAAGCAACAATAATGATAAAGTATTACTTTACGTTATTTGGGACCTGTGGGAGAGCTAGGGGGGTTGCAAATGTTGTCCATAACCATCCTTCTGCAATACAGGTCAAGTGAGTCTTCCTAATGAGCAGAGGTTGTAAGTAAATAAATACATTTATTCAATCACTGTACTTAAGTACAATGTCAAGGTACTGTACTCTGATATTTCCATGTTATGTTACTTTTATTTTTACTCAATAACAAATCAGATTAGATTCTTATAAAGATTATTTTTATATAAATAAAACACTGATGTGTCATATTTGGATTAACATCCTATCACTACATAAGCCCTACATTTACCATCTGCTGCTTTTCTTCCACAAGTCTGAAGTTAAAAACACATTTCAGTCACAATTTTCACCTTTGAGAAGTTTTAAACAAATCTGGACAAGACTTCTACTTTTATGTTACGAACAGCATCAAATTCTACATTGTTTAAAACACACTGTTTACTGGCGTACTTTTACTTTTGTACTTAGAGTAACATTCAGAGGTTTAACTAAATTTAATTCAAAAGGTACTTCTATTTATAGTGGAGTAATTTTCTGGGTAAGTAATTGTACTTTTACTTGAGTATTGAGTTTGTGTACTTTATACACCTCTGCTAATGAGCTTATCCAGTCTCTCCTCGCGGGCTGCTGCACTGCCACTGCCCCATCAGACCACTGCACAGAAGATGACTGATGCCACCAGAGTAACAGTTTGACTAAATACCTTCTATATTGACCCACTCGATATATTCTAGTCAACTTGGGTTGTTTGTCCCGAGGAAATCCACCACAAACCCCTTGGCCCTGCTTGTATTGTGCTCAAGGCAGGTCCACTGACAACACTGAACAAAGTCCTGATTCGTCTATCTTTATCCATCTTTCTCTCTGTCACTGATCCACGAATGGCTGAGTCACCAGAAAACTTGCTGATGAAATAGAAAAAACAGTATGACATTGAAAACAGTAGATGACATTGTCCAGAGTTATAGGTGAAGCCTGATTTATGAGAGGATGAGAATAAACGTAGAATAAATAAACAAGCTCCCTGCAGAGTCGCTGTGCTACTAACCACCATGTCTTACTTACAGTATAGACTTAGATAGCAAACCATTCTCTGTTGGCAAGGTAGTCCGTAGCACAGGACACTGAGCTGAGGAATCCCTGGGCCATGCAGTCTTTGCATGAGAGAGGATATCTTATACATAACTGGTACTCAAACTGGCTGCCTTTAAAGGTGAATCCAGCTGTCACTTATATTGTTCTTTGTGCAGGATGCATAGTGGATAAGTCTGGCACCTGAATTTCAAGTTTCAAATGTCATCTATTTTCAGTTAGTTTCATCTATAGGGCCATCTAAAGTTCTGTGTCTGAATCCAATCTGAATGACTGTCAGAGATTCTCCAAAAGCAAGAGTAAGTTTCCTTAATGTTGCATTTTCTTGCATCCAAACGCAAAAGATAAAATCTAACATTCCCCTGCTTGCGATTGTTGTCTGTGTCAGACCGGGTGAACGCTGACGTGACCTGGATATGCCCCATATTGTACATATATGTTTTTTCCTACAGATCAGCGCTGTGTTCTCTTATCTCAGACTTGTACGTGCCACCCCTCTCTCACTAGGGATTTCTTCATGGATTACAAAGAAAAAGAAGAGATGAATGATAAACATGCACTGTGTTGACTTACTGCTCCCTGCATTCATTCTGAAAACTATTTTTATACTTGTTATATTGTCAAACTGTGGCAAAAAGACAATACAGCTCAGTGGTTCCTCCTCATGGGACAAATAAAAAATTTTAATAAATCAAGAAATGTAGTGGAGTTTGGATTACCTCTTGCTTCAGAAGCTGATCATCATTTGCTCTTTCACGTGTGTATTACATCACTGCCATTTTCGTTAAGTGTGTTATGTGCTGACACACAAATCAGTGTTTGTATGTTTGGTCAACTTACCACAAATTACAAACAGCCTACTTTACCATTGCACAAAGCACATGGCATTACAGATTTCTTATTATTATATTTAATTTTTCGAGGGGAGATTGTGGTGACTGGAAACTCACACTGAAAGCTGAACTGATTGACAGCAACCTTTTACCTCCAGTTTCTGGTTATTGAGTTTGTGCTGTATTGTGACGAGCGGGAGACCGTGTGACTGCCTGGAATGTATAAATCAATTCCAAAATATGTGGTGCGCTGTACACAATTCATAAAACATTATTTAAATGTGCAAAAACACTGTGTAGTCATTAGCAATTAGCAGTTTGAGAATTTTGAAATGGAGATTGTCTCTGCCTGTCTCTGTTGTGCTGATACATCTTTGAGGAAAAACTGAATAAGTACCAATTTAGATTCTGACCTTTGACCTCTCACTGAATGCAGCCAATAGAATAAAACAAAGTTATTACATTAACTGATGTGAATGTGCACAGAAATGCACACATTTGTATTTCCTAAGGTACATGCAGCATGTACACCCTCCCCCTATAATCTCATCCACAGACACACACTTGCCCACTCTCATAAGCTCCTTCACATGTGCAGTCACACACGCACACACACAGGCCCAAACTGTTTGAACAGACAGTTTTGTCTTGCAAAAGGTATATTTATGGCTGGCCATAGTGTGCTGGTATGGAAATTCTTCTCATGCGAGCAAACATCTGGCCACATTTTATCTGTTGTAGCTTTATTTTCATCTAAGATGCCAGAAAATAATTACACAACTCTTGTCACAGTACATCTATGGTGTCTGGCATCCTAACAACAACACTAATGACAACATTTGTGAAATTTCTTATGTCACTGATAGTAACTGATATGATTGTTTGAGTTTTAGTTGAAAGATACACATATACGGGATATATTTTTAGAAAGTCTGTGACATTAAAGAGTCAATTTTATAAGCTGACAAAGTTAAGATACAGTGCTGGGAAAAAGTGCCCTCTCTTTGCCCTCTTCCTGATTTTTTCTTTTTTGCACATTTGTCACGCAAATTTTATTTTATATTACACAAAGATAACTCAACTAAATACAAAATGCAATTTTTAAATGATGATCTCATTTATTAAGGGAAAAAAGATGTCCACAGTCCACAAAATATTTGCCCAAAAATCTTGGGCATAGTCAAGATGTTCTAAAGCCTAATGCGTCCTAAAGTATGAAAAAAAAAAAAAAAAAAACATTTAGGAAGGGGGCAAATACTAGTTCACTGTAATTAAACTTTTACTTTATTAACAATAGGTTCTGCTTCGATTTTTGCTTTTTTGCCTTTTTTCTCTCCAGTGAAATGTGAACTATTTGCTTCATCACGCACTATGTCGACCCTATCTCTACTGCCCCCTACAGGCTGAGAATAAAGTTTCCAGTTGCATGACAAGTGTGGAAGGAAATTAGATAATCTCTTTCAGTCTCTTGCCATTCTCTCGCTGACATGGTTCTTAAATTGTTTCATGTTGTTTTTCCTGATCCTTGCTGCCCCGGCAACGGCTGTACTATAAGCAGTGACCGCACGGCAGGGGGCGGAGATGTTGTGAGAAGCCTGTCAACTAACACACGTACACACACGCATAGATGGATGTATAGAGATAAATGCAGATACATATAAACTACATATCATGCACATAAAATGTAAATAATCTGATTGCAGTTCCATCTGATTGGAAGTGTCTGTAAACCTCCATCTTCTTGCCTCTCCACAGATGTTTGTTTATTGGGCCAAACTGTCAGGGCTTTTGAAGTGATTTTATAATCTTGCCCTCATACCTCAGCACAGTTTCATTAGAGAAGTCTACACTTCCTTGGATTTCATGGCTTGGTCAGCCACCCGATTTGCCGCAGGTGAACTCTAATCAAGTTCTAGACATATTTCAGGAAAAATGAAACCAAACAGGATGTGCCAGACCACAGGTTTGAGCTTCACCAAAGGGTATGAATATATTTCTAATGGACAGATTTCAGTTTTTGCTTTTTAATAAATTTGAAAAAATATATAAAAATGTGTTTTCATTTGGTTGTATAGATGGTAGAAAATGGCACACACACGCACACACACACATAGCTGGAAGATCAGACACAGAAGATTAAACATGTTGCATGTTCTTTTTCAGAGTGAACGCACTTTAACGCTTGGTGGTGGGTGCGAGCCCAGACAGGTCCCCCTTCTGTCAGCCCATGGTCTATAATTATCCCTTCAGCTGTTTATTCCTAAGCATTTGACATCCGACCTCTGGTACTTACACCTTCCATAATGGCACCCTGCCACGCGATGGTTCAAAAGTCAGTGCTGAGGATAATTAATTATAATTACAGGGATGATTTATTTATTTTGATTTACTTCCATGTTTGGTGAATTCTGAATGTTTATGGACAGACATCATATGAGAGTGTGGTGCGGTGAGAACTCACTAAGACTTAGGTTTTATCACCTTGCTGTTATTCACAGAGATGTAATCATGAGGGAGATTCTTTTTATAGGATTATCTGTGACTTAGCCCCCTCTACTGGTGCAGAGGGCTCACTTCAGTAGAAGGAGCAGAGATTAAAATGTTATTTGGAAGCAGGAACTAATTGAATCTTGCTGCCAGTTTCAACCACTGTAACCACAACTACACTTCAGCTATGTTGTACAATGTGAAACTGTCAGTGCTCATACAAACATCTTCCTCAGACTGCATTTGTGCTGCTTGCTGCAACTTCAATCACTCTTTAATCGTAATGAACTGCACTGCAACTCTACTATATTTCTATGCTGTATTATATTATTTATAATGTATAAATCATAAATACAAGACACCAATTGGGAGGAAATACTTCCGGTGCCTTAGTTGTTCTGACAACAGAAGTGTCAACAATTTGGTCCTAAAATGACTGCAAAGCATTGTGAGTAGTAGTGTGACATTTTGAGAAATACACTACCAGTCAAAAGTTTGGACACACATAGGAATGACCATGTTTTTCATGAAAAGATACATGTCTTCAGTTG
>JAUMHL010000018.1:23877475-23907255 GCA_032362345.1 Sandelia bainsii
ATAGTCATTTACAATATGAACAATGTCTACACATTCATTCTGATCAATTTGATGTTATGAAATCTGCTTTTCTTTCTTCATTTCTATGTGTGTCCAAACTTTTGACTGGTAGTGTACACATATTTGGTTTTTTGGATTAGAACATCAATACCGCTCACATGTTCCACAGTTAGTATGTGATATGCCAAAGTGGCACCTTTAGAGAGCTTGAACTCAAGAAACAATCCTATCCTGCTCTCTAGGCATGTATGAGAAGAATGATATTACCACATCTGTATGATAGATATAAATCTAGCACCAGCACGTTGGCAGCTTGTCATAAACATAAACACTAGAAAAAGTTAGCCAAGGCAACAAAAAGCAACAAAAGACAACAAAATACATCTACCTACTCTGCTGAAGCTCACCAATAAACACATTATACTGTATCTGGTTTGTTTTATCTGCAAAAACTAAGATGTATCTTCTCCATGTTTTCAATCCTCAAGCTAAGCTTGACTGACCATCAGCTGTTGTTAGCTTTATATTTACTGGATAAACATGATCCTGTCATTTAACTCTCTGAAACAAAGCACATAACGATTTCCTAATATATGGCTATAATATCTCTCTTCTTTAGTTTTTTATTTTATCTTGCTAATAAACTTTTACTAAACTACATGAGTTACAAACATTTTTGATGTACTTGATTACTGCTTGATTTTGCCATGCTTTATCAGGTGTGTAGTGCCCATCCATCCAATGTGATGATCCACTAAAAAAATTAAAAACGTAGATTCAGACAAATATTTACAGTATTTCCCTTTATTCCTGGCAGCTGCTCCATAGTACAAAAAAAAAGGAAGCTCAGAATGTGAATCCTGGATCTTTGCTCCAATGCCCTGGATGTAAACTGTCAGTGGCTACAGAGCTCCCATGGACAGACTCAGGTAAAGGAAGAGATGTAGACAATAGAGTTTATCGCTTGTGTTTCAGCTCAGACATTCAACCTTCTCCCTCTACGCTCTGCACGCACAACCCCTCACAGTGGTCTGTGGTCCAATCTCTGATTTCATAATCCTCGTATCTCTCTGTTTTACCGTCTGTGGCAGTGTTGAGAGTTTAGTCAAGGCTCCTTGCCCTGTTCATCCCAGCAGTTAGAATGTATTTACACGCTGATACTTGTGCTGTACAACCAGCACCTTCATCAATTAGGAAGAGTCAGGATTGTTTTGCTGAGTCTTAGTGTCTGTTAACGTGAGAGGGATTTCAAAGGTCAGGTGTTGAGCATGAGATCTCCTTGTCCAGAGCCCCACTCTACAAAATCCACTTCCCCGTTGGAATGTTGGGGACTGTCCAGAGAGATGCCTCGCTGCTCCCCAAACACCTTCTCCTGCAGTTCAATTATGTCATTGCGGATGTCGGCCATCATTAGCAGAAGGAAGTCGAAAGATCCGGGTGGCCCCTGGAGACAGATGGGAAATTGAGGAACTGATTAAGAGGCCCTGCTTTTTTTTTTACATGCTTAATTACTCAGATACCAAATAATACAAAATGCATATTATGCATCAACCTCTTGTATAAATTGGGCTGTGAAGCTTGTGAAAGCTGTGTTGGTTACACTAATTACCTCCCCTCGCTACTCCCCACATAAAAAAACAAAACAAAACACAAGATGAAAACTATAGATCCAGAGAAGACAACATGGCAATAAAGAATGAAACTTTATTTATAATTGAACTAAATTATTATGTATGTTGTTAATATGTGACATACTGTAGGTAGTTTTAACAGGCGAGCAGATGCAGCTACGCTACCAGCTCGACATCAATAAAAACATACATAGAATTTTTCTTAGCTGTGCCTACATTTGAATGTGTTTTTGTTTTAAAATATGAATATAATGGGTTTAATCCATGAAATACACTTACAGGTGGTCCTCTGGGGCCTGGTGCTCCTCTGTCACCCTGTTGATGAGGAAATAGGAAATAAGATGATATAAAATAAGTTCATTCATTTACAAAATGTACAGCTTCCTGAGATGATGCAACATAGAGTGCAGCATCATGCATCCACAGAGCAGCATGAGAATTCAAGGGTTCAAATTAATCATTTTCAAGTACATACAGCCACTGTCAATAAAAAATCAAATAAAAAAGACAATGTTAGCTTTCCGGGCAGCATGTACTGCAGATACAGATCTTATAGTACAGCATGATATGTGATCCAGTCTGAGCAGCCATCGCCGGAACTTCAGAGGAATCCATGTTTAAAGGTATTGCAGCCACTAGATGGCAACAGTGCAGCTTTACATAAGTACACACAACACACATAGAGGTACTTATGTACACATGTGTACATATGGAGAAGATAATGACCTTTGATCCATCTCTTCCTGGTGCCCCAGGTGATCCCTGCGTGAATGATAGAAGACAAAAGTATAAGAATGTTTAGCAAGATTTTTTCACACAATACATGATGATTTTTGTTAGGTTGTCAAACTGTGGTGGGAGGGACGAGCAATTTTAACTGTGAAGGTAACACCTTTCTGCACCTTCCTACATGAGCACCCTAATCCAGATCTACACTACAGCCCCTCTTGCTGTGCCCTGCCAACAAACATTATCTGGTGGACATCATTTGTTGCTTGTTTTGTACCTCATTCATAAGTTGCTTGTAAAGTGTCTGTGACTAAATATAAATGTAACACTACATTCAAACCAGGGCACATTGTTGATTGACATATCTATGTATGATGTTGTAATTGTTGTGCACTAGATTTCCTTCCATTGTAGTGTAAAATCCATCGTAACATGCTAGTTTACATCAAATTTGTTTTTACATATAAAGTATAAAATACACATGTGTAATTACACATTACACACCTCAGAGTTTAACAAGAGTTGCTTTACATATAACTACATCAAACAATTTTAAATTGACACTGGCTTCTGTATGTCCCCTTCACCTTTAGCTCCTTCTCTGTTTCGTGTGAAGTGAAGGTGATGTATGATGGATGACTGTGTACTGTCACTGCACAGTCAACAGACTGACTATTTAAGAGCAGTGGCACTAGACTCACATTTATATGAGTTGCTTACACGTGTCCTCAATTTTTGGGACTATTGTGTCCTGAAGTAGAGGCTCCTGTGGAAACTAAACCTTGTGAAAATCCCAGAATTATTGAACCATTTTGTTTTTCTTACCACAGGCCCTCTGCGGCCTCTTTTAATATGCTTTAAATCAGGCTCTGGACCCATGGGCCCCATGTCTCCACGTGGACCCTGAGGGCCAGGTGGGCCCCTCTCTCCTGGGTCCCCCCTCTTTCCTGGTTCACCTGGGTGACCTGGGGAGGGCAGACAGATGAAGTGAACAAAAGAATGTTTAAAACTGGAGAGTTGTTATCATCAGAGCAGATACAGTGACAGCAAAACCATTATAGAAAACAGATTCATATCTCTACTAAGTTCCTCAGATGGATCCTTGGTGGATTTGATTATTTCTCTAACATCACAATCTACATTACCTGGGACCCCAGGAGCTCCTGGAGGACCAGGCAGACCAGAAAGACAAGGGCTATCAGGACTTTTTCCAGCCCTCCCAAGAGATGGCTTATTACTGCTGTTGGCCAGTCTATTGACCTACAAGAGTAACAGAGAGTAGTTAGAAGTAGTTAGAAGATAGAAAGTAGATAGAAGTTAGGATGTGTTGCCTAACAGCCTGTAGAAAATGTAGTACTCATAATCAAGCAATGTTTTGGAAAATATAGTAAACTGGTAAATGCTATTTTGTTCCATTTGTTCAGGCTCTCTGCAGTAGACGTTACCTGGTTCTGTGACTGTGTGTTGCCCAGCCTTAGTTTTAGCTGCAGCAGACTGTTTTTCATGTTCATGAAGTCCTGGCAGGTGAACGAGCAGGTACCAGCACTCATCATGGTGTCTGACTTCCCTGACGAACTCACTGGAAGAACAAATATACATTTAAAATGTTTCTAGCATACTTTTTCAACATGTGTGTCTGCACTGGGAGTCAGATCCAAAGGCAGGTTTTAGTACATAGACAATAACTGACATTATTTACATAACACCCTGTTGGAGCAAAGCAGACAGATAAAAACCTTGAAACACAGAAACTCACAGTTGTGTATGGGGACACACGAACGTTGGTCTGGTGCAAGTATGTAGCCAGTGCGACAGCGGCACAGGAAGCTTCCCACTGTGTTCACACATTCATGGTCACACAAGCTGCCGCCCGAGTGCTCACACTCATCAATGTCTGCATAGTGTGTGTATGTATGTGTAAGAAGAAGAGAAAAGGATCAATTCAAGAACAATTCTTGTTCATGGTATCACACAGAGCGCAACGAAAGACAAAGGGAACAAGAGAAAATGACTATGATGAAGGTGCTATGTGCATCATGTTGACATCCCATCAGTGAGATATTTGTGGAAGTTTCAGTTTCTTTCATAATATGGATTTCTTTAAGGCCATAACTGTAATTGAGAGCCATGTATGATAACCTTACTGAGACCCCATATTAGTGTAAATGCATCTATATGACATTTTATCATTATTTACATTCACATTTGGCAAGAAACCTTCAGAATGGCTTTACGGCTTTTTAAGAAGGACAATGATTACTGCTCGAAACAGAAGGAGGGCGCTGTTTCACCATTTATGAACATTTCTGACAAATCACTGTTGTTTAATGAAGACAAAATAAAGTTATATGTTTAAAGAACCTCTTAATGTATGTGTGAGAAATATCCTATGTCAGTTATAGCCATGATAGTCAAAAGTACTGACCGAGGCAGTAAGGAGACTTGTGGTTGCGGTGTCTCTCTCGGTCAAAGCGATACCCGGGGTAACACGTGCAGACTACCCGTCCAAAGTTATCGGTACACTGCTGCTCACAGGGAGATGCAGCACACACATCTACACCTACACAGAGAGACAGCAGATACTGTGTGGACTGAGCATGTTGAAGTTATTTTAGATTACTGTCTGTAACTGAACATGGCTGTAATCAATCATGGACATTTGTAGTCTTTATCATCTTACTTTCATAAAGTTCCACAAACACAGCTGGAAACTCACCAGTAGAGCGTCAGTCCACAGTCTATCAGAAGTCAAAAACTATATACAAAGTCATCCTTCATTCCCCATTCACTACACCCTTAGGAATAATCACACAATATTTTATTCTATAGCAAGCAGTAAATTGAGATTTCTGACATTTAGTTACCAATATTTTACATATTGAAGCTTAACAGTGTTTCCATTTTATACTTTTTCATACTTATATATCACAGCAGGCGCTGCTGCTGTAACCATTAAATATTATAGTCTAGTAAAAAATATACATCAAATAATAGACCAATCTCAAGACAATGGAACATCAGACTGTGGAGTAAAGTGGTGTGGTCCACATTTGAGTTAATTTATGGGAGTTAACAATATGAGTTTTCAGGCACAAGTTCATCAGATGATTTTGTTTCTTGGACATTGTTTCTTAACAGGCCGTTAAGATCACAGCTTAACAGTGTCCTCTACTGGTCCTTGCAAATCACTGTTACTCTATGAAGGCATCCTGTTGTGTACGTACAGTATATACTGTATGTAAGCACTGATGCTAAAGACACTAAAGATATTTGTGCATACTTTTCACCACTGTTCCTGATCATGATTATACATGACTTACTTTTTGTGAGTAGTGTATGACTCCAATTCTCACTGTTGCCACATCTTTTATTTTGGTGACCACAACAAAATGTGGCAGCTGTCCGTGCCAAAACTGTGGCCAGTTTCTTTTTTGGCGGCTATGTTGTTTGTTGGCTGCAGTGTGCAAGTTATCTGAAATGACTCCTTAAACATAATTACTCCAAATTGACAAAAGTTGACCATAATGACAGCATTATCTGGACTTCTTTGGTGGTCTCCAGGCTGTGATGTGTGCAGCCTTTTCTAATTCTAGGAAACTATATCAGATGCATGCAAATCAGATGTGAAAGTTCATGAGCCAAACTTAAAGGATGTTGTGTATGGTTTACCTACTTTCAGGTATGCACTGGCCCATCACAAACCTGAATCCTTCACAGCATTTCCTCCTGAAAAAACAAAGACAGTAATCAGATATTTGTATTTCAACCATCATTTTCCCATTAGCAGGGCCAGTCCTTCAGCGGCTCATCATGAAAGGAATAACTGGGCATTTTGGGAAACAAGCTTATTTGCTTTTTTGTCGAGAGCTATGCGAAAAGATTGATATCGCACACTTGTCTGTATGGTAAATATGAAGCTACATCCAACAGCTGTCTCAGCTTAACATGAAGGCTGAAAAACAGTCAAGACTCTCTGCAGAGGTAACAAATCCACCAAACAGCACATAATAATTAGAATTTTATTTTCTTAAGCCATAAAAACACCAACATATAAAAAACACAATTAGCTTTTTTTAAAAGTGAGTTATGTACCAGATTATTTCATATCTAGTTGGCCTGTTGTGCAAATGGAAGAAGTTTTATGCTTAATGTTAAGAGTAGGCCTGAGAATATACAGTAAGTACATGTGTACTAAAGCTACAGCATGTGACTTATTTTAAAATATTTTTTAGCAGAAATATTAATTGTTGCGGACAGCTGCTTTCGACAGGTCACAGAACAGAATTGTCAGTGGTACATAGTTATTTGCTTCTAAAAGTGAGCAAAACTCCTCCTTCGAACCAGTCAGAGCGTGATTTCTGCTTGATTAGTAAGTTCCGCAGCATTGTCACTTATCGTAAACCCTACTGAAGCATTTCTGGCCCACGGGATCATGAGTGACAATTAAAGTTTAATGAATATTTTGTGGTATTTATTTTGTCTTGTATTTGTTTTGTTTTGTATTTTGTATAGACTTTGTATAGTAATTGTGCAAACATTTCAGCAAATTGTCATTCCAGCTGTCTGATGGCTTCTGGTCTCACAAAATATGTGGAGAAGTAACTGCAGTTTAGGCACCAGAAGTTCTGATTTGGCTTATTTCTCTGTTTTCCCTGTACAGTACTTGATCCTTGATCACGTAAACAACTACAAAGTATTACTTAAACTCAATTTTTTTTACTCATTTACAGCATCTGCTTTCGTGGTGTAAGCTCGTAACAGTTCAGTGGATGCAGGATTTTTGAAGTACAATGTTGTGCAATGAAAACTGGGCAACAATATCTCCCAGAATTGATCTATGGTGTCTGGCAATGACATTCAACCAGCCATCCCATAACAATCCACCATATGTTACAGACATTACAGAAAAACAAGGAGGAAATGACTCCGAAACTGGAGCAGCACAACCACACAACAAATATCACACACACACGGACTGGAAGATAAAGGCGAAGACTCCTGCACTACTCCTATCCTAAAAACTCCATGCTGTTACCGGAGGGGATTTAGCACGCCGTCTCATTCAAGGCCCATTCAAGTCAACAAGTTGCTTTTATTCTGCTCCAGCCTTCATGCAGTGTAACCCTAAATCACTGTGTGTCCACCCCCTTCTCCTGAATGAAAAATAACTTATAAAATGGTGAGGCCGGCCTAAACTAATGAGATCCAGATGAGAGCAGCTTTAATCTGAAGCATGTAGCTGGGAGTGTTGAGAAGGATGGATAAGGAAAGGCATGGGGCTTGGTGGAGACAGGAGAGTAAGTGCTGAGATGAACATTGCCACTCATTCAGTCAGTCAGATACACGCAAGCAATGCGGTGTACGAATGATGACCAATGACAGAAGCATTTAATAATGTCTAATAATTACAAGTTTGTGGAAATAGGAGAAAAAACATGGCATACAATCAATGATGAAAGAAAGTGCTGGTGTCTTGGTAACTACAGTTTCGTCCTAAACAGGAGATAGCATTAAATAGTCTATACAGTACACAGGCGACTTTCAGTAACTAAAATGTGCTGTTATGCCCACTTTCAAACATCACATCTCCTCATTTCCTATCACAGCTGGTCATCCTGCCTTCAAGTGTGGCTGTTCGAAACAGCTATAAACACTTTTCTCCTCAGATGTGGTCTCGCAACATAATGTAACAAATTCTTTCAAAGTGTAACCTGAATCCGGGAGAGTCTGTCTACAGCTACGTTAACAGTTCATTACAGTTTATGCTTAGGAAAGGGGCAGAACTATAAGTTTGTACTGTATCTATAAGATAGTTGTCGAGATAGTTTGCTCAAAGTCAAAAATGCAAGACACACATAAAAAGAAATCTTCTGGGCTTCTGATGGACATTACAGGGGAGGTTAGGACGTCTGGACAAGCATATGAGGATGAAGGGAGAAGTGACTGAGTGTGTTTTTGTTTTGTAATGTGAAATTAGATTGGTCAGATGTGAGTCAAAATGATATGGACTCTAAAATCAACACTGCTACACTTGGTGAAAAACAAGGTGGTGAACTATTTGTGTGTGTAGACAGGATAAACTGAACAGTGAGAATGCACATGTTTCTTCTGTTACGTCAGTATATATAATAGTTTAAGTTTAAGTTGCACTCGTATCATATATAGTAGGGGCACAAAACACTGCCAATCAGCAGCCTAGATTTAAAAACATATCAGTGATCTAACTGTGTGTGTGTGTGTGTGTGTGTGTGTCCGTGTCTGTGAGAGCCTGTGTGGGGTTTGGATATCATCCGTTCATTGGGTACAGCCTTTTCATGTCAGTTAAGATTCATTAGTGAGAGCAATCCATGACACTAGCAAGCTCACCCTCCTCCTCTCTCCTCCTCCATATCCTCTCCGTGCACTTCACTCTCCCTACATCGCGCCTATGATTTAAAACATGTCGATTTATATTCAGATTAGTTTGTCGGCTGCTCTGTAGCTTCCTACTTGTTGACAAAATTTCTGCCTCCTTCTCTTTTACTCAGATTTTCATGCTGTTGGCCTCATTTTGCCTGATCCATGAGATTTGATGAGGCATTTGCCTTTTTCATTTTGAACTCATAGAGGAAAAACTCTCTGTTCTCTCATGCAGTCTTGTTTTAAATGTCCTGCATTTATTTCTGCACAAAAGTGTGATTCAGCTCTGAAGTTGGGTTATTCAGTTCTCACAGATCTCATCAAAAGCAAGATGGACATAATAATTCATAAAAGTCACAAAATTCAATATGTCGAGCGGTCTGTTAGTTTATAAAATAAAAATGAGAAAAGAATGTGAAAATATTTTCTCTTTAATTGACATTAGACTGTGTGTTTAAGATTTCATCTGTTCAATTGTGTGAAGTGAATGAATACACACGTCCAAATGCGCATAAGATTTTAGCACACAGTAGATCAAAACATTACTTAATCACAAATAAGTACCATAAGTTGTGGCAACTAATGGCAGTAGTGTTATTATCTGCTTTCTCTATGTGGATTAAGTATGATTTGGAAACTCTCCATATACATTTGCAAATAATTGCCGAGATACTAACCCCATGCTGATTAATTTAAAACATCTACTTGACAGACTACTGTATATTGTGTGATTAAATGAAAGCAGTCAGACGTGTCACTTCAAATGAGCAGTGAATTGTTCGGTTCACCACAATTACTGTAATGAACTGAAAGCCTTGTGGCAAAAGTCTTAGTGGCCTGGTCTGTTGTAGGGTGTCTAGTACCTTTATGAGCTGGCCAGCAGTATTGACTTTTCTGCTTTTGTACATGTCAAATATCAAGTATGTCATTGCAATTTACATGTGTGTCACAGCTGATTAAGAAAAAAACAAATGTTACAGAATAGTTTGGACAGGATTTGGACAGCCTCTCTTGGCTTTCACTGACACACTGTCAGCGTGGATATTGTTAACTGTGCCTGCTGGCTGCTGTTGTAGACAGCTTGTTTACTCAGTGCGTGATAAATTACAACAAACACAGAAGTGTAAATGGATCAGTTATTATAGCTCATTCTGAACCATTAAAAATGTCTTTATTGGCTCTGATACAGATCCTGCCACTGATACAGCCACTCAAGTGTCCACCCATAGCTGTAACGATTTCTCACTTTTAATTTGTAACAGCTAATGAAATGATTCTTAGAGATTTCTGGTGGGAAGAAGTAAGCAAGATAAAACATCAGCAATCACTGAGAGTGCCATGACATGGACTAGTTTTTTTTAATGTGACAGGTAGTGTTTAAAAGCTGACAAATTATACCATGTAATAACTACTCCACATAATCCACTCCACATTGAGTCTATATGTCACACTGCCGGATTCTGTTTAAAACACGTACACTTCACTACCATCCGTCTCTCTGGTCACTGGGAACCAACAAGCTGTGTTGGTGGTGGCTGACCTAGCCTACACCCCTCACTGAGCAGGTATCAGTGAGGGGTGTAGGCAGGCCCACATACAACCCCAGTCTGTTGCTGCAGCTGCTGCCAGAATCAGCACTGAGGCACTGGAAGAAACACCAAGACAGGATCCAGAGTCAGGTCTGGGCCTGGATCACTTTACAATGAAGATTATGTACATTAGTGAGATGTCTCCTTCCAGGTCGGTGTGTGTGTGTGTGTGTGTGTGTGTGTGTGTGTGTGTGTGTATCCTCACCATAATGGTTTCCCATCCTGCATTACTGTGATTTATTTGTGCATTTGCAGGCAGGAATGTGCTACAAGGAAAGCACATTCATTATAGCACCTAAAGAACCCCCCCTCACCTCCACAGCCTAGACACAGTGTGGATGATGCTGCTGTGCAGTAACTCAACATTATGAGTCCCATTAACATTACTGAGCCTTGTTCTCCCAGTAGTCAGGGAAAACAACACTGAGGGAGATTACGAGAGGCTTCAGAATTGGCATCTTATGCCTTCCTGTCCTTGGAAGTGAATCGTACCTCCTGTGTATCAGTTTTAACAGCAAAGATGTGTGATTATCTGGGGAGGAAATACCACTGAGTAAGAAATGAAGGCGGACACTGACAGGAGGAAGAGGAGGATGATTATAAGACAGGGATGAGGGTTGTTGTCAGATTATAGTGTTCCCTCTTGGGACACAGGACGTGGAGCTCAGTGGAGGTCAACAGCCTCTTGACACACCAGGGCAGGAGACCTGCCATGTGTGTGTACGTCTTGTCATTGTGATCGATGCGTCTTACTGATGTGGCTTATACGTGTTACAATTACAGCATGTTGTATTCATCAACCGTGCTGTAATTGATTTATTTGCGCAACAACCCACACAGTCACAAGCAGTTCAAGAACTTGGCTCATGGAGCTGCGAATGAGGGTGTGATGATGGATTATGCCGAACCACATTAGCATGATGAGACCAGCAATAAAACTGTGGTGTAACACATATTTTTGGCAACATTGTTTTATAAAAAAATATTCTTTGGGGAATATGTTTTGTTCATCACTTTCTGGAAACAATTTTAAAATATTTATTTATATAAG
Organism: Sandelia bainsii; assembly: GCA_032362345.1. NCBI lineage: Eukaryota > Metazoa > Chordata > Actinopteri > Anabantiformes > Anabantidae > Sandelia > Sandelia bainsii. The sequence goes on from JAUMHL010000018.1 coordinate 23,888,875, forward strand.
GTGTTGTGTCTATAAGTCCTTTGTGTGCCAAACTACTACAGACTTTTCCAACTATGTGTCTCATAATAATAACTTATGACTATTTGCTGAAAGATTAAAGCTATCTGAAAGTCAAAAATGTCCGTCACCAGACACATTAAAGGAAACCAGCCCACTATGTCGGCTTCCTCATAAAGGTGTGAAGGTGTTGCAAATGTCCCCATGTAAAGCTCTTTAAGTTTCAGCATGTAATTGTTTGTGTATATTCTTTTTAACTTGTGTGAGTATACATATGTGAAGGTGTTAGTTTGATGAGCGTAAGCACCTCCTCTCTGTTTATTTGCTCTGCCAGCCCACTTCCAGGACCCGGGCCTCAGGGGAAACATCGGAGCTCTGGCCTGACAGAGGAAGCTTTGACTAGAAGAACAGGAGATCTGACCCACTTCCACCAGAGTACAGGCTGACCTGAACTCCTCCGCCTCTCTGTCATGTCCATATCTTTCTCCCATCCCGAATCCCTCTTTAAAGGGGTCCTTTAACCTTTCAGCCCTTGCTCTAATTTTCCTGCTGTCATCATTCCAGGATCATAGGAATATGTTTATACAACCACTGAACATCTGTACAGACATGCTCCGTTTTTATATGACGTAATCTGAATTTATGAGATGAACAGTTTCTGTGAGTGTCTGCTAACCACTGTTGTGAGTGCTCTCTTTTTCTCTCATCATCATCCACTAGCTGCTTTGTCCTTACAGCTAATGGGCACATGAAGTTTGTAATCTTTCTTTAAATTATAAAGAAACAGAAATGTAGAGACAACAATTTGTGGTATTACATGTAGTTAAATGTTGTAACTACTACTGGGCCAGGTTCGCTGACTTCCTGGAGTCGTTTCAAGGCAACCAGGATCACTATTCCTTGCTGTGAGATATTTCACCATGGCAATGAAACAAGATTCACCTTATGAAATATTTGTTATTGGGTGAACCCCTACAACGTGGGAAAACTAGTTCCACTACATAAGTCTCCCTGCAAATATAAATTGTCACTTTTGCATTTGTTTATTTGTGGATTAAACAAACACAATAAATGTTAATTAGTCAAATCAAGTCAAATTTAGGTAATTATCACAGAAACGTATCAAAACACACTTTGCAACAGGAATGAATAAAAACAACAAAAACAACAAATGCTATCATAAAATAGAAATAAATGTGAGCGTAAACAGTTTTGCTGTATCTTGGCCAGAAACAGATAAAAGAAATGTATACCTGTTTGCCATGCCTGCAGACCTTTTGCTCAACTAGGCTGAATATAACCTGATACAGCGGTTTCATTAAAACTAGTCGAATCAGATCAAGTCAGATCTGCAACTAGGCGTGAGGTCACTTTACACGCTTTATCGTTTCCCGGTAAGCACTGATCCGGTTTTAATAAAACACAGACCAATTATTTGTTTTCACACTTCATGCCAGATTTTCACTTGTTTTTAAGAAGATTAAAGGAAGAGCTTCACGATTGTGACAAAAGTGTTGATGTGTGTGTGTCTCAGTGCTGACAGCGCTCTCCCAGTGGTCTCTGGCCTCTCTGACCTGTTCAGGCTCAGTGTCACTACAAGAATGTGGCAACTCTGACCCTCTGAGCTGCTTTTCTGTGACAGACACACACATGACTCGCTCTGTCCAAGTCCACAGGGATTTGAAGATTTGGTAGCCTACCTGACAGCAAAGAATGGTCAGATGGGGAACATGTGGAGGGGAACACAGGGAGGAATGGATAAACAAGTCATGTTTACAGCTATATTTCTATGTAGACAAATGGGAGAAAATATTTACAATACTGCAAAAAAATTCTGTGTTTCCTTTAGTTTGATTACAGTGAATCAAGGGCTTCCAGACTATTCAGGAAATCATCTACATCATAACCAAAGTTTTTCTATTGATCAGTATCAGTTTTGATCTTATATGTCAGCTAAACGTCTGTAATGGTTTTAATATTTAGGTTACAAAGATTTGGATTTACTCACTGGCCCAGTGATACCAGATGTTAGTCCCTCGTGGACGCATTGTGAAAGTATCTGGGAAACCACAGAAAACACTGCAGTATGCTATTTACCAGACCAACGTGTTTCCATCATTATTCATTGCATAATTTTTGGCATAAAAATAAGTGGACCCAGCAGTGGGCTGGAAGAATGTATCACAACAGTACCTGTGTGTGACAGAGAGAGAAACTGTCAAAAGTAACATTTCACACATTTGTATTTAGAATCTAAGATAATGAGTTTTAAAATATACATCGTATGACAATAAAACACACTGAGCTGAGCTAAATGAACTGAAATATAGGGACGGAGACGAGGGCAAAGAGGTGCCAAAGTTGGATGGGCAAGCTCTAGATGAGGCTGAGTGGGAGCAGCTAAGCAGTGAGGTCAAGCTAACGACAGATCCCTCATAATGATGTGTCTGGTTGAGTTTTTATGCCAGACAGGAAGGCACTCCTTTAAAGGAGGAGCTTTTACCAAAAATCCCAATAGAGACCATGACTAAGTCTTGAAGTAATGGACTGATAAGACCAAGGAGGCCTTCCAGATCTTCTAAATGGCTCTGCCACTTCCTTGAAGTTAGAAAATCCTGGAGGTATTGAGAGATTTATAACTGTTTTCACTTTTAAGTCCCCAGCTGTTAGACTCCGCACCTCTTCAAGTCTCAGTTTGCAGCTTTGTTATACAAGACAAAGCTCTGTACATGCAGGCACAAACACCCTGCCAGGCTTTTCCACTTCAAACTATAGTGGAACAACAGTGTTCCAGCCTGTTATCAACTGGCTCAAGATTGGTTTTGTTGAGGTATCAACTGACAGCACAGCTATAAAAGGGACTGTAAGAGCTAATCTAGAGCAGGTTGTATGTAAAAAAACAGCCATTGTGTTTGTCCAGAGGGTTGTTCAGGTGCGCACAAATCAGGAAAAGATGGAAGATGATGACTGGAGTTTTTTGGGAGGTCCGACTCTACAGCTCTACGAAGACAATTATACCTCCATTAAACACAGGAAGTGTAACTCAAAGGCCTAATAAAAGTTCTCTCTGAGAAAAGGGGGGAAGACAGTGTTAAGTCCTTTCCAGAGTAATGAAACTGCAAAACTCAGAGCGGTATAGCTTAACTGAAAAATATCTCTGTGTCAACTCCAAGAGTGAGAAAAATGAACAGGTTACTGTTCCCACAGCTTGGGATTTGTTGAGCGCCATCCAAACTAAACAGGGAGAAAACGCCAGAGGGAGAAAAGAGAATGATAGTTTGAATAGGATGCCCCTGTGGACATCTGGATGCAATGCAAACAATCCATAAGTGACTCGCATTCAGTCTGAAGGCTCTGCGCTCATGTGTGAGGCGGCTATTTGTTTCCACTTGACGAGAGCCGAGATTTCACCAAGTATTTTAATGATCTGAGCTCACAAGCTGAAGGTGAAAAATTACTTTAACCACAGTGTTAATGATGATGACTGGGCTGAAGACAGAGCTATCACTGACTCACCTCAGTTTCACACACACACACACACACACGCGTGCGCACGTATGTAATGTACATACCTTAAATGCACACATGTTTACAGTTCATCAAATCCTGTGCTACTCAATACCACCAGACATCTGTAAAGTAAGACAGCATTCATGTACACACACAAATGTATTCAAGCACACACACACAATTACAAAAATAAAGGATGATTTCACTTATGTACACCTGTGACCACATCCACACACACACACAACAGTATCAAATGCACTGATATTTAATCCAGCCAGCTACAAAGTATACAAACATATATACGTTCTACTCACATGCATACTTTATGTCCAAATGCATGACACACATACTGATGGGGACATCTGGTCCTTATTACCTGTTCTTGAGAAAAATCAAATCACCTACTACTACCATTCTTCAGTGAGACGTTTGCTGCAGTTTGACATAACAGGCTTTTGCACCTGATTTCACCGTTTATTGTTTGTCCGTTTCTGTATTAATCCCATGGAGGACAAGTCTACTGGACTGACTGGTGAAATATTGTTTACACTGGAGTGGGTGAGTTATGTTATTAGTGTAGGATGATAACAGGTACAAAGAGTACATTTTTAATAAGGAAGAGATAAATATGACTCAACAGACTCAACACATAAATGATGTGCACATTTTCATTTTCAATAGATTAGGAAACAGATTATACTTTCAGTAGTACGTTTTTCAGCAACAGCAGCATTATAATGGCTTGTTTTATGGCTTGTAACAGGGGGACCCAGCAGGCCCTGCATGTTTAGCCCTGCAGTGTACGGGCCACACTCGAAATTTACAGCACACAGGAGAGAGAGAACATGTGGACATACTGTATTCACACTGTTTTCAGTCTTTTTCACTGTCACCAATATTAGCAAGGTAGTATAATAAAAGCATTTAAATAAAACTGAGTAAAACTAATGTTTGCACCTATGGTTTTGACTTTGACATGACCAACTTGTTCTGTGTGCAAAAATACAGCATTTCATCCTCTGACCACCATCAGGGCCACTCACCTTTAGTGACGTTAGTAGCGGTAGTGGTGGCTGGACAGTATGTGCCAATTTTGATGCTACATGAGCAGTTTTCTCAGGCTCGTCCCTTTCTGCATTCAGGACCTACTGTCTACAACTTGACTGTGAAAACTCTCACCTGTAGTGACTCTGTGTTCTGTCTGTGCCCTGTTGGAGCCGGGCTAACACATACTGTAGGTAGGAGAATGGGGCGGCTGAAGCCCCACAGATACTGTGTGACTTTTATCAGTTGTGTACTGTACAATGTGCTAACTCCAACTACACATTTTATTTGGCCTTGCTGTTTGGCCAGAATCTTCTCCGCTCACACTGTGGGGGTTTGTCAGTCAATCATGACAAGAAGCTCACACGGAACATTGTAACGGAGTTGGTTTGTGCAGTAACAACTCTAATAAAGTTTGTTTAAACAAGACGGCTGTGTCTTCAGTGTTGACAAAGAGTGAGAAATATGGTGACACTTTTTGTGATTCTACAATGAAAGTTGAAAAAGAAGGGGAAAAAATTATATGGAGCCACAGATGGCAAGAAGATGCAGACATTATTGTTAAGTTGAGTTTTCACAGTGGTTTCTATATTACAGTTTTAGCCATAACATGTAATGTATAATATGAAAGCAATCTCACTCTTGGAAAATTACACTGTGGAACTACTCACACTGAAAGACAGTCAAACAAAATTTCTGACAAGCTTGAAAAACCAGCCAATTGTCCAGGAACAGGATCAGTGGTCATTTAGGTGATTTATTGGGAACTGGGACTCCTCCTCCTTCAGCCCAGTTCCATAATCAGTCGGGTTAAATTGGATCTAGAATTGGGCTGAATTTGTACAGTGTCTACCCAGCTTAATTATATTGAATGAATGTTATTGAATATGAGTATTAATGTTATAAATGTTATTAGTAACACCTGTGCTCTTCTGTTATGACGAATCAAAATGCCTGCCGTGGAAAAAGCAGTCATATAGTATAGTCACCATATAGTGTGACTATATGGTGAATAAATGAGGAAATGACACCAAAGAAAGGCAAAAAGAGAGACAGACAAGAAGGCAAGAAATATGGAAAGGATGGATAGAGATGTGAGGAGGGAGAGACAAAAACTGTCAAAGTGGAAGTAACTGATGGAAAAACACAAGCCTTGGGGGGGAAGGAATGTGAGAGAGGATGTAAGGGTAGGGGTGAAGTGAAGGTTGATGCTGCTGTGTGGAGCTGCTGTTCCCCTGCTGAACTTCTGATTCACTGACAGCGTCAGTCACCATCTGACCACATGTACTCGTATAGATCAGAAGCCAACTAAAGAAGTGAGAGAGAAAAATGCTCAGCAGAGTCTCTCATTGCTCTGATATCCCCTTTTTTTAGACCTTTCCATAGTCTTCCAGGCAAATTCCCCAACTGAGAAGATCGGTGGGCCTGCCAGGGCACAGGTTTATTTCGTTTGGAACAAAAAATACTTCAGCTTCCAAAACCCTCGACTTATTTACTTTACTTTCTTTCAGTTCCTGCAGTTCTCCCTGCTGTGCCTATTTTTTCATCTTTGTTATCATCTTCTTTTGTCCTTATCCTTGCTATAATGTTTGTTAGTTGCCCAAGAACTGCCATGTGTTTCATGGAAGCCAAACAAAAATGTTAACATTTTTTATTTATGCTTAAATGGTCACTTTGCATTAGCCTTTGCATTGATCAGTCTTAATGGATAATCATGCAATCATGTCACCATACCTCTGCTTCTCCATTTTAGCTTATGAGCAGATATAATCTCAAACAAGAGTTGGAGCTGCAAGAAAAACATCTGCTGTGGGATAAATGTCTACAGTATACAGCACTGTTCAATGGGATCCTGCTTATGTACGATCCTACAGCATGATTCTACAACAATTAAAGACATTTCACATCATGTGAACTTAGCTTTAAGATGTTTACTAAGTTTATAGTAGAGCGCTTCTCTGAACAGGGTTAGGAATCAGCCAAGGCTGATGGTTAAAACAATAGACAATAGGTATCTTTTTTGACAACTTTGCACAGCATTGCAGCCAAAACATGTCCAATGAAAACTGTTTTTGGGATAAAGACTGAAAGTCTTTCATCCATCATAGTATCTGATTACTATCTAAGAAACATGCATCTGATGAGGTTCGGCTTGTCTGGGACATTGCCTCAGTTTCTGCTGCACAATTTTAGCTGAATGATTTAGTAAGTTGGTGAATTCATGAGTGAAAACATGGTTTGTTGATGATTCCCACACAGCAGCTTACCAAATTATGTCTTCCTTCACTAGCTGCATGTTTCTGATTTTCATTATCTTTCCTGTTTACAGTGTAAGTGCCTTGTTAACATCAGAGACTGTCATGTCGGTGTTTACTTAGCTGGTGACTCATTACTGCAGTTTATTTTATATCTAATCTGGTGTCCTGTTGCTTTTTCTAAATCGCTATCATGTGATTAGTTGCCCTTTAATATTTGGGCTTCAGAGAGTGTGTGTGTGTATGTGAGTGTGTGTGGAAAGGTTGTAAATGTATGAGAGTTGAGGTGAGAGCCAAATCTAACAACATAAATCCTGAAGGAAAAAAATGAGACGAAAGGCAGCTTTAAGACTCTGAGGTACCACTATTTTAACTGCAGTCCTGAGACGCAGGTGGCAATGAGCAAAGTTCACATTGACTTTCACACACACACACACACACACACACACACACACACACATCTCATCATATATACCACAGCCTGCATATGCTTGAATCCCAGATAAAAGTTGTCAGTAAGTTAATCAATCATCCCAGTCAGTCAGTCAGTTAACAAATTGGTCAGTCAGTCACACGTTCAATCACCCCGTCCCTAAGCATTTTGAAGTCAGGGTATCATTCACCATGTAAGCAGACTCCGTGTCTCCAAGCACAGTGTAATTTTAGAGCTTCAGCTGCTGAAACTCGACACATCCTCATGTCTCACAGGGACGATGAGACAAAAGAAGCTCCCCTGTGGTCTCATCTAAGGACGCCATGCTCCCAAGGGGCAGAATTAACAGGGCACAATTAGAGACTGCTGGTGCTCAAGTCTAATTAAGTGTTTCCTGTTGGATTTATTTCCTTCACACTAAAATGAAAGACGTGATTATTTTTGACAAGTGACAAGGACAGGATCAATTTCTCAACTCAACTCTTAACCTTGTTGACCTTATTTGGAGAGTTGTCAAAAAGTTGTGTAATTATATGCAATTCTCAACAACATTTAGCATATCTGAGACTTGTTGTTTATTGCATTTGACCTGACCTCAACCTCAGCCTTAATACTCAGGCTACTAGACTGAGGCCTGGCTTCTGTCTCTCCAGAACAAAACAGAGTCTAAGTAGAAAGACGGAAGCTGTAAAGTGGGGATGGAGATGGAGTCCAGACCTGAAGCGGAGTCAGTCTCAGTCATTTTTACACTTTAAATGTTTCTGGGTGACAGATCGGGCAACTTTGGCTGGGGGGGTTTGCACTTGGAAATGGTGTGTGGAAATCTACTGCTTTTATAGACAACTTTCATAGTTTCCATACATGCTAACATTTTCACATTTCCACCACATCCTTTCCGAAAAAATAAATAAATACAAAAAGAAAGAAAGAAAAGAAAATCAGGTACTTTTGTTTGGAAGGATCTTCAAAATAAGCTATAAACTTTTGCTGTGGCATGACCTTTAAAACCACTGGTATCCACTCCCTAGCCAATTCATGACAAGCCCTGTTTTGGTGACAGAATGAGCTGGCATTGCATCCATAAGGAAGACTTTCAGCTCTTAAGTGAAGAAAGGGAGCAATTGATGTGTAGAGATCAGCAAACAAATAGCTAACCTTCAGTAACCGCTTTTAAGAAATGATACAGATTGCATAAAACACAAAGCAAAGTCCACAGAACACTAACTTAACCAACAAAGGCCAACTCTGCGGTTCACTTAGTGAAACAAACAAATCCCAAATGTGCAGTTTAACAACTCAAACTAGTAAAAAGTTTATCTCCCAGAGTCATTCCAACATCAACGTTCACTTACTGAGAGCAACCTTGAGAAGGTTGTGTGGTCATTGGAGCCATATTTCACACACAAAACAAGTTTGAATCAGTCTGAGTTAATAAGCTTGCACATGTTGTTATTATGCAAACCACATAGCTATGTATTTTTTCCAATTAATCTTTGTACATTTTAGAATTTGCAAGGCTGACAAGAATAACAATTATTCAAACTCCTTCATCCAAACATCAGAGTGTCCTTGGATGAGACACTGAACCCAAAGTTGCTCCCGGAGTTTCAGTTTTGTGAGGTTGTACTTAGGCATAACATTGGGTTCAACTTAAGGCTAATTTCAGTACGTTAAAATGCTCACAATAACAATTCTAGCATGCAAACTTTTACAATCTTAGTTTATGAGCATTCACAGACTCTAATTCAGCATATGTTCTGCATGTCTCTATGTCAATCTGAAGCCCACTGAATCTTCCCTGGAATAATGACTAATTATGCTAACATTTCCTAATATTTAGCGCTTAAAGGAAGGGAATCGCCAACGTCATAATGGTTCATCCTCTGGGCACCATGTATACCCATACAAATGTCATCCAAGAGTAATCAAGACACTTCTCTAAAAGCCAAACAGTATAACAACCTTATGGTGGTGCTAGAGGAAAGATTTACCAAGGTCATTAGGATTTATCCTCTGGGGACCACACGTTAATATCTAATTTCATAGGGTCATTCAGATACACTAGTTGGTGAGCTTTCAGTCTGAGCCATGGACTAATCAAAAGATAAGCAATACCATCCATTAAGCCCTGCTGCAAAAACAACTTCAATCATTACTTTAAATAGATTTTCAAGATACATGCACTGTAGGTTTTTTAAAAATATCCAGTGGAATTCACAAGAAAACACTTGTACAACTACATTAGGAAACTGATGTTACAGTAGATCCACAAATGAGACCCATGTGAATGCCAGGTGTGAAGAGGCCTTCCTGCCTTCTGACCAGCAGTCAGCACGCAATCACAGAGGCAAGCCGCACATTAATAGTATAACAAGCCAAGACAGGAAATGGTTGTGGTTACTTAAACTAAATCTTACATTATTAAAGCATTATGTCGTAAACCTGTGACTTGCTCTTACATCCTCAATGCCAGCAAAAAAAAGCCCTAAATGTCTAGTGCCAGTGGTAAATATGTAGTCCATTCACATTCACAGCTGGATTTGTGTGTGGACAACACATGTTTGAGTACCTTTCTGGATGATCATACAAACAGAGCAGATGAATAGTCACTTTGGAAGCAAAAAGCCATTGGTGAAATGACATCAGTGACCCCCGCAAAGATGCTTCAGAGACAAAGATTAAGCCAGAATGGTCAAAGTCTGTGTGACTCAGCCTTGAGATATTTAGAGGCAAAATCCAAAAACACTGATTGCAGGCATTTCTCTTTTTCTCTGTCAAATACAGCCTCATTTGCACTGTCTGCACTTTGTTTTACTGAAAGTTTGTGATGAGAGTGAAATAAGAAATTGGATACATGATCCCAATCCCTCACTTTTCCACTCTTTGTTGTTCCTGCCATTTATAATTATAATCCTGTCATAATTTCATGAAATCTAAACGTTTTCATTATAGTTATGATCTGCTATAGCTATTAACAGATTTACATGAAGTAATTAGCTCTTCTGTATACAGTAGTTTTGATTGGTAGTGACAGAGTCCTCCACTCCCAGACTGAATTCAGATTATCAAAGCATAAAGGATTCAGAAAACAATTCAGCATGTAATCAATTGCACTTCTGCATTAACTGATAACAGACTTCACTGCACACGCTCTTCACATTGTGTCAGAGCTGTGTCAAGTTACTATTTCACTGCTGCTGCTTCACATTAAATTCTCCCATAGAAGCTGAACAGTGAAATTTGTCTTAAGACAAAGTGTGTAACAATAGCAGTTGTGCTGAGCAGTGATTCAATAAAGAAACCTGCATTCCCCAGTTGGGTTTCCCTGCAGAGTATGACGAAGTGCTGCAGTTGAATGCCTGGCTGTTAGTTGTACTATTTGTTTGGTCTTGTGTAAATTATACTTTTCTTGGCTCAAGCCATTTCTCAATTTCAGTTTCTCTAACAACAACAGAAACCGTGCAAAACGAAACAGTGAAAAAGTTCATTTACTTACACAACTTACTGTACTGGAAAGAGGGATTAGGATACGCTGCCATCTTTTCTTATGAGAGATGGTACTGTAGAAACAAAAGATGCTCATTGCTTACATGTAGGATACAATGGTTTACAAAATGATAATGATCCCACAGGGAGAGATGGATCATTGTGGCAACACAAGTAGCATGAAGTGTGGAAGCAATAAAAGTCAATAATGTCTCCATGAAATTTATCATCATCCCCTATTTTATCAGAATAAGAGCCTGAGCTCACACACTTTATGTTGATATTATGGGTGTTAACTACTTCAGTAATGAGCCATCCAGGGTCATTTAAACTAAAATAACATGTCAATCAAGTGAAAGAATGGTTTAGAGTTTAGTCCACAGCTGAGAGTGTTTAGATAGCAAGGACTCAAAAAGGAGCAGAAAATGAACTCTCATCATCATAAACCTCCTATAACTGCCAGCGCAGACAATACAGAGACAAATCATACAGAGTCATGTATAAACATGCAAGCTCACACACACACTCATGTCACTCACAATCTGGGTACGAACAATGTATATTTGGCTTGGCACTGACTGAAATCTGACCTCCAACGAAGAGAGAATAAGAGCACAAAGTGGGCAGAACAATGGAAATGTAGAAGTCGAGCTGATTCACCCTCATCACTGTGAAAACCGCAGCGGAGGAGAAGGGGACCTGTGGCCAGCAATGCCTTTGTTTAGATGGTGATTGTAGCAAAGGTTTACCCCTGCACAGCACCACAAAGCTCTCTGAGACAGAGACATTACGTTTAGCAAACACTCTCATCCACAGCAACATAAACTGAGCGCAGCAGGACAAGATGACTGAGACACACAGTCAGGCATCCATCTAGTACAGAAGATCAGCAGTAAAAGACATGTGCAGAACATACAGAGTCAGAGTGTGCTGACACCAGGTTGGACAAATTTGTCTTTATTTAATAACAACAATTTCAAGCTGACTCATGTTAGTGCATAATTTAAGAACCATAAGTACCAGAATTACCTTCTCTGTTTTGACAGCAGATAAACCCACTTTATTTGTGAATGTGTGAACTTTTTCCAAATGGTTAACTTGTCATGTTAAATCAAAACTCTAGAAATGTTACCTTTTCCCAGATCATTTGAATACGAGAGTTTAGTACCGGGTGAAGAAATGTGAGAGGAGAACCTGAAATGATGGGAAAATGTGCAGCCTGTCTGAACACTGCAGAGCTGTGGGGAGAGATTAGACGGACCAGGTCTGGGTCAAACACAGTTTAAAAACATCAGTTGTTCATTCATAGCTTAGTAACTGTAACCAGGCATGGCAGGCCTGTCAACCTTTGGATTTCTCCTCATGCGTTGCAGTGCATGTGGAGTTGCACATAATGGGTATCTAAAGAGTTTGGGTGGGGACTGTTGCCTTTATACAATTGCTTTTCTAAAACCAAAAACAAAAGACAAGAAGAAATGCACTGAACAGTGTATTAATCAGCTCCAACATAACATACAAGTTAGCTAGGCTGTAGTAACCAAAGCCAAGGAGCCTTGTCACATCATCCTAAAATGTCTTTTTTAATGTTATAGGTTAAACATGCTTTGCCAAAACTGAAAAAAGTAAAAAAAGTAGTATATTTTTCCTCATCACATTTAGATTATTAATTACTTTTACACTTTAATGCATGAACAATGCTGTTTCAAAGTTTTCCATGAAACAAAAGCTTATATAAAGTCAGTTGTTAGCTACCTAGAAAACTTTTCTCAATAAAACCCAGAAGCTCCTCAGACCCTAAAAATCACAAACAGTTCAACCTGTTTTCTGAAACAGGCCTCAGACCTACAGTAAAAACCGGGCAACATTATGAGGTGCTCTGGCTGAAAATGAATTTGAGGTTATATTTATATACAGACACAATGGATCAATCTGGGCTTGTTTGCTAAATCTATTTGATCTAGGTTTGTGCCTTGAGAAACATGGCAAGAAAAATACGACCTCATCTAATCCGACTCCTCCAGCTCCGCACATCTCTTGTAGAGCCAGAAATTAAACAAGACGCAGAGCCTGCTACAGTCTAACCTTGACAGTAAACAGATCAGATTGTCTGGCTTCACACCAGACTTAGTGCCTCGTTTATTAAAAGGACCTTTTACTCCAACAAAGAAATCCAACCCAAAGTTTGGCTTCAGAAGAAAGGTATTCAAACATAAAAATGAGTGATTTCCATTGATTTTCCTCCTGCTGTGTATGATGTATCAGGGGCTGAAAGTCTTACAACCTGCCATAATGTTGCAAGATGCTCATACAATATGTTATCAAAGGATAGTTCCATAAATTTGAACCCTGGAGACTTAATACACAATAAAGAACAAGAACAGAGCCAGTCCCTTCAAGTAATATGTCGACCTTTCTGCCCCATATTTGACTTTTCTCCTGATTCAAATTACAAAAACACCTCTTTGTTCAGTGTTGCATTTATAGTTAAAACTAATTTGGTAAACATGGCAATCATCATAAGGAGTCAGCTGACCCTGTCTTCCTCTGGCACTGCAATAAAAATAACTAATCACATTGCATCCTGTCCTGTCAGGCTACTTCTACTTTTTAGGTTATAACGCAGGCCTAACTCCCTGAGGAGGAGGCCTTCCCTAAATGTTTTAACTCTGGACCCAAACTTCAAGTTCAAGTTCAAGTTCTGTTTTACTGTCACACAGCCAGGATGGTGGAATTCAGCTCAGTGGAGGTGGAAACTGCAGTACAAACAAAGTGATGTAACATAATGAAAGTTGTTGACATTATTCACCTCTGTTTAAATAAGTTACACTAACAGACTATAAAATGAAGTTAGAATTAATTGTTCCATTAGACTGAGTGTCAGAGAAGTAAAGAACTTGACATCTTAAAGATGGGAATTACGACACTTTTACCGATCTCTGAGTAATGATCTTGAGGAAATTATTATTTTCCTCTCCCAAGTAGCTATGTAGGGTTTCCAAAAGAAGTATATACTGCGTGGAGCTCTGGAAATGACACAGTGGAGTGGTTTAGTGGAAACAGAACTGTTCCATAAGTTTCAGGTTCAGTTCTCCCTAAAGGCATCAGCAGCCACTTGTCCTTTTCTCAAGTATTCTTCAGAAAATGACTGTTCTGGGAAAGACTTTCAGCTCAGTACCAAAATATTAATGTAGACTGTACAGTAAGTCCCTGCTGTTTCACTCAGTGGCTCAGGGTTTTCAGAGAGGGAAGCCAGTGGAAACCACAACTGTGAAACAAGCGATGGTTGGGAGTCTTACCTGAAACATGTGCTGTTCTTTCCTCCATTTCTGACACAGGGATACTCCACTGTCAAGATGTTATTATCTGGACACTCCGTCCTTAGAAACAAAAGACACATGTAAATAAATGTGTTAGTAACACTGTTATTATTGATTAATGGTTGAGTTGTTTTAAGTGACATTTACAAGAAAGATGGCAATGGTTTTATAATTTCAGTGTCTCTCCTTATCTGTTTTATATTTTTGTTAATTAAATATCAAAAACTGAATATTGTTTTTTACACTGTTTGCTGGACAAAACATGACTTCACTTTGGCCTTTGCAAAATCGTGACAGGCGTTTTTATTATTTTCTGATGTCAGTGCTCTCTGGTGGACAAACTATACAGCAAGCACATATTTGGTATTTCATTACTGTGCTGCTTATCGGCCAATGCCGATATATCTACAATAAGATAATAATGGTCTAAATTGAGCTGGGTAATTTACTGGTCTAGGTCTAAATCTGAATGCAAGATATGCCAAGAAAATGACATTAAATATACTGCAATTGCACACTGAGAATTTCAAGATACATATGTAAAAGCTACAGGTGTGATTCTATTCATGTACATTTTACAGACAGGGACAATGTCAATATTACAGTGTAGTCATATACATCCTATATTTTGTTTCAACTAAACCAGAAAGGATCTCAAAGGTATTAACACACACTATGTGTTTATGCAACTGGGGGCTATCCCATTGTAACAGAATCATAAATCTAAAGCTATGTGGTCACATGTAATTTTACACAAGCTGGTGTATTATGAGGGGTTTAACCTGTTGCTCCTTACAGTTTCCTCTGCTCCTCAGAATAATGTGCACATATGCTCCACTCACATCCTCTCCTCACGCCCTGACCTTCTCTCTCCGGGCATCTTAATAGCATCTGTCTTGTTATGTCTGAGCACAAGCAACATTTGTCTCTCTGTACCGCGATCAGTTCTAACCATTTGGAGTTTCCCTTTGCCTTTTGCATTTCCTTGGAACTCAGATTAGATTAGACGCGCTACAGCTGTTCATCCAGGGGTGTCCTCTTTCAAGGATTACTCACACAGTTTGTCCTAAAGAGCAGAAACCAAAATAAAAAATAAAAATACAGACTAGACTCTATTTTGGTTTTTGGCGCTGTGTGCTGCTCTGACAGTGAGGTATTTGAGTTTAAATTAATTCCGAAACAAACGTGGTTGTGTGAGTGGAGTGGATGTTGCCAACACGTTTACACAAGTTTACTCTAACATAAATCTTTTAAACCACTACAGATACGCAAACTGTTATTATGACGTTGTGGCTCAAGTAAAAAAACAAACAACTAAATAAATAATTAGTATCTGAAACGTTTTAGCTAAGTTTTGCGTCATGACGAAAAACTATCTGAAGTTGGCATGAGTCCTCACCATACTGACATCCATTCACAAATGGTTCACATCTTTTTAATATTCCCTCATCAAGTGCCCGAGACTTACTTCGAGGTGTCCACCGCAAGCGTCGTCCTGATAGAGCTGGCACCAGATTCCCACAGGAAAACAACACAGATAGCTCCAAATGGTAAAATAGTCGCACCATAAAGCTGACCCATGTCCCCTCTGTGCTCCGGGACAGATGACCTGTTTAGTGAAAACGCCTTCACATCAGCAAAACGCTAATGTTTTCATCCGTCAGTGAACCGCGCTGAAAGCGGTATCAGAAGTGTCCAAAAGTCCTTGTCAAGTATCCCGCAGAGGTGACGCACATGTGGTAGTAAGCGCTCCTCGGTGCGTCCGGAGCCCCGTCCCAACTTTACGCACTGAGGCAGAGACCCCTCAGAGAGCTACTGAAGGGTTTACAGCCCAGCGTGTCTCACTAATCCCTCTGGATTTACATTCCTGCCTTTAAAGTTGCGACTGAACGCAAACCCACTGGTGGTGATGACGTATATGATAGGCTATAAAAATATTATCAATAACAACGTCAATAATAATAATAATAATAATAATAAGAAGAAGAAGAAGAAGAAGAAGAAGAAGAATTGTGTTAAAAATCTCCCTGACCCCCCAAATTACTGTTTATACTGCTGATTGTAAATAAAACACATTTCCAAATTGAGTTAGATATTGAGGGCTCTACTAGACGCCGTAACACATGAGGTTGAAGATTCAAGTGTCTCACACACATTTACTTTAAAATTTAGGCAAATTCTAAAATCATCTTCTATATAATACACTGACATTCAGCTAACTGAGAAAAGATAATACATTTATAAACTAAACTGAAAATATAATTAAACACTGTGGTAAATAGGTGCAAGGTCTTCAACAAATTTCATATATGTGCAGCAGTGTAGCTCTAAGCAGTTTCACCATGTTTGGATTTCATTTTGGGAACATCCAGTGGACCAGTGCCAACCTCTGAGGTCTTATGTGTTTCTGCTGCATTTTGGTTCCAAACCACTGTGAGATTTATAAGGGAGCAGGAATTTAAAATCAGTTCTTTGACAGATTTAAATTCAGTGCAGAGATTTGACAACTGGAGTGGTTTGGTACTCATGTGCATTTTAATTAGATGATCTACTGTATGGCACAATACTAATACATACAGATATGTAAAAATAGCTACATGATCGTGACAGGTAAATGTTTGGTTTTGTTGTAGGCTGGGTCAGATGAGACAAAACTTGTCAGCTACATACTACTCTAAGTTAGTGTGAGGACATAAAGATATTATATAAAGAAACATACACTGTCTATGTGATTAGACTGTGCCTTGCATTGAATTTACTTCAGACAATGGTACCATTCCCTACGTGTCATGTATTCTCTGTTACCAGTTTGGATTCTGTTTCGCAATGCAAATACATGCAAAGATGCAAGTTTCGAAATAAATTAGATGAACCTTATCCTAAAGCTCTTATCTGTCAAGTTTGGTTTGAAAAGGACTATAAAACAGATATGGAAAGAAGAGTTTAATTAAAAATTGGCTCCATGCAGAGATCTGTTTACTATACATGATAATTACGAATGATTTTTAATACTTACAATCACAGCAGGATTGCTCAAGCTTTAAGTTTGCCATAGTCTTTTAGAACTGGACTGTACATGTTGCCATCAGCTTAACTCAGCGCAGTATGTACAGAAAGTGTAGTTTCACATGATTATGATGAATTGCAACATGCACATCCATGAACAACAGCATTAATTAAACCATGCAGGCCCTGTTGCAGTACATTTTATTTCCATTTTAGCAATGCTGAAATGATAATGACAAATACGATGTTGCAGAGAGTTTTTGTTCAGGGTGACTTGGTTGCCACTTGCTTTGTTTGAGTTTCTGTGAGCAGTTTCAGATAATTCCCTGGAAGAAATAAAGGGTTATTCCATTGTTGTGAGAGCAGGTCTAGCCAGGAGTCTCCTCTGTGGAACGCAGGGTGCAGTGGTCTCTTACACATCTATTCCCCCGGTGCATGGGGTTCTTGGCCACTGTTCAATAGAAACAGCTGGTTTTATTCACTGCAAATGAATCATACTAGAAATACACATGCACTCACTTACACATGTACTGTATCCATGCACGCACAACAATAACTTGCTCTAGAGCCTTCAAATTAAACTACACCGTCTCCTTTGGCTCCATTCCCCCCCAGAATCACATAAATTCATAAAATACATAAAGCAACATTATTAAAGAACCACAGCAAAAGCAGCTGTTGAAATGGTGGTCCCTGCTTCGTTACTGCGACCACACAGGCAATGGCTTCTCATGTTCCCATGAAGGAGAGTCTCCTTTCTCAGTTTACTTTGGTTGTGGTTTTTATATGGTGTTTGTCTATCTACATATAAGCAACCTGGAAGAAATGTGTTTTTCATTGAGAGCTGGGGCCACTTTCTGCATTGTTACAAACTTCTTGTCATTCATGGATAAAAGTGCCCAGTTGTGAAACACATGAAAGCAAAGTCATTATTCCAAACTTGCCAAAGGGGTTAGACAGGATTTTAAAATGGTGGCACAAAGTGAACATGGCTGTGGTGTGCTTATCACCTTTAGCCACTGTGAATACTGTTATATAATTATTATATTTAAATGTGCACCAATTAAATACCATATAATTACTGGTACGAATTACAGTAGATAATTTAGGTTTAACAGGTTATGAACTAAAGAAGGAAGAAAAGCAGATTTCATAACATCACATTGATCAGAATGAATGTGTAGACATTGTTCATGTTGTAAATGACTATTGTAGCTGAAAACAACTGTTTTGTAAAAGGAATATTTACATAAACGTGCAGAGGCCTAAATTCTGCAAACATTAGTACTGTCTTCCAATAGCATGTTATGTTTGCTAATGCAAATTTATTAAT
>JAUMHL010000018.1:23907355-23936091 GCA_032362345.1 Sandelia bainsii
TAGAAAACCATGTGCAATGATGGTAACACAACTGAAGACATGTATCTTTTCATGAAAAACATGGTAATATGTGTGTCTAAACTTTTGACTGGTAGTGTATATTTGTTGGGATTTACATTAAAAGTAAAGTAGAGTTTTGGACCACATGTATTTGTAATGTACATGTGGTTCAGCGATACATTCTCAGACTTTTTAGTAACTCTATGGCAAGACTCAGTGAGTTCACACACCACCACTGGACTGGCATTAGAAGCTTCTATCTCTGTTTTGTATGTGGGGACAGTAGCCTCTCTAGATGCCCTCTTTTGAATAAATCCACACAAATGGAGACTCAGAATCTGAACATAGAGAAACATCCTATGTTGATGTTGCTTTATATGGGCGGAGAAGCTGAGTGAATGGCTCCAACTGCTCATTATCCCTGTTGGCACTCAGAGACCACTGTTTCTTATAAACAAATGCAGAACACAGTGTTGAATACATTAACACAGTGTTAATATACGTGATACTGTGCATGTTTTCTTCAATTTGTTGATATTTAATTCAGTGAAACACCTGCAAGTCACATCTGAAATAAAATAAACCTCAAATACGTAGCTGTGATCTTGAACTGCAAAAAATCTCCTCGCAATGTTTTTCATCCTAACAGTTCATCATGACATCCACACTGGACAAGTAACATTTTCCAGTCTGTTTTTTGGCAAAAACATGAAATCTCCCTTGCCTGATAAACATATCACGTTAAGTACTATGACCTCATGTCACGAAGCTACACAGAGATACTGTAACTTTTTTTTCTACAAATGTGCATAAAATATATTTAAACCTTTGTAACCTCTATGCATGTGACTCTTCACTTGTCTGTTGTCATTGTTGATTTAGAATTGCAGTTTTCCTCTGCTATTAGGAACAGCCATAAAATACTGCAAGTAGACGTATGAAGCAAATCTGGACTCAGTTGGATATGTTGCTGCAATTCTGTTTTTATTTTAGTTCCGTTGCTTAGAAACTTTGGAGACTTTCTGAAATATGAGCGTTGCATTTTTCTCTAATCACAGTAAACACCTGACTGTTCGAGCCAAATAACACAGAAGCGATCCATCAGTAACAGGGCAGGTCATGTGGAAGCGAAATCTCTTTTGTAATACGACTTATATTGCACAACATTAATGTTTTGGTGTTGGTTTATGTTTAGCAGAGACAAAAGTTAATAAATTGACATTTTGGCTAACCTTTGGACAAATGCTTCAGCTAACTTTTTAATTTCTTTCCTTCATCAGTTCTGGCAATGTAATGGATTTATTACAACAGAGAGGAAAACCTGTTCTTTAACAAATAAGTACTGCTGAATAAATGTTTTGTCTTTACTGCATCACATTGTTGTATTTTGACCAGAGCTGAGGTTGATGTGTTGTGTGGTACTTTTCTCCTCTGGGACATGGCAACTTGAACATGACAAACTTAATCTTGTAAAAACACAGCGGCATCACCTCTTATTGTTTCATAACATTTCAATGGGAAAAAATTGATTTCTTTCTTATATTAAGCTTTTGCAATCATAATATCTTGTGTCCTGCGCTTCATCTAGATCACCCCCACAGATTAAACTCAAGATCATCAATAGATCAATAGGGTTTCCAAGCAATATCACTGTGACGTACACATGCGTGCAAAGGGTGGACAACAAACGGTAATGGCTGAGAGCTCATGGGAAGTTCATGGAGAGTTAATTTTCATTAATTGCAAAAAAAATGGGCAGAAATGGCTTAATATGCCAAGAAAGAAACGTTCTGTGGAAGAAGTGACTGTTTAATGGTAAGACAGTTGGTGCATGTCTATGACTTTTTGACCTCCCACCTGATGGTGCCACTATGTTCTAGTGTGTTTCAACACAAGAAAAGCTGGATTCAGGTCATTATACTACTAAATCAAACTCTGCTCTACATCTGAGCTGGAAAATTATGCCACCCATAGTGAAGAAAATGGATGACAACCTCATCACGTCTGTGCCGGTAAGTGACCTTACAGAACAACTTTGGAAAAAGATTACCACCAGCAGCAAGAAAAACATTGAAAAAGCTTTTCAAATGCTCATGTTTAGCTTAAACGCGCTGAATGATGTGCTAAAAGAAGCGTGGGACCTCAAATATACTCTACACTGTACAGTACATTCAGATGGAGGTGGGTGATCTGAAAATATACTGTAACACATTGTCCAGTGACAGGACCTGGGAAATAATATTGCAATAATTAGCTCAAGCCTCAGCAGTATAGATGGGAAAGTGGATTACTTAAAGAATTCTGACTATGGCCAAGAGAAGTGGTCTGACTCTGAGAAAACGATCAGCAAAAATTATTCTCTGAACATTTGAAACTTGACCAACAACAGCTAGAAATAGACCAGGCCCACCAATTTGGGAAAGTTCCTGGCAAAGGAGAAAAAAAACAAGGCCAATAGTAGTTGCATTTCTCACGTTTATGAATAAGCTTGCCATTCTGGAAAGCATCAGAGGTTTTTCTAAATGAAGACTACGTGATGCTGTTCATCAAAAACACAAGGAACCTACTGTATGCCAGACATGAACGAGGCTGGACCCACTAAGTGCAAACCAGATGGGATAGCATGTCACTGCAAAATGCTGTGGTAGTCATGCTGGTTAAGTGTGCCCTCAAAGTTGACTAAGTCACCGACAATGTCACCATCGAAGCACACCATTACACCTCCTCCTCCATGCTTCACAGTGGGAACCACAAATTCAGGAACTGTCTGTTCTATAGTCTAACAAAGACACAATGGTTAGAACCAAAAGTCTTTTTGGACTCAGCTTGATTGGTAGATTGACTGATGACAGTAATGATGGACTTTCTTTTCTCTTTACTTAACTGAGCGTGTCTTGCCATGATATAGATTTGTACAGTAGTTGTAGAAGCAGTATTAGGGTTCCTCTGCACAAGAGAACTGATGGTCTAAGTGTGATTTTATTATTTAATAGCCATATACAGACCACTGTTGTGGGATAGCACATTTCATGAATATTTGCATACCACTGTTAGGGAGTGGAACTCTGAGGGAACAAAACATGCATGATGTTTCTTTTCCCCAAAAGACTGTTAAAGTCCTTTTATTTGTTAGCTGGCTCATCTAACTATGAGGCAACTTTTGTGATACAAAAGAATGAATTGATCCTCAATGAAGGATCTATGTAGTTGTTTGCATATTCAGTGTGTGATACAATCCCAGCCAAAGCAGTTGATGAAATGCTCATTTGTAGTGATGGAGAAATTACACAAATTCGCTCTGTTGTTATCCTAACCTCAACATAATCATCTCAGAATAAATAGACATAATCAAAAGCTGGTTTTCGACTAAACGCTTTGTTCCCAGTTCAAACCAGTGCTCCTGTATGAATTGTTGCTGCCATCTTGCCCCCTTTGAGTTCTTTCGCCCCTACTGTACTTGCACGAGCAGCTATGATTTATAAGTCTGTAGAAAGCTTTGAAAGGGAGAGTTGATTTTTCTCTCACAGGTGCACCCCTCAGTCAGCAGCTGAAAACACAGACTCTCACAATCAAGTCCGGCTTTGACTCGACTCAGAACCCAATACGCCACCCCATGCAGTACAGTGGCCATGTGCTAAAGATTTGTCAACTGTGATGGATTTGGCTCAACTTGCCGGACAATGACACAATAAAGTAGCTTTCATAAGGGGAAGAAACAACAAAAAAGAGATTGACTGTGGGGACTACAGCCATCAGCATCAAAGTCTGGACATTATGTTATCACAGGTGAGAAGCTGCTAGGCTGTGATATGTTGCAGGACAGAAATGTTGCATTATGCCGAATCATTTCGTCTGAAGTACAGTTTTTGCTATTTTGTATATATGTTGGCTTATAACATATTTAACTTATTAACATATATCTTATAACATGTTTTTCACTGACAAATCAGGAGGTGATTACAGCAGCAATCACATTTGAAATGAACAAAAGACAAACATGTAGGGAAATATACAATTCGCCTTCTTGCTGATGATTCAATGTGCAGATCAACCTCTCTTATATCTGTCCATATAACTTAATGTTATAACCAGCAGTGACTTACTATATCTTTGGTTGGTTTATAGTCTGTAGAAAAACTCATCAAAATCCACCTACCAGCACTTCCAAAGCTCCATAATTAACCCATTATGTTTTGTTTGTTTAAGCAGTACTAAAAAAAAAAAAGTCAAGTTGTGGTTTTATGAGCAATTATGTGCAAGACAATATCTAGTAATTTCCCCCATTTCCAGTCTTTATAACAAGCTAAGATAACCATCTGGGTGTAGCTTCACATTTTATTTAGCATACAGACATGAGAGGTGTCAATCTTTTCAACTACTTTAAGTCTCAGCAAGAAAATGAATATGCTGATTTTCCCAAAAGATTCCTTTAGCATCAGCAACAACAATATATCAACTCAACCTTTAACAGTGCAATATTTCAGGTAGAACATGTCACAGTGTTCTCCAAGAGATGCAGAGCAGAAACACCACAGCAATGACAAATCATAGTCAGAAAAACATGAAACTAAGAGATAACAACTAAAGAACTAGAAATTGAAGTGTTGTGCACGTTCTAAAGAGATCACATCCCCACGTGTGACCCTCATCCTTCGTGCTTTCAGTGTAAGCGTTGATTCTGGCTTTGTAGGAATGTGTGTTTTGATAAATGGAAAAACCGGTAGGTGAGTTGACCCTCAGTTACATCCTATCAGTCAAGGCAGTGGGGTTTCCTGCTGCAGTAGCACTGTGGCCCAGCCAGGCAGAGAGAGCTCACACTTTGTGTGTGTGTGTGTGTGTGTGTGTGTTCAGTGATCGGTTTAATAGGGTAGAAACAGTGGCTATGCCTGGAATGCCTCCCAACACGGTCATGACCTCCTCAAACAGGAGGGATTACAAAACTGTGGGTCTTTATTCACACACTGGGCAGATCCTGCAGTCAGACCTGCTGATCAGCAACATCACAGGGTTATAGAGAAAAAAGGTTTGAGACTTGTACACACTGCCTTCAACCATTTTTCTGCACTTGCAGGCTCTAGAAGATTTACAAAGACCCCCTGGGTGAGTCTGTCTGCCTCACAGTACAAATACAGTAAATTAGAAGAGAAGAGAAACACTGCTTTTAGTTCTTTGCATCAGAGTTTCTGAAGTCCAGTCTTCCCTTACAGGAAAGTTTAAGCACCTGATGCTGCAGGACTTTCAAAAATCCATAACATTTATTCATAATTGTAACATGTATTGCACTCAATTTCCAGTGTGCACCACAATAGGAATCAGAGCCCCATGCCTGGCAGAGATCCATCTCTCCAGCTAAATGGGACCACGTGCAGACAAAAATCAGATATGTGACAGTGAAAAAGTACATATTTGGAACTCCGCTGGCTGAGTTACACCCTGCCAGCATTAAATGAGGAACAGAATGGGGAAAATGTGTAAATCTGCTCAGTGAAACTGTGAATTAACCAGCTCTGAAAAGATAATGTGAAACCCTTGTTGTGAATCAGGCTGTGCAGCCAGGCTGCACTATACCTAGCACAGCTGGGTGGCCTGGGACAAACATTCCTGCCTGCAGTAAGTCACACACAGTGATGGAGGTAGAACACACACAATAGGACAGAATAACAGGATTATTCATCATTCCTTTCACACTCAAGGGAAATATTTTATGTCTTAACTGACTTTGCAGGTGACGTTTCCCCAAAGGGAACTGAGAAAGGGCGACTAATGGGGCATGGCGCCATTTTTCTCTCTCGGTAATGGTGCACTGAGCCAAAGCCAAGGTCTGCTCACTGTCCACTCAGCACCAGGCTTTCCGAGCTAATTGGCACACTTTAATTAAACGGACAATATGTTTCCTAGGAAACATGAGCTAATCAGATCAACCTGATGAATAACGATAACAGGCAGATCTAATTAGAGCTGCTCAGTAAATCTTTTATTCCCTGTCTGTGAGGTCTTGCTACCACACAGTGTTACCATGTGTTCTGTATATATGTGTATGTGTGTGTGTGTGTGTTGGGGGGGGGGGCATGTTAGACAAACAATGTGAAATGTTGCAGGGCCTTAATACTGCAAAAAGGAAAATAGCTGGAACTCACAACATCACTTCGACTGCTGCATAATGTATGCACTGCCTAAAAGTCACCAAGGCTTCACAAAATACAAGGAGAAAAAAAGTTTTTTTTAAAACAACGTTATGCTTGTTGCTTCTTGATGATGTAATGTTGAGGTATTTACTGGATACACAGATAAAAAGTGAGACAAAACATGCAGGGCCAAAACACGATCTGGGGAGTCATGAATGTTGGGATACAAGCTACACCTCACCTGCCACCAAACAGGTTTGGAAAGCAACTACATACATTTACTAACTGCAAGTACTATAGTGATGTACAATTTATAATGTGATACTTGTAGTGTACTTTAGTATTTCTGTTTTTTACTACGTTGCACTAAGTGCATTGTGTCAGAGCGGGAGAGTGTTAGACTGAAGATCTAAAGGTCTCTGGTTGAATCCTGAGTTTCAGCAGCAGATGTGGACTCTTAGGGGCAGTTGTGGATCAGAAGCCGTTGTCCTTGAACTGCTTAGTCAGTGACTTGATTCACAGTTCCTCCCTGCCTCATGTTCTTAGACAAGACATTGGACCCTGAGTGCCTTAAATGTAGCAGCCTATGCACAGTAATGTCTCCAGGAGGATAAATAAAATATACTGAAAGCAGAATAAATTGTACTTTGTGCTCACAACATTTATGTTGGTACTGTACTATAGTACTGTATTGTCTGTACTTTACAGGTTGGGCTATAGACAGTTGTTGTCTAAACTTCTCAGATGCTTTAATTTAAAATATTAAGGAGAACGATTATGAAATATATCTGCAGAGCCCTATTTTTAAGAACATTTTGTACAGTGGCGTACTTTTACATAGTTGTATTGTTGTTGCCACTCGATGATGCTTGGTGATGTTTGGTTATGACAGAGGGAAACAAACCACTTGTGTTAAGTGAGAAAAAAGTTAGAAAAAAAATATGGTTTGGGTTGAATGTAAATAAATATGTTGTGTCTGAAATCACAGTGAATGTCTTATGTATTAAATCACACCACGATCTTTCCCCAACCTTAACCAAAGTGATTTTGTTGCATAAACATCAGCATTAAAGTGTACTTAAGTACTGATGTACTGGCTGTTGTACAAGACATTGATAATAAATCCCCAAAACATACACTCATAAGTATTGCACATTTCATATGAGGATTTTCAGATGTGTCACATCAGTGGTAAAGATCGATTTGAGTTTAGGAGACTAAAACTGCTTGACTTTAGGAAGTTTTCTGGTGATGGTAAAAAGAAACTGCAGCTGTTGGTTGGTACTTCAGTATTTGCTTCTGAGAAAGGAAAATGATTAGCAGTACTCAAGAGTTTGCTTTTCTAGAAAACGTAAATTTATCACAAAACATAAACCTTCTTATAAAGCAACACTCGCTCTGTTTATGAGGAATCATCTATATGACTGAAACATGTCTTTGGACAATCAAACTGTTTGGTTAAAACTACCTGTTGTTTTACAGTTTCCTTCCTAAAGGAACATAGGCTAAACATTTAAAACAGACCTGCAGTGTTCCCATGGTCACTGACCCAAATAAAAAGTTGTCTTCCATAATTTCCTTTATGAGGATGACTAGACACTTGTCTCTGGGGACTTACAGGGCAAACAGTTGAGATCCAGCTTAGATACGTGAGGTGCAATATAAACAAACTGGACTTCAGGCAACAAATAAATTCAGAAGTCTTGCTTTATTGTATTGAAAAGGCAGTTTGGTGGGCACCGGCAAGCGGTGGGAAGGTGGGAGTTGAAAACAGTTAAGGTACCAGTAAGCAGGAGCAGATGGCGACTGTGGGCCAACCTCTTGTGGTAAAGTCCTCAAATTGCTTTGTGTAAACGTTTGGTTTCATTATTCGGGGCTCTTTACTGTTCCCTGTAAATTTTAAATTTGTGAAGGTTGTCATCAGAGTAAAATGCCGAACGCAAGGAAGTTGTGTCATTAACAAACATTGATTTGAACAAGCACGGATGAATTAAAAGCATTTGATCTTGTTAATGTGAACCATCTGATGATGAGAGACGGTCTGTCTACTGCAGAGAGTGCTGAAAAGGTAACTATCATTTGTTGAAAGCCGAATGTCGAGGTCATGTATTATTATTATGATTATGATTATTATTAGTAGTAGTAGTAGTATTAGTATTATTGTTGTTGTCTTATTAATTATTATTTCTTGAATAAGTTTGTGTTTTGCTACTTACTTTATTGGTTGTACACAAACAGCAGTGTAAACATGTGTCACATGTTCATGAACATGTGGAATAATAGTAAAGAATAAATGCATATCTAAAGGTAGTGAAAATTAATCGGTTTAACAGAATACACCACACAGAGGATATACAATATTTATGTTTAGTTACTAGATCATTGAGGAACTATAGCCTTAGACATTTTTTTAAGATTTAGGGAAAATGACCTTTGATTTTCTATAACAGAAATCACAGCAGACTGTTCCATGTTTACAGCACATACTGTGTACAGTATAATCACTGTATATCCCAGTATAATTTGGGTGCATATTTGTGCTCATGGTGTACAGTATTGTGCCATCTAAACAGAGGACAATACAGCGTTAACCTATATTTTAACTTAAGACACTGTCCATTAATATATCTATGCACATGTATTAAAATTCTTTACAGATTAATTTGATATTGTATTGGTTTATAAAGTTTATTTCATTGAACTGAAAATTGCTTGGTATGATATTCTTAGTCATGCCTTCCTATAAGAAAAAAAATACAGGTCATATGTTGATAGACTTTTCATCAATTGCCAAATTAATTAAAGAACTCATACCGATTTGCTACAGTTACAAAGCTACTATAGGCTGTTCACTTCTTATCTTATACTGTTCCTCACACTGAGCCTCCAGTGGTAAACTTGAAGATTTTGAGAAAATATGCTGACAGTGAGAAGCAGTTGTTAATAAAGTAGAAAAAAATACACCCATTACCTTTCAGATTTCTTTGTCTGGTAACCAGCTATTATACATAATCCCATCTATAATGATCTGACTGGTACTTGTTTCGTCTTTTATTAGCAACACACTCTCTTTATCTTATAAGAAAGTCCTCTTTGCCAGACGGCAGGGACACCAAGGAATTAAGGGATTTTCCAGCTCTGTCAAACTCAGAGAGTATCACTCCTGTACACTGGCGTTGTATGAAGAGAGTTTTTGAGAGTTTTCCACCTCTTATGAGAAACAGGAAGCCATATGTGTGCATTTGTGCGACTCTACTTGCATTTGTTGAAAGTCTGTGTGTGTGTGTGTAAATGTGTGTGTTGTAGAGGACACTGTATGAACAGGCACATCTGTGTCGTTTGTATCAGCCTGATGTTCACCTCCCACCATGATGCAGAGCAAATGGAGAGAAGGGGTTAATAAGGAACAAAGGGGTTAATAGGATCTGGACTCTTTCAGGTCTATAGGAACATAGTCACAACAATAGCCAAAAAGTCTGACACACTAAGTGCTTGATTTAACCAGGACAATTAAATTGAGCTTGTTTTATCCTTGGCTAGTCTCTCTGTGTCACAAGCACACACAATAGGACACAGAAACATTTGCCACATCATCTGTGGTCTGGGTGCCATAACTGTGTTCTGAGACTGCTAATTCAAAACGCACTGGGATCAAGCTGGGTGAAACATGATGTTCATTAAATTCAAAACAACATCGTCTGACAATAGAAGGCAATAAATTAAAAAAAGCCCTTACAGACTAGATATGGTTCTGTTTTAAGATACTAGATACTATATATTGCTTTCTTTCCTTTTTTCAGCATAAAATACTTGGCAACTCTTCGATCTGACCTTCCGTGTGCAACATGTTGAGCCTGAAAGGTTTCCCCCAACATCCTTATCACATAATCATCTGACTTCTTTTATTGGTTTACTCCTATTTATTTATTTCCCCTGGCAGGCGAACAGAGCCGAAGTGACGCAGGGTCGACAGAGTCTTGCTGGCTGGGAGCAGTGTCTAAGTACGTGGAACTAGTCAGTTGGGACGAGGACATCTTAGTATGTGATGCTGCCTGTAGATTTTATATTGTGCAGGAGCCCATTATGGTTTAAAAAAAAATAAACTGGAACAATAAAATGTATTTTTTAATTGTAATTTTAGAATGTCATGTAGATTCTGGAGCAGGAAACAGCTTTGTATTTAGTGTCAGGTTGGGTTTTTAATGATTTCACTTTAGGTTCACTATCTGTTATCTCATGAAGAGTGGGCTTGTAACCTGAAGGCCACTGTTTCATTAATCCAAATCAGTGAAGTAAGTGAAATAAATGTTTCCGTCTTGCATTTAACAGGGACAGGGACAAGTTGACTTGTAGAGGTGTAGGGACCAAACACCAACACTGCAGTTAGTGGACAACCCACCTCTACCTCCTGCTCCACAGCTGCCCCTCTTCAAACTGCCATGGTAACCTTTTTATTTATGTGGAAAATACGCTATAGTCAAATAATGGCTCTAGCCATTGAATGCTCTGAAATTCTCCAGAGCTGATACACCACTAATAGCACCCTTTCACAGCATCATCTCACTTCCCAACATTTGTGGAGTTTTAAAAAAAAGCATTTCGTGCAGAAGGGTCTGTTAGCAAGCACAACAGTGGATATAGTTTGAATAGAGGCAAGCGTCATGTGTTTTTGCTTAACGTTGCTTGGCCCATTGTTTACACGGAGAAGAGAGAAGCACACTGAGTCCAGCTGCTCTGGAATATTCAGGCCTTGCAGTGTTTAACACATCTTCATTGTGGCTCTCTCCAGAGGTCCTTGCAGCTGCAGTCACGCACCATGGTGTTCCACTGAATGCACAGCAGGGATAGTTTGTTGTGGTACAGATACATGTATGAATATCCTCCTATATCCTCCTCTCTAAATTAAAATGATACAAATGTATGCAGCATTTCATGGATAAATAATTAATAAGGAGGGGAGGGAGGGGTCAGAAAAGTGAACTTCTTTATTTATTTAAACTTTCTGGAAGAGCAGGGTAGGGTTTTTTTTTTATCCTAAATTGATGCCTTATTCTTAAACATATCAGGCTACAACAAAATCTGATCTCATTCATATTTATTTTTAATATCTAGGATGTGGATGGGGCAGAAAAGTGACACTGCTAATGTATTCACAACTGTTCCTTTACTAGCTTATGATTTGAAAACTGTTTAGCTGGAATGCTAAGTAAACAAGTTGCACCATTTGATGGCAGATACAAGACGCATTGCTGGCTATGATTTTAAACCAACTACATCATCTAAAATTCTTTATCAGATTTAACTACTAATGGCTAAATAAGAATGAAAATGATCAAATGCTCCATTTACAGTACAATAACAATGACTGCATGTCTTGTTATTAAAGTTCTGGCTCAAAAAAAATAAATTGTAACCTGCAGTCCCTGTCTACTTTGATGCAGCTGGCATTTGATCTGGTGCCAATAGACTCGAGACCAATGACCTCGCTGTGATTTTAGGGCCTAGAGCAACCTGAGATGTAGGGGTTAAAGTTCTGAGCTGGCACTGGGGGGGGGGGGTGAATGCTGGTCTAACTGTGACGGCATGTTCATTAATCACGGTCACAAAAAGTTCTAATAAAGAAAAAGAGGCAGATCTGGGCTCAGCTGTGGTTCTCTGATCCTCTACCAGGTCTGTAGCTGGCTCCAGATGTGAGGGCTGACATTGGAGTCACACACACACACACACACACACACACACAGGTCCATCACATGTATTGTCTCATTATTCACATGCATTCACACATACGCAGCCTTCAGCAACATCACATGCTGAATTTTACAAAGAGCGGAGAAGAATTGTGTGTTTGCATTAACATAATGTAACTGTAATGTGGTATCAATGTATTACGACGGTGGTGACAGCAGCTTTCACCTGGAAACGTAGAGCGACAGCCAAGCCTTTAAGGCTATTTAGTCACAGATTGTGTGAACATGCTTAGAAGAAACCAGAGACCAGTTTTCCTCTGTCTGATGAATCAGTGTGGTGTTCATTACATCCATGCAATGATACATGCAAAGCACAATGTGCTTTACAGGTTTTCAGTTATACAGTAGTGTCAACTAGCTGATGCTTTACCTCAGAAATCCACTAGAGGGCAACATTTAAACATTTATTATCATGGTTTCATAGTTCACAGTGTGGCAACAATTTTGACTTTGGTAATGAGACATGTAGAAATATGAACACTTCAAATACAGGAATTATATAATTTCTGATGACATAAATAAACGATTGATGATTTAACTTTTGTTGCTGTATGTGCTCAAGCTATTTTGTCTATCTTGAAATAGAGTAACAGAAGCATCAACAGCATGTTGATCAATTTAATATTAATGTTAATTAACAATAATAAACAAATACCATCACTTGATTAGTAATGATTTAAATAAATGGATAAAAGCTACGGGCATGTTAGTTTCTTCATTATTTGCTAAGCTTTTTACTGGTTAAATCAAGTCGACTACTATAATATATCCTTTACAATTGGATTTCAAGCTTGGATTATGAGGCGCTCTGTGTGATCCATGGCCATGATGGTGATGTATATGGACACAGAGCTGCGTGAAGTGATATTTCTCTGTTTTTGTATTTTTTTGTAATTTTCCTGATGTACTTCTCTTACCTGGCCTGCAACCTGCTTCTAACCAGTTGTTGTAAAAGTGTTGTATTTATTAATTTATTAACATACATTGATCATTGTGTGAAAGATTGTTGAGCACCTCCTTTGATGATCTACTAAGGTATGTGCGATAAAAAATTGTGCAGTGACTTAACAAGCAGAATCACACTTCAGACTTCACTAATTTCATATGGGAGGGAGGACTCAAACGTTTATTGTTCAGCATAAAATAGTGATATTTTATATATATATAGTATATATATATGTTTATAGTCAGTTTGACAGTTTGTTCTGTTTTGTCTGTGCAGTAAAATAAAAAATAAAAAAATATATATATATATCATCAGATATGATGGGCCTGTTCATGCCAATGAAAAGGACTTAGACGTGTCAGGTGTTGATTGCCATGTCCATATTTGTACCAGATCAATTATGGAACACAGGTAATGTACCGTGCATAACGAAGACTGATCTTGTCTCTGACTGATTCTTTGGTCCTTAGTGGTGAGAATGTAGCTTGAGCAGAAAAGCCTGATCTCGTCTGCGGTGAATGCTTTAGATAGAGTTTGTCCACCTTTCTGATGAAGCAATAAAAAATAACACTGACACTACTGACACATACAGTACATATTGACAGTCCGCCACCACTTGATCACACCAATCTGTCTCCAATGAACAGTTAAACATAAAGATGTTAAATGGCTAAAGAATACTATCAAAATACTATACTAATATTTTCTATTGACCATTATTATTAACAAATCTAAAGTTCACTCTCTGAATTGGGCATCTCTGATCTTTGGTTAATTAAATAGTAAATGGTTAAACTTTGTTTGTCCTTTCACCATTAAGCCTCCATGAAAGAAAGTGAAATGATGAACACAGCAGTGAAGTGATGAGACAGTGTGTAGGAAGTTGTTTCATAGTTTAGATGGACTTTTCCTACATAAGGCAGAGAAAGTTTTTAATCTTTTTGTCATGGCAGCGCTGAAAAACTGTTTGCTTCAATGTGTAGGAGGCACACCTCAGCATCCAATTTAGAGAAGTAACACAGAGAGAGAGAGGACACGTCACCTCTGCCCAGAACAACAAGGCCCTGCTGTCTCCTCAGATGAAAGCAGGTGCATCTTGACAGGCAGTAAATGTCATACCATGGATCTGGTGAAGGCAACCGAAGCAGCATCAGAGCGAGTCATGGATCCAATGCATCCTGCAGTGCAGTGTGGAAGATCTTAGAACCCTGTATGGCTGGAAATCATTAGTTGCTAAATCACAGCATTCACATTTAATGCTTAACAGTGACTTCTGTGCTAATGTTCCAGCATATAGACCACGCAAAATAGCCGTGATGCCTGTGGCCTCTCACAAATGAATAAATCAGGATGTTTGTTAAACTGTTTCTCTGGGGAATCAGTACTGACTTCTGCCCAGAGGGCTGTAAGAAAGGTGAACAAACAAGCTGGCACATGTGGATCAATACTGCCAAAAGTTAGACAAGTGAAGAGTCATGCAGGGACTGTGAGACAGGGACTGTTGCTTGCTATACTGCACAGATTTAGTCCTTGTAAGGGAGAGAACATAATGTCTAGTGTTATTGTCCAGGATTTTGGTTGTTGTTTTGTGTTTGTTTTTTTGCATAGATGATTTCTCACATGAGTGAATATAAAACATTTATGGTTATTGGTCAACAGCAGCATTTACTGTAAAAATCTGCATTTAAATTGAAAAGTAAAAAGAGTAATTTAAAACCCAATTAAACAATGTGGAAGCCACTGACAAAATTATGAGATCTGCCTACTATTTACGTACATTTCTGACACACTATCTTCAACACAGGCTTCAGCACTGGAAAATAAAAAAAAATGTTTACACGTTCAGAGTGAATTACCTGTTCAAGGATGTACTTAAATTTGTTCATACCCTTAACATCATGTCTGCAATTGTAAATGCTGATAAAAAGATAATTGAGTTGATTGTGGCCCATGCAGTAAGGTATACTTCCAGGGGGTCAGAGGTCCAGCTGTACATTGAAGTGATTTACCAGATTCATTTAAAAGCATCCTGCTGTAGGAGGACAAATAACAGACATTTTTCACAACCTAGAAAATCAATCTTTTCTTAATTATGGCTTAATCCTACTTATAAAGCTGCATTAATTATTATATTTAGATCCATTACTTACAATTTAAGGATCAGTTACAATGGATGAGTTCAACTAACATGGAGTAATAGTCTTCTTCTTTTTATTCTTTCACCTCCAAAGTTTAAAGTTTGTAAAAACCTTGTTAAATGTTCTGTATCTGAGCAAATGATGGCTGTGAGATGAACCTCTTTGTAACAGTAGCAGACTCTGTGTGGGCCCACACAATCACTACACTGTGGATAGATCAACAAAATCTAATCTACTTAGCCTCCCTCAGGAGAGTGGGCAGATCAGAGGAATGAAGAAAGACGGGCATGTCTGTGTGAAATGCTTCACACACTCATGCCAGTATTTTTTATTTCATGTCCTTTACACTAAATAGGATGTGCAGTATTTTGTGCTTTCATGTTTACAGGATTTATCCACATGCACTGCAGAAGGATTCTGGGAAAAGATTTGCTTAAATTCAATTAAGTCAGTATTTTGAAGGCAGAGATGATTTGTATTATATTATAGACTGATTTTATTTTCCTGGATTAATCATGTTTAGAACTTAGGTGGAAGATGCTTCCAATATACAAGGACCAAAATGTGTTACTGTGTACTAATCCAGTGTGTGTGTGTGTGTGTGATGCTTTAGTCATATTTGTTTGGTGATCTGATATGACATAAGATCACCCTAGGAGTTAGGTTACATCACCTTTGAATTGCACAGTAAATATTTATAACTATGGAGGGAACGATGTCCCCCAGTGTGAACAGCAAACACTAAAAGATTTTGTCATGAAGAATGCATTTGCCACAACATCTCTGTCAAGGTACAAATGATTTGAATGTAGACACGGTGACATATCCATCAGGGAAGGCCAAGGGAATGGTTTGGATATGTTTATGCTTTAGAATAGAAATAAAACAGATTATTTGTTGTCCTGTTCCATAATGTCAGTATAGACAAACATCACTGCCCCTTAGAGCAGCAAAGTTTGAAATGAGTAAACAGTGTCCTCAGGTGACACTTTTCGGAGTTGGCCTACTATCAGTTTGGTGACTGTCTCTTTTCACTCAACTGAGTCTTATTGACTTTAGATAGACTTTCCCATAAAAAAAGCAACATTGACAGTGGCTCTATTCCATTTAAGTGCCCAAGTGACAGTGAGTCAGCCTGCACAATAGCTGTACCATTCATCCATTATCCTAACTGCTTTTCCTCTTAAGGGTCGCAGGGGTGCTGGAGCCAATCCCCGCTTCCACTGGGCAGGAGGAGGGCTACAACATGGACAGGTCACCAGTCTAACCCAGACAATCGCTGTACCCTGACAGCTAAATGGAATTCAGCTCCTGTTCATTTAATTCTTTGCAGTACACCTGAACCTTTTCCTGCTGTGATTTTAAAATCCAGGATGTCTTTACTTTTCTTTTTTTTTAAGAAAGACTCAGGTGACACAGTGATTAGATCTACTTACAAAACTGTTGGCTCATCAACCATCACCATCTTTCATATATAAACTGTACTCAATAAAAGTCCATCCATTGGCATTTATGTAATATATCAATTTATTTTAATTTCTCTTAAATTGTTCCTTTAAAAAGCAAAGGCATTCATACACAGTTGAGACAATACACTCCACTAACAGGCATAAACATGGTCAATACACTGTACAAACAAACACAACAATTTCTTTCTAGAAACAAACAAAGAGAATTGTGAGTATTAAAAATACAATGCATTTTGTATGTGAAGGCTGATGATTAAATATTAAAACAGATCTGATTTTCTTCCTACACTGTTAGTGTGGACACTGTGCTGTTGACCTTTAAACTCGTGTAGGTTTTAATGGTGAGACACATGGCAACGCCTACAATGATATTCCAATACTGACATAAGTCTCATTAGCAAAACATAATATTTCACATTGATTAACTTGTTATCAAATTTCTTCCATTGTGCAACTTAATTGTCAAACTCCACACTGACCAGAAAATAAAAGGAGAAACAAAAAGTGTATCTACGTATTTGCCAAATTAACATTGTACAGTAAAATCATATTAATACGTGTTTAAAATGAAACTGTAGTGTCTGTGAATCATAACCTCCCCAATGTGATTAGTGTAAATTCCTGTGACTGAAAAGTGGACAAAACATTTTTTGCACAAACTAAAAGAATAATCAGGTAAGCATGACAAAAAAAGTGAGGCCACTCCAGTGATATGAGTGGACGTGAGACATTAGTAAGGAGACGTGTTTAAAGTTGGTGGACAAACATTGGCATGGAGCAGTAATTCACCACAGGCAGAACATAAACTGTATGTGCCGTAACTTTACAACCAAGTTATTTTAAACATATGCATTTGTAGCCTCTGGGCATGATACAAGCGGTACCACAACATCAGTACACATTGCATACTGTACATACAGAATGATACAGTTTTACAGAGTACAGCTGTAAGACGTCACAGTGGAAATAATCACAAAGGCAATGCAGAAATGCAGAATACTGTTAATATGGAGAAAGCGGCTCCAGACGGCAGTCAGTGCCTCTCCCTCTTCAGCTCTGTAGATACATATGGACCATCTGAATATGTAAAGAGCAGGTAGCAAGTATCTAAAACTGCATCACCACTTATTTAATTTGTGAACATTATCTGCTGATAAAGGACAAAGAAAACCTTCAAACCAAAAATCACACCTAACAATGAAAAGACTGAAATAAATACTTTTGGAAGTCATATCCATCCCAATCACATGTAATCCCATCATGAACATCACCTCGAAGACACTCAGTAGACAACAAAAGGACAGTGCATCAGTGCCACAATCTGTCAGTCATTCCAACGACACATCAGATTGGATGGAGTGCCAGCGTGCTGTTTCTATTTGCCCCCGACTACACATTTCCTTCCAGTGTCCCTGTCCAGCTTCGGATGCATTGCTGCCAATCAATACACGACCCAAAATAGTGCTCTTAGTGTAGAGACGGCCCTGCGTAGACATACAGATAACTGAGCTTAAAAGTTACAGAAATATGAAGATATTCAGCTGAAGCTCGCAGACATAAATTTCATCAATTTGTTCTGTTTATAAGGGATGCTAAACTTCCTACCTGCATGACGATGAATTCGAGAACAAGTGGCAGCTGACTGATGTCACCAGGGGGTAGATCAAACAGAAAGGGGGCATTCCAGATGGGGTTTGAACCACTGGCTCCTTTGGTCTCCTTGGTACCAATTACTTTCCCATCCTGACGCAGGTTGATGACAACATAGTGGTCTGGTGAAAACAATCGTATTGATGATTTTACTTTATTTATTTAGGCTTTTTGTATTTATGGCATGATTAGGTTAAATGGTCTTTCTACAGACAGCTGGGACAGGCTCCAGCACTCCCGCAACCCTTACGATGACAAGCGGTTAAGAAAATGGATGGATGGATGGTTTCTTTCTACAAGAGTCAACAAAATGAAATGGCATCATTCAATCATTCATATTTTTGGTTGTTGTTGGTGATAACACATCAATGTACACTCTCCACAGTGTCTGTTCTGTTGTTCACTTCACATGAGATGATCTGCTCGTGTTGATTTACGTCCTCATGAACCTCTCTTCACTGTCACTGATCCAGATCTGCTTCATCACTGAGAAAGATATTATTTCCCTTCTAAATCCATTCTAGCATGCAGTAATTGGATTGCCTAAAATTAAAGAGCAATGTATTACTGTCAACAAAGAAGTGCATATCTGCAACAAGCATGTCATAGATTTCAATAAACATCTGATTAAAACTCACAAAGAACACACACATAACTGACCACAACAGCCTCAAACTGTCAGTTTGGGTGCGGGAAACCAAAACCTCATGGTTGTTTACCTCTTACAGAAGCTCCTGATTCCTAACTAGCATAATCAAAGCAGAGCTTTAAATCAGATGCAGTGAGATATGATACAAACAGAAGGGGAAATGACACCGGGATGATCCGTTCCTAATCTGATTATGCTTCAAGCCAATCAGGAAACCAGTCTGTCAGACTATGGCTAGGGCAATAAAGGAGAATACAGACAGAGGCAGCATGAGCGCTTTCCATGTCGCCAGTGGGTTCATGTGCATTGCAGGTTTTGCTATACTAGTATACACATGTAAAGTACCTTGTATTAATGTTGAATAAACTACTAAGTGCAAAATACACATTGTTTAAAGCTACAGCATGTAATCGAATGTTTTTGTTCAAAAACGTACCTTTTGTACGACACCTCCTGTGAAGTCAGACTCACAAAACACAAAAGGCAGCATTGCAGAGAGATGCACTTCTAAAGGGTTTTGAGCAAGGTTAAAATAACGGTTATTCGCAATGGGAAAGATGCTTATTAACTTTAGAGCAAGATGAAAGCACTGACACCACTCTCATGCCTGCATGTTCAATATGAATCTGAAACCAAGACATGATTAACTTTGCTTATAATAACAACATCTTAAAACAGAGAAAAAGTGCTAAAACATTAGCTTGGTTTTCTTCAGCACCCCAGGCAGTGGCTACTGGTCACTCATTAACACTTTATATCTACTTTATTTCCTCTATTTAAAAGACAAAGTGTAAAAACAGTGAACTGTGACTTTAATTCCAAATTGCAGCAAATCACTGCTTCTGACTCCTGTCATTTCTCAGACAAGCAAACTCTTCAGTTATGGAAAATATTTAATCTGTCAGAGCAAAAGTAGCATAAGAAAAAAGAGAGTAATGGAGTTGTGTTGGCATTCAAAGTGAATGAAACTTTAGACCGATGTTCTGTTACCATGTTTAACCAACAACTAATATTGGTTTCTTTTCAACCATCT
Organism: Sandelia bainsii; assembly: GCA_032362345.1. Classification (NCBI taxonomy): domain Eukaryota; kingdom Metazoa; phylum Chordata; class Actinopteri; order Anabantiformes; family Anabantidae; genus Sandelia; species Sandelia bainsii. The sequence continues at coordinate 23,927,113 of JAUMHL010000018.1, forward strand.
TTCCCAAACCTTATCCAAGTAGATACAGCTGCATAAGCACCACTCTACTGTACTTTTAACCATAGAGTTGCCACATGGATTACTTTCAAAGACACCGTTGTTAGGTGCACCACATCAAAAAACTTTCATATGAGGCATTACACAAGAAAATGACAAGCCATCGATTATATTGTTTAGATATGAGGATTTGCTGGCGTCTACCTGGAGTTCCTGGGATCCGTGTGAGCTTGACGAGATTCTCAGCCTTGCGGATCATCACCTTGATGCGCTGGGCAAGCGTCTGGTACTGCAGCAGGATAAACAGTTGTCCCAAAAGCCGCGGGACACACACCGAGCTCTTCCTGTGACCCAACGTCTCCTGAGAACTAACGCTCTAATGGTGAGAGGGACGAGAAAACCAGGAGATGAAGAATACATGCGAGAGAGTTAGCAAAGAGCGGAAAAGTCTTCTTTCACTCAGCAGATGTTTTCTTCATCCTTTACGAGGCTGGGAATGAAATGACACTTTAAGACACATGCTCATTAATATGTTTCTATAATCCTGTCAGTGAATGAGTCGACCAAGACAGTGATACTGCCAAAACCTGTTTTACTTCTCCATTAAAGAGATTCACCATTAATCACAGTCTGACAAAGTAAAGGAACAGGAGCAGAACAGAAACAAAATGATTCAGTTTTTCTTCATCTGATGGATATTTCAACATATAATCAGTTTGTATTCCTTCCTGGGGAGTTCAGGCTGGGCTAAATCAGTATCATATTTTCAGTCACTTAAAATTAATCTGTGATATAGAAAATCATTAGATTTTGTTGCCAATTTGACGTCTGATCCTAAAATAATGCACATGTTCATGCAGTAAGGCACTTTGACTAAAAGTAATAGCTAATGTGTAGGTTTGATGGTAATTTCCATCCGATTTCATGTCAGATCTCATTAGCTTGCGTTGTTTAGGGTCCTGTGAGTCATGTTCTGCTGTCAGCTGGCTGACTGTTAGCCCGCCAGCGGTTCACTGAGGCCGGTCAGCAGAGTGTGAATGCAATTTCACCCAACAAGTGAGTTTTGGTTCACTGTCTCTGTCACTAGCACTTTGCCTCAGAGGCTGTCACTCACACTTAAACTGCCTTTTTATTCTGCACACACACACGTCAAACAACAGTTTCCTGCTGCCACTGGTCACTTATAGGCTGTGTAGAGGAAGGTTCCTCAAATTTTGGACTCAATTCCACAGTCCCCGATTTGCAACGCAGAAACGGTTCAGTCATTTGTACATTACATCTTTCTTATATTAAAAATGGTGATTTGGTATGACGCAAACGACAATGTCGTTTTTTTAAGAAATGCATTTTCCCTCGTAAATAGATTTTTGCTCTTACATTAATAAACATGGAGGAAAGCTGTGTTATAATACTCTTCACGTCATTATTCAATATTCATATTCAATATTCTTCACTTTCATTGTCTTTTTACTTTTTCTTTACTGCTTTGTGATTTTGGGCTCTTATTTGCAATGAGGCTGGATTAATTTGTGATTCTATTATTGTTTGGTAACTTCATTCTACATACGGTAAGGGTTACATAACAGACCACAACAAACTGATTATATGAGTCATCCATTGAGCTCCAAAGTATCTCAGAAGAGACGTGTTCCTACGTGTATGGTTTTACTTCATTTAGCCTTTCTTTATGCAGGAATGTTGTTTATCAACTGTCCTCCTAGACTTTGGATGTAATGTTATTTACAGTTTACACTAGTTTCACATTTTTTTTATTTTTTTTTCATATAATATAAATCGTTTAGAAGACTGCTTCCTGTCAGATTTGTTAGTATTTTCAAAATACATCATAACATCTAATTATTAATGACTTGGTAACTTAAATGTCCAAGTTGCTTGCAATATTTATCTTGGATTAGGGATATAGGTCATCCAATCCTGCATTCTAGAAATGTACCATTTCCATAGTGTTAACTTGTTTACCTACTGCACTGCAATGTGGAGTCCCACAACAACGTGTGGGGTGGATGATAAAATGAAGGACTTTAACACTGGCAAGCAAACTCCCCACTCAGGAATCACATACAGAATCATTTGTTAGGAATAAATAGTAGTTTTGCTCAAATGTAACACCATCAACGTACGGTCACCATAAGCATTTACTGGGTATCAACAATTATGCAACTTGCCAGATTGGTTACATTTCCTCATCGTGTTAACAGGAAATTTAATTAAATTATCTATATATCCGTTTCATTTCTAGAACCAGTGAATAAAATTAAACATCCAACATAAACACCTCTTAGGTTAGCAATAACAGCTGGATACTATAGGGTGGAGAAAATGTTTTATTTTTCTATAAGCCATGGGCATATACATTCAGCCCACAAGCTGAAATAAGTCAATTTAATGCTAAAGCCCTCCACAAAATAGTGTCGAGCTGAAGTAAATGAGTGACGCAGGAACATTTGTCAGGAAAGAGAGACCTGGAAAATTATCTCAATTATAGCTTAGGGACCAAAAACAAAAATACATGAACATTTAGCAGGTACAGTCTAGTGGTATTTCTATAATCCTCTGCTTTTAAAGGTTGGTGGAGCAATAGATAAAAAAAATGTTTATAGGCAAAGTATGATAATAATATTTTGGATTTACTACAAATGACTTTGACCCAGTTCTTTTATCAGTTTACATGACTTGAAGATTTCATATCTACATTCTCAACATTATTCACCTGCGTATTGCCTGATAGTAAGCTGGGCCACATGTCAGAGACGATGTAAAAAACAGTCAGCATGGTCAGAAAGCTAAAAAACTTGCTGATCATCCTGACAATCAATAGCAGCCCTGACGTGGTCAAGCTCCTCTTGTGCTTAATTCCACAGTCCTCAAATTGCTGCCATGTCATGCCTTCTGACGCATCCAAACAAGTAGTGTAGTGCAGACGAATAATCATCAATACTGGTCCCATTACAATGATTAAAAAACCTGGTGTTATACTATAAATCCAGGAGGTGCCTGTGTTAACTGCACAGCTTCACTATACTTATCCACTCTATCCAGATCACTGAGCAGCAATGCTCTTTCACAACAACGTCCAGCTCCACATCCACACAATTACACACACTGACACCTGAAAGCCACTGTTTTTGAGGAACAGGAAGGTGATGGTGTGTGTGTGTGTGTGAGAGAGAGAGAGAGAGAGAGAGAGCGAGAGACGTAGGTAAGAACACGTGGTTCAAATTTTCACATACTGTATCTGTAAAATGGGAGAAATGATACTGGCCTATGTATCAAGCACAAAGTGTGTCTCATTTGGCAAAAGAGTTGATCAGAGTGATTCACTGAATAATGCCCAGAGGACCCCCTCCCTTCAAAAGCCTGCTATTAATGCCCTCTGGCAGTGTTTCAGTGGAGCTGCAGAGGGCAAGGCGTGGGCATGCTGCCAATTTGCTGCACTCTGCTTGTTTGCTCTGCAGTCACTAACAACAATGTCACCATGACTAACAACAGCGGAAAACTGGCTAATGGGTGAGCTGATTAGAAGCTACATTCCTTCATGGATAAAATATGATATGTACTATTTATAGGCCTGCATGCATAGTTTTTCTAACCATTAAATCAGTAAAAATGCAGACTCTATTAAATAGATTTTTCAAAGAAATAACATATATTGTGCTTCAAGTCAGACAGACTCATTGCAAAGTGAACACTAGTCATTGGCTTGAAATGGAGCTACAATTCCAACCACCCATCCTTAGAAACACCCAAATCAACACTGACAGAGAAACAGAAAACCCGTAGTCCACTCTGCATTAATGTGAACATGAGATTTGGATGGGCACAGCCACCTGAAATACTCAAGGACCTGAACCAATTCATACCAGGTCTCAAGTACACTCGTTTTGTTACACTTTGTTTCCAGACTTAAATTACCATGGCTCCACGTTCCACGTCCGGAAAGAGTCTCCCGAACAATAGGCTGCATTAAAATATAAAGATGCTGAGAACCAATCAAAACGCAGCTAATTACTTTATTTGAATTTGTCGCCTCGTGTTAAAAATTGCTTCTAAAGACTACAGACTTCTACAGACTTAAGCCTTAGCCTAAAGACCAGAAACAGATGCATTTACTGTAAGATAACTAGCTACTATGTGGAGCTTCACATATACAGACATCAGAGGTGTAGCAAGAAAGCTAAAGATACACTTTATTAATTAAATTGTTGTGGACTTGGACTTGTGGCCAGGATGAACCGTGAATCAAACCACTGACCCTGTGGCTCATAGATAACAGCTTAACCCAGTGTTTTGACTGCGTGTCTGTTTTATACCTTAACTGTAATGCATACAGCAATAGAATAAGTGAATGCAATCATGATATACCTTTTTCAGCTTGCTTTTAATGGGACTGAGCTGCCTGATGTACGTAGCTGTGGTGTCAGGCTCCCAATCCATCTGCTCACAGGGAAGCTCCACAACCCCCAGTGCAGCCTCTCTCAGGCCTGAGAAGTCCCTGCTGTAGACATCCAGTCTCAAGGTGCAGGTGCGCAGCTCTTCCCCAGAGCCCACCTGCAGTACAAAGCTCTGACTGTGGAGATCTGGGCTGAGGCTGCGGCGTCGAGAAGAGATCTGCTGAGGACTGGGACAGAGTGGAGGAAGGCTGGCCCGGACAAACACCCCACTGCGCTTCCGACTGGCCCCTGAGAGCCCCAGGACGTTGACTACCAGGGTGCCATGGACAGAGGAGAAGAGCAGGGAGAAGTGCAGGAGAGGAGCAGGCTTTGAGGGGATGGAGAGAGTGTTAGAGCCATACTTTGACAGACAGGGATCCACCTGCTGGATGGGAGCTTTGGCAGCTGCAGCAGTCAGTCGACTGCTCTCGCTGTAAAGAAAACTTTCACCACTCACTGTGCTGCGCCGACCCATTGCCCGGCGGGACTTGGACACCAGGCTCAGCTTGGTGAGGGAGGGCAAAGAGGCTCTGCCATGAATTTGAGATTTACTGGGTGAGCAGGGAACAGCTGGAGTGCTGAGGCGCCGCATTGGGAAAGCAGACCGAGGAGACGGCAGCAGCTCGGCTGATCTCGCTGGGCTGGCATCAAACGGCAAAGCTGTGATGCCATCCTCAGAGGGAGAATAGCTGCTTTTAGAGGAAGGAAATTCCAGCACGTCTCCATCCAGCTCCTCATACTGCTGCTTGACAGGCTGCGTACACAGAGAGGGAGTTAATGTCACTGTCACCTTCTCAGCAGGATGAGGAGATGAGAAAACTGCCTCCTTGTCCTCTGATGAAGCACTCTTCCTTCTGCGACAGCAAAGGATGCAACCAAGAACCAGACAGTAGCAGAACACAGCCAGGCCTACAGCCAGCAGGATCTGTAGGTGAACTAGACAGAGACACATTCAGGGTTTAACGTTGTGTAAGTGGGATTAATTAGAAACATGAGAAAGTGAAATGAAGTGAATCTGTGAGTAATCAATTGTGAGAATGAAATAGAATGAAAAAACAAAAACTAGATGAGTTAGAATAAGACCAGAAATATAAGTTTGCAAATTGTGAGTGTGTGTGAGTCTGCTATTTAGTACATCCATATATTCAGATGGTTACATATGTGCACAACGATTTTAATCACTTAAATATGATTTGCTTAATCCTCTGCTTTTACACTTACTTTTCTACACATCACTAACTAAAAATCCTTCACGTCTTTTATTCGGGTTGAACTGAAATTAAAGTTAACATACTGTATTTAATACCTTATAAAAAGATTTTGAATACAATTTCAGAATAAATGTCTTTGGGTATCATCACCTGCATAAAATCATGACGGAGCTGCCAGAGCTACTGATGTTTAAGCTGTTAAAGCTGAGGCCTGATGCTCATTTAACGTCAGATGAGGGCGTGTTGGGATGAGTCATGCATCAGACACACTGGAGGATGGTGGTGAAAATAAGGTTGGAAAGCTTCAGCTCAGGACCAATAAAAGGTAAAGAGACAGTGATGAGGACAAAACTGGGAAATCAAACTGGTTTTGTTATTATGTAAAACCATAAAATCCCTCATGGAAGGAAGTAATGCTATTATTTTCTCTCATAAACTAGCCTAAAATATACTAGTTTAGGAGCACCGTATGTTTGTTATCACAATATTTGTTTAATCGGGTGTCAGACAGTGCCTGAGGTGAATCCTTATAAAGATTAGATCACTATCAAAGTAAGTGAGTGCTAAGTGTTGGTGTGGATCCATCTCAGCCCCATCAAAGAGCCTGTCCAGCAGCAGGCAGCTCCTCAGACAGCCTCCATTAAGAGATGAAAAGTCCTGAGTGGCTGAATGCTGCAGTGGTGTTAGAAAATAAGGCACGGCATGGATGGGATCACTCTAAAATATGACTCAGGCTGAACAACCAGTGAACACCATCAAATGAGGTAATGGTGAAATCTGAGCTGTGCAGATTCAGCATTTAATGCAGACGTTTTACTCCTAAAGTAAGTGTCTGTGTGTGTGCTGTATATAGCAAAATGAAAAACTAATAACAAAATTGTACAGTTTGAAAACAGTTTCTAATCTTTAGAGTGCTTTCTGCACTAATCTTGTTTATTTGTCTGTAAAACTCTTGATTTGTATTCCTACAAAGTTATCTAAAGCAAATAGAAACAGGGACACCTTCCCAACCAGTTGCAGCCTCCACAGTTCATGCCACAGTTTGAATAAACCCCCTTTCTTTAAACTGCCTCCTAGACTTTGTCCTCAGCTCATATGCACAACTGAGTTTAGTTTAACAGAAGAAATTATATTAGCTGAGTTTTTATTTATTATTATTATTATAGAATCTGCACCATTTGCGTATTTTTCTCTCTGTCGGATGTTCATGAAGCTACAAATTTAACAAAAGCACGAACACAGACACTGCAGATTTAACAAAATGAGCAAAAGTAAGAAACACACAAATTAGAAGAAAAAAAAACACTGAAAGCGTCCTACCTCCGAGAGTGTACTGCGACATGTTTCCACACAGTTTGATATGAGTCAGTGTGTGGAGTCAGTGTGAGCGCTGCTTATGAGCGCGCTCCATCTCCAGTGCGCAGGGACCTGAAGCCTCCAGCCAATAGCTTCACCGGGTGACTGAGCCTTTATTTCAGTGGCAGTGATTGTGCAGAAAGGTTCCACTGCCCTATGAAAACCAGCTCAGACTACAGTGCTGCCGCTTACCGTCGTTTTACCACAGTAATTAAGCCTGCGGGGCCTGTATGTCTTATAAGAGACGCATGATGGTCACAGCGCAGAAATACAAAACAACTGCCACTGCTTATTGACACAAATACATATAAAACGTATCTTTCTTGCAGCACAGCAGCACTCATGGCATGTCATGCACACAGTCAAAGTCAGGCATTGTTGTCGTCGTGTTAGCTGCTGTCCAGTGTCATAACAAACTGACTTGACTTGCATATAGATTCAGGCAAAAGTAAGGGACTGCACAAAAATTATTAGGTTGAAGGTGGCAGAAAAGCAAGATCCTCCAAGAGCCAGTTGTAACAATTTAGCAATTTTCTCCCTCAATTTGCTGATCCCACTTCTTCTCATTGTTTGTTCTGAACCAACTGCTAAAATAGTCCAAAGTTAAATAGTTCAAAGCTTGATTTTAACATTTACCTATTTAACTTTAACTTAGAGCAAATTCATCACAATGTTTGGATCCTGTCAATTCACAACGCATCAGTGTTCAAAAGTACCTAAACAACTTTTAAATTAGATGTGATGATAGCAGACTGAATAGGCACATTAATACATATTATTAAGTTAAGCAATCATCATAAACAATTTATGCACTGAGCTCTATACTCGTCATTATGTAATATTATTAATAATTAATTTGGAAGAAATCTGTTTTTTAGACATTTGTGTGAGAAAATGATCACTAAGACAATAATTTTCATACAATCCCTAAGTAATCTCTTCATTACACATGAATTGTGGCAAAAATCAATGAGTCAAAAACGGATGGAACTTTTTTCATTAAAGACGAAATCTAAAATCACTGTTGCTGAGTCAAATTACTTGAAGAAAAAAACATGTATGACCACTAGAGGGCAGACAGTCAACTTAAAACTAACTGCAACCCTGGAAACCTGATCACACTCAGTCAAGTCATATTTTTATTTCTCAATTGCAACTATGTTTTTAGTTTGTCATGTGCTGTTCATTGCTTTGTCGTACTTTCCTTTAGATATACAGCAAGTGTGTTTCGGTTTTGTTTGTTTTCCCACAGTACTTTTAAGGCCCAGTTTTACCGTATTATGTTTAACTCAGGGTTATAAACTGATGACCAGAGCAGTGTTTTAAACTTCGTCCGGTCTGAGAATATTTTTAACTGACTCCAGGTAGCCAATAAGAAACAAGAACTATCTGTGATCATCATAATGTGCTTCATGTGTAGACCTTCCACATGCTTTTAAATAACTTTTTTTTCTCAACTGTTTATCAGAAAGATGATTCTAAAAAAACTCATAAAGACCACAGAAACATGCTCAGTGCACAGTGTGACACTTACAATCACTCAGAAGCAGATTAAACTGAGGGGCCTGGACTGATTCTGTTGGGGTCCAGTGCAGAGCAGAAGCTAGTCGTCTTTCTCATTTGCCTTTACAGAGCAGTTATGCACAGGTTGGAGAATTGTGCACTGTTTAAATGACAAATAAATGACAAATTAAAGCTTTGTGTTCATTTGAATGGTGACAAAATGAGCCACTTATGTTGATGCCTGTGTACAAAGTTATACAAAGTGTAAATAGGAAAAGAAAGACGAAATGTGGCACATTTAATTGCTGCAGCATACCTGTAGTTTATTCAGAAGTGATTTAAAAGTTAAGGTAAGTGTAATGCGAAAATATGTGTATATACAGTATATACACTACTCACAAAAAGTTAGGGATATTCGGCTTTCAGGTGAAATTTCAGGATGAACCTAAAATGCACTATAA
>JAUMHL010000018.1:23942571-23974242 GCA_032362345.1 Sandelia bainsii
CCCCGACAACAGAGCTCCTAGGATCACTGGGACACGCAAACCCCTCCACCACGATAAGGTGGCGGTTCAAGGAGGGGCAAATTAATCATTACATTTAAATGATGTAGAGAATGGAGTATTTGATATGTCACTTTACTGGAGGGTGCACAAATGTGTTAAACAAAAACAACATGTCACAAGTTCACAGCTCGTTATGAGCTAATCCTCCCCTACTGATTCACTAACAGGCTTATAGTATCTCCCAGTCTGAACTTATTATTATCAAGATGTCGTCACAGTTATACAGAGGCGCACTGAAGAATCTTATCACTTTTAGATTTAAGACTTCAGTGGACAAAATCATTTTTTTATACACTGCCGCAAATCTGTGGAACAGTTTCCTCAGAACATTTAAAGAACACAGTCGACTGAGAGAGGTTTGACCTTCTTGCTGTGTCTTTGTTTATATAGTTAAGTGTTGAGTTTGTGTGTTGTACATTTGTGTTTTTCACCTGTCTTGTCTGCTTTAACCTCTGTCATCTCTCTTTCTTAAACCTTCAAGAGGGCCACAATGAAAATACGCTTTAAGGTTTATTGTTTATTTACAATGACAATTGTGACTGGATGGCAGGATTGTAGTATTGTAATAACTTTTAGTGATGTCAGATAAATCTATCAGTCCGTCTTAAGCCTTTAATTCAGGGTTATTTAGGAACCACTCATTAACAATTCATTAATTATTGTTCCTCATTCTTTCTTAGGTTACAGTAACTGCTCGTGTTTTACCTGAAACAGAAAATGCAATTGAAACAGTGATTGAAAGCACCTTTTTTTTTAGCAAGCGTGTTACAAAATAATCAACCTCTCAATTGTCAGGCATGTAAAGACACAGACAAAGCGTGTGTCTGGAATGTCCTTGTTGCGTGTGGGATTGACCCAGTTGCGGAGTGAGCCACAACGGGTTAGAAGACACACGCCGTTTGCTGTTGTAACACCCGGAGCGCTGAAAGTGGAGTCGGCGTTACCGATTAACCGGCCGACTAGACGACAAATAAGACTTGCGACTGATGCTCTCTTTATAAGTCTAGAAACCAAACCAAAGTTGTCAGTATTGTTCTTTTCTGCACCGTATAAGACATTCTGTATCACTGCACAGTTTACATGAACGGAGACCACAAAGACAGTCTCAATAAAATCAACTTTCTTGTCATTTTTTATTTAATGTACAAGTAAATGATTATACTTGCAGTCTTTATGTTTAATTTTATTGTACACTGTACATGTTTAGTCTTATGTGGGTTTAGGCTATAAAAAGCTATTTAAAGACTTAGATGGTGGTACATAAAAAGTATTATTATAGTTAATGTAGTTCATCCTGAGGGGTACCTGAGTCCATCAAAGACTAGTTGAGACATTTCTCTTAAAATAACAAGTTGAATCCTCATGGTTGCACTTGAGAAGAAGTGAACTGATCACTAGAGTCATTAGTATTCACCCAGTGCACAGGCCTTGTTCACATTTCATTTCTTTTATTGTAGATGCTGCAGTCAAAAGGCTACCTTTACCTGCACACCGTGCACCTGTGCGGATTTTCCTGGAAGAACAGCCGGACACAGTCACAGCTGCTGGACAATCAAGTCTGAATTCATTCGACTTTCAAGACACCATGAAGGTGCTAAATCCTGTTACAACACCAAAACAAGTCACTGAATTGCAACATTAAATGTATTGAAATAATATTTTCTTACATGGAGCAAAGTAATAGTTTTACAATATTTCTCTACTCAGACTCCAGTGGAAAAGACGGTGGTGTGGAACGGATGCGTGGACAATAAAAACGTGAGATATCATTATTGTTTTTTAAATATTTATGTAGGTTGCATGTGATTGTGACTGATTGTTGACTCCTGAAATGCATGTCGTTTAGGGTTGCAACTATAACATTACTGTGATCCATAAGATGGAGGAGACCAACCACACGTTTCTGTGTGGAACTAATGGCATGAAGACATTGTGCTGTGACATGGTAGGACACTGCAAATACAGGATGTGTTACTGAGAATGGTGGTGGGGTTTCTTTGCGTCATGATGACCAGCCACTTCTCCTTCGCTTTATCTGAAACAACGAAGTGATGCTGTTTCAAGAAATGTAAACGAAACATAACACTCCTTCCTTCTCATAGTTGTTACCAGATCTATGTAACTGTATTACTGTGGGTATGCAATCAATCAGCAAATGCATAAACTGTTGTGGACTGAGTATCATGGATCATTAAGATCATTTGTGCTACCAGTGATAGAGAATCACAGGGGTATTTTAAGACATTCTGTGTTTTTTTGTAGAGTTTATCAGACCAGACTTCCATGTGCAATTCCTCTGAAAAAACAACGACCATACAAGATAGCATAAATGGACTGAAGATAAAGGAAGGTGAACCGTCTGCCCTTGTGGGTGAGTTCTAGTACATGCAAGATTTTAATTTAATTAATTAATTCTCAAGGATTAATTTATCTTTCTTTCATCTCTGCTCCTTCCCTGTCCTTCCAACCTGCTTTATTCACCTCAGCACTTTCTAATTATTTCTTCTTCTCCTTTGCTGCTTGTCCTGTACAGACACAGCAGGTCTCACACACAGCGGTTGTCTAACAGGACACATTATTTACATCATTCTGAGATGAGAATGTGTAATAGTCTGTTCTGTGTTTCCAGAGTCAGCAGGAGGTGCAGACCTCTATGTCGCATACTCTGGATCTCAAGAGTACGTTGGTATCCACAAGTTTGGGGAAAACAGAGTTAGACCAGCAAACCATGATAAAGGTATTTACAAGGAGATAAATCGGTTTTCTGTAAGCACCTGAGAAGTCACTCTACCTGAACAGTGTTGCCTTAAATGTTCATTATAGTTACTTTGGTTTTCTGGCTTTAGAGCAGCACTATGTGAGTTTGATACCCATCAGACAGGGAGGCAGCCCCAACCAGGACAAAGTTTATGCCTTCTATAAGGAGAAAAACAGAGACACAAAACTGGACGGTGAAATGTGGCTCCCCTTTGTGACCCGCGTTTGTATGGTAAGGTCATACGACAAACGTAATAGGTGCTATGTATGAATAAAACTTTGTAGCATCAGATAATCTGCAGTACCTATAGTAAAAAACACATCCAATGCACAAACTATTATTTTCAGATATATTATTAAGAAGTGATTGATCCTTTGGCTGTGCCTTGCTTCTAGGCAGATGTTGGTGGTCCCAAGAACAACCTGCAGTTTAGCTGGACATCCCAGATGAATGCCAGGCTCTTCTGCGGAGACCCGGACCGCAGACAGTATTTCTCAGAACTGGTTGATGTGGCCACTGTGCAAGCAGAATGGTGGCAGGATACCAGGGTTTACGCGCTCTTCAAAAATGAATGGTAGGACTCCCATGATCAATAATGAATTGAAGAAAGGGCTTAAAGAATTATTTTAAAGATTAGAAATTTATAGCTTATGAGCTTGAATCAAGTTGAGAAATTATTTTAAGTTACACGAAGTTCAGGATAAATTCTTACAGTAATCACTAAATCAAATGTTGTACCATTACTTTGAAGTCTACGTTCTTTCTCTCTCATTGGCTCGAACACACAAACTATTTTCGCTTACTCTCTGTTATGGGGCCAAGTCTGAACTTTTTCTAAACTGAGCGCCTTTGCTCAGCTGTCTGTCACAGTATTTTTGACCAGCTTTGCTAAATTCTTGACTGACTTTACAACACTTTCTCGTTGCTGCAGACGTGTCTGTGTAGACCCGCTGACTTCTCTGTCTCTCTGCAGGGGTATGAGTGCTGTGTGTGTCTACACCATGGTGGATATTGACAACATATTTGCAACTTCCCCATTTAAAGTTTCCAGCAATGAAAACAAGAACAGAGAGAGAATGGTATGTGTTATTCAAGCTGAAAACCAACTTGGCAATTTTAAAACCTTGGTTTTAAAGTCAGCATGTAGCACTGCTTATTTTAGGCTGCTTTCAAAAATTCTCATTTTAAAACAAGGGAGAATTTAGCTCCCATATGCAGTTTGGGGTTAGGGTTAGGTACATTTGAAAGCTAACTAGAGTTGATAAAATCTGCCCACAACAGCTGTCATTTCAGATGATTCAACTAATTGTTGCCAGATAGAAATGAGAAACCTGCTCGTGTCCAAATCTGTCAAATGTGCTACAGTTATTACTGCAAAGTGCATAATGTGCTTTTGAGGTAGAGAAAGCTTGAGAACTGTTGCAGTGGTAACTACGGGGGGGTTAGGGCTTAATGAACACTCTTTTATTTCCTTTTAGTGTGTTGTGGACAGCAAAAAGATTTCTTTAGAAAACCTGAGAAAAATCGAGCAGACTTCAGAGATGGAGCAATGGGTCCGACCTGAGGGCAACTCTGGGCCGCTCCTCTTTAATCACCGGAACTACACTCACATCTACGTTGACAGTTCCCAGCACAAAAGAAACAATGACCACACAGTTCTGTTTCTGTCTCTAAGTGAGTAAGACAGCAACATCAAGGAAGAGAAATTGAAATCACTCCTATGGGTCAGCAGTTTTTTTATGTGAACTTATGACTTGACTTTGCATTTGGTGACCACTTATAAAACATCACTGACATTTCTTTATAGAATCTAATAAGAAGATTCAACTAAAATCCAATAACAATAACAAATAATTATTAGTGAATAGAACAATATGAAGTTTGACGGTCCATAGTGTGAAAAGTGTTGTAGCTCTGTTTACATTTTTATTGTCGTTGTTAAAGATGGTTATTGTGGTTTTTGTCATGGAGGTTTTTAGTCTGTTTTTTGAAGAGGTGTGTCAGTGGTGAAAGGGGTTGGTCATGATCTTATCCACTCTCTTCCTGACCCGGGAGGCAGAGATGTCTGTGAGGGAGGGGCGTGGTAGCGCAGTGGTTTTCTCTGCACACTGCACAACATGCTGCATGATCGCTTGGAGTGCTATGATGCAGAGCCAAACCATAGAGTCATGAGTTAGACAATGCAGCAATGCATGTGTAGTACTAAACCTTCTCAGCTGCATAAATGATAAGCTGTGCTGGGCCTCAGTCAAAACAGCAAAGAGATACAGTATGTACAGTAGAACATTATTTTCAGTTCTGTTTTTATTGCAAAGGCTGAAGTAGTAAAAATAAAGCAGGATGTGAAAGTTTACATGAAATCTATGTTGCAGCTGTTAGAGTCATGCTGCTCTTTATTTAGATTTTGTGACCCAGATGAAGTCAACCTGTTCCAAATCATAAATGCTATGTCATATATGTTACTTTTCCTCAATACACTGTCTCATATGTATTAGTATTTTTTTCTATGAAGTAATACTGTTTCAAACGTATCCCTTTGTTAGGCTTTACTGGACGAGTCATAAAAGGTATTTTATGAGAGTGTGGTGATGTGATCTGTTTAAACAAGTTTAAGTCACCCGCCTTCTTCCTGCTTCTGCTTTTACACAGATGATGGGGGGATTCACAAAGTGATGCACAAAAAACATCAAACCTTAGTCATTGCTGAGTACCGTCCTTTCAACCACCAAGCCCACATCTTCAGCATGATCCTTCACCCCTCCTCTGTGAGTAACATACTACTGCCTACACAACTATTTTCACCTCCAACACACAAGGGTGGGAGAATGGAAGATTATTTATATGGCAAATATGGTCGTAGTGGGTGAAATGGTACACTACTTTCACCTTTGGATAAAGTTCAAACTTTTTTTCCAGACTATTGGTCAGTTAAAAACATATGTGTTGTGTATTGCAGAGGAAGCTGTATGTGAGCTCTGGAAGTGAAATGGTCCAACTGGATGTGGAAAACTGTGCCCATTATGGAGACAGATGTGAGGAGTGTGTCTTATCCAGAGATCCTTACTGTGGCTGGAATGGCACCCACTGCACCCCTCAGAGACAGTAAGACCACACCACCACCTTGATGTGCCTTGTACATTTGTTTGCATTAATGTTTGTTAGCTAGCAGTCTTCTTCAATCACAGTGCTACTTGTGGTCAAAACCTCCACTACATACCTTTATACACAGATACAACGCCACAGTATCATCCAAGCTCGCCACGTAGCATGGGCACGGCGTTTCATATTAAGTCACTTGTTAAATGTTGTTAGTGTTGTGTCATTAGACTTATTGTGTAACCTTACAAAATTTGTGACAGCTGATTCACCGCAAACCAAGCCTGCTCAAGAGTTCACTTCCAGTATGGAGCAACTCATATGATAAATTAGGATGCCAAAATATTTCAACACTCAATTGATAACTACATGTCTCAGAATTGCTGTTGGTCTGCTTGTAAATGTTTATTTTCTACACAGCACCAGCGTTCTAAAAAACTCTTCTTTAGTACCACCAGGCTATCTTTAAACACCTCAGTGACCTTAATTCTACAGCTGGCAGCAGTTTCAGCCAAACTATAAACAAGTTTTACACTCTTTTGGCAGGAAACATGAGTAATGATAATCAAGCAAAACTGAAATGTGGAAGACTTGATCACTGCCAATCACTTTCAGTTTTGTACATTGTAAAATCTGCATTTAAACCTGTTTATGACGGGTTTCCCCAAAACAAATGGTCACACCAGAGCTATGATTTCTCTTCTCACTTTACGGTTAGCATCAAACAAACAAACCACAATAAATCTAACAGTTCAATTTTAAAATAAAAACAACAAAGTTTGTAGCTTGTTGTGTGGCAATGAGACGTGTGATCTAAGTTCATCTGATGTGATACTGATCTAAAGTGTCATGAGTTTTAGCTGCAGAATAAGTCACTTGACTGAACTGGTTTGCCTTATGCAAGGCTTACTGTTTGTTGTTAGTGGAAAGTCCAGCAACACAGAACTGCCATTGTTAGAAAAATGTTATTATAACAAAGTATCTCATTATAATATGATGGGTTTTTTTAATTGATAAAACTGTACATTTATAAAATATGAGATTTTTTTCACATTACAACTTTTATCTATTAGGACCTCATACTCTCTCGAGGAACTAAAAATACATATGTGTCCTATAATAATAGTGTATGCATGTTTTCATTATGGACAATATTTTTATGAAAACAACTTATACTTACTGTCATTTTTTCTCATGTACTAGCTCTGTGTTTCTAGATTAAGAACTTTTCCAGTGAAGTCTATAAATAGAAAGTGTTTTTTTAATTTGTGGTGGTGATGTGTGTGTGTATGTAACCTTTGTCACTACCACTTCGTGCTTGTATACGGAAACACAACCACCACCCCCACACTGACACAGTCACACATGTTAACACCTAAAGTCACACATCTGTGTGCGGTTCTGAGGAAAAAAACATGTATACACAAATTTGGTGATGTGCTTGATGACTGATCACTGAGGTGAAACAAAAAATGTATCAATGCATGTGTCGTTTTTCACTCATAGTCTCTACATGGGAGGAAATGATAGTCAAGTAACAGTGTGAATGATATAATATGTGCAGATTACTCCAACTGTTGAATTATTTCAGGTTACTGGATTTGTCTGGATTGCCTTTTGTTTCATTAAACAATAGACACAGTCACGTAGAAGTGAAGTATTAATGGAATTTTACGTATAGTGATGTTACATATATATTAATCATGTTACCAAATGCAAATACTCTTTTCTACTTACAGATATATGAGGTTATTTCTCCAGATAGTATTACCAGTAGAAATTAAACAGAGAAGCTTAGGAGCCCAGAAGAAGGGCAGATTTAAATGTTAGTCGTACTTGCATTGGCTGATAACACAACTCACAGTTTTCTTTAATGTAACCATAAGATTTGTCTAACTGAGATACCCTGTCTTTTGACAGTGACACAATGCAGAATGTGACCGCAGGGAATTATACCATCTGCCCTCAAGCCGTTGGAAAAGGTATGAGAATACTGTGTGTATATTATATTTCTTCCACATCAAATATTAGTCTGCAGCGATATAATATGCTAATTTCGATATGAACTCAACTTATGTCTCACTTTCAGCAACAAATAGCACAGTAAAAAGATGGTGTCAGATTTGCTATTGATCTGTACTCTGTCAATTTCCTGAAACTGAGGGTAATTCTTCCTTTCTCCAGAAGTAATACTAGCACATTAGATTGCATCTACACACTAATATTAATCCAATATAAAACCGTTATGTTTACCCATCTTTCTTTTGAGTAAGAACTGATATCACTTTGTTTTGCCAAAATGATTCTCTGAAGCATGTACTGACAGTCAGCTTCTCATGTTATGGTTCACACAACACACAGGAGAGAAGATGTGTATACTGGTACAGCACTCATTCAAATCATCATCATAGGCAAACAATGTGCAAATAACGATTAATCAAATGAACATGTAAAATATCTTTAGACCGAACTATAGCAATTAGACCGAATTTTACTAAAAGAATTGCATGGTAGACAAAGAAGTAACAAAGTTCATTTTTAGTGTGTGAGTGGTGTATGCGTACGTTCATAAGGCCTGAACAAGGCTGCCAACTAAACACTATATTCGAATTTCACTGTAATAACAAAAAGGTTTCTCTTCAGAGTATCTCTAAATCATAGGAATGGATTAATTTAAATGGTCTTTGTATTTTTGTCATAAAAGTAGTTATAGCCTAGTAACAAAATGTGTCTGTTGATAATACTAATTTGAAGTCTTACCATGCTTCACATGTTATGGGCAACTTGCAGAAGAAGAAGTTGCGCTGCAAGCAATGTGGTTTTAGCCCTGACACACCGTATCACTGCACATGTGACATTTGATCTGTGGTACAGCAACTATGTTAAAGCTAAACAGACATATTGTCTTCTTGTTCTCAGCATTTAGATATTCCACTAGTGGACATGCAGATAAGGGTGTGGAGAGTATCACGCTCCCTGTAGAGTCCAAGTATTTCTTCCAGTGCCCAGTCTCTTCCCATCATGCTCGCTACACCTGGCATCACGGTGGCAGCTCCACATCCTGCAGCCCAAAAGAGCAGCACTGCCTATATCTGATCAACAGTATGGGTCCTGAGCAGGAGGGAACCTACAAGTGTGTGTCAGAGGAGATGGGCTACACAAAAGTCCTGGCACAGTACAAACTACAGATGAACAAGGCAGCGGGTCGATTATCAAGCCCGCTGGTCTGGGTTTGTCTGATGGCTGTTCTGATTAAGAGTTTGTACTGTTAGTCCTGTTACATGATATGAATGAAATGCGGATGATTGACAATACTGATATTGCCCTTAATTTTCTTACAAATTGTGACCATGACTCTTAATTATAATCAGTTTGCTTAACTGCCCTAATTATTCCAGAGCACTTTTGGGAAGTTTGCCGTTTAGCCATGCCAACAATCAGTCCTACTGATTATAGAAATTATGTTTTATATTGTATAATAATGTTATAATAATTCCATTCTCAGCACACAAGTAGATTTAGCTGATCCCATTAACAAACAGTTACAGAGGATTAAAAAAAAGTGACGACATCTTGTTTTGTCTGACACCAGAAAATACAAAAGTGAAAAGTGAATAAATGTATAGGGTGGTCAAACAAATCAAGCAAGAGAAATAGATGTACACACGACAGGAAGGTTGTGAGATTATTTCAAATGCAATGTAGTAATAATGAAATGTACTTTTAAGTACAAATGAGGTAAGGGTGCAACATGCAGGAAATCTGTGTTGCCTGAGACCTGTTTCCTTTACTGTGAAATTCTGTAACAATAGATGTACTTAACTTGCTGCAGTTTCCACTCTTCATACTACCTCATGCTTACTTCTGTTATGACAGTGTTGTTTCTCCATTGTGTGAAAAACTGCTGAAATGTAAGTGCAAAGTTGAGAAATCCTATTACTTTAGCCATAGTTATTCTAGTGAAGTGTGAGCTAAGTAGAAGCAGCAGCACCGTGTTGCAAAATGTTTTGTGTTACACAATTAAGTTAATATGTCAGCTAAAACAAAATGCTTGTATTTTCTAACTTTGATGGTTTCACTTACATTAGATCCAGACTTTTAGCACTTTATTTTTGTATGTTTTGTATATGATAAAATGTCTTTAAAAAGTCTCTGTAATGTTTAATGTGTAAATCTATTTTTAATAAAATATAAATTATCCATGTACATTCCCCTTTTTATTAATAAATGATTTTTTTTCTCAGCCTGGATTTTACAGTAACTGTTCTACAACCAGCTCAGTCAACAGCTGGAATGGCATGCTACTTTTACAGGAAGTGCACTACTTCCTTGTAATTGCCACTAAAACAGAAGCTTGTAGTTTCAAACTTATATTGACTGAGACTTTTAAAAAAATACCAAGTGGGTGCAGTGTGTTCCCTCTGCTCTAAATGGATGACAATCATCACTGGTGGGGGAAACAGAAAGGGAATACTGCGGGGAAAGTGAAAAAAAATTCACACCGTATGTGACATTTCCTGTAAGCAAGGTAACAAGTCTTGCAGATTTGCAGACTGCGCGGGTAGCTGTCACTTCAGCCTCACTTGAGAACTGTTAAATAGTGGGACTAGAAGTGACTCATAAAAAGACTAGGATGATGTACATGTGGAATAACCATTTTCTTTAATGGACCCCCTTAAGGTGGTATTTCTTGTTAAGGGACTTGCTGAATCTGTCATTTAGAAACATACCAACCTTACTGGAAATCCATGTTTAAAGGAAGTGAGAATGTTTTGAGCTGTTTCAACAAGTTTGTAATCTTGCACCAAGGCAGGAGATGTGAGATGATCACAACGTTAGAGAGAGGGTTGTGAAAAGGTTACTTTCTTCCCTTTTCACTGGCCCAATTCCCTTACATTTATATTGTTTTGTTCATTAAATATAATTGTCCTGTGTTTTCTTTATCTATGGAATTGTTTTGTATTGTGGGTATGTGTGTTTAGTTGTTTGGGTTAAGTTGGGGGGCGATTTCCTGTGTGTACGTGTTTGTTTTGGTTTTGCTGCTGCTGTGAAGGCAGAAGGGTCCTCTTAGCAGTGAGAGACTGGGTGCTACTAACCTGGGACAAGATAGGTGAAGTGGAGCTTCAGTAGATCAAAAATTATTAAATATGGAGGATTTCTGAAAATATGTGATTATTTACAAGTATAGTTTGATGTTGGCAGTAGTAGCTATATCTTGTCCTAGTGTTGTAAATTTTGATTTAACCTTTGGATTATCTTTGTTCAGCTCACCCCATGCTTACCTGGCCAAGTGGTAGGTCCCAGTTAGGTGAGGCTGAGAAGGTAAAATGCCAGTCAAGTGAGAAGATTGAGGGGGAGAGAGATGGCAGCTTGTTGTGAGGCTGCAGTTTTAACCTGTGTTTCTTTTGTTCTTTTTGCTTCAGTTATTATTGACTTCTGCATCTTTGAACATCCCTTTTTATACGTTTTACAGTGCCGAAAACAACATCATTCCCCCTTTTTATGGTGGGCCGGCGCGACAAGGATCGATGACATTTTAAAGACATAAAACAAACACACACAGAAACAAGATATAAAGTAAAACTTTATCGTGACATACAAGTTTAAAGCCCTGAGAACCATATCTTTATATTACTAATATGAACAAAACTGAATGTGTGAAAACCACTTTGGAAAAGTGCTCCTCTTAAATACAATCAGCACAAACCAGTTTTAACAACCATTCATGTGTTTTGTCCTATTTTTAGTTAGTTTTAATCAAAGAAAAAACCTATAATATCAGTAATATCATTATTATCATGTCCATAATAATAACAACAACAACAACAGTACAAAAATATGCACAAACCCCACTGAAATTATATACGGAGCATTGTACAAGCCAGAAACAACAACATAAAACTGATAAATGAGGTATTCCATAACCACTTGCATATGCGCCTGTTATTATACAGATTAGGTTCGTTTTTCAGCATTTTCAATCTCAATTAAGTCTAAAATCATCTGAGAGACAAATGGTTCTACAGACTTCCAACTTCACAGCTTCCTGAGTGACGAAATTTGCAGCTACTGACAACAAAAATCCATCGATGCGACACCCAAGTCAAAGTATCATTCAGCGACGTGACCGCAGCGCTAAATGCAACATTACTGCAGCTCACTGCCCTGAGGTATTGTGGTATTATGAGTTGGGGGGTGGAGGTGGGGATTCTCGAATTCTCTATTACACACACACACACTGGCTTACAGGCACAACAAATGATATATGCTCATCCACACAGCATGACAAATGGCAGCCTGGAGCTTGGTGGAGTGATAAGAGGGCTCCTGGTTTCTTCTGGTTTGATGCCCAGAGATCAGAGAGGAAAAGTCAATAACCAACCCTCAACACTTTCTAGTGGCGCCCCCTGCAGTATCCTTAATGTTATTACAACGAGACCCCCCCTCTTAAAACTGCAACCACATACTGTATATACTGAACCTAAACATGCGCGCGCACGCACACACACACACACATACCAAGACAGTGAGGCTCCTTGCTTAGATTGAGCAGATGAAACAGACATGAGAAAAAGTTTTAGTAACACAGCCTAAAATAATTCAACTCAACTGTTACTAAAACAAGGCCCACCGGGAAAAAAAATCAACACAAATAAATAGCAAAACTGCTGTCTAACATCTGACTGAATTGTTTCCCCAGACAAAAGTGATTACTCTCCCAAGGATTAAGCTCGAAGAGAAAAAAAAAGATATTTTCCAAGCCAGCTGAGCAGGGAAACCTACACCAGCAATTACATTAAGGCAGCATCTACAATTCTCACCTTCATAAACATACATACAGTTTTGTGTCATCAAGGGTTCTGAAGGGTAAACACTGAAAGGACCGACAGCACCGTCCTGTGGCCTGTACTGCAAAACCTGACAAGTGATGGCTACAATACAGTTTAACAACAGCAACAAGGCTGCCCACCTCAGATCACACTCGGCTTAAAGAGGTTGTTAAACAGTTAAAAAACCCTCACAACTGTTGTTAAACAGTTAAAAAGCCTCACATTCAACAGAGATAAAGCTAGAGAATTCATTTCTGTCCTTTATGAAAGTTCAAAATGCTAAAAATCTAAAGGGAGAAAAATACTGTACAATTAATGATATAATCCAAATGCTTCTAGATTATCTGGGAGTGGGCCTTTGGATTAGTAGACTTGTAGGGCTCAGTCCACATTGGCTGAGGAGGACTGCATCCACAGCGGGCTTTTAAAAAACACAATGAAGTTTAAAAGACTAAATTAGCGAGACAGCCCAAGAAAACAACGGCCTCCTGGCTAATTCTCTACAACAACACATAATTATCTGCTTATAGTCCACAAAAATGTACATCTGTACATGTTGCATTATTAGAGTTTGTGTCTTTCCATTTACTACATTTATTGTTATAAATGTTCTTTTTTTTCAATTATAACCTTCCAATAATCAAGTCATGCCATAAAATGTAAAACAAAGGAGCAGACCTCAATTCACCCTGAATATATTTTACTTGATTCACAGGGGAAAAACTCTAAACCAGATTGAGTGAGATGCAAGATGTTTGCAGTCAAAAAGAAGAAGGAGAAAAAAAAGAAAGACCTAAAACTACGATACCATGCGCTACAGAAGGTGTGAGCAGGATTGTAGAGGAGGAGAGACCGGGGTAGTCTTTGGTATCTAGCTGTGCAATAACCAGAGGCTAACGTGGACCAGAGGATTAGGGTGTTAAAATGTTGGTCACATGATTGTACACATGCATATCATTTTGCCACTGTGGTGAAAAAAAGACATTAACTGTGATTTAGGGGTTCACAGTCAAATTTAAGTTTAACGTGGTCTTTTTTTTTCTATTTCCTGGCCCCTGAAACCTTTCAACAATCCCACAATTATACACGTCAGCAAGGAACTTTTCTTTTCCTCTTCCCTGATAAAAATGTGGATATATTACTCTCAGACAAGAACTTGAGGAAGCAAACAAAAAAGGAAAAGAAAACAGAAGCAAGCATAAAACAAGTCCTACAGGTAAATATAGGAAGAGAGAGACAGCAAGCCCATCCCAGTTCTGTTTGTCCCCCAAAACCACCAGCAGTGTGTCAGTATGTTCATGTTCAGTTTTAGTTCAGGAGGATTTCCATCACAGCTTGGGGCGTCAAGTCTTAGTGGCGTTGCAGCCGCATGAGGTATGTAGTGTAGCTCTCCTTGTCAGAGAGTCTGATGAGGTATTCTTGAAACAGTCATGTAGACTTGTGCATTCTTCAGGTATGAATCCTTTTTTTGTTTTGTTTTTTAAATCAACAGTTACTCCTTGCAGTTGTCACACTGCTTCCTGAGAGAGACACCCTCCAGAGCAGAGAGGCTGATACGAGGTCTGAGATATACGAGCTGACAAGGACACCGTCAGATTGAAATTCAGATAAGGGTAGATAAACAAAATGAGAGACAACAAACGGGCAAAGAATGCCTCCGTACTGCCACTCTGTAACATAGAGAGGAGCGAGGTGGACATATGAACCCGACATCTCCTGTTGGCAGAGTTACTGTTCCCCCAACTTTGTGCGCCAATTGTTTAAAGACAGCTTCTGCAAGAGATTATATTTTAGGTTTGTACTTCCTGTGATCTGAACTAAGGGCAGAGTTATGAAATGAGGTATTTGTGCTGATCTACAGCATCCGATCATTCACCAGTTTTAGTTCAGCAAGAGGCTACAGCATGTTAAGAGAAAACAACCTTAGCTTCATTGTCAGGTTGGTGCTCTGTACACAAGGTTTCACTGGTGAGAGTTACCTGACTTCCCCTGATTGCAAATAGGTCAAAAAGAATAAAAAAATAAAGTTGATTCAGGTTAAATATACTACAGCTCCTGAGGTAAAGATACCACTGCAGGTTACTTGATTTGAGGTATGTAAAAAGAGAAAAACTAAAAACAAAGTCTTTCTAAAAACACAAAATCAAAAACACAACAAAACGGCAACAAACAAACGAAATATCCTAAGATCAAACTTTTCAAGTTCAGTTGTGACTACACCTGTCAGTGGGTTTTTGGCTGAGCTGATTGTGTTTAGCATGTACACTACGATTAACAAGTGTATATGTGTGTCTTTGTATGTATGATTGTATGCGTTTGTAGTGTGTGTGTGTGTTTGTATGAGTATATTTTGAATAAAATGCATAGCTGTGCGTTTGGGCACCTGTTGTCATATAATATTCTTGGGCTCTGTGTTCATGATTGGACAGCCAAGAGGTTGACAGGGTTGATGAGGTATTTGTTGTGCAACAGTTTCTTATTCTTGTTGGATTCTCATTGTACTGTAGATTCATGCGGCGCCTCCCGGTGGAGGAGAGGCCTGGGGAGCAGGTACGAAGGGCAATTAGGGTGACCCGCTGGGGGCCGGCTCAGCTGAGCTGGGACCCTTGGAAGAGGAAGAGGAAGAGGAGGATGTGGGGCTGAGGGTCTGAGCCTGGGGTGCTGAGAAGCCATAGCTTGAACTGGTCCCGGCAGGGGAAGCCGAAGCAGCAGCAGCAGCTGAAGCAGCAGACTTCTGGGCAAATAGGGTTCCTGTAGGAAAAAGGAAAACAACATTACATAAAGACGAGCATGGTGATATTGAACAGGTGAAAGGACACGTTATGAATGAAATATAACCCCTCCCCCATACACACCTGAGTAGATTGTGCCATTAACTTCCACTGAGACAGTGATGCTGGCATTTCCATTAGTTGAGATGCTCAGAGACATGTCCTGCTGCTTCTCATCTGAAGAAACACAAATAACCATTTCAATCCATTGTATCTAAAAATCCCACCATTAATACACGAAAATGTGATTATCCAGAAACAGTGAGCTTAGAGATATTATGCTGTGTAGTGGCTACCAACTGGTAATTATTACACTACACTACTTACACACTATTCACACTGTATAATATAATATAATAATACAATCAAGAAATTTGTATTTTGTATGTGTAAATAAACTGCACAGATTTGTTGAAGTTTGTTTTAGTTTTGATAATGGGGTTTTAAGTTGATCACAAACATTATCACTGATGCCATTTATATAGAATGTATAGGACTATGTAATATCCACAGGTGTACTGTTAAGGCTGTTTAGTGCATAAAGAACAAAAGTACAACATTACAACCTCTCACTTTATGGAAAGACACTGGATTTTTATACTTTTCAATTGTTCTTTCAGCAATATGTAGACAAACGTGGCAGCACTGACCTCTGGTGGTGATGGCAGGGGCTCCGAGGCGTAGGTTCATGGGCATTTGGGAAGCCATGGCCAGCAGGTTGTGCTGGAAAGCCTGTTGCATCAGCCGTTGCTGCTCTTCTGCCAAGCGAGCCATCTTTCTCTCAGGTCCCTCTCCTCCACCTGTTTCCAGTTTTTCTCTCAGCTGTTCCAGCGTGGCGGCTCTTGCTAAACCAGCAACCTGCTGCTGACCCAGGGCCAACGCCATGGAGGGTCTTGCTGCCATGATAGGTGGGGTGAGGTCATCTGGAACAGAGAGGAATGGTGCGTTAATTTTATGAATTCCAACTGAATCTACAGGGCATCTACACCGGCTGAAAATAAAATTCTGGCATTTACACAAGGTGAATGTGAACAAGCCCTGTGTCAGGGTGAACTCTGCCTCTTGCCCTGTGAGATGGAGAAGTGAGACTACAATGCTGAATAGGATAAGCTGGTATTCAACTGTGTGGATAGATTATTTACAATATATTACTATAAATTTCTGAGTATTTTATCAGATTAAATGAAATGACAATTGCTTGTGAGGCAGAATCCAAGTTGATCCCAGATTCAACAAAAAAAAAAAAACATAGAAAACTGGAAAATCAGTTTGATTTGAATGTCAAATTAGGTGTTTAACAAAAGAAACGTTGCATATCATGGAAAACTTGTGTTAACACTGTAAAAGTGACTGATTTACAACATGGTTTAGTTGAAATCGACAACATGGGACACCAGCACAGGATGAATTTCCTACACTATACTTCAAGCATTCTCTATTTAGTATTATTTCTACTAAAACGAAACCATTATTTATTTTGCAGATAGACCCCTGTGAAATTAGGTTCCATCCTACATGACCACATAAAGTTAATGACAGTCATTACACAAGTTAAACAGTTGCAGGGGTCCAAGGCAGAGCCATATTCCAGTCAAAGGCCCCTGACAGCAGTGTAATGACAGTTATCAGACAGAAGGCTTCAAAGTTCATAATGTGTCCCAACAGCGTGGGAGCCATGTTATTTATCAGTAATAAAGGTGTGGGCTCTCAGCAGCCTGAGGCAAAACTGGCTCACACATTGACTATTAAACACCTGGATGTACTAGACACACACACACAACCATGCACACACTCACAAAGAGACTATAACTGCACACACACACTCATTGTGGGATACAGGGGAGGGCAGGCAGGTGAGTCATTGTGAGAATGTAATACACAAATGTCACAGCACAATCTGAATCTGATAACCATGCATACGGTCTATGCACATTCACACACAATATATCAATCAGTTTTTGGTGCACAATCAGGGCCTTCATAGAATATCTTTAAAATGCTCCATCTTAAAAGAGCCTCCTTAAATACCATAATCTAATTTATCAGTACTATACCACATGTTTATCCACAACTATGACTACATGTAGTTTTTTATACAATGCAACAGAGGGCAGTATTTCTCTATAAATGCTTTAAAGTCTCCTCTATAGTTGAAACCAGAGGCAGTGGTACAGAGTTTTAAGTTAACATTTGCCTATTTAATATAAGGCTAACTGTAACCCTTAACCATCAATCCACAGAGGGGTTTCTGTGAAAGTGCTTTTTTTTTAACCACCCTACACAGTTCCACGCATATTCACCAGAGGACTGGTTATCTTAAACTTTCAGAGGTCTCTGTGTGTCAAAATGTATCTGCACAGATTCAGGGTGCCTACCTTTCTTCAGAGAGGGCCCAGGGGAGGCCTGCAAGCCATTAAGAGCGCATGAGGTCCCGGCCCCCAGAGCTGAAAGGTGCATCTTGGGAGATGAGAGGATGTGAGGAGCTGTGCTGGGAGAGGGAGAGAATCGGAAGAGGCTGCTGCTGTAGCTCGGACGACGACCCTCGCGTCGGTTACTGTCAATGGCAGCCTGAAGCTCGCCTGGGGAGCTCAGGCCCTTCCTCTCGCACTCATATGGGTACAGGTATTTCATGTACCTTATGGGAAAAACACAGACAATTAAAGAAATACTGCAGATCATCACATTCCCCACCAGCAATAAACATTTCCAGACAAGGTTTTAGGAGGTTTACATTTAAGGAAGGAAACTGGAATTCCAATTAGAATTGGAAAACACACTCCAGCAGAAATCTAGCTATTTTACCTGTGTTTCTCCAGGCACATACCCTGAAACCAGGTCTCTTGATCACATAACAGCTACGAAATCAGCTTACTTCAGAAAGCTGGTCGTAAACTTGTTACTTAGGTGTATTGCACAGAATTAAATGAGATAACTTGTTTGCAAATTGTGCAAAACATGTTTACGCTGAGTATAATTGGATGAGCGGCTCTGCAAGTATGCACAGTCACGGCTCTGGATTGTTTTCCATCCCATAAGAACGCACTATAAAGTGAACATAAAATATTATGTATGCTGACCGCATAATGGTGGAAAAGAAGCCCCGAGGATCAATGAGAAGCTAAGAGCAGCAGTGTCCATTATATAGAGCTAGTGGAACATCGCTACACAACAGCCCACCAACATTAAAAATACATAAAGATTCATTAGGGCACAGTACTAGTGGACAGGATAGAGAGGAGTTATATGTACTTAAGAGTTTCCATTGAGAGAGTAAGATGGTTTTAGTCAAGGCTCGGCATACAAGCTATCAATCAAACCCCACCTTAGTCATTGTGAACTCTGACCCAAATCACGTCAATAGATCTATGGGAATCAATACGGTCTGTGTGATGTAATGTATGAAAGGATAGAAAGGAAAGAGGGAAGGTGGCCTGGAAGAGGAAACAAACTCCCAAGTATATAAACATACAGGCACTGGTTGATATTGACATCCGTACTCATACCAACACACACATACATCCACAAACTCTAACACCACACGCACACACACACACACACACACAGGCAGGAATTCTCAAACCTGGTCCTCAATGCGCACTGCCCTGCATGTTTCCAACTATCCTGCTCTCCTGAGTGAACACAACTGATCCAGGTTACCAGCACTGGGTAGAGCAATATAGTTGGAGAACAAGCAGTGGACATTGAGGACCGGATTTGGGGACCACTGCTCATAGGCAGGACGGTGCTTATTTTAATCTGAGAAGTCACACAAATATTAGTTCCAGTAAATTATATTATGTATTGTTATATTTATAGCTACTACAGTTAATGACGTGAATATTTGCAGGTTGTTCTGTTACACAGACACAAAGACTTACTGTGTGCGTAGAGTGAAAGCTGCACTGGTGATAGAGGTAGGCAGGTTGAGTCCCTTTGTGATTTCTCTCCAGATCTTCTTGTTGATAACTTCCACCAGGCCTCCTTTCTCTGTCACCAACTTGTACAACATGTATAGATCCAGGACTTGCTTGGCCATGATGGGGATGCGATTAACTGGGGTTCCTGTGGAGGACAGGAAAACCATAAACTCAATCAATACTGTAAAAATCATACATCTGAATCAGAACAGTGTTACCTGAACAATGATTGCTTTATAGTGAATCACATGTGCATGCATTTTAATACGGACAATCTCAACAAGCATCAAGACAATCTTTCTGAGACGTATTGGCACCTCACACAGGAAATACATTTAAATCTCCTACAGCGAAAATGACAAAGCAAGTTGAATTCTACATTATGAATTAACTAATCTACTAATCATTACTACAACACCCATGATCCTTTTGTGATTTCCAGATAGTGGTTTAAGTGCTGTGAAGATGCCAGTAAGACAAAGGTTGTAGGCCTGGAGCCTGCACGCCTGTTAAATTTGCCTTGAAAACATATTAGCCTAGTTAAAGCAGGCTGGCTTGACCTGGAAAAGGGGATTTGCAAACAACACAAAGCAAAGTGGCTCCAGCCTTTTGATACAGATACATTAATCTTGTCAACAAGATTCAACTGCAGTGAAGCTTGCAGGAAGTGTGTGGAGGGGAGGACGACAACAAGGAGGGAGGAGGGGGCTGGTTCTCCGTATACAAGAGAATGAAAAAGTGCCATGTGCCACAGTGTAAGCATCTCGCGGGAGGAGGGGACTGGGGATTGTGACGACCTGCTGATCCATGAGCAGTGGTGGGTGCAGAGTTTCTGGAAAGGCCAGTATAATGAAGCTAATTTAGAGGATTGTATGGAGTACATCCACACCCCTCTGATGTTAGTGCTGCTCGGCCCAGCACAGGAGAGTCGTACAGATTTGCCCTCCCAGTTAATGCCAGTCAATCCTTCAGCCCCTTCACAGGTGGCACTTAACCCTGAATTGGACTCATTAATGAGCCATGTGATCAGGCTATGAAGATTAACCCAGACTGATTTTCTTAAGTTAGCAACATGTCTTTAAGCCATTTGCAAGGGGCCTAGGTGAACACATGGATCTACGCAAGTGTGGAGACCAACTGTGGCAGCATTGTGAGGGCAGTATGGCTCTGAACCGTTTACCACACCACTTAATATTGATTGTAATGCATCTTTCTCTACTGTTGTGTTCATTAAAAAATCACTCAGTAAGTCTGTCTAGAAACACAGGCAATTTTGAGAAGGCAAACATGAGGCCTGTGTTTGGAAAAGGTGGGAGAGAGTAAAGGCTTATAACCTGTTTACAGGTCACTATGGAGCAATCGTTGTCCAGGTGGGGGTTGGGAAACCCAGTGAGACCGTAACATTAAATGATCATTGTCTAGCAAAACAGTTTTCTTCATTCTGCATACATTTATGTGGTTCAGACAAGTACCTGTAACTAGGGATGACACATACAGATCCAGATACTTTCAAAACAAAAATAGGAATTTATCAATACAATATTTAGAGCAGAACCAGTTTATTAGGTGATCTTTTAAATCTACTGCAATCTTAGACACAATCCCTTCAAAAGCCATTGTTAAGTTCATAATGTCTTTGTCTATTCACATACATATATATTTATATAAGTATACAAACAATTCAAGATCCAACTGAATTACTTTAGATAGTGTACAAGTACTATATAATGTGATCGTAAATGTTCAAAGGTAGAAAAAAAACTACATAAATGTCATATTAAAATAAAAAATTGTGTGGAACAACACTACAACGCTTTAAACACTGGCATGAATTAACTTAACCACAGCACAACAGCATACTGCACAGTATGTGGTTAATATTGCTCAGCTTGTTAAAGCTGCAGAAAATGCTGTTCTAGGAAAACAGCCCTCTTAACTCCAGAGCCAATATAACAATTAGCGAAACAAGATGCCAGCTTCTTTTACAGGTAATTTGAATTAGCAATGTAAAGAGTGAGAGGAGAGGAACAATGATTTAGTATTTAATGTCTCTGTTATGTAAATGTCAGGTCCAATATGTTTAATAAGCCCTAAACCAAACACATTCATGTTTTACTTTTAGCATATGGTGTTCGCTAATTTCAAATTGGAGCACCAGAAATACTGTGTTGCTAACACCTTGTTAGTTATTTAATGCACTGGACATCTATACTGCATCAAACAATTAGTACAACTAAAGGGGTCAGAGATCAGCCAGGGGTTGTTGATGTGTGAATTAAACTGCAGGTCAGCAGGAAGCCATGTTTTCATACTGGTCCACTCATGAACAATGAGAGAACAATTGAGACAGAGCAGCACTGGCACCATAGTGACAGGCCAGCAGTTAGTTTAGCTTTAATTCGTGTCTTTATCAGCACGCTGTCAAATCAAAGTCACATTTAATGCGTTTACAGGGACTTATTTTCACACACAGGAACCCAAAACATTACAAATTTCAGACTACATAGCTAGTTGTGTACTCTATATGTATGTTTGATAAGAAAACAAATGTGTCTCTGTATATCTTCAATAGACCAGAGGTGGTTTTAAAGTCTAAAACAGCATTAATTTGGTAAATTAACGTGACATCAGCAAGGTTTCAAATTTCAACATGGCCCAGCCACGTGTGAAAGAAAGTATTATTATACTATATAATAATACTGTAACCAAACTCACATTAGCAACACTTGGGCTGTTACCCACAGAGTTCCCTAATTTGAGAGAATCAATGTGCTGCCTGCATTTGGTGTCCAACATCTGCTCTGTTTCCAACCCTGGAGACATTTAGCTCTAAACAGGCTTAATTAGACCACTCCAAACATTTCTTTTGATCACAGCAGTGCAAGTCCTCTGCTTCACAGTGCCATTTTATGTACCATTTCTGCTGTTATAACTGTTCCCATTTCAACCTTGCTGCTTACTTTTCTGAAGAACAGGGATAATACGATCATCAGTGATACAAGACCCCTCAGTGGCATTAGGCCACGCAGGCCTGAAATAGGTAACTAGTGAATATTTCACCTCTCTGTAAAGCCCTGATTTGTCTACTCGGCTGCTCTGAGCCAATCTGTAATTGGCTGCAGGCTTCACCTCCCATCATCCTTTGCCCTGGACTGATTTTCCCCCAGAGACACGACCATCAGGAGCCTAGTGATTAATGGCACCAGGGGGCAGAGGTCACTCTGGTGGGAAGTGCCATAGCTGAGGCCCCCTGAACCACTCCCTAAGCCCTTCCTCCGACTTCCACTGTGAATACAAGAGCCACACGGCTAGCTTTCAAATGATAAGGGACATAGAGAGGCAGACAGAGGTGGAAAAAGGGCAACGAGTACAACTGAAAAAGACAGACCAAATAAACTGAAAGACAAATTGACAATGAGTGTGAAAAATACATGCCTTTCGGGCACAGCACTTCTAGAGAGCGCATGGTTGATTACATTAGGTGATGAAGCTTTATTTTCTGCAGATAATCAATATATTTAGCTCTGATAAATTTCATGTCTGTGATTATTTCCCAAAAGGGTTATAATCACCAGCATTCGCACTATGGGAAAATAAATTGTTCCACTAACATAATTGAATGAAAATGATTCCCCTTTAAGTTAACTGGATTTTAAAGTAAATGTATGATCAGCTAAAAAGTCTTTTATTCATCATTTCAGAGGCTGGAGACCTTAATTAGACCAGAAACTATTAGTACTGGACTCAAGTACTGAGAGGAATGTGACCATGACAGACCAAGACAGGCATCCATCTGTTTCAAACATTTACTTTTCCCTCCTTCACATTACAATCCCAGCTTTCAATCTCAATGCGAGGACAAAAAAAGGAACAAGGTTATTTTATCTGACCCCTGACCTATTTTTAGCAGGAAACAGCTGTTCACAATAAAGGGCCACTATAATAAATCAATTAGGTGTCCCTGACGTCAGCAGTGGTCAATTAAATATCAGTGACTTCACGTGATGCATATTTTTTAAATAATTAAGTGACAAAGCGACAGCCTTCTAGTGGACAACACACAGGAAATGAATTTTTACTGAATGAGCAGTGGCTGGTGTGAGGTTTCACTACCGTCTACAGTGAGGAAAGAGGAAAAAGGAGAGGGGAGAAAAAGAAAGGTCTTAGGTTGCTTTAAATCTGCTGATGAACATGAAGATTAATCCGCTGGATTATTCTGGCGTTTTGGACTCAGATTAGTGACGTGAATGCAAAGAGAGCATAAGACAGTAAAACAGAAGAAGAGAAATGGGGGAAATCATAAATTAAAAAAAAGGATGTTATAGACAACAAAGAAGGCATACAAGAGAGATACTTCTTGCTGCCTCTAAGAAGGAAGGAAGGAAAAAAATAAGTGGGAGGTGTAGTAGCCAGCCAGCTGGAGAAAGACTGGATTACTGCTGCAAGGAACGTGTCAGCCAACAAAAACAGCCTCTGGCCTCTTGGCAGTGTCCTTTCACAGCACCCACACCCCAATTCACACCTTATTCTTCCTCCTCCTCCTCTCCTCGACCATCACATCTACACACCAGCTCAAACAAAACCAGGGCTTCCTCTCACTCTCTGCCTTTCAGATTGTTTACTCATCTGCATTTATTCACCTAGTAGAATTACTGTTAGTGTGAATCCCAAATCCCAAAGCAATATATTTATCACGCACTGTCAACAACACCTTCAAGAAAATTAATTATCTGTGGGCAATAACTGCACCACTGAGTATTACTCTTGTTATTTCAAAGTGCAGTAATTCCTACGTAACATGATCCAGTGTTGAAGGTTTTTTTCGTGTATGTTTATGTCCCACCAAATTATGTTTTTAGGAGCAGCCTCCTTTCAGAA
This sequence comes from Sandelia bainsii, assembly GCA_032362345.1. Lineage (NCBI taxonomy): Eukaryota > Metazoa > Chordata > Actinopteri > Anabantiformes > Anabantidae > Sandelia > Sandelia bainsii. The sequence goes on from JAUMHL010000018.1 coordinate 23,966,882, forward strand.
TATATAGCGGAGAACACCTAAAAGTTTGGTTCATATCCTGAAGTCCTGAAGTGATTTTAAGCTTGCCACCATGCACCCATAGTTTGAAATATTTAGCTTATTTTTTTAGAGAATATCAACACAGAACAGCCCAAACTCTTCATGCGAAAGAGAGACACTGACAGGGGAGACGAGTGTCTGGGCTCCACATGCTGGGAGTTTACTTTATGTCGGGCAGACCCTGGCTGTTTAGTTTATATGTTCGTACATCGGGGCAGCATGTTGTCAGGACCCTGCCATACACTAGGGCATGTTTGCTTTATTTTTAATGCATGGTCAAGGACATAAAAGGTAAAAACCCTTGAGTGTATGGAATTTGCTATCTTTAGTCCAGACACAGCCAGCACTCGCATGACGGACCAATTCATATCAAGTGTTAAGATATGTACCCTCCTCGTGAGGCAAGTTAAATGTAATGTTACACTATAGATACATCGCTATTCTAAGCATGAAGCTAAAGCCACAGCTGGTACAGAGAGAGATAGAAAGGGTGCGACAGTCATCTAATAAAGTGTATATGTCAGTCAATATGCTATATAATATTGGCTGCAAAGGATTCCTGTCACGTCAATAAAGTGCAAATAACGTGAACTGACAAAGGAAAATTAAGGCAATGGGTGAAACAGAGGGAGAGAGACAGGACAGGGAAGACCACATAATGCAGGGAAAACAAAATGCTACGCAAGTACTGTATATCCTTCATGTGCAATTAAGTGACGTAACAACTGTACAACGTCAGATCAGCTCTAACACATTACAGGCACATGTGTAGACTTTTTGTTTCTCTTTATTGATTAGATGAAAAATATAATTTCTCACTTTTACGTGATTACCTTGATATAAAAAACTTGGGAGTGCTGCCTTCACCAGTATCTTTTCCAGTATCTGACATATTTCAGATTCAGCTCGTTACACTAAGAGGGTGTAACTCCTTGTTTAACTTCCATCTCCAAAAAAGAACAAATACTAAAGGGAAAGTAAACATTCAATGATGAATAAGTCACTTGTAGCTACATTTTACTAAGGAAACAGTGAAAATTGCTTCTTGAGAAGAATAATTACAGTCAGCAAGCAGCCAGTATATTAAAGAGTCTGTCCGTTGAGTGCAATTTTGCAATAAATCTCTACACGGACAATGATTTGTTGTTTTAAGCACTGTTCACTACCTCACCCAGTCTTTATATTTTGACAGTTACACCAGTAAAGCATCTCTGAACTGAAATAGAGAAACAAACATAAAGATGCAAGAAACATGACTCCTTTTCCGTGGGTCATGAAGATGAGTCACCTGGTGAAACAGAAGGGGGGTGGGGCGATTGAAAAGGCTGGATGGCGCGAAAAGTGAGATGGCCTCTCCAACTGTAACCCAAGTCCCCTCGATCCCCAGAGACTCAGCAGATCAACTGACTAGACCCCAATCAACACGGACTGATATGGAGCCGACAGAGATGGATGAATGGACAGAAAGATGGTTGATGTCTCTTATTCTACATGGTTATTCAGGACGACTGGCCATTCAATTTCTGAAGCTGATCACAGAAAGACAGAAGGCAGCTGACATGTGAGAGGTGTATTATAGACACAGAATATACTGGTTTTACGATGTTATCCCAATCTGCTTATATTGCCAATGTCCCTTATACACGTAAAAAAGTACTTCTCTCTGCTGTGTTTTGCGCTTGATAAAAATCAAGAATTCTAGCTTCTGGTTTATGCCTCTACACTGTGTGTGTGTGTGTGAGATCATGCATCAATGCAGTAGTGCTTCAGGCAGTCTTTCCTTGTCACAGATCTGGTTGAGGTACTCTGCTGAGCAGTCACATTTGAAGGTAACCAACCATCAAGTCTGTTGTGTGTTAACATTCAGTTGATCAGTTAAATGGTGCTGATGAATTTACACCGTACTAGCCAGAGGCCAGTGCTTTGAGTGTGTTACTGTGAGGCCAGAATTCTGCACATTTATTCTATGATAATGCATTAGATAATAAAATCTCTATTGCATTGCACAGAGCAACTACAAGGGGTAGATCTATTTTTTTTTAACAACTTTCTCTCTTTAGCACTACAGCTGTAAGTGTCCACTAAAACTACAGCAACCAATAAAGCGTGTTGCACTGCTCATGCATGAAACATGCATGCACTGTGTGAACATTGCTCCACCCTTATTGCACAATTGTGGCGAGGCTTGGTGAGGTTGAAAGGTGAGGTTTCCTGCACTTACTCTACCGAGTACAGATTGCTACAGATCCCCCCCCCATACATATCTGGTACTACAGACCCAAGCTGTAATTTGGATTAGACTGAACATGTATTTAAGCTAAATGAAATCTATGGACAAGCTTTAGAACAAGGCAAACAGCAGTGCAGCTTTTGGAGGAGAGTGAGGTAAAATCATTGTTGACATATGCAGCATTTAAATGTAAACTTGAAAAAGGAAAGGGTCAGTGGAATTTGGTTTCTGTCCACAAGTTGAAAGTATGAAAGACACAAAAAGGTAGGAAATAAAATAACATTATAAACATAAATATAACTATTAAAACACTTTAGTGTGTACACATACTTAAGATGATCTATGCAGTAGTAGGGTTATTGTAAACATTAATTTTAAGTATGTTCTGACTGGGTATAACAGTATGTAACAGTATGTAGTAACAGTATGGACAGATATAGTGGATGACATCTGCTCCATATTTACATCTGACTGGAAGATCGAGTGAGAGAAAAGTAACCCGATATCTCGGCCTTGTAAACAGTCATCTCTGATCTTTGCAGGAATGTCAAGAATGCATGTGTCACAGCAACATGACAATGGTATGTTGAGCACATAATGGGGGGAGGGGCTTTAGCATCAAGTGTATATTCCCATGATTAAGCTTCAGAGGTTAGGCTTAACTTTTTCCACGTGAGTAGCTGGAAACTCAGAGACAGAGAGACAGGAGTAATATTTAGAACGCATAAAAGACAACAAGGGGCTCAGAGACCATACATGAAAAAATAATGTAAGGGCAAGAGGCAAAGAAGCAAAGAGAGAAAACCCCAAATCAGAAACTATCAAGCTATGTGAACGAGATCACCTTTGGCGAACCATGGTAACAGTTCATTGCTCAGACCGGGTATTGCATGTTTAAATGGTAAGTAGGTGACAGTGATGTCTTCACTGGCCAGTGCAGCTCTGAGGGGGCTCCCTCTCCCTTCTAGCAAGCTTTATAACAAAATCAATGGGCACCCAGATTGACAGATAAAGCCATCAGCCAACGAGCCCCATTTGGGGCCCAGCATCACTGATCAATACGGGAGACATCAGCTGGTATAAAGACAGATATGTTGAAACTGAGGAGAAGATTGTGGGTGGTTGTGCACTCATGTTGAAAATTTTAACTCCAATCAATGCTAAGTACTTTTGGGTCCATGACAGTGGGTCATATATTTCCCTTTCAGGGATTAACTGATGCCCCTAATGCAAAGGGACTTAAAATGAGATCAACAGCACAAGTCATATACGATACATGGTAGCAGAAAAGAGAGCTGCTAGTTAGTATATTGAAAACATCTGAGGTTTTTAGAAGCTTACACACGAGAATACAACATCGGAAAAAGCATCATGAAAAGTCATGTTTTAAGCCTAGTAAGATTTAAGTATATGCGCATTCATATATCATTAATTCTTAACTAACCACTGCTGTTATCTAATTGTGTCCCGTATATAAACCATAGAAAAGAAGCAATAGTGTCCATGTATCTCACATCCCTTCTTCCCTCAAATCACACATCTTGTTGTTCTTTGTGCCCCTTTGCACTCTGCAGTTCTCCGTTACTGTGTGGCTTACACAACACTGGTGCCGAGCGGAAGTGAGCTTGGGGCTATTGTACCGGTGTAGGGCTCCTCTGGGGGCTGTAATATATTTCATACCATCCATCAGAGGGGTGTGGAGGCCAGGAAACATTACTTTAAGAGCACACACAGGACGCACACAGAGGACGCAGATGGAGAAGCAAGACGCACAGATATACAGAGATGGCAAAAGTCTAGGAAATTTGTTGATCACAGGAGAGTTTCATGTGGGAACTGCTTCACAAAGCTTGCACACAAATGATGACATGAAGAAAGCACACTATGAAGGGAATTTGCAATTTTTGAGAACAAATTGAATTATGGATCTTAATATTGCTTGTCTTTATTCCTGGCTTGACTTGTATGATTCATTAAGATAAGATAAATCTTTATTGTCACTTTTTTTTTTTTTTACACAAAGGAGCAACAGAATTGAAGGTGCAGTCGTCTCAGTGTGAGGTATAATAGTTAAAAGACAAAAGAGAAGAAAATAAAGGTAAAAAAATAACAATAATAATAAAAATAGAATAAAAAAAATGCAATATATACACAAAAGGAATTGCACTTGCTACATACAAAATTGCACTGGTTAAATGTACAAATTGCACAGGTTGACTTAGGGTCTATTTATTCCACATTGTGGGGAGTGATATGGGAGCAGTTTTAATTTGAGTTTATGGCCATGATTGCTTTTGGATAAAAGCTGTTTCTGAGGCGGTTTGTCCTGGTTTTCATTACTAAAAAATCAGCTCATTAAAATCTGTTTCAGTACTCCTATCAGTACTCCTATCTGAAAACTTCTTTTGATGAACCCCCCCTTCCCCTCCCCTAAACAAATTCGTTCTTGTCATGTCATTCTTGTCAGACCATGATCATTTTCCAATAATTGGATGAATATCTGATAGCCTAATTTGTTCTGCACAGAATTTGCGGATGCATTTAAAAATTAAGCAGTCGTGTTATTTTTACCCTGATAGATGACCTCTCTGGAAAGCATGAATCTACTTGAGGCCTGCACTTGTCCTTGTCCCTGCTCAGTTGCTTATCAGCATGGTGATTAAGAGTCTCGCAGCTCTGCAGCTTAGAGACTCAAATCCCAGTACAGTATGGTCGTAATTAAAGATGGACAGTGCAGTGGCAATCGAGGACTGTGAAACAGCTAAATGACAGAAAATAAGAGGGAAGTGGTGTGGATGGGGGGTTGGGGCAAAGACGGAGCAGCGATGAGACATAAAAAAAAGTTTGGTAATAAAGAAACAAAAACAAAAAAATGTAAAATCTCAACATTTTGATAAAAAGTCACCCAGCACATGCAACAACACAAAAATATCAGGAAAACAACTATTTCCTTTTGTTTGATAAATACTTTTGTGCTCACTCCCCAAGGGCTGGGTTCTAATTTGCCAGCCGACGGGTGGAGTTTACCTAAGGAAAAGATCATGTCGGCCCTCAAATATGTCAACACAGTAACCCCAACGTCTTTGATCACAAATGCAGGGGAGAATGTGTCCTATAACAATAGTTGGAGTAAGACTTGAGGCAATGATTAGGAAGCAGTGGTTAGTATCTGTGTATGATTTGGGTTCCCACCCTCTCTTGAGAGTAGGGGCTCTTTCCTACCAATTCCAGTTTTCTTTTATGTTTGATTATCTTTCTGTCTGGTTGGTCAGCTCAGTCAGTTACAGCCCAATGACAAAGTGCTTTCAAGAGGAAATGAAAGAGCATGGCCTTATTTCTACACAAGCTGGCCAACATCTCCCTTAACCTCCTTTCAGTCACCCTGCACTCCGTCTGCCCTTGTCTCCTACTGTGGTTTCCATGTCCGCCCTTTTCATCCTTCATCCTCTCTTTTCTCCCTTTTCACACATACAGACACGCGACGGTCACTCCCTTGTCTGCTGTCCGTCAGCACTGCCCTATCAAAAAGGTTGGCCCCCACTTATTTGGAGATCATTAATCATCCCATGTAGGACAGGAGGCCCCCTAATCCAGCCCCTCCTCTCCCTGGCCTCACCAAGAAAGCCACAGCACAGCCCTCCACCCTTATCCCCCACGGCGTTATCAAGTTTCAGTGGTTGTAACTGTAGCACAATAAACAGAGGAGGGAGGAGAATGCGGTGGAGGCAAGGAAGATGAGGAGGAAGGGGATGGCAACAGAAATAAAGACAAGAGGATACAATGTAATTTCCTAACAACGTTTTATTTTCTCATTCTTTGAAAAACTCTATCCACCTGAAGGATTGCACATTTATAGAGTCAGGTTATAGAAACTAGTTGGAATAAATTGAGTGTATTTACTCAACTTATTGGTTTCAGATACAAATATACAAATTCCAGTTTTTTACAAAAAGTATAAAATTATATGTACTGAGTAATAGTAAAGCAAAGTAGAAGTTCAAAAGGTCAGTCTCAAATGAAAATCATTTCGCTGCAATACAACACTACATAAAATGGACAAATATGCTCATAATACCCAGTGTTTCTGCTGTTAAACCAACCAGGTGCTGCCACTTTCCAGAAGTTGTGGGGTGTTAACTATAGGAAAATGAGGCCATATCAAAGAGCCAGAGAATGTTCCTATTGTGGTGTGGTGTTTGTACAGAGGGCCCGCCTGTTACGAGGGCTGGTGTGAGGTTGACCGGGGGAGTAATATAATGCATACATGGATCCCCTAGAGCCCATTCACGGTGTAATTGGTGTGGACAGAGATCTTGGTCTCAGGGTTACAGTTAGGGAACTTACTCCCATGTCCTGCTGGGAGGCCACTTTTCCCACAGCACCAAGGCTCCCAAAAAACATCCAGCCTCACCTGGACATAAATATCTTCATTTTCCTCACACGTGTAAAACTAGCAAAGATCTAAATTTGTTTTTTTTTGTTGAAAAGTCAGGATTTCTGACAGTTTCCAATGTGCAGCTCGGCAAAATGAGACATCTTAATTAAAATCATTACATATTCTTCTTTCCCTCCTACTTCTTCTTCTAATTATACAGCCATTCTTCCCAGCCTCATCAAACAAGGCCAGTTTATCTCTGTTTTACTATTAGCAGACCTAAACCCACTACACAGGGATTTTCTCCTAAAATAACTCTAAAGCAGTGATAGCCAACCATGTGGTTCCTCTTACAATGGATCTATACTTCCCATTAAGAGTGCCACACTGGGGTGGATCTAGCCTTTCCTGACCACAACGTGTGAGGTTTTCTGGCTGGAGAAGAAGGAGCTAAAACACTTGTCTTTACCCCCCACTACTCCCTCCCTTCTCCACTGGTAATTTCACTGAACAGCAGCCCCTCTCCTTCTCTCTCTGTCCATCACAGCCTCTGGCCATTAATCATTTCAAGTGGACAGCGCTGACAGGCAGTTGGCAGCACCGCTCTTTTATTTTCTTCCTCTTTTTTTCTTTTATCTCACACCCGTAGGTCCCACTGCTTCACATACTGGGGGGGGGGGGGGGGGGGGGGGGGGGGGGGGGGGGGGGGGGGGGGGG
>JAUMHL010000018.1:23974252-23987941 GCA_032362345.1 Sandelia bainsii
CCCCCCCCCCCCCCCCCCCGATTACCTCTTCGCAAGCTCACCTCCTGCCCCAAACCCCATCATCCCAAACGAAAAAGTGGCCAGGTGTCAAGCCAAAACAATCACCCATCTGCTTAATCGAAACCTTTGAGGTGGTTAATGGCGTCAAGCCAGCGTCAAAGCTTTTCTCTGGTTTCCCGGTGGGGGTTATTCAGCAAGTCCTGCAGGCTAATGGATAAGATGAACAGTAATAATGAGGCAAGTCACGAAGGCAAATAGCCACCACAAACACTCTTCAAACATGAGCAGTGCATTTACTTTGTATTTACAGCCCCAGCTGAACAAGGCTGAGTTATTCTTTTACAATTACAAGCAACAAATTGTATGGAAGCCAATGGTGAAAAAAAGTATTTTTGTGATCTTACAATGATTGTATATGGCAGAGGAGTAACCAGTGAAGAAATAAGAGCTAAGGAGGTGAAGGTAGAGAGGGTTTGTTTGTGTGTCTTCTGTCATTTCTGTGATGCACAGCCCACCAATGCGCCTCTTCACACAGACAGGATTCAGGACAGCTGCTAAAATTCCTCAACCATTAACACACACAGACACACACACTTCTGTTTCTAAGCGCAGGGGCAGGAAATGGGAATCCCTTGTAAGTTTTCCTTCCGCTGTTGCTTTCCTCTCAAGGCCTGGAGGCCCCATGATGGGAAAAGCACTGCACCATTTGTCTCGCTCCATCCAGAGACTCCACTGGATTTCACTCAACCTCACAAGCTACTTCACAACATCAGGTAATATTTTTAAGCATTCTGTTTGTAAGCTTAGTCAAATGACGAAAGTGCATTTTCCCCTATCACCAGCTTTTAGTCTCCTTTCTTAGAAAACCCAGATCATTATGACATTAAATTAAAAGGGTGTCCTAAATGCTCTTTCATTAGAAACAGCACTATAATCTTGACTTTGTAACATGTAGTGAAACGGAAGGAGTAGTAAATGCACAATAATTAAAGGGCACCAGAGAGCTTAGGAAAACTTGCTCTTCATCTCGCAAACTCTTGGCACTAAAAGCAAAAAGGAATACACCCAAGCAATTTGTTCCCTGTGGTTAAGACTCCAGATTGAGAGACAGCAGAGTTCAGCCAAGTGTCTCTTGTCTTAATGAAGGGGTGAAGGACGCACACTAGAGCACCTGAAATTATACTGCATGCTCCTGTACAATGGTTGAATCAGGTCTCCAATGTCAGTAGCAACATCCCTGTCATATCCTGCATCCAGATTTCAAGCATCACACAGCTATGGCTGAGAATGTCATTTTTTTCTGGTGCAATTTACTTTTCTCACCTAAATACAAAACATTACTAATTCCATTTCTCACCGTATTCTTTTTCTTTGTCTTACACTTGTCTATTATAGATGAGCACTCAGAGACACAGTAATATTTGTTACAACTGTTGTCAGGCACTGACCCTTGCACTTCCTCACCACTGGTCACTTGTACTGATGACAATACGGAAACTTGATCCTTGCAAGCCGATTCCAGTTGCACTGTAATTCACTCTGCAAATGTAATTCAGCTAAACAGGTTAAGCATAATGTATGTACTGACAATAGTGTCCTTTTCAAATTCACATTGGTAAAGTGAGTCGGTGTTTGTTTTAAGGTGGGACAGTTTTATTAGCTACAAGCTAATATGTCTTTTTTTTATGTTACATTTGACATTTGTTTTGATTTGTTTAAAACACAGATAAGGTCAATAAACAATCAAAACAAATAAAATAAAAAAAAACAATAAAAAGTTGGGCTTATTTTCACTTAAAAGTTAACCTGTGTTCCCTTGTCTTCAGTAGGGGGAAAATGCAGTGACAATAATGTGATGTGGCAAGCTGCAATGAGCCAGTTATCTGCTGTCCAGTGGCATTTTAGTCAGCTTGATGGATTTCTCCATCTGACCAGTGTGAGTAAAGGGTCAGCCAATCACTCCCAGTGTTTGCCACTGGACAGGGATGTTAACAGGGCCCTGACAGATCCTGTCCCTCCCTCTCTCTGATTCATTAATTCATCACCCTCCAAACAAGACAACTGGGTGCTAAGACCAGACGCTCAGAAACTGCTGCTCTTGTGAGCTCACAACAGGAGTAAAAGTACACACATGTGCACACAAACGTACACACTATCATCATCATCTGTCACAGACTGACAAAAGACACTGTGCATCACATTTACATGAATAATGTGTCACCCATCATAGCCAGTGACAAAACACAATCAAGTGAGAACCACACACACGCTCATAGGTGATCACCACCCATCAGAGTCTGTCAAAACATAATGTAAAGTATGCATCACTGTAATAACTTGACGAGTCACCTTGGGAGGTATTGCTCAAGCCACGCAACTTGCTTGGCAACAGATTTGTCTGAGTCTAAGTACATTAGCCACACTGGTAGGAGGGGGGCTCAGTGTCAAAGCATCACTCAGTCAGCTGAACCTCCCTGGCTGTTGGCCAACTAAATAAGTTTAGTCACTTATAGATCCTCTTGGCTCTGATAGCGCAGAACCACAGGATTAACGGAGGCAGACCTCACCTGCTGACCCCTTAAGGCTTTTACTCTGGAGAGGAGATTTAGATAGGGATTTCCGAGCCAGTGAGAGTAACAGCATGTTTTTTGACATTGCACACACAACATGGAATGAGCACATACTTTTGGAAGACCGTAGTCACATAGGAAATAACAATAATATTTGTACCTTTGTCTTTGCTCATTTTAAAAAGGGAAGCTAACAACTGCATGACCAAACCATTTGTTCTGTATGCCTAACACCAATCAATCTATAGTGAATTTCCAGATGTCTTGTAAAAAAAAGCAACCCCTCCTCACACTGAGACAGGAAATGGCACTTGAGAAGTGGAAGTTGTGTGGTATTTGCTTTTTCCACACAGACAGAGGGTGAGAACTTAACTCCAACACATCTGTGACAACTCATAGATTCACACTGCAATTCAAAATGTAAATGTTTTTCTATAGGACCTAAAATATACCAAGTGTCTTGCATAGGCTTGTAGATGAATTTCAAATTACAACACATACTGAACTGTCAACAAGATCAAAAGTCTGAAGCAACAGAGCAAAACCCAGGCATTTTAGTCAGTAATCCACTGACAATCTATTTCAACTGAACTCTAACATGTACTGAGTTCTTCAGGAAACTGTCCATAATCCCAAAGCAGCGTGCCAAACTGCTGGATCTGACATAAGTAAAAGAAAACCTATGCTATGGAGAGCACAAGTCAAGGTAGCATGAAGAAGTAGCTGATGGTTCATGTGATTTGAATTACTGGAGAACACTCTTACCTCTTTTCTGCATGAAGGTGAAGAGGTCATCCAAAAACTCCTTCCTTTTGGGGTCATTATCCAGCTCATACAACTGAAAAAGAAAACAGAAGTTTATTACTAGCAGCAAGTTAAACTGTCAGTGGAAGCAGAACCTAATGGCTCATCAACTTAATGAATTGTGCAATTATCAATTCAGTTCCTCTTTTTTTCCCCCCACCTTTCCAACATAAGGTTGTGGACTGACAATGTCAGTACAAAACAAAGAAAAACATTTGAATAGCAAACTTTTGATCAGACTTATTTTATACTTAACAAGTTTCACAGTTGCATGAAAATGACAGCCCAATTTCTTTTGCTCATCTCTGTAGTGTTCTTTACATACCATATACTGACTAAATGTTCCCTCTCATGCATGTCAAATGACCAGTGGCTGTTATCAAGAGAACTTGAGATTAGGTATCTGTCAGTCTTTGTCAGTACTAGTTCTCTGAGGCCATTTGGGAGTTGCTGACAAATTAATCAGAACTCTGCAACTTGACAGTTCTTCAAAAGGTTAACCTATTTCCAATTTTGACACATTTGACTTTCATAAGAATTAATGCTATCAGGTAATTGGAGCAAGATTTACTTTCTGGCTGTTTCACGACTGAAGTCTCACCTTAGCAAAGTCTCTGGAGGCTTCCCCTCTTCCTCTGCTACTGTCAGCATCCTCTGCCCAGCCTGCACTCCCATTCTACGACAAAGGAGAGAAAACACAGATAAGGTCAGTAAACAAATAGAAACTCTATAGTCAATTATTTACTTAAACATTGTAATTTTAGAGATATGATCATTTTTTTAATTTTGCCTTTATGTGATGGTGAAAGTAGGAAATATGGGGAGAAAGAGCATGAGCAGAGTATGAGAGGCAACAGCTGGAACTGATCCTGGTCCCACCACAAATGCAAATTTGTAATCCTTAAGTATAGATTTGAACCTCAGTTTTTTTTTTTTTAAATGTGTTAATTTTATTTTTATTTGCAACAATATCATTAGGTTAACACAGACAATAGGTCAGTCAGTTCATGCTGGACCAGAAAAACTGGCTAAACAATAAGACAGTAACCACAACACCCTGCAACACAAACACACATAAACTAATATACTCAAACTACAAGAATACATTTTTCTAGGGGTTGTAGGAGTAACCTCTGGAGTTATTGTGCCCCTGAGCTTCTGTGTCCCCCTCCCCCTTCATCCTCAAACATCTCCATTTGACCTAAACCATCTGCATCTGGGCCTGCCCTGCCCCCCACTCCTGTCTTCCGACCCAGCTGGATACAAGGGCCCCCCATCCTTCAATCTTAACGCAGCTGTGACGGGTGGCCAAGTTCATGGAGTGTAGCTAGCTGTCAGGAGGGGCCAGGAAAGGGTGGGCTGGTCAGTGGACCTAGTGCACACACACATGTGCAAAGGCTATGTTTTCGAGTGCAGGTAGTGGGGGGTGGGGATAATGGCCCCACAAGAAGGGAAGGAAGGAAAATAGGGGCAGAGAGGGGTGCACGGTATGTGCCAAACAGGAATGTCTCCTAAAGACAAAACCTATAAAAGCATCAGGAATCAAAACAAGATCCATTTTGGAGGGGAACGTTAATAGCTGCAGCTCAGGGTCTAGTTTCAACCAGAAGCCCATTGGTCAGTGGCAATTACAGGGCCTGAAACGAGAGCCGGTAGGGCAAAGGCTGTCAAGGACCCTGAGAACAAGTCATTTCACCCTCTCCCTGTCTGTGTGTGTAATGGTTGTCAACATTCATGCTCCCTAAACAAATACTCATCAGCCATCCACTAGCAGACCCACTACAAATGCTATGTTTCAGGGTAAAGTTAAAACCAACAGGATTTTTGTAACAAAATGTTATTATTAGAGTGAACAACAAACATTTAAATATTCAAACTACAATATCTCCAAATGTTTTATATGAAGGCAGATATTAACTAATTATAATATTAACAACATGTAGCTGAAAAAATGTTTTTTGCATCATGCATGAAAAGTCTCCAAAGTGCAAAACTAATATGTGAAGTCAATTTTTAAAGACATACTGGAAGATTGCTCAAATGTTAGTTATATCTATTATCAATAAAGTAATTACTCTATCACATTGGCTTCTCAGCAGATATACAGTAATGTAAAAAAAAAGTATTTGCTAAGTAATTGCTCAGCTTTCCAAAAACTGAGCCCAATTTAACAACTAGGCCTGATTTCTGCCAGACCTGTTGAATCAAGAAATCACTTAAAACAGAAGCTGTCTGATAAAGTGAAGCATGCTAAAATATCCTAAAACAACAAGTAATGCTGCTATCAAAAGAAATTCAAGAACAGATGCAAAACAAAGTAACTGTCTGGAAAACGTTACAAAGCCATTTCTAAGGCTCTACCAGAAAATCCTTAAGGAGAACATCTGACTATTAGTTGGTGACCTCAAGCGCACTTGGGTTATGCAGCAGGACAGTGATCTGAAATACTACAGTCCACCAAGTCCACCTCTGAATGGCTCAAAAAACACAAAATTAAGGTTTTGGAGTGGCCTAGTTAAAGTCCAGACTTAAATCTGATTGAGATGCTGTAACATGACCTTAAATGACCTAAAATGTTGATGCTCAAAAACCCTCCAATGTGAAAGACTCATTGACAGTTATCCTAAATGCTTAATTGTAGTTGTTGTGGCCAATAACTGCAATCAACCAGTTATCAGGTTTAGGGAGCAATATTTCAAAAAGGGCCAGGCAGGCTTGGACAGCCTTTATCCCCTCAATAAATGAAATCACCATAAAAAAAAAGGCATTTTGTATTTAGTCAGGTTATCTTTGTGTAATATTAAAATTTGTTTGGTAATGTGAATCATTTAAGTGTGACTAATATGCAAAAAAATATAAAAATCAGGAGGGGGGCAAATACTCTTTCACAGCACTGTATCTTGAGTTGAATATTAATCTACAAACTTGTTTCTTATCAAAAATACATTTCTCTGTTAACTTACATTATCAATAGTTATAACAGTCATAGAGATTACAACAGGGCCATCATGTTAAGGCATATATACAGTATGACACATTTAGAGGTCTTATAGACCTTTGCACACAATTTGACCAGTTCTGTTAACATTTAACCATTATAAATTTAGATTGCAGACATGTATAATGTATGCAATTTCAAGCTTGTTCTTGCAGGAAAAAACTGTATTGTCCCCAGAATGCTCCCTTTTCAATGACCCAGAGGTTGACAGCAACCAAACAAGGAGCCATAAAGCCAGATAGTTAACACCATCATTCTACTTGTTATCAAAATGTATGTAGAGAATATTATGACCAGTTTTTAAATAACCCTGTGAGTATGAATGATTGGCTAATAATAAAATGCTAAAATAAAATCCTCAAATCCATTAAACCAACATTCTATTATTAAGAACCTTTTCAACAACAGTGTGTGTGATAGTTACGTGTAAATCCTGTTCAATCATTTATAATGTCTAGTACAGTATACATTAATCATTTAAAAGATGCTCTTATCTGAAGTAAATTATAATGAGCTTTCCAGCACTAAAATTTACTTCTAGCTCAATAGTGTCAGATCTAACTTCAAAAGAAGAGGCAATAGATACTGCCCTTAGATTTAGTTGAACCGCAATGTGATTTTGTGAGTACGTTCATTGACAAATTGCATCCCAAAGCTTCCTATTCTAACCTTAACTATCACCACTACATGCCAAGCCCCAAACTCACCACAGTCCAACCATAACCTTGAAACCCAACTGTCAAACATCCCGCTGAAATTGTGAAGACCAGCCTGTCCTCAAAATTGCAAACTGTGAAAACTTGTGATTGCTTCAACAGGCTACTGTAGCATCACTTTGACTGAACTGTGGAGTGCTCTCTTGCTCTGAACAAGGACTGTCATTTTCTTCCCTTCAATTGCAGTAAAGTGTACAACGCAAGCTGAGGCTGAGTAGCTGGTATGATGCGAGGTAAAAGTGGAATTAGAGATCAGACTAAACCACTGCACTACTAACTAGTATGTGAGCATAGAGTATGAAACAGGGATAGATTTTAGAAGTCAATATCAATTGTTTTAACAGTCTTAACCACAACCAAGCAGGTTTCTGCATCATGTGGCTGACTGGTTGTTGATATTGTTGACATTAACCTTCTGGTCACCAACCAAAGGCACTGTGAGGACTACTGTGAATCACTGGATTTAGGAGTGTAAATTGCGTCACGAACAGGTTCAAAAAACCAAGAAAAAAAGCACAGTAATTGGAACTTGTAAACCATGAATAGACATGTAGACATGTTGGCTCTTGAATTGGGACCTTGGTCAGCTGAGGAATGTTAACACTATGTTGCTTTTTGTCAAGTTAAAGTGGATACTGATGTTTTGGGACTACTCCTTATGATCAGCTACCTCAGCCCCCTCATCACATGAAGTGCTCCACCCAGAAAAGAGTTCCTGAAAAAAATATTCCCATAAACCACAGACGTTCTTGACTAGGGACATGCAAGGCTTGGCTAACCTCAAGAAAGTTGTTATTATATGAAATAAAATGATTTACGTGTGTCTCTTAATGTTGAAGTGTCCTTGGGCAAGACACTGAACCCCAAGTTGCCCCGGGTATGTCAGGTCAGCTGCATAGCAGCTCTGCCATCGGTGTGTGTGTGAATGGCTGAATGACAAGTAGTGTAAAGCGCTTTGAGTACCAGTCTAGGTAGAAAAGCGCTATATAAGTGCAGACCATTTACCATTTTTGTTAATACAGAGTTTTGGATTGTCTACATTTTAAGTTGTCAGTCCATGTGTGTAGGATGAACATGTCTACACAATATTATACAAACTGTACTTCTCTATGGAATAAATTTTTGATAAAGATGCACAGATTGCAATTTTCTTGGTCAATTCCAATTTCCGTGTTTTTTTAATTGTCTGACCTGCAGATTCCGATTTTGGTTGACAGCATACACAAATGTTTTTTTAACTTTTCTGTAATGAAGAATTTAATTGTAATTTAAAAATTTAACTATTAAATCCACTATTACATTTTCCACCTTTCTCTCTCTTATTTAAACAAATCCTAAAATAAAAGTACTCCAGGTAACTTGACAAACCTCCAAGTAAAATTAAAGTGTAATATTTGTACACTTCCACATGTAAACAGGTGCAACAGGTAATAAAAACAGAACAAGGCACTGAATGTTTCGTGGTTGTTGCTCCACACCTTATTTTGGCCTTACAGGTATTACAAATTTCGAGCACTGAGTCTACAGTCTAAAAAAATTTTCCAGCTGACGACGTGTGTGTGGCTGTGCACGTTACTGTCTGTGTAACTGTTTGTGTGACAGAGCATGTGAGCAAAACTGACTTTTAAACAGAGTGGAGAGAAGTTTTTTTTAAAGGAGGGAGCATTGCCCTATGTCCTGCTCACACCACAAGCCTAAAGTATGGCTAAGCCCAACCCATAATGATGGCTTTGAGCCGGGGAGTGAAGCGGCTCCATTAACAAGGAAATTCTCCCCGCTCAACAGCGATCTGGTGCGCGACCTGAATCAAATGTTGTAAATGTGATCTGCACAGTATCAGATATCTCAGATTAACTGGAGCATTCTGATCTCCAGTCGATCGATCGGTGCATCACAATTTTCTGAGTGAGTCTAAAGGTCATCCGAGTTTCATGTGGGTTTCCTTGGTTGTCACCACCTACCTGATGCACATTTGTTATTATTTTGCAAAATCTGTAAAATAGCAAGCCCCAAAATGCTAATGCTGATATAATTTTATAATTTTTATATAGATTAAAACACTACCTCTCCCTGTTCTTTATACTAAAATACAAATTTAACCAGTTGTCAAATCCATGCACTTGTATTGTGTACATTATTGCAACATTACTGCCACACATTATGTTGAACAACCTTCTGTCTGCAACAAGTTCACATTCTTTGCATAACCCTGTATTGGACAAACTTTGCAATACGCTCCTACTTGAATGCCAATGCACAGCTTAGGGGAAATTCTATGCAGCCATTATAGTAAGATGTTTATAGCCGAGCCACCATTTTAGTGAGGGCAGGCAGGAAGGCCAGGGACTAGAAGGGTTAATGGCTGCTGCTTGGGGAGTGGGGGTTGGATGGCATTGATTGCTCAGGATGTTGACAGTACTTCTCCAATTTGATAGTGGAGCTCTTATTAGATGTCGAGGCTTGTTAATAAAAGCATCATGTGATTTACAGTTTCAGCTAATCTGAAACATGAAGTAGACGTGAAGTGAAAACAGTTGCTGTTTCGCATCCTGCTAGTGTAATTGTGTAGACTAAATGAGGCCTGCTAAAGAGAGACATGTGTCTCTGCCAAATTAGAGCTCTGTTAGCCCCAAGTCATCCCCTAAAACCCTGTCTTCCTGCTCCAAGCCACTGTCATTGCTCTCTGTGTCCTACCCTACACATCTCCACACTGCAGACCAAATCCCCTGGGTTACAGTCATTGAACAGGAGGCCTAAATCAATAGCCCTGCATGTGCAAACACAGGGAAGTCCCCAGCCCCCTTTGGACGCAATCTCACAGCACACGTCAATACTCTTCATCCTCATTCATCTACCGCCACGCCAGGGAAACTGAGATGAGGGAAGGATCACAGCTTCCAGGGTGACCTAACCACTTCACCTCCAATAAGAAATCCTAGCTTTGACTAACACAGTGAAGGTTTCCATGGGAAACCCTATTGACATTGCATTTATTTATTAAAAACAGTATGAACAGGCACACCTATCCTGAGAGTAAACAAAATACACGCACATACAAGTAAAATCTCTATAGCAACCCCAGGCAGTCAATCGAGTGTAGAGGAAATGTCACAATAGTCTTAGTGCAATCTCTGTGAGAAGAGACACAGGAGGGAGGGTGATTTCAGTAAAATTCAACATTCCTGTACACCAGTAACAGGACCTCACAACAACAAGAGACATCCCACAGGTACTCTTAACATCTCATTCCCCGACTAATCTTTTTTGGCCAAGTTGCTGCTTGTCAAAACAGTTCAGCAAGGAAAATCTTTTAACCAGACACAGCAGCAGTAATTTAATCACAATCAAGGTCTCCAGCAGAAATCTGGATCACAGCCAATAACAGTGATAAATGGCAAGTAGTCAGAAAAGAGGCTACAAACTTGCTTAGTAGTAAAACAATTGCTTATTTTGTATATTTTCACTAAAAAGGCCATTAAAACCACACAGTGGTAAAATTCCTGTTTTTCTAAAATGTTATTAAAATGTAAGAAAGTGATGTAAGATAGATTTAAAAAATTTAGTGGTTTTGTTCACATATTTGTTAAGAGAACTGAATCTGTGATTACAGCAGTAAGCCTGTGTCTTCATCTACCAGAGAACAAAAGCCACGATGCCTTTAGCTTAAGCCCATCTGCAAAGTTGCCTTCTCAAAGAAAGAGAATCTACTTCCTCTCAGCATGCTTAAAATAACAACCATTGTGGGGGAGCAGCAATCCCTAATCCAAATCAAATAATTGGGTCTTGGTCCCTCTGCGGGACTCCAGGAATCATTTATTTGCTATGGGGAGAGGGTGATGGGTGAGGGGAGGGTGCATTAGGAGTTAATGGGAGGGCCGAGTGGATGGCATCCTTTATCTGCCAAATACAGTAAAGAATCTCATGGTGACCTTGCCACACACAACAAAGGCTCTGGCTAATCGAGATTCCATGTGCGTCAAGAGAGAAGTAAATCTCACTGCCACTCGAGAACACATGGTAAAGTTCATACTTACAAACAGATCCTCTACTTATTCTCTGCACTCATTAAGAATTATTACAGGGCATAAAAAAGGTCACATATCAAATGAGAGCGGGCCGGCTGCAGAGAACAGGACCCAGGGGCATGCCTGCCTCTGAATGTCCGGTCATGTTTGTAGCTTGAAAAGATTGCTAGCTTTTGGGGAGAACAGACAAAGTGGCGGGGACGAGGGGCTAAACAGCCTGGGGCTCAACGTGTTGCTACCTGCCCCAGCGTCGGTGGTGCTGCACCTCTAAACATGGCACTGAAAAACAGGCCTCCAGGCAAGACTACCTCTCCCTCCATTAATCACTTCAATTACATAGCTGAAAAAGAGAAGTAGACGAAAAACAAGCAGGGTCACGATAGGAAGAGAGAATGAAAATGACAGGCAGACAGATTTCTTTACCTAATCCCATTTTACACCCAAAGAGAGAGAAAGACCACATTGTAGCAAAGACTCATGTCTGAAAGAAAGGGGTGGATCTGCATATTTAGTTCCTGGGCAAACATATCTGTTGGTGACCAGCAAGTCTGGTTTGCCAAATAAACTGACTGCATTTGTTCAATTCCAGCTCTTTCACCAAGACACCACATTCCACAGGCAGAGGACCCTTCCCCCATTACATTAGTTGGCCCCTTTCGCTGCCTCACACAAATGAAACGTTTATAGGCTGGTGTGGCCAGAAGTTCACACTCATTGGTTCAAAGACCCTTTCACAGGCAGAGCAAACATTTAAGTGAATCACATGTGTGCCACCTCATATAGTACTCCATAAGTTAACCCTTTCCTGTACTGTTTTAAATCCGTAACAAAATACACAAAGACAATATTTTTAACTAAACTATGCACAGCTAACCCTTCATGGATAATTTGATCTGAAGCCATTAGTTTAGCTCTGTAAAGTGTACACTGCTGTCTCCAATATGTACAGAATTTATTTCACACAAACACAAATTCATAGTCTCACTGTGCATCAAGGCTTAAATAATTGTTCAATAAAACCACATTTTGAGGCCCTTGATAATCAACACTAGTCTGCTTCATTCAGGTCAAAGAAGCTACTAGCTGTTGCTTCTAGGTTAAAAGCTTTGACTAAAAATGCCTTGCATATCTCAAATCTTTCAAAGAGCAAGCATCCCCTTCACCCCCATGCTAATGGCAGCTGGAGACATCACACAGACCTGATAGGCCTTTATATACATTCTCATTATACTGACAGTGCTGGGAACTCGATACATTCACAATCAACAAAAAACCTTCACTGCTATTAGGACGCATCACATCTAATTACATACAAAATGACAGAGGTCACAACGCCTGCAGTCAGATGGGTAAAGGATTTCTTTGTCTGGCTTATGGCAGAGAGGTATGAGGAGGGAAGGATGGCAGTCCCATTATTCTCAGGGATTCATTCATCAGAGGAGTGAGTGTTATGACCATCTCTCTGAATCTGCAGTATCAAATGTTCAAACCATAAGCACAATTCACAGCTTTCTATAGAGTCTAATCGATAGGGAGCGATTTCTCTGTTCAGAGGCAGAGGTATCGGTTTCCTCGCAGCTAGCGTTAAGTGTGCAGGGGCATTCCACCTCTGACAGGCCAGCACTCCCCAGGGAACTGAGCTGGGATGGTGCAGCTCGTCACGCATCTGGAGCTCATCTCCAGGGGCCAACAAACCACTACATCTCTACTGGATGCTCAAAAGACAGCAGAGACTCACAAAAACTTGAACAACCAATGCTGGCCACATGTCGAAGTGTTCTTGGACAAGATACTGAAACCCAGAGTAGTAGCATCTTTATGTATGCATACTTTCAGAGTTTGGGAATTTTCGTTCACAGATTTTAACTGTATAGACAAAGAAAAGTCAGCTTCCTGATTGCTTTTTTTTTTTTTATATACGTGTCGGGGGAGGTGACTGCCAGCACTGTAAGAGAGGCACACAGTGCTCCTATTTACGTCACAAACTGTCTGGATTGGGTTAATACATGGTGAAAAGTGAATCTTTTTTAGACATCTACAGAGGACTCTGTGTTGGTTTTAGTCAGATTTTGGGTAGAACTGAAATGAGGCAGCATTGCCCTGTAATGATCCCTCCTTTTATCCATCCTCTCCTCTCTGCTGAAAGTAGTAGAGTGGCGAGTGTCAGCCTTTGTCCTGCACATTGGCTCTTGTAAAAAGCTGATTAGAAACCCAGTTACGCATATACATGGCAGAGTAATCAGAGTTCTATGGGAGAAATGGGAAATCAGGTTTCTCTAATCTCTTACCCTGATTACAGAAACCAGGTTTCCTGTTTACATGACAGTTAAGAAATCAGCTTACCCGAGAAAGATGACCGTAACCCAATTACTTGAAGACATGTAAATCCACTGACTGTCATTGCTGTGCAAGTTATGCAATCTTTATACAAATACCATTAGTCAGCTGCTAAGATGTTTACAGGTTTAAAATGCTAGCCACTCTATGCAATAGACTCTATGCTGTGGTTTGCTGGGGCAGCAGCTTGAAGGTAGCAGACACCAACAGACTGGACAAACTAATCAGGAGGGCTGGTT
>JAUMHL010000018.1:23988041-24003685 GCA_032362345.1 Sandelia bainsii
GTGTATTAGTATTACGTACTGAGTATTTTCTGTTGGTGCTGATCTTATGTTTTATGGTTGTGGTTCTTTTCTTTCTTGGGACAGGCACCCCCCTTAAGGCACCAAGGCTCAGGGGTTCAGTGTCTTGTCCAGGGACACTCTGACATGTGGCCAGCAATTGGGGGGCACCGGGAGTCGAAGCACCCACCCAGGGTTCGTAGATGACAGCCCTACCAACTGAGGGCCTAAGCTTCACAGCATGTCTCTGCTACTCGACTTCACTTTCAGTAATTGTCATTAAGCTGTGTCAGTGGCCTGCTTGGTTTTCAGTGAAGCTAACAGCAACTTGTAAGAAGGAAAAAGTAGTATCCTGCGAATATCTTTATCAATAAGAAAACTGCTCTTTTCTTTCTCTCTCTTTCCAACTTTTAAAATTGTTGGTCATGGCACTGTGTGACATGTCAGTGACATACTGTACATATCTTAGTTTACAAACACAAATCATGCCAAGTACTCAAAAGATTGCTTTCTGTATAACTTGACTTAAGGAGAAATTACATTTGCTAGGCAAATCATGAGGCTTAGTCAAATTAGATATTTACATTGTTGGTAGGCTCAAGATACAAAACCCAATTAAACGCTTGCTTTATACTACTGCTGCTACAGTCTATTCGACTATACTACATGTACTGTATACTACAGTGTGCATGATCAGATGAGATAAAACTAATGTTCTCACTGGGTTGTTGCATCTGCGGGGAAGGTTATAAAGATAATGAAACAAACGGACTGTACTGAATGTAATACAACAGCAGTAAAAGTGTATACTGAGAAAAGCAAAAGCAAAAACACACTCGGTGCACTCACACAGTGTTTTAGTGACAAATTTACAGGTAAGCAGATGTTTGTACAATACATTAATGCCAATTTATATTTCGATTTAGCTCTGACAGTCTTTCAACTAAGCATTTTAGAGATTATCAAATAAAGAACCTTGATTTGGTAATCAAAGTTTCTATAAAATATTTATATGTATACTCACACATTTAAGCTATTTACTAGAAGAGTGATTCCAAAATGAATATAAAACTGAAAACGCTGCCTCACATGAATTAGATCTTGTTCCATTTCTGTGTTATCAATCATTTAGTGATTGTTGCTACCACTTTTTAAAACATCATTATCTGACCCACCATCCTCCCTGTGCTGTAAGCACAGAGTTTCCTCAGGTTTTCTAATCACATTTATTATAGGCAGGAAAACCTAAGATATCTTTGTTTGACCAGATGGCTGGCTAATCAAGGCTGGCTCCGCAGGGGATTGGGGCATCCCAAATCTGCCACAAACATTACTGAACCATGACCCACATTAATATGCTGATGTTTGTCAGAAAAGAGCCTTGTGATCCATATATACTGTACATTATGCAAATTTCAGACATAAAGAATCATATTAAGTATCTGTTTAACATCAGCACCCACATATTGCAGTGAGACTGTATTTCTGTGAAAAATTCTATACTGCAGGCTCCAGCAGACACAGGATACCAAACGTTGATTCTTAAAAGCTCCTCAACATTCACTGTTGTCACTGCTGTTAACAATTTCATTTTCTGTGCCGCCTTTTAATAATTTACTTAAGTGGCTTTTGAAATTATCAGCTGCAGCTGACATGGTCCATAGTACTACTCACAGTGAGTGTCCATTATCCAGATCAGCTACAAGTTCAAAGCTTTTTTGTCATCTGAAATAATTCAGTGATAAAATACACGCCTTTCACTTTTAACTTTCACACGCAAGTTGTGAATCCAATGAATGATATGAATGTGACGCTTACACACATGCAAACATTAATGTAGGGTCAGATGATTCATTTTTTCTTTTTCAAATTGTCAAATACTTGACTTCTAACAAAGCTGAACACATAAACTGATAACTGATTTATAATAATCCCCCTTGAAATATGACAATGTAATCGGCACATACAATTATTTGTTAAGACAGTGTAACCTAATTATTTTTGTAAAGTAACAAAATAGTAAACTGGACCAACACATACAGAACTTTTTCAAGAAATAGAGAACTTTTTTTTCCTAAAAAGACACAATCACCTAAGCCCTGAGCACGCTATCTAACAAAAAAACAATAAGTCATAATATCTCATTATTTTACAGCACACCTCTGCTATCCAATGACATGTGTAAATGAATCACCAATGCAAACAGGACATTGCTCAGGTGATTGGAAATTAAAATGTTTTTCCCTCCTATATGAACTTATGTATAGGTATGGTTTCTTATGATGACTGTGTGAGCATGTACTGCCTGAATCCACAGTAGAATGTAAATGTTGGAAGCTCAGCTGTGAACACAGCTTTTAGTATAATGTGACATTTCCTGGGCCACAACCAGGAGTTTTTTCTCGCCCCCCCCCAATCTTTCCTCCACTGCTGGCAGCTCCCTCTTAGAAACATGATTAGGCTCAGCTTGTGTTCAAAGACGTGGCAGACAAATAACCTAGCCACATCCTACTGTAAACTACATGGGATTTTGGCAGCCTGCGCAATGAGTGTGCTGACTGAAAAGCAGAAAGGCTATAGTGAAAGGAAAGCCTTCTGCACCTCTTTCTCCTCTGTATGGCTTTGTGCCAGGTCCCAGCCAGCTGCTGTGTTTACCCAAAGGCCTTGACACAGTGGCCCAGTTACACCTACAGGCCCCTGACACCAGCCTGGAGCGCAGCCAAAGCAGTGGCAGAAGGCAGCCAAGAAAGCCAATGACAATACACGTTTCACACCTCCTCTTTGTCTGGCCCTTTGCACAAGGAGCAGGAGGCTACAACCCAAAAAGACCATATCTTTTCCTTGCAACTGCCAGTCGCAGAAGGTTGCAGAAGATGTTGCACAAGGTTGCAGCTGCACCACAGATAGGCATCCTCGTAAACATTACTTTGCTTTAGCTTCCTGATAGGATAGAGCCAACAACTTAAGTGCAAACATTTTGCGAACAATGTGCTGTCTGATAAGTTTTCAAATTTGGAATTTGGTTTGCTCAAACAATTTAAAATTTTCAGAATCAGTGATTAAAAAAAAAACGCAAATTCAAACGCAAATTCAAACTGCACCTCATTAAGACACTAAAGCTTCAATGTAAAATACATCCTCAAACTGTTGGTTATGAGTGAAAAAGACTTGATTACATTTCCATCTACAATTAAATTCCTATAACAAAAACAAATCTCTGCTTTTATTGTCTTCCTTGCAGAAAGTTTGCATTGCAGCCATTATTTGGAGTGGCATATACAGTGTCAACAGATCAATCTCCTGTTCTGATACTATGCAGCCCAAATTTTTAACTTCCACCAATTCACCATTAAAGTTATTAAATTAACATCTTAAAAATAACACAAACAGGTTTAACAAAATACCTCTACCAAAGACTTTTCTCCATATCTACATGACGGTCTACAATGAGCAGTCATACAATGTGGACAATATAACAATACAATCCATTGAAAATAGTTATGTTAGTCATGTAATTTACATGGAAGAATTTAATGAAACCTTAATACTGTTTTTCTAAAACCAATTCAAAAGTGTTAGTTGGAACAAGTATTTAAAACCATCAACTAACAGTTTTAATACTTTCCCAATGAAATTAACATTTAGTCAAACTTTTATTTACAAGTCAAAAGTATCACAGTAACACAGTAACTACAGTGATTATGTTGTTGTATAATATGTGTGCGACAAATATTGTGAGATGATGATTAAACATCCCTGACAAGCTAAACATACTTGAATAGCTTGACAGGACGTCATACAAGTATACATATATTTAAATAGTGTTGTTAACTTTTACATTAATCAAACTCCCTCCCATGTACAACACATGCTAAAAAGTAATCATATAAGAAAAACCAGAAAGTTAATTCACAGTAGACCATACATGGAACAAGGACAAAAGGACCTCACATACTTTGCATTATACAATGTTAACTGTAGTCTATATACACATGTAATATAGATATAGATATAAAGATGCACACGCACACACACAATGAAACTATATACTGACATCCTTTAAGAAACTACAATTAACTTTGCTCAACAGTGTCATATGACCTTGGCTCCATTTTTCTGCAGCTGCCAAAGGCATTGGTGGATGTCTTTGTTTCATTTGGCTATTCCCCTTTCTATGTTTGCCTTCATTAAAGAGCAGGTGTTGAGATATGCTGACTGGGAGCGGTTGTAAAGGACGAATGGAGCCAGCAATAGTGTGGGGAGGGGGGACTTGTGGTTTCACTACCAACTGATCAAATTACAGCAAGCATCAGTAGCTCAGTTTCCATTAGAAGCGAGGAAGCCAACCCTCCAGGGTCGATTTGTGAAAAAAGTATGACAACTCTAATGGACAAGCACCATTTGCATTTAAATGTGAGAACCTTTGCCTTTCAATTCAATTAAATTGAGAAAAAAAAGGCATTTGCATGATGTTTGCTGGAGCGACTACTTCAGTTGTAAGGTTGTGTTCAGACAGACTTTCATTGCATTAAAAAAACACAGCCCTTTTCATACATTTGAATGGAAGAAGGGCGGTAATCAAAAGGAGGAGAGTGGGTGAGGGGTCGTACAAAATGACAAAGCATGTCATTCTGGCTAAAGTTGCAGAATCTAGTTCAACTTTTTCTGCAACACAACATAACATTCAGCAAGGTGCTGCGTTGGGCAATTACATACATGACAGTGCACACTCCTGGTGTAATGTAAATGTTGCATTTCTACTGTTTAAATCTAAATCTTTACAATCAAAGATGAAACAGTTGCCGCCAAGAAAACCTTCCAGAGTTGTAAAATTCCTTCTGTGAGAATTACAAACCATTGTGCTGTGTTTGGACCTCTAATAAGCTTTTAAACACATAAATCCATTACTTCACCTGGACTTCCCAGATTGTATTTCATTGTCTCACCAGTACATGAAACAACTCGCCCCACCTATGGAGCCCTTTGTGTTGTTTTAATGCAAGGTAAATGTCTATGTGAATACAGCCTAAGGCAGACACCTCTCATACAAAAGGCAAGAAGACCATGTACTCTTAACAGATACACTTAGCAAAGTAAAATTAAGGAGGAGAACAACACAGCACTTGAATGGCACAAATGAAGACATTTTAGTTAGTCAACGGACTAGTACATGTAAAGGGGTATGAACGGGAGTCTGTTACACTAGCGTTTAGTGGCACAACTTTGTGCAAACATGTTCACAATGCTAATCACAACATAATATTGATAACAAAACCACAGAAGAAATTGGCATTTCAACAGCAATATCTTTGAATAAGGTATAGACAAAAGGAATGGGGAAAGTTCAATTATGATCTAGAAAAACTGTGTTTAGTTAAAATAGAGAAGAAGTTAGACTGCAGAGCTCCATTTGAATGGCGTTTGGTCTAATAATTCTCCATCTAGGATGTTTGTGAGGTTTACATTTCACCCACATTAACAGTGTTGGATGAAAATGTTAACCATTCCTCACTTTGACAAACAACACCGGATGCAGGACCATGGATCCACTAGTCTAGTGAATAACATACAACAATCTAAATCCTGAAGTCTTGTCTGCAAATGGCCAAATCATTATGACAGACTAGACACTGCCAGTTAGTGCTGTGTTTGACCAGGCCATGATGTGAGGGGAGTGGATCCACCACGAGAAGCCCCCTCTTGACAGCAGATGTGCCCTTTGGGACGCAGACAAATAAAAAAAGTGTCTCTGCCTGCACCAGTTTGCCCTCCCATTCAGCTCCTCCCTTTTAGGCCCTTTGGCTTTTTTCTTTTACAGCCCCTGCAACACTGGGTGAAATGAATTGAAAGATCACCAATCAGGGTCCCCACTACAACATGGACATGCACCCACCCACACCCATCATACCCCCTGTCTCTTGTTAAAAGCCCCCAGTGGGAATGTTCACTGTTTGAAGAGTTAACTCTTTAATTCCGTCTGGAATGTTTCCTCTGGGTGGGGCAGCGCAGTGTGTTGAGCCAGACCACTAACCCCTCTTCCAGAGCATCTCCGCCTGCCTCTCCCTTCCCCCTTCATCTTCCTACTAAATTCAATACCTCTATTTCAGGGTAGGGGCAATCTTACACACTTGGCTGTTAAGAGCAAGTCAGCACAAAATGAAGTCTGTTCTATACCAGGACAATTACACCTTAAAACACTAATTCAGATAAATATAAAACTTCCATTTGGATGTAAAATATTTTCTAAACACAGTAGTATTTTAAGTTTGTTTTATAGATGTAAATGACCAACCACAAAGTGTTATAATCCTAGTTGAGCAAGTTCAAGTCACCATAGCCACTGAAAAGTCTCATGTTAGGTAGCTGCTAAAAACATCAGCTTAGTGGGGATGGGGGGTCAAAAAATGTGCAAATTTTAGAATGAATGTATCACAGTGTTGTAACCACATATGCTTGGCTATCTGGAGAAATACTGTGATGATGAATTTCTCAAACTGAAGACCAAAGCTGTAATTCTTCCTTTTGATTGAGCTTCCATATGTAACATTTGTACATACATTAGACAATAAGTTAAAAATGTTCCCATGCTGCTAATGTACCAACTCTACTGGAAACTGGAAGAGCAAAGTGTAATTATATGTCACTTATTGTGCAGTTGCAGGCCTTTATTTGTTCCCATAACCACTAAAAAAAGCACAGTATAGCATCAAGCAGAAAATGGTATTTCAAAAGGCTAAAAGCCCATTTGCCTGAATCTACCCCAACCAGTCAAGGTCTGCTGTTAACAAGGCAAATCAAGGTTGGCACATCGCTGACCTACAAACATAAACTGAAACATCCCACAGCAAAACAACACATGCAGTAAATGACGGTATAAACACTATGTCTCACCTTAGTCTGTTATAAATTGTGGACTACCAAAACACACCTTGTGAAAAGAGTATTTCGAAAGTTTAGCGGTCAACAGGAACACATGCAAAATTAAAATACCTTAAAGTGCTGAGGTCTGAATGTACATAACAACACACCACATTCATTAAGAAGTTGTTCTGCTTGTACAAATATGCACAATTAAAACAGTAACATAGAGAAAGTGTAGATCAAAGTGTTGAGGGCTATTTCACCCCCAGATAAGATAAAGTGAAAATCAGACCTGTAGCCAGACTAATCTGAACCAAGATCAGTGATGTAGCTTAGGGGGCAAATTTAGGAATGGGCTTAACTATTTAGGTGTCCTCCCCATTCATTACAAATACCATTAGTAATATAATTTAGCAGTCATTATGTCACTAAGGGAACCAATTTGAAATATTAAAAAGCACATAAAAGCAAATAATAACATTTGAGTTATTTTGCATCAGAATACAAGTAACAAAGAAATTAATTTGTGTTCCATTTAGATTAAAATGATACATTCCTTGATCACGATTTATGATTATTTATATAACATAACATGGGCTCAATACTGTTAAACTGTATTTCTCACAATGCTCAAAAATACATAAGTGTAAAGAGCTGAAACAGGAAATTAAAGAACTCATATTGACACTGCACAGATACCCCACTCATCCTTTACTACAGCTCGGACTGATGGTCAGTTAACATGTGAAACAATGTTTTTATTTATTGTTATATTGATGTCTTGTTGTCAGTGTTAACAGCCACACTTACAAACAATTAGAGTTGAGATATTCAATTCCCTGTGTAGTTTAGTTTGCGCATAGCAGAGACAACACGTCTCACACATTACAGTCACACTTCTTTTTCTGGACAAGCACTGCAACATGTTTTGGACCTCAGCCTTCTTTATTATTCCTCATCTTAATAACCTCCGTTGGCAGGCAGTGTAGTGTTGTACAAATAGGGGTCACACTGTAATTCCATCCACATTACATCAGCATAACAGGAAGTCTAGTAAAGAGAATAAGGCTAAGTACAACCTTTAAACCCAGTGACACTTATGGCCATGAGACACCAACGCAACTCCAGAAAGCAGAAACCAGATCACATTGGGCTACACAGCGTGTACACTACACAGTGAAACCTTCTGGCTCCCACCACAAGACAAGTGAGAGCTACAATGATACTGCTGTACGTTTCTCACACATCCAGTGGCCTTGTTAACAACATTAATGGGCTGATGTTACTGGGTAGATTTGTTTCACATTCCATTGTCAAACTAAAAATGAGAGTCCATCCGCTAAATCCAATATCCTCTTCATTTATCATAAATAAACTATAAAAAACAAGGCCAAACATTCCTGCCTCTAAAAGCTCACACACAAACTGTATCGATCTCTGCTCTGCAGCTGTGCAGCTCCTCACTTACTGGCTGATGTGTTGCTGGGATGACAGCTAAATTATGCAACAGCGATGGCTCAACGCACAGGCTTCATCCAGCTTCTGCATGAGCAGCAGAAGCTGGATAAATGGTGGCAAGTGATGACAGGGATCCGCAGTAATAGATGCCCAGTTATCCCTGGAAACCAGCTTTGGACCACTGTGGTCTGGTTGGCCACCTATTTTCCTATGCTAAATGTAACTCACCAGTTGTGTCTTTTTTCTTATTGTTTTACTGTACTGACTTACTTGTCTGTCCAACTCAGTTACAAACATTTAAAATGCGGCTGCTAAGCACTGCTAGAGATTACTGTTCTGTCCCGTGACGTGATGATGCTCAATTTCTATGTCTTGCAACTTTGTCATCTCTCCCAACCACAGCAGTCCAAATGTAGACATGCTCTGCTCATTGCCTCCATTTGTGTAATTTGTCAGAGGGCAGACCTGCATAGGAACAAAAAGCATATGAACAAGAGCCACAGCACCCACACACCACCTGTAGCAAACCACAGAACATACAGCTATCTGAAGCAATGCAAACACCAACACATTGCAATGCTTTATATGATCTGCAGGTTTGGTTAAAACTTAATGTATGTAGTGGAAAGGTCCACTGACATGTCTGTATATATAAGAATCAGAGGATGGAGTGGGTTGTGTGTGGGAGGGTGAAATTATAAGGGTCATACCACCCTGGTCCCATTGGGGTGGAGGGCAGAATGCTGAGGCTGGCCAGTTGGCCCCCAAGCTCTCCCTCCCCACGACAGCTTTCTCTATCCCCTTGTTTGACAATTATATACTCTGCTGTTTAGGACAGGGCTGAGGTCACTACACATACATCACTGACATGAAAACACAGGCTGAGGATGTCGGTCCACCCCAATCTGACCTCTATAGACCTTCACCACTTATATACACTTAGGAGTACGGGACTATGAGACAACCTGATCAAATGGTTGTCAGTCAAATGTTGCTGCAGGATGAGACAAAATACAGAGATACAGACTTGCTGTTCGTCGTTATATCTAAAACATGTTATACATGTTCCACCCACTGTCTAAGAGCTATGAGTCATCAGACTAGGTTACTAAACATGTTGATGAACAAGCTAATGGACATTTTTATCATGTTAGTGTCTATATGTTGCTCTAGATGAAATCTATAGGCAAACTCATTTAATATGGCCTCAACAACATGGTAGTGTCTCTGTCAGAGTAGTCATAGCATATACACACAGGTTACGTTGGATAAAAGCCTCCACCCAAAATGACTGGCAATATGAAATGTAAATGGGCTGCAGTACATTTGTCTCTTTAGCTAGTCATTGCACCTCCCCTCTGTCAATGCTTTTAGAACGCAATAAAAGTGCTTCCCCCATTATTATAGGGCTTGGTATTTGCAGCATCTGCCAGGCTTGTCTCTGGCCTCTGGAAGACAAAGACATAAAAAAAAAAAAAAAAAACACAGTTCCTTTGCCTCTACTGTCCCCCTCCCCCTACAGTAGTGCAACCTGAAACTGGCTGAAGAGATGAGCCGTCATTAAATACTGCAGAGCTGACATAATGACAGGAAAGATAAAAGAGAGGAAACAAACAAAAAAAAGGCCAGAAAAATTCTTGTCCCATACTGCCTCCCCCAACCCCCTGGCTCAGCCCACCTCTCCTAATAAAAGAAGCCAGGCCATGATAGTGCACTGGTCAGCTAAATGTGTGCTACTGTGATCTAATGTTCTGACAGCGTTCACACAAGACCTCACTACAATTTATTAATAATAATACTACACAGTGAAACTCAATTCTGCACAATTAGGAATGTCAATGATTAACAATTACCGTTAATAATAAATATAATATACTGCTGCAGTAATCAGTTGTGCTACTAGGTGATCACCGTTTAATGAGATGGAGTTACATGTGTTTGCTGACCTTTTGTTAGAAGCACACAGATAATAAAACAAAAGCACCTCCTCGACATCTAGGAAAGAAGAGCTGTCACTGTGACAGTTGTAGTGATGAATACTGCAGCATACGTTACAGTTGTTGTCTGGCAACTATCCAGTTAAACTCGAAATTTGTGGCTCAGTTAACGCAGGTCAAGAGCTAAGTGTCAGACAGTAGAGCGTGTCACTATAGCTGCGGTGCTAATGTTCGGGACAAGCAGTAATCATTTTAAACATAACTAAAACAAAAGTGAACTGCACAAGCAACAGATGCATTTAATTGCTAGCAGAAAATGGTTTTTTTTATGTGATTTCTGGTGTAAGTATCATCAACAAAAAGTTAAAGATAGCATTTGAGGACCCTCAGGACAAGTGTCTCTGCTGTGCAGGTAAGTCTAATGCAGCTGGACTAATTTTAGTTTAGGTGAACAACATACAAGTCCCTCCTATCATTAATAAGATATGCATAATCTTATATAAAACCAGTAAAACCGGTGTCTACTGTGGAGAGACTGGGGTAACCTGTTTCATGTTTATTCAATCATGTTAAAGGTTATTTACTACTGAAACCTACAGCCTTTCTGATGAAGGAAAATTCGTTGAGACTTGGTTTCAGTACTTAAAAATGTTCATAATGGTTAGCCCGATCTAATGTGTAGTCTCAAGATGTCTGGATGTTGTGTAGCGTTGTCTGCTGTGTTTAGGTTAGGCTACTTTGGATGTTGGCAAGACAGGAGTGTTGTTTCATTACAAATTAACATAACTTGATAATTATTAAAATTAGTTATTTTTTTCATTCAATCCTTTTTAAAGATCAGTTATCCCTACTTTGCAGCATACAACATAGATCTTGTCAATGGGACTCCTGTGAGGGCAGAATTTCTAGATAATATACAGTAATAATTAAAATACAACTAATGCTATTCCTTGTCTCACCACCTTTATCATAGTGCTTCCTCCATGTCACATTACCAAATGTCCAAGTTTGGAAATGTGGTCTAGAGAAGCACTATATAATCCAGACAACTCATCAACTCATAGCTCAGCATCCTCATCTTACTAATCAAGTGCAGATATGTCCTCTGACACTGCCCACTCTTGTGCAACAAATGCTTTTTATATCACCCACAGGCTGCTGAGCTGTCTTTAACCTGCTATGTTCCAAGCTATGATGCTAACCCACATGTAGCTCGGCTTGGTTCCCAGTTGGCATTCCAGCGTTCTGTAACTCTGTGCTGAGGCAATATTTACTCTGAGTGGAAAGTGTACTTGGCACACAGCCGAAACTCTTTAGGTGGGGTGGGGAGTGACGGGTTGCTACTGTGTACTACATCCAACCTTCCCACTCGTCTAAAGTCTTTGTGTTGACCCGGCCAACCACCCACAGCCTCACAGCAGCAGCCCTACCCTGCCTCACTCTGCTACATGGATTAGAGCCAAACCAGAGCCTAAACAAAGTGCCAAGAGGGACAGAGAAGGAGAGAGAGAATCACACACACGTAGTATGTGAGAGCAGAGGGAGAAAGCTAGTGAGAGTACCTTAGTCTGGCTCTCTGCCAGGAGTCACGTAGGACAATTTTTAGCCACAAAAGCCAATTGGCGTTCAACCCTCCACAGAGATTTTAAGTGTCTCACACAGATACTCTTTGACAGGCTTGTCCTACAGTCAAGATTAAGAAGCTGGAGGCTGAACAGACAGATCAAAACACTGAAACGGAGAGTAGTGAACAGTGAAAGACCTTAATCTTTGAGTCACAATTAACAATAGTGTTTTTAACTCACTAAATTTTAGGAATGATAGGAGTTTCATGATTTTGAAAGACAATGTCTAAATGAAGCTGGCCTTCAGTCTGAAGGGCAGTGTTTTGAAGACACAACTGGCAAAACAAAAATTGCTGTAATGACGTAACTGAGGAAATGGTATAGCAAGAAGCCAAGGCATTTCACTAACCTGTCTGAAGTGATCATCATAGCCCCACTCAGCCTGTCCATTAGGAGAAGCAGCAGAGTGAGGACCCACTGGAGACAGGCCCTCATCAGATTCCTGCTTCACTCTGATAGGTGGCGATGCAGGCCTCTGGGGAGCAGAAGCAGAGTAACTGCCAAATGGACGGGTCTGGATGCGGGAGGCACTCTGCTGCAAAGCCAAGGTCTGCTTGCGGAGGTACTCCAGACCACTGGCACTTCCCTCATCATCATCACTGCCTTCATCTCCCTCCATCATTTCATTGTCATCATCCTCATCCCCAGAATCCCGGCCTCTGTCATTGTCATCCTCTTTTTCAGAGTCCACACTGCTCTGATTGGAAACCCGGGGAGGCAACCCACCACTAGGCATCGCTCCAGCCAGGCCTTTTCCCATGAAGCTGGCCCCAGAAGCTCGGGCAGCTGCCAGGATGGCTTGCTGGGCAGCAACCTGCTGAGCGTACAGGATGTGGGCCTCTCGCAGCTTCCTCTCCTTGCGCTCCATTTCCAGACGGGCCTGCTGCTGGCGCTGGAGCTGCTCCATCACTGCCTCCAGCTTCATCCCCCCTGTAGATGTGCTCTGAGGAAAGGCCACGCTAGGCTCCTGAGACATGCTGGGCTGTGGGAGGAAGAAGAGTAATGGATGACCTACAATATACTTAATTACCCCTTTATCTCATTATAAGGGATCAAACGAGGATTGTATAGGGCACATGTACACACATTGAACCAGGATGGCCTAGTGCTGACTGACATTGACTCAAATCCGAAAACATGCAGCAATAAACTTATTTCTACTTGCAAATAAAAACAGCAAAAACAACATGTATGCTTCCTGGTCGTACAGGATCCAAACATGAAGACCTAAGGATGTGGAAAGCAAAAACAATGAAGCAACCACACTAAACACAAAGTAACCTTACCAAACCTCTGCAAAATAAA
Source organism: Sandelia bainsii (assembly GCA_032362345.1). Taxonomy (NCBI): domain Eukaryota; kingdom Metazoa; phylum Chordata; class Actinopteri; order Anabantiformes; family Anabantidae; genus Sandelia; species Sandelia bainsii. The sequence continues at coordinate 24,001,225 of JAUMHL010000018.1, forward strand.
AATAAAAAATAAGAGATGAAATTAAAAAAAATAAAAGTAGGCAAAGCACACAATATTCTGATTAGGACAGAACAGAAAAACATGAAAAAGTTAATAAATTAATTCACTTTTAAGTATTTCGACGAGTCTTTCGAAAGGTAGCTCCCACTGTACGAAAACGTCTATAAACGTTTTCGTGAAAATAAAGAGAGAATAATTGGCCCCAATTAACAGAATTTAATAAACCAGAGTAAAAGAGCAAACGTTAGGAGAAACCTCAGCGTTAGCGACAGAGTAAAACTCACCTCCAGTCAGCAGGCAAACAAGCACACAAGTGAAAACAGTTCACGCTAAACTTGTTAAGAAAAACACCTTTTCCTTTAGGCTTCCCGATAACACTGCCTGAAAATACCGTAAGATACCGTAACGTTATGTGTAATACGCGTCAGCATAAGTTACTGTAACGTTACAAACAAGTAAACCAACAAGTATTTAGTTAATGTATTTTCCAGAAGTGTAATTAAAAGTAACCAACCACTATGTCAAATTAGCACCGAAAAGGTTTTCATCTTTTCTACTTTTTGGAAAATGTAACGTTAAAAACCTCGTCACTCTAACATGCGGTCACACTGCGTCTTTTTGGGGGGGGCAGGAGCACCACTCACCATTTGTGCCTTACTGCTGCCTGAATTGTCCACCATCCCTCGTTCCTCGGCTTTATCCTGCTTCGTCCCTGCCTCGCTCCTGCTGGCACCCGTTCAAACACTTGTAAACACACACACGCGCCCGCGCACGAGGGGAGGAATAGCGTGCATGCACCGCGGATTGAGACTGATCCGTGGACTGAAAAGGGCCCTCTCTGTGTGCGTGTGCGACCTCTCCAAAACGCAGCCGTGACTCTTTTTCGGTCGCTCCCCGGTGACTTTCGTGATTTTTCTTCTTTAATACAAAAGGGGACCGAGTGAAAAATGGCCCGAGCTCATATCTCGGAAAGCGCTGAGGTAACTCCCTTCACTCGGCTTTTTTTTTCCTCCCCTTCAATTGACACCCCCTGCGTGGCGCACGACTGCACAAGGCCCGCCCAGCGACAGCAACAAGTCACACGGACTTTTCAGTATCACGACACTCTTATTAAGTAGATTTACCTGTAATTTATTCATTACTTTATCCGCATTTGTTCATTTACTCGTGTAGTGTAGCATTTAGAAGGTTATAAAAACTCAAAACGTGTAAGTCCACGTGTGTTTTTACGGGAAACCTTGCTGCATAATGTGATTTTTTAAAAGCTAAATGTAAAAGTTAATCTAAAGAGCCCAATTGCATGTTTTTAAAGTGATCTTTACACCAATGGAGACTGGTCTCACACTGTATTGAATTAACTTTATTGTCCAAGTGTGTTTAAGTCCCAACACAATTCTTTGTATTCCTACGTGCTGCAAACAGTGTCCTACACGTTTACACAACATATTTATCTGAATGGCACCTTACATGAAAATGTCACGTAGCATTTTCATACCACATGACATTTATTGTCATAATGTCTGAACGAACTATTAGAAAAACCCTCATGGGACGGTGGGAAGGTAATATATAAGCACAGTGGGTGTTTGTAACACAGCTCCGCGCTGCCCCCTTGTGGTAACATGTGGTCACATCTTACGTCTGTGCACAGGAACTACAGGAACATGATTCTTAATGATTACAATAATACAAGACAGTATAGATAACAGAGTTTCATTTAATAATGTAAACCAATAAACAATACAATCAAATAAAAAAAGACAGAATTTACCATCATGAAATAACAATGTAAGTTATTTTATTTAGAACTCCATAACACTATATTGTCACAATGTCGTATAACAAGCAGATTGTCCCAATAGTTGCATAGTACAGGTGAGTCAAGTGTACTTGCTACTGACCACTGGTGTTAAGTGCAATATTTATGAACATACAAACAGAGCCAATGCCAGGGTCAACACACTTTATATTCAGCTGTTACATTTAAAGCATATACGTAGCACACACTTGGATCAAGCATCCCACATTTAGTTTAACAGTAGAATCAGCTTTTATTCCTAAATCACCCTCAATACAACCACAGAGTGCTGGGAGGAGTCAGTGCACATGGACCTTTCATCAATGTTAAATGTTTTTTTGACAAAAAACAGTTTGGAAATTTGTGAGTTCATCTTAAAGTACAAATCAAGGTTCCTGCACAAAGTGTCTTACCAGTCTTTAACTTCTTTATGGGTGTTTCCTATACAATTTATTTATATGACTCACAGCATGAGAAGTAACAGTGTGGCCTGCAGGTAAGTAAAACAGCAGACACACATCATCCTGACTTTCCATCTCTATGCAGAGTCTGCAATTGTGTCATTTTCAAACTTTTTTTATTGTACAAATGTACACTACCAGTCAAAAGTTTGGACACACATAGAAATGACCATGTTTGTGAAAGAAAAGCAGATTTCATAAC
>JAUMHL010000018.1:24003785-24065233 GCA_032362345.1 Sandelia bainsii
CAACTGAAGACGTGTATCTTTTCATGAAAAACATGGTCATTCCTATGTGTGTCCAAACTTTTGACTGGTAGTGTATGTAAAAGACAAATTATTCGATCTCTATCACTTGCTCGGATACTGAACGTGTTTTGTTAATGGACAACAAAGAAAAACAAAAAACACAATTAAAAGTAAACTATATCCTGAAAATAAAATCTCTTTTTAAAGATCACTATGTAGTGTAGTGTGCACTGTGTAGAAAACAAAAACAGACATATTATAACACAAAAAGAAATATTGCCTAAGAAATAACAGAGACCACCAAAAACCTCAGTTATAAAGTCAATTTGTTTCAAACCTGTAACAAATATTTTCCCCAGCAAATGTGTAATGATTAAATAAAATAACTCAAATCTGCTGCTTGCGCACATTCTGGTGTGTTTGAGCCGACACATCCTTCGAAGAGTTATATCAGACGCTGGATAAGCTTCTAATGCAAAATGCTACATACTGTATCAAGTGGAAAAGAGTCATGTAAATATGTTTTTGTAATATAATATTTGTAGTTTTTGTAATTATATCCATCCCAATTTGTTTTCTAAAGAATATAAATTAAAAATATAACATTTTAATGATAAAATATAAATATCGCACCACATAAATAGATGTCTTAAGGTGGCAAGATTACTTACATGTGAATCTAATGTATTTTGACTTCACAATTAGATTGTAAAATCCAATCTAATCAAATGTTGCTGGTTCTAGCAAAGCGCTTCAGTAACTCTTCTGCTGACATTTTGTGTCGTAGTAACGTAACATCACATGTAGGTAAGTGTAGGTGTTACTCTAACAGTAGATAAGTAACTCAAAACTTTTCATTCAGCTTTTCTCTCCATGTGTATCTCAGCCAGGCAGAGGGTGAGCGAGTCCCTCTTGACGTGCAGCCTTTCGCACAGTGACAAAATGTAATCATTCTGAGACACAAATAAAATAATAAAAATAAATACAGAAGCAGTCGAACGTAACCTTGGCTCTGGCCGATCTATCCACACTTCCTTTCAAGGTTTTAAGATAGCAACACTTGCTAAAAAATTATTATCATTTAACATAAGCCATAAAGAAGTTAAGCAGTTTCATTCAAACACTACGCAAACTATTTCAGTTCAGTGCTCTGCTTCATGTTGAAACATATATCATAGCTGATATTTTTCTCGAAACGAGTGCCGTATTTTCACCAAGTGGTGGTCTTGTCATTTTGAGATCAAACTCGGATATAATTTGTGAGAAAAAAATACAACAAAAAAATAAAAACTGAGCTCATGCAACAGTGGTCGGGGAATGTAAGTCAGCATGTGAGGTGCCTTCATGTAGTACTTAAATATTTAAAATATTCAATTCACCAAAGGTCTGAAATATCGAAACATAGTACACCATACTTGGCGTATCGTTAAGTGTCGTGCTTAGAGGGCTGCAGACATAGAAAGGAAAAGACAATAACCTCTCTGTTAGGTAAACAACAACAAGTATTTCAAATGATGAGTTACTCTCTCACTCTATTTGAAGCAGTGGTGTAGTTAGCATTTCATGTAGTTCTATAAAAAGAAAAGTACAAAAATAGGTCAAGCTTTGGGGTCACAGTGGATAAGGCTTGTTCTTGCGTCTATCCGTGTTTCCTTGTGGGCTGAGCAACCTTGGTGCCCGCAGTCCTGCACGAACTGGAGTTTGGTTTCAGAAAGTCATCAGGCAGCACAGCAGTGCAGCTGGGTTAGAAAGCAGGCATCTGGCACCAGTGACTTAAGTCAGTGACTGGAAATGGAGCCAAGCCTTTGTGAGGTTTGAGTCAAAGCACCGGTATCACTGCATAGAGCACGACGGTCCCTCGGAGCAACAGCACACAGAAGATCCCATGGCTTTGGGCGGGATCAGGTCCAGGTCCTCATCATCAGGGACTTCATCCAGACGGTAGCCATCCTGAAGCAGTTGCTTGCTTAAATCAGGATGGACCTGAAGAGTCAAGAGAAGGACGTCACTAAGACAGACACACAGCAATGTGGCTAAACCTGGCAGACCTCTGAGGTTCATGTGTTTACAGTAACCTTTTAATACTCCACGATTAAGTGTCTCTGTTGTTGTGAACCAAATGTGAGATACAAAGTTACTTGAGTAGCCAAACAATGAAAAACAATTTTCTGTGCACAGACATGAATAAATGAAAGAGCCAACTGGGTTTTGAGTTGAAGGCTCCAATTCTAAATGCATAAGTGCATTAACTCCTTTAATCTGAGTTGTATTTAATAATAATTTTGAAAAAAAAAAAAAAAATGTAACCACTCGCCTAGCTGTTTACGAACCTACAACGCAAACCCCAAAGAAACTGTCAAGGTTTTTGCAGACAGCTTGTATTATCTCTGTGGATGTGAAATATTGCAAAGTTTACACAAGGTGAGGGGACGAGGATTTCAAAAAGCCCAGGTTAATAATAACACAAATAACACAATATACACAGTACTATACAAAACCTTCTGCTTGGAACAATCTACCTGAAAATACTACAAAAAACTGCACGAAAAGTGTACTGTTTATTATATTGTGAAAGGATCCTCACTATATGTTTAGTGCTAAAAGCTTTTGCACAGTACTGTGTACGACTGTCCAGAAAACAAAAGTTTGCACACCAACACAGCTTTAGTCACCTAATGTCTCGTGGGGCCAACTCACCTCAGCTGAAGAGTATCCAGAGGAATAATGCTCAAAGTCGATCTCTTCATCACTGTAAATGCAAGCAGGAGAGATTTTGTCATTTTGTTGTGAACAAATTTAGTGTGTCAGAAGGAAATGTGTTCAGCGACACTAGAGCAAGTGTGTCTGCCAAGATGAAATTACTGTATAGCTTTTTGGTTTTGTTTTTTTTTACATATGTAAAACTGGATACAAATTACACTCCATCACAAATAGACTAAATTAGAGTATAAATCTGTAATCAAATTCAATAAATTGTGGGAAATTGAGGATATAACATAATAAAACAATGCCATGAGACCCTCTAAAGGAACAATATGTAGCATTGACACCAAGCGTTTAGATGGGTACTGCAGTCCGAATCAAAATACTGGACAGAGCTTTATCCCTCCTCACAAGATGCAAAGCTCACGCGAGTAGCAAGGTGGAGGACACTGAACGTACACCGACAAACAATTAAACTTTGAAATGCCGATGATGAGTCCTACGCTGTATGTTAAGTTGCTCAGCTAATGAAAACATTTGCAGTGTTTGTTGTTGGCAAATTATAAACCAGCTCATGTGGATGGTATATTATTCTATCAGTGTTAGCCTGAAGCATGGTTGGTTATAAGTACCGCAGCCAAAGCTCCTGAAAACAAACGCCCACTACTGCTAAAATACACACTCTGGATTTGGAGTTACTATTTTCAAGCTCTCAATAACATTTTGCTCATTTTAACAGGTAACGTAAAAATTATTTAAAACCTTAAAACCTTAGAAGTACTCTTGTACTCTTCAGAAGTACACTTGCGAACTCTGCATCCGTCTTAAAATCCATCTGAGCTCCAAGCGGTTTTATGTCTGGCAACCTGTGTTGTCCAAATGTTACTTGGCAAATGTGCAGTGGGCAGAGTCACACCGGTCAAAACAGAAACAGATGTTCCAGTCCAGCAACAAATATTTCAAATAAGAGTTTACAGGCTGTACAATCGTTGTCTGAGAATGTTTACATGTTTGTTTAATCCCTGGTGATATTTAATGGTTATTTTATTATTTAGTATAGTAAATATATTATAAATTGTTCCTTTAAAGAGAGATTTGTATACGTGTTGTAAACTGACCTGTCTGACTCCAGTGCGACTAAAGCGTCCTCAGCGTGCTGACTCAAAGCAGCATAGCCCTTGTTATACTTCACCGTTCTAAAAAGAGAACCAGAAACTGTAAAAAACACTCAGAAACAAATCTCTCTTCTCCTGGTTTATGCTGACATCACAAAAAGTAGCTTCCTCTTTCCTCATCATGTCTCCTCTCTCCTTACCTCTTCACTCCCTGTCTAGGCTGATGCATCACCGGAGGTCCTGGTGAGAGCGCCTTCTTCTTCAGCGCCTTCCTCGCCATCTCCCTGTGTTTCTCTACAAATGATAAGAACAAGACATTTTTTGTGCTCAATGTGATGGCATAATCATTCATATTATCTGTTAAAATGAACAGTTTGCAGATTAATTTGTATTTACAAAAATTTGGGGGAACCATCCCAATCATACTATACATACAGTACTTTACAGAAACCCTACAAAGGGAATTTATTGCTCTCTAACAATTTCACCTAATCATCAGTTTATAATACCTGGTTACCTGTACTGTATAACACGTCCATACTAAATATGAATAATATTTGGTGAATGAATGAATAATGAATGTGCCTGTTACTCCTGTGTCTAAATTAAAGCAAATGTGCATAATTTAAAAACTTTCAAGAACTTTAAAAGATCTAAGAAATTTGATTAAAAAACGTCAATAATTTTTCAGAGATCCAGAGAATAAACTCAGTCCCACAAGATGTTAGCTTCCTGTTTCTTATTTACTGGTTTAATACAGAGTCACAAAAGAGTGAAATACGTCATGTGCTTTATGCAACACTCCAGTCTCACATGACAGATTCACAATGTGGTGATTCGAACATCACCTCATCTCTGTGCAACTACTCAAAGTCTGCAGATGCCAAGTGAATTACAGCATCAGAGTTGTTATTCAGTCAGTGCATCTGGCACCTTAGTCTATCAGCGTCATATGATTCAGGCTCTGCTGTCCGGCTGGCTGCACAGTAAAACAGACCAAAACACACTTTAGCTGTCCTATTTTTTCCTGTGAAGCTGAATTAACAAAAACAACAATTATGAGAGGACTCCTGACCCACAATTGTCATAATAATAACAACCTGTTTATGTCATCAGATTTGATGAGTAAATTACATGCTTACGTAGTTTGAGGTGGATGGCTGGAACTCTGGACATGATGTAAGGTCCCCTTTTCTCCACTGGCCTGATGCCCCCATCTGCTGTCTTAGGTCTTGTGCCACTACTGGGCCCCTGTGGTTGCAGGAATGAAAGAGACTTCTGCATCTCATATTCACACGATAGCCAAATAAAGGACAAGACAACAATATGATAACTAAGTTGGCGCAATATCACATTGTAGCTATATGAAAACACATACGTTTCAGGGTTGTCTCAAAGAGTCTTCAAGTCAACTTCAGTTTGTTTTAAACACAATCGTCAAAAAAGTGGTTTAATCATGTCTCTCTTTTTCTGTCTCTTGAATAAGCCCTAACATTTTACCAGCCACATAAAATTTCGAAATCGAAAACTTCTCCAAATGTTCCCAGCAGTCCTTTGGTTCATTGGAAGAGACCGCTTAATAATTTGTACCTGTTTGTATGCATCTTAAATGTGTCACACCATACTATTCACAGTCAAAGTTAGATGATTACCCTCATCTCACCTCATCAAATTTATTTCCTAAGCAGCATGTGTCACGTAACAACTGCCAAAAATGACGGGCTAGGCTAACTAGCCTCCCAGTTTCTGTTTACCAACTAGCGTTAGCGTTAGCCGGACTAGCTTTGCCTGACATTACCGGCAAAACTTGTGGCTCTGGCTGCGTCTCCAGCAGCGTGTCCTTCTCTGGCTCCTCTATGATGTCGTTCATCATCTTGGCGATAGTTGTCACAAATTACACCACATCACAGCCATGACGACAGTTGCCCCACTGGCGAGGGATTAGGTTGCTTTCTTCGGCAGCAGGTAGGCACTTTTGTTAGCCTTCTGCCTTCTTCTTCTTCTTGGTTTTTATTGGCGGTTGGCAAACAACGAACTGGTGCAATACCGCCACCACCTGGTAATAAGTGCAGACCAGGGAACTAATACATAAAATATTAGAAAAAAAAGTTTTGTTAGCGAGCTATGCTATCATTCCATCAGTGAACCTTCTCAGGAGTGGCCGGCCTACAGAAATTACTCCAAGAGCACAACAAAGACTCATCCAGGAGGTCATAAACCCTCAACAGAAGAACTGCAGGCCTCACTTGCCTCAGTTTAGGTCAGAGTTCATGATTCATCAATAAGAAAGAGACCAGATAAAAATGGCATTCATGGTTCCAAGGAGAAAGCCACTGCTGACCAAAAATAACACAAAGACTCATCTCAGATTTGTCAAAAGATATCTTAATTATCCCCAAGACTTTTGGACAAATATTCTGTGGACTGATGACTTAACTTTTTGGAAGATGCGTGTCCTGTTACATCAGGTGTAAAACTAACACAGCATTTCATTAAAAGAACACCATACCAACAGTCAAACATGGTGGTGGTAGTGTGATGGTCCAAAACACACCAGCAAGTCCACCTCTGAATGATATAAAAAAAAAAAAAAGGTTTTGGAGTAAACTAGTCAAAGTCTAGACTTAAACCCGATTAAGATGCTGTGTCATGACCTTAAACAGGCGGCCGTTCATGCTCAATAACCCCCCAAGGTAGCTGAATTAAAACAATTCTGCAAAGAAGAGTGGGCCAAAATTCCTTCACAGCAATGTTATTGCAAATGCTTGATTGCAGTTGTTGCCACCAAGGGTTATTAGGTTTAGAGGGCAATTACTTTTTCACATAGGGCCAGGCAGGTTTGGACAGCTCTTTCCCTAAATAAATGAAATCAAATGAAAAACTGCATGTAGAATTTTCTATGGTTATATTTGTGTAATATTAAAATTTGTTTGCTGATCAGAATCATTTAAGTGTGACAAAAATGCAAAATAAATAAATAAATCAGGAAGTGGGCAAATACTTTTTCACAGCACTGTATGAAAATCAGTAGCACAAAAATTACATGACGTCTAATTAAATTGGATAATGGCAGCAGTTGAATGCAATGTGAAGTGGAGTTCAGTGTCAGTATAAAAATATTCAGTTACCTGAAAAAAAAACGTTCACATATTCTTCAATTATTGTTTTCTTTATTAAGTCCACCATTTTGTACACACCAGGACAGCATGGATTTAATCAACAATATAGACATTTCTGACAGGAGAGAAGGAGGAGAGCTCATCTCGTTTTACATGAAATGACCTGAGGACAGATGAACAAAACATCTTTTCAACTGCAAGCAAGTAACATGAAATACGATAATCTACTGTAAATTCAAAATTCAAAATTATTTTTTTAAAGCCACATATCACCGTCACATGTAGTACAATGATATATTACAGTCTCACCTTGATTGTCTATAACTTGTCAAGGCCCAGCTCTTCTGGTGTTGAGATGCCGAGTTCTGACAAAGTGGGCTTCATCTCTTGAATCAGGTAGGGGTAGATGTCTTTGTGGGGTCCTGCTTTATCCTGCAAAATAGAAATATTTCACCATCAAATGAGGAGCATTGTTTTCATACACAATACTTATAAAAGGTCATTAAGAAATTAGTTCAACAATATGATCTAATGATTATTTGTCTCTGGGGGTGCCACATTTTATTTATTTTGACTCATATTTTTGTCATTCTCCTTTACGTCCTGGTTGCACCTCTGAACTCAAATTCAGAAATTCAGTAAAAAGGTTGTGGTAGAGTGGGTTGGCTCTCACCTTGACAACCTCAAGGATGCGAATGGCACTGGCCAGGTCATTCAGTCTACGACAAGCTCTAAGCGCTGAATCCAAGATCTTAGGCTCAGGTACCAGGTCGTATCCAATCAGGGTGTTTATTCCTTTAGACCAAAGTCATTGGAAAAGCCCCATTATTTCACTGAAGCAGTAATATAATGAAAGACGCAACTGACCCTGAATGTACTTCCCAAACTATGGAAACACTAAACTGACACTTCATCGGAACATGATGTGCACCAACTGTGAACACAGGCACCTTTCCTCAGCTCCCAGGCATCGATGTCAGGCTTGCTGAAGTAAGTGACCCAACGGGCGTCAAACTCCTCATCTGTCTCCACCTTGCCATGGGAATAACATCTGGAGGCCAATGGAGCTGAAAAACATGAGGCAGAAATAGAGAGTTCTTCATGAAATATTTATTATATTAAATTACTTTGATTTTATATATGGTTATAAATATGGTCAAATAGGATTATAAAGTACAACATTTTAAACCAGCACAAACTGTAATTTAGGCAGAAAATATCTCAAGGAATTTAAATATGGCTGGAAATTCATAGAACTAATTCAAAGCTTCCACTCAAATACTTAACATTTAAATGTATCTAGCCTGATTCAGACATTATCACGGTCACATTTTGAAACTTAAGAACAAACCAAATAATTCCTCATTCCATTTATCAACCACAAAGTGAGACAACGCCTCTATTAAAAACTAAAAAAGCAAGCGTGTCTATGTGGACGCAGTGCTAGTGCTTCGACAAACTAGATTAAACTCAAGTTGAACAACAACACATTCAGCCACATTTTCTTCATCAGACTGATTGTTTTGATGCTGTCAATTCAAGATTCAAATAACTTTATTAATCCTTGGGGTGAATTGTTTTTTTGTATTGTTACAACTGCTTTGAGCTAAAAAAGAACACAAAAGGGAAAGAACCACACCAACATAAATACTAACAACTTTGACATCCATTTAGATGAATGTTGTATATGTCACAAGTCTGTAAACTGGATTCACTTTCTTTAAATACAATGAGTGAACGTGACTTCCGCAATACACCCAATTCATCTACTTCAAGTTCAAAACTAAAATAAAAATGTGCAAATACAATGCTTATATAACGGCCGTTGTAACAATACAGTATCCTAACGCACATACAGACTGAATTATTTATCTTTCAAAACTTCAAATGGTCTTGCAAAATGTCCAAGTTCATCTCATCTCTGCAACACACCACAGTGACACTAACAAGTCATCTTATTCAAATTGCACCCAAACAGGTGTAACCACAGTCTTCAAAGATATCCACACACTGTCAGCTAACATATGATGGCCTAACCAGAGCACGTCAGGGCAGTCTGAGAATGAAAGCATCAAAACAGGTCACACACTAAATAACTAACTTCCGTGTCATATGTTTATCATAGAAATTACAACGTGTTGATATCAGCTGCGTACAAACTGCGGCGAGTTGACACTCTTCAACTAACCGAGGGTCATCACAAGGTCGTGACTTTTAGAATTATTTCGCGCCTCTTCATTTAAAACGCTCTACAAAATGTTGAAGTAAATAAAATATTTATTTAAACCCCATAAAGACAGGCAACGTCACTCATAAAAACAATTCAATGTCACCCTACATCAAGCTACCTTTTACAGCAGTAGCTAAGCTAGGCAGCTCGCCGGGCTAGCTTACTGTAACGTTAGTCACCTTTATTAACACAGCATGTTTAATTTCACGGCAGGTGTAAAGCCGACAGTCCTACCTGAGTAGCAGTGTCGTGACCGGGCAAGACTACGGGCCGCCGTGGCTGACAGTCGGGACACGGCTCGGAACATGGTACCGCAGAAGTGCTAACCGTCCTGTAGTAACGAGCGAGACTGGATCGAGACGGAGAGGCACGATGTGCGTCACGTGACTGACGGAGATAGCCGAACGCTGCTTCGACTTGCAGCGTGGCTGCGGGTCAACCATTACCCTGTCACTGAAACGAGCGGTCACGTTGGACGTAAGTGAAGTGTACTTTTGTAGTGTAGTTTTGTACAAATCAATAAAGGTTGTGATTTTTGTAAAGCTGAAGAAGACAACATAAAACACATATTCTAAATTACATTTTCCAAATCTATCCCATCTATTGAATTATTTTTTATTGAAATTGAAGACTACTGTGAATAAATTGAACATAATATTTAACATATTCTTAAACATATTGTGAATATGTTTAAGAAATGTAAATGTGTCCATATTATTTGTTATTTTATTCAGTTTAGCTTATCAATACCCTAGGCTACTACTTTCGTGTAATAAACAATATTTATTTTTCCTTTTTTGAATTCTGTTTAATGTGGAATAATGGATGTTCACTGACTGAAACATTCTTTGCACACTTTTATAATGAATAATGTAAAGTTTGCACTGCCCCTCTGTCCCTTCACGATAAACAACCACATCTTTTAAACTCCGCACGCCTAGTTTGTGATGAAATGAAGACAACCCTGAGGACATCATCATCATCGCAACTGAAACCAGAAAAATGCAGTGGGGATAAAATACCAGCAGATGGAGCACTTGGTGTAAAAACATACTCTTCAGGCTTCAGTGAGCAGCAGCTTGAGTGGGTTTCATTTACTGGTCCAGCAGCAAATACATTTTTATAAGAAGTTCAGCTGAGGAGCAGAGGAACCGACAGATTTAACACCAAAGCTACTGCCATTTTATAGGAAAATAATTTTGTATTTAATAAAACACAAATAATCAAACACAGTATGTAGGCGTCTTTTGAATGTTAATAACACGAATGATAGTATTTATTCTTTTTATTTTATTTTATTTTGTGTATATTAATAAATGTAAGCAAGGTATGGAGGATTAGCCTGTCGTGTGTATCTGTTGTTGACTCAAGTTTGTGTGTGTGTGTGTTAGTGTTCTTAGTGACGTGGTAAACTCTAATCCGCTCTAAGCGCACGGCACCACAGTAGATGTCCATTAGTGTAATGTGCTGCTGCACTTCTTCCCTCCTCTGCCTCTCCCTGTCTCTTTCTTTCCCTGTCTGCTGTGTATTTCCTTCCATGCCTGACACACACTTTAGTGTGCCATTTAGTTCCAGGTTCAGAATGACTTAAGCAGTAGTTAGGATAAGCTCTCTGACCTTTGTTCACCCAGCAGAACAGCAAATTAGATAAATGTGGTATAACTTTGCACACGTTGAATAAAGCTACTGTAATTGTAACATCTATTTTTTGTTATGTAAAATGTGTGAGTTTATGTGGATGGTGGAAATTTAAGTCCCACTAACAACACAATGTTGTTACTATGCGAGGCAATTCGGGGGGGAGTTTGAGGGTAACTCTATGACATGCAGGGTAAGAATCAAGTGTTCAAAAGAACTCACCTGGTTTGGTTTTGGTGATGAATTGTCATTGCAATTCAATCTAAAATAAACCTGCTGACACTTTGATGTTTAGCACTGTTTTACACTTTGGCTGCAAACATTTTATTCACTATAATGACTGTGTCAGTGTTCCAGTTTCACAAAAACAGAAAGGAAACACAGTTTGTTACTACAGTTATGATGGTTTTATTGGCATTTTCCAAGGTATTATATTACAGTAATGGTCACAGTCTGGAAAGGTATAGAGACATGAAACAAAAAGATAAAAAAGGGCCTTTCCTCTGAGTGTGACATATAGATGTAGCATGCAGTTGCCATGTTAGAATATTTTTGCCTAGAGAAATGAATTATTCAGTGTCTTCTAGCTGCAGATGGACATGCATAACACACATAATGCATCACTTGGTATTGCTAGGGTTGAATCATGGGTAAAGCAGTCTGGCCTAGTATGTGAAGAGGTTGTTGGCCCCTCTCTCTCTCTCTGCTGTAGAGTCAGATTGGTCGCTGTGACTCCACCACCTTTCGTTATCACAATATTAGCTAATATAGTCAACTAATTTGTCTGATGGTTAAACAAGAGCCCCATCAATAATGCTGTTCAGACCACAGACACATTTATTTTTTGACACATACACTGAGCTATATGATACAAATATGAATCAGTTTTTATGAATAACAATTTAAAATTTCAACACTTTGTTACTGAATAGTTGGATTTAGCTCCCTGAGGAAGATGTATATACTATACAGTCTATGGCATCAAATTGTTTTAATCACGCTCCATCTGTAGAGTTTGTGAAATACAGGTGCACTAACAGTCATGAGCAAAAAGCTCGTTTTTTTGCCAAATGACTCAACTACTAACAAAGGCTTGATTGAGTATCCAGCTGTTAATAAGATATGAGCGGATGTACGTCTACATTAAATAGCATTCTATTTAAACAGTGGCCCTAGTTTACAAGCTGCGAGGGCTGAATGTTCACTATATTCACGGCAAATCACTGTGATGATTCAAATGAAGCATGAAGCATCACAACATCCTAACTCATGAATACACAGTGTGTCTTACATGGACAACACCAGATGTATACTGACATGCAGAGATGATGTCTTGGAACGAGGTGTACATATAGTTTATATTACACACAGACTTTAAAAAAAAGAGTGATGAAGAAAAGAGGACGAGTGATGTAAATCAATGAAGCCATTTAAGAAGCACTATGTACAATGTGGAGAGAGTATGAGTGGATGTTGCGTAACCAAACTATTATTTCTTAACAAAATCAGATTAGCCACAGCACAGAACAACATTGACAGTAAGGGGGAGGAAAGACGAAAGGAAAGAGGGAAGTGATGGATTGGAAGAACTGAAAGGGGACAGAGGAAAGTATGATATGTGCAATGTGTGCAAACTTCTACAAGTATCACAACAAAAGCATGATTTTGCAGCGCCTGCTGTCGAGCAAAGGAGGCGGGTTCCGGGTGTCTGTGTTATGGCCTGGAAAGGGTTCAGTTGGAGTTGTTATTTTTAGGGTGCCTGGGGTTAAACGGGGATGAAAGCACTTTTTGCTGCAGTTTAGCCACTGCCCAACATCTTTGTAGCACGCTGGTTGGCCTCATCAATCCTGGTCTTGTTGGAATCAGCCTGAAAGAGAAAGGCACTGGCTGTTCAACAGCTCAACAACTCATTGCTCAGGAAATGTGGTACAATTGCATTTAAAGGATGTGGACGCATCATTTCAAAGGAGACATGACTATGACACATGTGCACTGGAAGACTCTTTAAAAGTTTTACACATGGCGATTCTCGATTGGCACATGCATCAGATTTTCTCCATTAGTGTGTCAAACCCAGGCATAATCTGCTCAGCACAGCTGCATCTGCTGTTACATAGCCTAATGCTATGCATGTAATCCATGCTAAATGTCAGCTTGATGCTATATACCGTATATTAGCTATAATCTTTCTAGTTTTATTAGCCTACCTTTCATTAACTTACTTTATCTACATGTCTAGCGATACAACTACTTATGACTTTAAGTATGCATCTTGTTTGCTGTCATACATTTCCTTACTCATAGCATTTAAACAAATATGCCTAGACATGGTTATTTCACAAAGCACAGCAAGTAATTCAGTTGGAGAAATCTCTGTTGGTGCTATCATTACAGCACTTTGGATTAAACTACTGTGCTATTAACAATTAGGAGACGCTGTTAGCTAGTAACAGCTGGAACCAACCTGTTTCCATCAATGAGTATGAAGTCAGAACAAAGAAGTTGGAGCTACAACAAAGTCGTGCAATTCTCTAAAAATAATGCAACCTCAAACACCTGTTAAAATTCACTATTCTTTATGCCAGGACTTATTGTACAGTACCTTCTCCATGATCCTATCGATCTGGCGGTTCTGGGTGTCGATCTCCTGACCCATGTCCAGTGCCATGTGACGCAAATTTCCAATGATGCCCCCCACCTGCTCCAGGTTCTCATCCATCTCATTCTCCCGAGCGTCATTTGTTACCCTGGAGCACACAGGAGGAGGAAGTGGGACTAATTATTGGCCAAACATTATGTCAGAGATACCGTTCTCACCATTCCAATCATGCAAAAAAACAAAAGCACAAGCTTTAAATGAATTCCTTAACAATCAATTCCTGAACAAAATAGGATGAAAATACTATATCATACTATACTATGTATAACTATAATACCATATTGTTCATAAAATTACATTTAAAGTAAAAATAGTTATAGTTATAATCTATTCCAGAGTAATCTTATACATTATATATAATCAGGAAGGTAAACATTCAAAATGTATGGTTGTGTATTTGTGTGTATTAAAATACACGCAATCAAGCAAGCGTGCCAGCTACGTGCACAGAGAGGAGCACATGCGAACCAACACCTACACACACACATACACTTACCTGCGGATGAATCCCCCGCTGATTGCCATCTGTTCACGCTCGTCCATGACTCGAGCCCCCGGCTGGCTGTTCACCACTCCATCCTGGTTCCCTCCCCAGGCCTGGCCCCCGCCCTTAATCCTACCACACAAACATTTCAGTCAGTGCTACTGTAAGTGTTATACTGAATGCATGTGTGTGTGTGTGTGTGTGTGTGTGTAGGTATAGATGTATTTGTATGTGTATCTTTGTGGGTGTGCATGTATATGTGTGTGTGTGTGTGTGTGTGTGTGCATACGAGTGTGAATGTGTTTTTGCATGATTTTGTAGGTCCACATTTTGTAGTGGTTTACTATTAAAAACATGTTTAAAATGCATTGAAAAATATAGTTTCAAGGCAATTAGTCCACTAAAAGCAACATCATAGTCACATATGATAAAGTTACATACATGCATTTGCTGCCTGTTAATGAATAATTGATCCAACATGCAGATCAATTAAATCCAAAGCTCAGATGTGGCTTGTGTTAGAAAGTATTTAAGACTCAGAAAAACTTCTCCCACAAGCACATACAGAAAAGCACAAACACAGTACATAGTGACCAGACTCTAGACAGAGGACACACAAACAAACACGTACATATAAACATGCAGAGTGAGAGGACATGCAAGGCAGAAACACATTTGACAAGGTGAGGGAAAACATTTAGAGGAACAGGATCAGATACATGCTGTATCTAATTAAAAAAAAAAGCCAAACAGTTAGATCCATTGTGAAAAACCAACCAAAAAGGGAAAAAAAAGTGAATGGTGATCATTCTGCATGCAAGACTACATTTTGTATAGTTTGATCTGTGATCAGCCCTTCATTTCATCTGGATGGATAGATCTGTAGGATGATACACTGTGTACAGTCAAATAACAAAATGTAATTCTTTGTGTTTGTTGTATTATGTTTGGAGTACCTTACAGTTATAAGTCATCCCTGATGACAACACAGTGAATAGTTTATGCTACTTTATTATAGTGATGTTCACTGATCAATGACTGTATCTCACAGTGTTGCCATATAAAGAGTCCATAGGATTAAGTGTGATTCATGACTGGGACGACCAAAGAGCTATAGAACAGACAAGAGCTGGACCCAAAAAAAAGATCACATATGAAAGCAAACACAGAATGGACCAAATTGAGTAAACCTCTCAGATACGTTCATACAGAAAACAATCCCAAAGTTAGGATGCTGCTGTGGTGCAAATAAAGCAGATTAGTTACACAAGCTACTGTCAAGATCCTGCTTAGCCCTGATATAGAAAAAATATCTGCTGACGTACTATATTGAATGTCCACAACTGCTATAAAACTTTAATAATACAAAGTGAAAGTGAAGCTTTTTTGGTTTAGTTTAAGCTTTTCCTCAAGAAAACAAAAACACATTTTATACCGATAACTTTATATACTGTGTCTTACTTACATGTACTGCATTTGATAATGATAAAATTCCCAGAGGACTGACAGAGAAAAGAGTTCCTGAAACCCCCCCACAAAAAAAACTATATAGTTATTTATTTCCTGATTTGTCAACCACTTGTGTTTTCTATAGCTCTGAAATGTACGGGTCTCAGAGTGTTGTATGCACAGACATGACTCAGTGGCCATAGTTTGGCTGTGGAAGAACACATCACGCAGGAGTTTGGCAAAGCTGGCGTTAGAAATTCGATTTCATAAAAAAAGCTTTCAAAGCACAAACATAGGATTTAAGAGTTTTAACATTAAAATGGTATTATTACTCTATGCAGAGTGTGATTGGAAAGACGTTTGCCTAACTCATGCATGATATTTCATTATGTAGGACAGCCCTGAGGGAGAAGAGGGAAGGGCCAGCTGAGGCACCTTTAGTTGCAACCTGTTGTCTCAGGACCATGTGCCACAGTCGGAGTAATATTTTAGTAATTCTCATTTCTTTAAAATGCATATTTACTGTATGTGTTATTATAAAGTTACATGATTTCTCTGTTAATAACAAGTTGTATCACCTTCACACGTGTCATTATATTACAGAGAACACCCTAAACAGCCTACATGAAGACTTGCTTTCAATGTAACTTGTTCATGGAAAAAGATTGCATGTCCAAATATAACAAAATTCACCTAGCAGCGCCTCTAAATGTCACTTAACTAAATAAAATAAAATAAAGTGATTAATAAAAAATCTGTATTTGCCCAACTTGTACTTGTAATTTCAAGTATGTGATTATAACTGTAGTTTATTAACATTTCAATGAAAAATAAATGAGAACAAATGCTTTGGATCTCATGAATTCCAGGACATAAGATGGAGATGAAACTAGATTAGATCTTGACTAAAATTAGATCAAGTTCTTTGAATGCACTGCAAAAGCAAGAATATTAGCAAGGTTTTGAATTGACACAAAATGGAAAATTTAATACAGAAGGCAACTAGTTGATTTGTTCTTTGGTTGAACTTTGTACACAGTATGATGCATCATGCTGCAGGGTGTTAGGATGGTGCTTGAGTGGGTTTCAAGGGGATGATGGTCTGCTGTGGGCCAGATCTCTGCTGATGCTGCTACCTGCTGGAAAAGAATCTCTCATCCAATGTGGAATGAAGGGCTTTTGATGACAACGGCCATAGAGGCTGGCGAGCAAATACAGTGGCGTTGGACCTGTTGTGCACATGTGTGTTGTTCATGCATACAGGCAATCTTACACTCGCTCAGTCTTAACTTAAGCAAAGACATCCATGCCGCATGCACTGCTGGTGCCTGTTCAGAGAGTGTGTTATTGTGGCTATGGGCCTGACCGCTCACACCACAGTTCACCATGCTCTATACACCAGAAGCAGGCAGATGGATAGAGAGGCAGGTAGGCAGGCACTGAAACACATGCAGTCAGGCGACACAGGCAGCACCTACTTGTTACAGGGACATGAACATAGACCACAGAACTGTCCTAGATTGTTCAAATTCTTTTCTGCATCCTTCATGTCCTTATTGATTTGGTCCATCCCCTCCTCGATGCGCTCCAGTTGCTCTGATTACCAACAAATTGTCATTTTTCCCAGCAAAAGAACGAAAGCACGTGAGAAGAGAAGAAAGGAGGAAGAGGTTGCGGTTGGGAGGAAGTGGTGGGGGTGGGTAGAGAGGGGAAACAAAGGAGAAAAGACAAAAAAAGACATTGACTGTGACAAGAACAAGAAAGACATCAGACATCACCACCACCACCACCACCACCATCACCATCACCAGCACTGGACAGTCAAGAGCACGGGGCTCCTGGCCGGTACCTACTTTTTAATACATGGGCATATCAGACCACAGCATTGTCCTAAATCTTTTAAATCTTTCTCGGCCTCCTTCAGGTCTGCGTTCACCTTGTTCATGCCCTCTTCCACACGATCAAGTTGTTCTGGTGAGAACAAAGGCATGAGAGCAGTGAAATAAAATTGGCTGGTCTGGGGGGGTTTTTCGAGGGCGCTCTACTCTACAGTGCAAGAGGCAAAACGTATTGGCTAGCCGCAGAAGGCAAAGCAGGCATTAAGTGTTAGAATTACCTGGGTATTTCTGCTTATGCAGTGAATAAAGAAGACATAAACTGTCATTTTATTTATTATTTTACCTTGGATTCTATATTGTTCCAACTGATTTTTTTTCTTTCTTCCATCAAGAGCAACATGCTGATTTTCTGAGTAGGTGTTTAATCTGAGTGGCTGTAGCAGTACCTGCTTCAGTAGCATCTCTACACAAATATGTTAACTCTGAACACTACTGCCAACCAGTAAGAAGAAATTTGAGTCTGCCTTGATGATGCAGATTTTAGAGGGCCAAGTGGATCAGAAGCCAACTCCAAGAGAAGTGAAAAAGGGAAGAAAGATTTAGAAGAGACAGAAGACAGAAACATGTCACATGGTTTACAATGCGGCAGACAGAGCACTTAAAAGCAAGTAAACAATCAATGAACAAATCATGTAATGAATGTGATGAAAAGCATAATTCGGCTACACGAAGTCGTGCATGCTTCCTTAATCAGATGGTCAATAGGACACGGAGCTACAGAAAGGCTCTGATTCAAGGTCAGATCTTCTCTCTGGTTAATGGTTATTGCACAGGATTGTAGTAATTTCCATCAGTGAAATCCAATAAGAACTCCTAAGGCTTGATTAGTCACATTGTGTTTCAGAAGACACTGAGGATCATTGAACACAGGTTCAGGTTCCATAGAAAAAAGAGCTACTGATGTCTAAACTTCTGGAAAAAAACAACAACTTTAGTTTGAACTTTAGTTTTTTTTAAAAATATATTTCTATTTATTTTATATTATTTCATGCTGCAGAATATTAGTTGAACATGGCACAAATAATATCAGCTACAAAACCACATGTTCCTTGCTAAACAACTTCTCCCTGTGATACTTCACAAAGCATTTTCTTCTAACTAAAATACTCTCTGCAAAAGTAGAATAAGTTTCACTTTCTACATAACCAACATCCTAAGCTCAACATAGGGGAGTCAGTATTGGAGATATGAAAATACATTTTGAATTTTCTGGTCCGTATCACCAGTTTCTACGTGTAAATGGAGTTGCAGTTTTCCA
The DNA here is from genome assembly GCA_032362345.1 of Sandelia bainsii. Classification (NCBI taxonomy): domain Eukaryota; kingdom Metazoa; phylum Chordata; class Actinopteri; order Anabantiformes; family Anabantidae; genus Sandelia; species Sandelia bainsii. The sequence goes on from JAUMHL010000018.1 coordinate 24,022,339, forward strand.
ACACACACGACAACTAAGTGGCCTTCAGCAGTCATCCCCCACAAAGTGAGGGACTTAGTAGAGGAAGAAACGTGAGAACTATAATCCTCCATCTGAGGATTACTGTGTGGCCTCCAGTTGGTTCTCTTGGATTCAGTCAGTCACAGGTTTAACCGACTAGAAAGTAGAACAACTCAAATCAATGAGGAATGAGTGCAACTGTATATATTTGGACTTGTCACAGTACAAAAGTACAGGTGTAATGACATTACATGACAACTCAGTTCTGCAAAAAAAAAAAAAAATTCAGAAAGATTTTAATCCCTACTGTCACTAAAACCATAGACCGCTAAAAAAAGGAGCAAGTCACTACTCACTAGTCGCGTGTGCTCACTCAAGTGCAAGTCATCAGCCCTGACTGAGGTGTAAATCAGGTCAACATGCAAATAACAAGTAGAAAGGGACTCATCAGCTGCAATGAGACCTCCACCTGAAGTAATACATCACTGCCGGAGCAAATCCTCTCCTGTACATGACCCCACGTGTGTGCATACATGTAGGGCTGAGGAATTACTCACACTCTAGTTTACGGCTCAACAGGGCTGTATTAATTACCACAGCCATGGAAAGCCATTACTTATGCATCTTCTGTCTTTGGTAATATAAGAAGGGATTCGAAGGCGAAGGAAGAGAAAAAGAAGAATAGTGGATGTCATGAGAGAAAAGCAGCGGCAGGCAGGAAAAAGAGAAGGAGCAGGAAACAAAGGACAACATGGGAGGAGAAGAAGAAATCGAGAGAGACAGATGGAGGATCAGGTATAGAGGACATTAGCTGAGAGGCAGAGGTAATTTAAATCTGTGAATTAGTTGCTGTCCTGTGCTAACGGCAGTGAGCTGTGCACTGTGGCAGCCCTTACTCTGGGGGGAATACAGGAGGAGAGCGTGAGAGAGGGGGGGAAACAGACTATCTGTTCCTTTTGACAGGCCAATTAGGCTGCTCTTTCTTGCATGGAACTAAGCACAAGCCTTCAGTGATACACACACACATACACATCCTCCACACATACTACGACCAAGTCTCCTCTACACACAGTGAATGAATCTACACATGTAGCTATAAAACACCTGCCACCTGAATGTGGATATAAATAGAGAAAAGACGGCGTTTAAATTCAAGTCTTCAAACGTCCAGAGTAAACACTATAACCAAGAGCAGACAAACTTTTTTCCTACTGTGTTCATGTTGATTTGTTCATACAGTGTCACACAGTCGCAGCTCACACTGCTGAGCAATTCTGTCTTTCTAAAACTTTTAATATCTCTTTATTATCATAGATGTAATTTTGCTGGGGGGAGGCTGCCCCGAATAAAATCAATTAATTCCTTAATTTAAAGAAATCTAAAGGCATCTATAGCGCTGTCCAATCAAAAGCAATCCACAGTGTTGACAGTGTCAAATTTAACTGCTGATATTTTGTAAATGTAGTTATGACTTTCTTTTATTTATGAGTGCAAACGTAGGAAGAAATATGTGTTCAGTTCGTGGTTCACACAGTTTAGAAGAAGTTGAGTTGTGCTAACCTAACAAACATTATGTAGGCTACACATTTAGGCTAAGGCTGTTAGCATTGTTATTGTAAAGTATATGATTTTCTTTTTGTGAAAATCATCAAGTGCCAGGTTTTCACACAAACCGGTCATACTACTATATTAGCAGTCTGATCGTGGTCAGTTACTGGGTGTGACTATTTAGTGATATCTAAGTAAGTTACTGTGACACAACATATTTTAATTTAGGGATGTGTAAAATATCCATTTAGTGAACATTTATGTTAAAACTGTGCAGTTGAGGGCTAACCGAGTTTTAACACATGCACAAGGTGCTGCTCTACTTTCATTCTGATGCTTCAAACCATATCCATAAAGCAAGGTCAAAGGTCAGGTTCCAAAAACACTAGATCTTACATTCCCTTAATGCTACTTAATACTGTAATTTGTTGTGCTGATAAATCGCTGAAACTTAGAAGAAATACTGTAGCTAAAATATAACCAGTCAGGTAAACTCAGTATGGATTTACGTTAAAATAAGTGTAGAAACGTAGCAATATTTAAGCAAAGCAGAAAGCTAGCTCAGCGGTCACATCCAGTGTAATCATGTTAACCACAGCAGCTTCAGCAGTGGTTACTTTTAAAGACTTGGCAGAAGTTCAAAAGACATAAACTTTGAAAAGCACTGCTTTTGTAATTATAAAACCATAAAGGTCAAGATAAATGTGACTGTGTTATACCGGATGTTCTGCTGATGTCGACTCATTATACAGCATAAAATAGCAGCAAGAGAGAAAAAACGTGAGAGAAATAGGGCTTAGTGATCTCTCCCTGACAACTTACCTCCCTGCTCATCCAACATGACCAGAGTCCTGATGCCGGCATCTTTACTCTAACAGACAGAAGGAGAGAAGCGAAGAAGAAGAAAAAATAGAGGGGAAAAAAGAGGGAAAATGTGACAGATCAGTGAAGGTCAACAGAGCAGAAGAGAGCAAAGCTCTCAGAAAAGCAGAGGTGGGTCAAATTACAATTTGAAATCACATTTTTAGCAGAATGAAAGGAATAGTTGATATTTTTGCATGCATTGTATTTTTGCCTTCCAGCACACACTTCTACAGTACATACTGTACTTTTGTACAGATAAAGCAAGCGAGATACACACATACACCACTTTCTATATAATGATTAAACCTACATTTAGACCTTCAGGCAACAATCAGGCAAAAAGACCTAAAACTTCAGAAAAGATAAGACAAAGCTTCAGAGCAAATATCAAAATATGACAAATATATTCATGCCTGATCCTGCAAAGATTCTTGGGATAAACTCATCCACCAAATGGCATGTGCTATATTTGTTCTGTTCACTGGGCTGGTACCAGATATTTGTTGAAGAAGCTCCAGTAATGTAGCAATCTGATTTGGCTTTCAGAGGTGGCACACGCGCACACACACACACACACACACACACACAGAACACAAACATCCGTGCGGACACATGCGCTGTTATTTTTCATCACATAATAACACACTTCAGTGAGCACGCAATAACCACATTAACCACTGTGCATACAACAAAACAACAGCTTTGTGCTCTCCATGAGCAAGAGGCTTGCTCTGACAGATATTAAAGTCCAAAGGCCGTTCAGTTCACGCATCAGCTAGTTTGGATCAAAGTGCGTTCTGATCTTCTTGAAGCAGTGGTAGAGGCCGTTGCTGGAGGCCAGTTAGACATGCCACTAGTATTAATGAAATGGACTGTAGGAGAGATCAGCCTGTGGCCATGGATCTGTATCAGTGGGGATTTAAATTGTTGAATGAATGCTCAGAGCTTTTTTGAAGAAAAATAAATAATTATGCATGTTTGCATGTAAATGTGTTTAAAAACTGCTTGTTTATCTCCTAGGAATGAAATCACGGACATGCGATCACAGTCGTTGTCTCTGAAACTACAGGACAGGATATCTGACCACGCCAACTGGCGTACTCTGATGTGGTGACATCACTTCTTTCTGCATGGCTAGGTGATCACACAGACGCACACTTACACACAATGGGGTCTTTTTCACATTTTGCTGTGACACAGGGAGTCACAGAGTCTCCAGTAACAACCTGATGATGTTTGAGCAGTTCATTTTCTGCCCAGGAAATGAATGGTGCTGACAACCTTTCTTTTTGTGAATCGTAAGCACAATTTGTTATTAATTAGGTCCGTCTTAATGTCATCTTTTTTCCTTAAATTATGTTCTGCCATAAAACCTTTATTTGTCTTAAAGATTAGGTGAATCAAAGCCAATGCTAAAAGGCTGAAGGTGATGTTTGTATAACTTATATTAACTATAGGAAAGATTACTAAAGGAGTAAGAAAAAAGACAAAGAAAGAGAGCAGGAGATCTGCTGTTATTAAGACAGGTTCCTCTGCTATTGATTTTCCACTGAGGTATTGCTGTCTCCTGGAGTCTATTCTAATCCAGTCACCGTGGAGATGACGACACCAGTATGACCTACATGTCTACCTGCTGCCCAGAGGTGAGGTGACATCTTATGACATAAACACACATCTACTGGAGCCATAAATAGAATCAAATCAATCTAAAACAAGTTGATTGATTAAAGTTTGATTAGTCAGGCCTGGGCAACCTGTTAACACAGCTTCAGTAGATTTTATCGGCTTAAAATGTCCAAATAGTTTGACATTTTGAGAAATGCCCTTATTTGTTTTCTTGCTGAGAGTTAGCACAATATCACTGTCATATCTGTTCAGTAAATATTTGGCTACAGTCTGTAGCAGATCTTAGTTTGCCTCAGCATTAAGACTGTAAACAGGGGGAAAGATCCAGCTTGGCTCAGTCTGTAGGTAATAAAATGCATCTACCAGCAGGGGTGTTTCTAGGATCAGATGCTTAGGTATGTTATTGTGTTTGCATTAGAACAGGCTGCTAAAAAAATGTGTTTATATATTAAAATAGATATTAGAAATGTAAATAAATATATTTGTGCTTGTGTAATTGTATAGCGAATATGAATCATTTGTTCACAAAAAGGGCATGATGGCTTGTTAATTAGCCATGTGTTGATGTTGAAGTATGTAATTTAGCATAACTGTACCAGAGTGAGTAACATCATGATTTTATAAAGAATACTGGCTATTAAACCTGTAATAAAGCTATAATTAAGCCACTTCAACCTGAAATTGTTTGTACCCTGTCTCTAACAGACATAAGCCCTCCTCAAAAAAGTCTAAAATTGCCAATGATTACAATCACGTTTAAAGCTCACAAATTAATATACTTGTTTAATCAAAACACTTTTGACTGCCTCATAACCAATTACACAGTAGTGTTGAAGTGTCTTGTGAATTCTTCATACAAAGAATCATATTTAAAATATGTGCTTTGGGTTTTGTGTTGTACTGTACAGCAACAAAATATTTATCATTAAAATTCTTCCCACAAGACTAGGCGGAATAAGACATATGTCCAAACAACATTTTCTTCTATTTAAAGAAAATGCTTGTCAGACTCAAATCATAAATGAATTTCTATAATGTACAGTTCTACAATGTAAAACAGACCACATTGTGTGCATCTTATGTAACAAATTCTCATTTTACTATCTGCTCCATGGACACTTCAGGCATTAGGACTGATTCACAGACTCCTCTCTGTCTCTCTGATTATCTTTCACACTCTCTTCATCCTGTTCACTGTCTTACTTTCTCTTTTTCATTTCAGTCTCTCTCACTTGCTTTTTACACATTTCACTCTCCTACCAATCAGGTTCTCATTTCTGTTCCTTGCAGGCCTGGTATGAAGATAACAGTTTTCATAAAAACTCCAATATCTAAGGGGCTTCCTTGATAAAAACCCTTTCAGAAAAACTGGATTAAATGTTTTTGAAATGTGTTTCACTAAAGTCCAATAATTTCCCATAACAGAATTCATTATAGCACATCTCATCTCTTCTCTATCACATTACATACTGTACACTGGAAATTGTCTACTGATGGTTATAAGAGAAGACCATTAGTGGTAATTATATCAGGATATGATGATTTCTACCTTCTTTTGATTTATAGCTATCACAACAGAAAAAGGCACACTCATGTTTCCAGGAATTGTCCTCTAGTTTTATGTCCTTTTAGCTTATACCTGATAGCTGGACAGTGAAGAGGCAGTGAGGAAACATGGGAGGTGGCACAACATGCAAGGTCCCCAGTCGGACAAGAACCAGGAACGTTGCAGTTACACGTTGGCACGTGCAAGAACCATTAGGCCACCAGGGCGCTCCAAGTTTTATGTCTTTGATACATCAGTTATTACAGTAAGACATAACTATAACATTGTACATAGTAGGACATGCATACAGGGCATGTAGCACTCAAGGTACATAATTCTTCACAGCATGAACGTAGTACTGATGAAGTTTAATGGTGTCATTAATCTTTAATGATCTTTTTAAAGATCAGTGTGCAACCAAAACAACAAAAGACCAGATAGTCACCACAAGGGAAGTAATCGGTTTCAACTGAAACACATTAACAGGCAGTTGTTTCATGTAGAAACACTTTAATACAGTTGTTATTGTTAGTTTTTGGTGATACTGGTATTGATAAAAATGTCATATCCGTTCATAAAATATGAAGGTACAGCCAGCACCTGGTTAGCAGCTTAGCTTAGCTTAGCACAGTGGTTCCAAACCGTGGGCTATGGGATAGTACTGCAGATGGCCTGCGAAAGCTTGTCTACATTAAGTACATACAAAGAATTTAGTTTGAAATTACTCACAAGTATGTACAGTTATATATTTAAACCAAATAGTGATCAAACTGATAATACAGGGTGGTTAGAGTCTGTGATATTCCTCATTACTCTGACCTATATTTACTGCTCTTGTACTGAAGTTTGTGTCCCAGTGGTAGGTGGGTCACACACTGGCCTTAATCTAAACTTTGCGCATGATTGTGTAGCAGACTTCAACGCAGCACTGAAACATAATTTATACAGCTCAATGAGGGGGAATCATAGGTGATACAGATGTTTGATAAGTGGTGGTAAGACAAGTCGGTGGTTGCTCGACAAATGTAAAGCTGGTGATATAACTGCAGAAGAAATCTGGGATTGAGGAAACAAACAGCGTGGTATTTCAAACGAGAGACTAGTAGGTGAAACGAACAAGCGGCATTCCCTTGGCATTATTTTTATAGGTCAACTATTCAGCTACTGTCTGTAAAATTGCTTGTCTGTTGAGCAGATGACCGTTTAGGTCACCCTCAGGTCTCACTCTGTCGCTCACGGCTTTGTCTCATTAAGACATAGTGGCTAGTCCAGGGTTAGTGCGAGGCCATGTCTATGAAGCCATTGGGAGCAACAGGAACTGGAGGCTCACCTCGCAATTACAGGTAATTCTAACTTTTCCAGGCATCCAGCTACAGTGTCCTGTGTGAAGAGCACTGTTCAGCAGCTCTGCAAGAGAACATGAAATAAAAAACCCATCCCCGCACTCTACAGTTAGAGTTACCATTTCCATTGCATGGAAAACCAAATTTTTCATTCACGTGGCCTTTAAAGACATCTTTGCTGAACTTTATCTAAAGCTAAAATGTCACAAACTTAGAGACACATGAGTCTACAATGACTACATACAGACACCAGGACATTCAACGTACAGATTGTCACGGTTCACACTCCTCAAACACCAAGGACTTCACTTCAATCAATAGCTGAACATCTGGCTGCAATTTCCAATGACAATATGAGCAATGCAGTTTGATGCAAACCATAGCGCCCTGCATCACCATAATTAGTATCCACAGTGAAAAATAGTTATTTTTTTACAGATTGCGATGGAAACATCCTTAAATCCACCAGGAACTGAGGAGGCAAAAAGGAAAAACTGCAAACCTTGTCTGCCTTCCGTCATTATGGGGAATGTAAGATATCTCTCCCCAGTAAAACACACAAGTAATCAGCGCTGATCCTGGACCAGAGAGTGGTTAAATGAACTCAGTCCTGACTCAGACAGACAGAATGCGCCCTGAGCAGCACCTTCAGCAACAGGCTGCTCCACCCACAGGATTGCTGCCATAGGTCTTTTGTTTCTGTTGTCATTATACCCCATGGCCTCAGCTGCTCCCAGCAAATTCAAGTGATCTGGATAATTGCAGATTGATTTGCCTGATTGCAGAGCTTAAGGCTCGTGTCACTTTGGTATTGTTTCCTCTTACAGAGTTACACACTTTGCTATTTAGCATGTCTTACCTACCAATGTACAGTAGATCTTAAATGTTGTCTTTTTCAAATATCACTTAATTTTAATCGAAATAGTTTAATCTTTACTATGAGACAGATGATGAACGAAAACATCGAGACAAGTCACTGTCTGTGTAATCATGTGAGCATACTTATTCCCCTGCTGTTGTGGCTGTTAATGTGACATGTGTCACTGTGCTGTTAGACTCACCTCCTCAACCAGAGCCAGCATACGCCGAGTGCTCTCCAGAGACTACAAGAAGATGGAAAGAGAGAGAACTGATTAGCTGAGAGTCCATAAGAGAGCAAATACAAATGTGTAGTACAACAACTGTAAAAAAAATTAAATATCACAAAGATCCAGTCTCTCAGTTACTTACGGTGGAAAATTGAAGATTTAACAAAGCGTAGTTTGATTCCAGGATTAATTATCTGATTTCTACTTTTTGTTTACTAAATTTCTATCCTCTGCAGGATTCCACCAAATCTCATCCATTTCTTAAATGAAACACTCTTTCATTCCTCACCCTTTTTTCACAGTAATCTGCTCATCTCCATCAATCCGTCCCTCCATCCACCCCTGCCTTCCTTCTTACTCCCTTCCTTCCCCTCTCATCACGTCTGTGGAGCCTCTTGGCCTTGCATATCTCCTCATGAATGTTTAATAAGGCTATTTGAGCTTCTCTATTATTCTGCTGCAGATAATTATCTGCTCTTCCTGAGCTCCTCTCAGCTCATTAAAAAGGGCAAAGTTCCACCTTTAACCAAAAAAAGCACAGTCTTGATGAAAGAGACTTGCTAAAACAAGGAAGGGTCACATTTGAGCAGCTGTGTCTGGTAGCCTGGAGGCTGAGGGGATAGATTTGTGTCTATATGAGAACAGGTCATTTTAAAATGCCAAACTGCTATCTAGTGTTCTACTCCCTTCATGTACAAGTGCCTCTAAATGGTATTTTTATTTTATTTTTTCTGCTAAAAAATGCAAAAGATCCTGGAATGCAACCTACTTTCTGGTTTGGCAAATAATTCAATCATCAACATGTACACATAGATGGTAACTTATGATAAACTTTCTATTAAAAGAATGCTGTTTATGAAACATTTCACAGTTTAACTGTGGCCACATTTATCATCATTCAGTTACTCTGATAAATATAGTGTAATATAATATCTTTCTTTTCATCATTACAATACATATCATCAGTGCCTTTGTGTGCATGTGTGTCAACATATAAGCATCCTCAGCCAGGTGCACACAAGTCTGTGTATGTGTCTTCCACTGTACCTCATCGGCTATCTGGTCTGCACGTGTCTGCAGGTCGGATAGCTCATTGCGCATGTCTGCTTCGTCTGCCATGATGACTGCTGAACTCTGACTTCAAAGTAGAAAGACTGAGAGAGAGAGAGAGAGAGAGAGGCAGGTGAATACACCGACAATATAACAAAATAAAGCACTTAAGAGTGAAAACAATTAGATATCAGAGATTAGACTTATATATATTGTCAAAATCATAAACATTTGAGACACATTATGCCCACTCTTCATTATGGGCATTCGACTGTAATGTCTGTCTCCTGACCTGCATCCTAATGTGCCCGCTCTGCCCCCCCACGATACCAAAGATCCACCACATGAACTCAAATCGGTATATTTATAGATTGTCAATGTGATGTAAGGCTTCTTTTATGCTTGAAAAGAAGAAGTTTGTACTAGTATTTATATTTGGCCTGATGGCCTTCACGGAGAGGGAGGGGCCACAATTCAGTTTAAATATAGGAATAAAAGTACACATTTCTGTCACTGAAGACATTAATAGTGTTACACTTGTTTGCTATTGTGAAAAGTGAGAAAACAATAGCTAAAGAGATTCAAACCCTTTTTTTCTTCTTTTCACCTGTGCATTGTTGGCCAATCACACAGGTTGTGTAGCGTGTGTGAAAGGAAAAGCTATTTGAGAAGCAGTACTGATGAAACAGGCTGGCAACTTAACAGCAGCAGCCTTGTGGCGTCTCTCCTTCAGCACGTAGGCTCGTCAAAGTGTCCTTTGTACATCACATTTGACCCTTTTCTGAATCCTGACTTTAAACAAGTCACAACAATATTTCACACTTGCATTTCAGCCTCTTTTGAGGATGGGAAATATAGTTTGGTGCAGGAAAGGTTAAAAATGTTTGCTTAAAAATTTCTGGAAAATAAGTGGGCCTTGGTTACACAAGCTCAGTCACTTTAAGTACATACAGCAGCACAGAAAATCACCATCAACACATGAGACGAAGCAAGGGCATCAAAACTGCTGACTTAGCTAAAGTTTAAGGCAAAATTCTTCCCCCCATAAGCACAAGTGATGCATAATTTACTGCTAAAAACACCAGGTTCTGCTTTAGTTTACACTCCCGGTTACGCACACAACTACACATGTAAGTGCAAACCCACAAACACGCTGAATATTTGGTTAAAAGGAGCATTGCACCTATACAGACACCCAAACCCTGCTGAACCTGAATTTCCTCATCGAGGATCAACAGTGAATCAAGATGAACAAGGAAGGAGCTTCATCACTGTAACTGAAAAAAAAAGTCAGGACAGAGACAGGGGGCTATTTTTATTCCTGTGACGCGCTGACAGACAGTATTTCATACAGCCACACACAGCAGAACACGAGGTACGGCCCATGAAAAATGTATGTGGCTGTTACTCGGAGCTATGCGCTGCTCCTGCTGCTAGCTGAGGATGAAGGTGACGAGGGCTGAGGAAACAAAGAAATCCAGCTCAGTCCCTCTGTTTCCTTCACTTCCTCATTCCCTCACTTGTTTCTCTGGACAATTAAGCCTTTGATCTGATCTGGTCTAATCAGATCTCATTTGTTCGTCTTTGTTTCTATTACATTAATCAAACTGAAGAGTTTTTGGCTAATGTGGCTTAATCGTTGATACAAACGTAACCACCCAGCATCTTTCAGCTCTGGGATCATTAATGCTTTATGTAACCTAATCTTCTGCAATATACAGTGTAGCCCCAGGACCAGAGCATCACTGTCTTTTGGGCTCATATAGAGTAGGTGTTGTGGCTACAGAGGGAGACGAAGAAACTTTTCCACAAATTAATTTGGAACACTTAACTGCTGGTTATGGTAAATATCGGGTTGTGCAAGTGTGCAGGAGCCATGCATCATCATTTAGACACCACAGAACCACAAACCTGCCAGAAAAATAGCAAAAAGCAGTTGATGTACTAGTTTCTGGGATGTGAAAAGTTTGTTTTCAGCCCCAGCGTAAAGCACCTATCAATCAGTGACTGTCAGAACATGTCTGAGGTGAGCAGACACAAGGTCAGTGAGAATCACAACTGGATGTTTGATAAGGTATCTGTTCTGCTCCACCTTCTTCCTGTCTGTCTCTGTCTCCATCCCAGCAGAGTCGTCAAGATGGTTAATAATTGAACATGTGCTGGGAAAAGAGACGGAGGGGAGAAAAAAGCACAGTGTTGTCAAAGAGCTTCTCTCCTTGTGTCTGTCCATGTGTGTTTTTGTCTGCTACACTTGGTACATAGTTGCATTTTGAAATATTTATGATGACATTTTATGTTTTAGTCACTTGGCTGAGACTGTAAACCAGAGCTGCTTACAATCAGAGCAACAGCATCAGAATGAGCTTAATGTCATAGATCAGCACCGTTATGGCTGAAGTACAGAGCAAACAGGGTTTCAGGTCATAAAAGAGAAAACTTGGGAAGGAAAAATGCAGATTACCTGACTACTACTATTAAATCTACAAACAGACACAAATGATTGATTGTGTCAGTTCACAGACAGGTTAAACAAATTTGATGAATCTCGATCTTCGGCTCCAAAATAGATCTGACGTTTCCCAAATGGCAACAAACCAATACTCATCATATTCATGGCTGTGCTCACTTCATGCCCACTTGTTGACAGCATTGCTGTGGTGGGGTTGTCCGTAGCAACAGTATTGATATTCCAGTGATGCACGGCTCATAAAACACTGTCCTCTTTATGTACTGAATGAAACACGACTCAGTACATTTACCTTATTTTTAACACCAGCAGCAACAACTGAACTGAATATAAGTAAATCTTGGGTCATCTCACTCAGACCTGTGCTCTTCTCCTGTTAATGTAACAGCTGCTGTGCTATTGATCAGTCATTGATCGCTTATCTCTTTACGGAGGAGCTGTTTGTTGTTAAGTTAGACACACAGCACAGCTTCTTCTTCTGCTTTCTTCATATATTGACTGGGATCACTCTCTATGTCATTGTGCTTTTCACTCATTGTCACTTTTAATCTTTCCCAGTCTTTCAAAAGAACAATCAACATCCCAACACTTCTTTTAACGCCTAAATGTTCTCAACAAAGATCTTATATTTAATTAACCACATACACATCATCTATTCTGGGTGCCAGGATAGTCTTCACAATGCCTTAATTTCTTCTTCTTCTTAGGAAAATCATCTGCTCCCACTGCTTGTCCCTGATTGGAGAATAATCTGTCACCTTTGACCTTAAAACAGCTCATCTCATCCATCAATACTATGTATAATCACTTCATCTCTCTGCTGCTCCCTCAAACACTTCATCTCTGTCACTACTTCCCTGTAACACCACTAACATGCTACTTAAGCCTTGGCTAGAAAACATAGCTTTAACCCACAGTGTAACTCTTGTTTAGCTGCAGTTTAGCTCATGACCAGTACACAAATTAGTTTCCTTTGGTTTTACAAGTTTACTCCCAGAGCCACACTACACAAATCCAAACAGGTTTCAAGTATGTCATGTTTTATTAAAATATTCAGCAGCCATACTAAAGAGCCCTTCACTTTTCAGTGTGTTACTGATCAACGCTATAAAGCATAATACATTGCACAAAGAAAACGGGGATATCTGCTCACATTTAAACAAATCATGGGTTTTGATGAAAAAAGGGGCAAAGAGTAGACAAAGTACAACTAAGGTTGATGTAATAGCACCAGATGAAAGTCTGAGGTGCATTAAAGCCATGATGTGTTGAACAGTACCATCACTAGAGTGGCTAAAAAGTTGTCTCGTACACTAGCTATGTATATATGCTCAAATAAACCACCGCCCTGTAAACACATATTACTTGCACGCAACATGCAACCAAAGACACAAAGCACTACAGTATCTCAGAAATCTGCGACACCTAAAACTGCTCTACCTTTGTCAAGAAACTCACTTTATCCAATTTATTTCATATTGGCTCGCACACAACTTGATGTCATGCTGCAATTCTAACAATTACTAAATATGAAAAATTAATTAAACTGTTAACAAATAAAAAGATATGAATGAACAGAGTCAGTTCATTCATTCTTAGTGCACAAGCAGCAGATTTCCTCAAAACTAATGCAGTGCAAAGGATTTTATCAAAGTTTTTATGCATCAACTAACAGGCAACAGCACCACACAAGCTTGACGGCCTGGGGAAAAACGGCATCTAAACAAATCCAAGCCACTGTTTGGCATCACTCTACAACTCCAAACATCCATCTCTTTTCTCTCTCCTGCTCCTCTGGCTATCCATCCCATCCTGGAAGTTCCCTCCTCTTTAAAGTGCTTACAGTGTGTGTCTATGCACATGTTTCATAGACACACTACACTACAGTGGACCTGACGTAGCACAAGGTCTGACCGTCCCCTTCCCCCACTTGTGGCCTTACTGGCTGTCACTTGTCTTGACCAACGGCTGCTGTAAGGCCTGAACTGTCAGGCTCAGCCCATGGAGAGATTAAAGTCAGCGGGGAAAGAGGATTTACTCTCCTCTCTCTTCCTCACACACACACTCTCTCCACTATGTTTCACTTCATCTATCTGCTGTGGCCTCCCTGTTCATGAACGTATACAGTATAGTCCAGGAACCAAGAGAGAGCACATTCTGTACAACTTACATTAACTATGAATAGATACATCTGTAGCTGACTGATACGAGACAGGAGCGATGCGATTTGAAGCTGAATACTTTACTACTGGTGTCATTTGAAACTGTTCTATGTCAAATAATCTGGCTCACAAGAAGTGATGGATATTCAGTAGAAGAAGTCATTATGACTGAAATCCTACAGAAACTCTTGTTATGTCAACGAGATAATGACAAATGGCATTACAATAAGAGCGATGTCTCAAGGTGTAGAGTCAAAACACCACAGCAAAAGCTTAAATGGAGACATTAAAAGGGCATCGATGAATAATTGATCAAAAATATGAACAGCATTAATCCTAAAAGCTGTTGATGGTAAATGTGGAAGCAGGATGAGAAAGAGCTAGAGAGCCAGGACATGAGCCAGGGAACAACGCAGATCAACACTTTATTGTAACAAAACAATGATGGAAACATTTGATTTTGTATTTGGATGGAGTCCCTGCCTGACCGTCTGAACAGTCTTTTTTTATGTTGGTTCAAAAGCCAGAATTTGTTCCATCATCACATCATTTTTCCTTCCTATAGTACAAAGCCATCTAGTACAGGCACACCAGACAATTACCCTGTCCTGTCATGCTGTGGAATCAAGTACGATAGTTTCACATTGCACATATGAAGACGGCGCAGTAGAGCAGAACAACATATAGCCTAATACCAGCACAGAGCATTAGAAGGGCACTGGATTAGCACTGTCACAGCCTCACTTGTGGGAAGAAGCTAATGACAAGCTATTTGAGGCATCAAAAAGAAATCCTGTCAAAGCATACAAATGGAAAATTCCACTGTGAAAACCCCAATGAAAAAGGCAGTGTGTTTGTTATGAACAAGACATCAGAGGAGGTAGTTTTTAATCATGTCACAGCATTTGGCATTCAAATCCAGCACTTAACAAAATGCACATTCTTACCAACACCAGAAACTGTAAAACAAAGAAGAAGAATCAAGACCTCCTCTAACATTACTGTGATCTATGTACAATAATGCAGCCTGCATGAAGGACAGATGCATAGGAAGGAATCTACACATCACAAATTCATGAGAGATGCAGGATTAGAAATGTGAAGAGACAATTGTTTAGCCTCCTCCACCGTAGCAGACTTGACAGGCTGTCGTGACAAACTGCCTCCACTCTGAACCAAAAGGACTGCTATCAATCAAGCATCGTGCTCACTTGAGATAAACAGTGTTTGTGAAGGAAATAGGACATCAGGACATTCTGGTTGCACAAATCTCACAGTCAGGGAAACCAGGTCAGCTCGTCAGTTGTATGTTTCTCACGGGTTTACAGAAGCACTAATCTAAATCTGGGACACTTATAGGATAGCAGATGCACTTTTGCCTCTCTTTTCTGCATTTGTTTTTGATGGGAAACAAGACGGTGGGCACAGCGTGGCTAAAAAAATTAGGACTGCTATTTCTGTAATGCTCGTTTTCTTTGTATAATTGTGCAGAGCTGAAAGGCACAAAAGTGAATCGCGTGTAGGGTTCAGCCCTGCAGGAAGAACATGCATGACGGAACAGTAATGGAAAACGCAGTGAAAACAGTTTGTTCTCATTCTTGCATAAGTCTTATGTCAGTAGTGTGAACAAAGAAGGGAGATATTAATGATTTTAAATGAAGTCAGGGCAGGAACATCTTTGAGGAACATTCAACATCATCTTCTTCACTTATTGCCTCCCTCTTTGTACCACACTTGACCTGCTGTCTTCTATCAATGCTGTCTTTTCTCTTTAAGTCCTCTAGAAGATTAGAAGGTAAGTCACACCTTAGCTATAAACTTATAAGGATAGTTTTATAATAATCAAGCTTCGTGTGTGTGTGTGTGTGTATGTGTGTGTGCGTTCTGGTAAGGTTACCACTTCTCTGCGCTGAAGAGCTCAAAACATCACACTAACAGATCTGGGTCAGTGTGTGTGTGTGTGTGTGTGTGTGTGTGTGTGCAAGGGTGAGAGGACCCAACATCTCACCACATCAAAGCAGAACCATGTTTCATTATTCACTGGATGGAGCCGGGTCAGCATTATTAATATTAACAGCAGTGTGTCTG
Source organism: Sandelia bainsii (assembly GCA_032362345.1). Lineage (NCBI taxonomy): Eukaryota > Metazoa > Chordata > Actinopteri > Anabantiformes > Anabantidae > Sandelia > Sandelia bainsii. The sequence goes on from JAUMHL010000018.1 coordinate 24,038,121, forward strand.
TGTGTGTACACTACATATGACATCATTACAGTATCCAGCATGTGCGCTCAAGTATCCTCTTTTGCAAGTGTGTGTGAAGGTCTGTATTACAACATGAGTGCACAGCACATACTGTGAGGGTTTTTATCCTCTCCATGGTCTCAGTCTGTGCCATTTATTTTCATAGTTTAATGGCTAATAACACGATTGTGACCATGCGGGGTCTCAACCTCAATTATTACAATAAATGTGCCTTAAAAACTCATTAGAAATTATTCCAAAGATGCATAATATTATGTTACCACCGCGGATTGTAGCTCAATCAAATAAATAAACGAATAAAATAAATTAGATTTGCAAATTAGATTTGCTTAAAAGGACACTCAGCAACCAGTCTATCCACACATGCAGCAGTAGAATATTTCTGCAGATCTTACTCTTGCCCTTGAAAAACACTTGTTGGCTGATAACCTTCAGTTACACACACACACACAAATGCATGTAAACACACACGCTCAGATGCTTTTGCGTGAACTCCCTCACATTCACTAATTAATTTAATAATTTGCCCGGCCAGGATCAAGGAGACGGACATATAGAATCAAACTTGTCATACAGACCCACAAAACTAAAACACTTACTGCCACTTCATATATCGCATTATACACTCTCCATCTCAGACGACTTTCATATTACACTAGATACATCAACATAACACTGAAGGTTTAGGATTTTTGTGTGTCACTTCCTGTAGTGTTTGTTTCTTTGTTTGACTTCAGGATCATTTTTAAGAACAGTGTTTCACTGCACACGTATAACGTGGGTCAAATAAAGCTAGAGCACGGTCTCTGACCTTTACACAACTACTGCTTATTATTTACTATGTTGCTAGTAGAGAGCCTGAAGTTTGTGCAGAAAAAATCAAATAATTTAATAGTCAAATGAATGAGTTAATTTAAATTCATTCATTCATTTGACTATTATTGAAATGGACCATTTATTATTAGCGTGCTGACAAAAATGCATCAGTCACTACCGTGTTTAAATTCAACATAATATAAAGACAATATATTTTTGTTCAGAGCATTTTTGTCTCAGTCACACAAATACCATCAGTTCATACCCTGACCCATAAGCAATAAACACATATGCCAAGACATGACAAGCCAGAGAGCATGATGGGAGCCTGAGGGCTAAACTACTCGTATTCAGACAGTTCACCCACCACTTCACAGCTAGAGTACACTAACATGCTTTACCAGCATAATGTTGCAGTGTTCTGGTATAACATTAACATTAAAGTGAAACACGCATTCATAGTAAAAAGAACTAGGAAAGAAAAGTGAAACTTTGTGGAGAGTAGAAGGCTTCTATGTTTGATCTGAAATGGCACAAAATTGCTGCCTAAAGTCATTTTAATGATGCAAGTAAAATCACACTTTTCTCACACAGGCTGTCACATATTTTTAATCTAATTTAACTGTGAAATGATAACAACAATGGGCCTCGTTCACCAACGTCTCAGATAAGCTTCTTTTTTTTGTTTTATTTGAGATGAGGCATTTTTTTACTTCATCACTTTGTGCATGTGTGTGTTATTTTATATCCACTGTTGTCTGACCGGTGTTTACAGGTGTTTACCTATACTAAATAGGAACAACTGGAACCTGTTTTCAATATAAACTATCTATATAAAAACAAAGATCTAATATCTAAATTCTCTTTTGAATTGTACCTGCAAGAGAAGAATTATGTGGATGGATGGATCTACGTTTTTCATAGATACTATTTATCCTAAAGAATTTCATATATAAATTCTCTTTATGTATTTACCTATTATTATTCCATTATTTCACATTCATGTCCTCATTATACAATAATCACAAAGTTAGAATTAAAAAGTACAAAAAAATACAGGATGACTTTAAAGTGGCATGCAGCTGCTCCTTATAATGCTGTTCAGAGAACAGTGTTAAAATTGAGCCGCATGACCACAGTGGCTGAATGTGAATGGAACAAGGTACAAAAGTGCACACAGAGCTGATTTTCTGCCGACGGCAACGCCTGCCGTGACAATATGGCCTCGCCGAATTAAAACATTCCCTATGGAGAGACAGGAGGGACACACAGGGAGAAATCTGCTGTGGAAAATCACTGAGGAAATCTGGGGGATAAATGCCAGCCACAATGGATATCTGAGATGTTATTATTATTTGCATTTATATAGAATTTGCCAAAACCTTTTCTTTATTTGTCATAATCTGTAACCCTACGGGCTTATTTCTGGCTAAAACGTATTACTCCACAGGAAAACCCCCATGCAGCTGCCACTCAGTGCCTGAGCAAAAAGGTAGAAGGTCACAACCTGGCAGTAAGTGCAAAAATGTACCATTTAAGATGTCCGGTCTGATTTTAACACCTTCTCTGTGACAGAGGATTACAAGACCCAAAACAAATGGAGGGGGCAGGTTCCCAGCATCCAGCCATTTTTGTCCCAGCTGAGCAGGGATGATGGAGCAGATTGCATATCTGACATTTACTCATTATATAATCCAAAGGAGGACAGACACACAGAAAGCTATGGCAGGTGGGTGGAGACAGGCAGATTAACCAGTAAAAAGGTACAGACAGGAAGAAATGTGTGCAGAGGTGCAGCGGTCAGTCAGAGAGGAAGAAAATACGCATTAAACTCAGATTAAAGCAGCTTTTGAAGCAGTTTTGTTGTTTATCCGAAGGATAATTACAGTAATGCTGTTCTAAACTGCCACCTACAGACATTTGAAATTTAATGATCTGTCAACATTAACTGTCCATAATAAATTAGGCAGACAGTGATGTGCAGGCAGGGAAACATGCTAGTGTGGGACGTACATGAGATTCAAAGCAATCATCTGTGGCCTGGAGGGATAATCACTGCAAAGCCCCACTGTCCCATTCACTGAGGATAAAAACCACTGCATTAATCCGTAGGCCTACAGAATATACACACACACACACACACACACACACACACACACACACAAATAAACGCCTCACAAGACTTACATAACAAATAGACCACTCTCCCTCTTGCTGTCTTTTACTTTCCCTCCCTCATACATGCTTCCTCTTTCTTTCACGTTGGCATTCACAGCCTCTCTCTCACTTCTGCCCTCACTAACACACACAAAGCCTAGAGTGCACACACACACACTCTCTCTCTACACCACCCCCTCCTTTTCTCTGTTTTTTCTCCGCTCACTTCTCGCTAGCATGCATTCACATGGACACCTGTCAACATGCTGCTCTGCCCTTGTTCATTTATACACACTCACGTATACATAGTGGTGACAGGTACAGTACATGTGAAAATAGACAGAGGTGCAGGTGCACGTCCTGTAGACTGTACAAGAAAGAGACTGCATGTGTGTGAAGGAACCTTCAGGGGATCTTTTGATACAACAGACAAAACTATTTTTATTTTGAATCCCTCTGGTAAATTTTAATGTAAAGATATTTGTTTATTATTAACTATTAAAATTTAAAGTATTTCTCACAAACCACTATGTTCCCTCGAAATAACTTATATCCCTATTAAAAAATTCTCTATAGCACAACTAGTGGTCAACAAAGTCTGTGAGGTCACAGTCAAGACCCAAATCCTAAATTCTGTGTTTCAAACCGTAAGAGTTGTTATGTTGCTGTGCGCTGGTAACTTCCTCTCCTGCTTATGCAATCTGCCCCTGCTTTTTAATTAAAACTTTTTAATCTTCTGGCCTGTGGAAGACCGAATGAAATCACGAGCCAGTGGTGTTAAAGTCTCCTGTTTTTGTCAAGTCCAGTGTAAAGTCACGTGACTTTAGCCCACACCTCTGTAAGCAGCACAAACGACTGTGTAGGTGACACAAAGCGTCCTGCAGGGCTTCTATAAACATCTGCGTCTCATAGAAAAGACTCACAACAGGTCTGTGTTGACAAAATGATGCGCTGTCCAAACGTTAACAGTGTGTATGTTCAAAACAAATACTGTGTATACTGTTAAATTCCCATCAACAGTCACAGAGAACAGAAAAAATGTGATTGCTGAAACATAATGATTCATTCTCTGATATTGCTGTTTTTGTACCATCTGGCATTGTTTTGTAGCAGATTATACTGACGTTCTACAAAGAGAGTGGAACAAAAAGAACAAGACGATAATGGACAAGAAGAAATCAATTGTGTTAGTCGGGATGTTTTCAACAGATGTAACAGGACAGACTGAAAGCTGGTGGTAATTTCTCAGCTCTTGTGGGCAGGGTGATGGAGCAGTGAATGATGGATGCTGAGAGGGCCGGGGGCGGAGGAGAAGGAGGAAGGGGAATCACGACTGTGCCAATCGAAGCAGGAACCATTTTCTCACCAGGAGACTAATTATTTGTGCACCCTGGGTTCAGGTTCCTCACACTGGTTCAAGCTCCAGACGATCAAAACACCTGTTTTAACATCAGCCTCCAAACTAAAATCACCCTTCACTAACAAACAGTCATGTTTGGTTGATTGTAGACTAACCTCCCAGCCTTTTATGTCTTCTATTAATCTGATCCAGAGACAAAATCACATCACAAATGAACAGATTTGATTATTAGGTGAATAGAAAATACATCAAATACAATGGAAGTTGAATATATTTCAGTTGGCTGAGACAACGCTTTGTTGTCATTTCCTGTCCTTATCTATCCGTTTACTGCTGGTCACACATGTTGATCTGCTTAAAAGGCGACCTGAGCTCTTTGTCCTCGCTGACATCAAAACAGGTAAAGAGGCAGGACGGGAAGCATTGTTCATTTCCACAACAATACAGCTTTTGCTTTTTTTAAAAATCACTTTGTGAAATGAGGCTTTTATTTCTACTCTCTGGTCTCCATCATTTACAGAGCAACAAAACTTCTGCCAGACAGCAACAACACTTTGGCCTTTAACTGGGCCCCTATAAGACTGACACAAAACAGAAACTTGATCAAACACAACTTTACAATAAATTACCTAAATATGCTACAAACTATACTTCAGCTAAAACAATTAGGGTTTCAAAAGTAGATTTTCCATCTATAAGCCTGGAGCCATGGGACAGAGGAGGAAGGAACAGTCACAGTTGACGCTGTAACTCAGTGGTGCTAATTTCTTACAATGAAATGATGAAATGATGGAGGTTGATGTTGTAGGACTGATAATCCAGCATTGTTGTTCACTCTCTCCTGTTCCTGCTGCTCACAGACAGAGTGATTTCACAACCAGATAAACTTCCTAAACAAGCACCGAAAACGCTTTTTGACGATTGTTTTCCACACTTTATTTCACTGAAATTAAAACTCTCATACACGGGCTCTCTTTTTGCATGCTGCAGTGGGGGTTTTTTTTGCTCCGGAGCTGTCCGCGGTGCTGAAACACCATTCACTCAGCTCAGGGCTCACACAAGCTGCGTTACCCTTTTCGTTTGCTCCTTACAATCAGCGGCTTTTTGAGGCGGAAACTCTTGAGAGTTGAGAAAACAGCACCAAGTTCAGAGGTTGTTTTTTTTTTTTTAATGTGAGACACTCCAGCAACATCACAGAAACATTACACACCGCCGCCGAGAAAAACTGTCTTTAACTTTAAAACCACGTTTTATTAATAATTCAAACTTGAATTCATGTTGCTGTGTTCTTTTTTTCTAACAGTGTGTCCGTCTGACGGCTGAAAGTAACAAAAGATAAACGAGTCAAACGTACCTGGTAAAGTTTCTTCGGCGCTGTCTCTTCTTTTTATTTCTCTGTGTCTGTGGAGACGCGGTGAAAATGTCCGCGCTGTCGCTCCGTTCAACGGGACTGTCCCCGCTGGAAACACACCGCCCTCCTCCCAAACACGCGTTAAGCCGGACGGGTTTACAGGCTGCAAACTTCCTGTTGATACTTTACAAAATAAAACCTATTTTTGTCAAGTAAAATAAACTTGGAAAACCTATTTAAGATTTAAGCTATGTTAGGCAATGTATCAGACCAGCTACTGTTAAAACGGTGCCTCCACATTATTTGCTACCTCCATCTCTAACGGTGGCCATTAACTGCATCTTACATTCATGCAAGCTAACCTGCACTGATGATGCACCTCAACTCCTACCTCATCAGATATGTTTGGACTAACAAACTGACACCACAACTATCCAAAACTACCATAAAAATATAAGTGTGGCAAAGGGGGAAGAAATTCCTCTCAACACCCTCAACAAAGTGACCATAGCCTACTAAAGAGCCTACTACAAATTAAAAAATAATGAAACCAGTTTGAGGCCAGATAATTGATTAAAATGTCATTCAACATGGATACTGAACTTCCATAAGGATGCTCACCCACTCTTTGGCAAATGTATATATTGTTAACAATAATAATAATAATAATAATAATAATAATAATAATAGTCTAATTTCTGGTTGCTTTTATTTTGATGGTTGTGTAAATTGACTTCCTGCCTCGTTGTCATTAAATTTGAAAGCGCTCACAAAATGGCCGCGCCCTCTGACGTCAGGGCAGCGGATGAAGGTAGGGCAGCTCTCCACTCTTCAAAGCCGTGTTGGAGTCAGAGCTGGATGATGAACTGTGTCAAATTGCAGATTAGCCTGTTGTTTGAATTTAGAATATTTGAGGTACTTTAATCTGTTTACTAGTTAGAGAGCACAATGAGTAATAATAAAATTGATTAAGAAATTGAGAAAAATAAGTATGAAGCTTTGGTAAGAGTGAATGGCTGCTTTTACTAAATAGACGCTGGTGTTTTACATTAGAAATTCAACTGATATCATGTCATTATAAAGCATGGTAATACAGCCTGCAAATATTCATCCCAGATGTGTGCACATATTTTAGGCCACGTGCACAGTCTGTGCACAGTTTCCTGACTAAGAGGCTCTCTGAAGTCCTTGACTTTACATAATTAAATACATGATACTTTTTTTTGCAACGCCACAGGGCATGGGCTACTGAATACTGAATATGACCAAAAATACACAGTAAGAAACCAAGCAAAAAAAAAAAAAAACTAAATTGTGCCAGGCTGCAAGTACATACTTCTCATTTCAGCTATGTTCTTTTGTCAAATTCACTCCATGTAAAGTAAATCAACTTCAATATTCTGTGAGTGGTTGATAGTTATCCCTCTATTGCAATTTAAAACACTGGCCTCAAACAGTCCTTGATTCTCTTGTCAGATATTTGGTCTAGCAAAGCACCTATCATCTTTTATCAGAATCATTCTTTAATGCATTTCTGTACCATACGGCTCTGTCCATTTATGGTCGTCTCCCACGTCATCATCCTCACTTGCTAGTTCATGCATTTGAATGCTAAAGCTGCAGGAGAAAATGACAATGATACATTTTATGATGTTTGTATTGTTGAAAAAAATGTTCAGTCTGAGCACAACACAATCTCTCTGAACATTCCACTTTCAGACTGACTTCGTGTGCAACACAGTGCACCCGTTGATTAAACGTTCATTTAAGAGCGATTCCTTTTGTTACAGGCGATTCGTCTATTGCAGCAGTGTGTACGGTAAGTGATAAACTGTGTCCAGGGGGAACTCTGGAGAAGTTCAGGAAGAATAAATCTTCTCTGAAAAAATCTTCAATGTTTCAAGCTTCATTTAACACATTGTGCTCACTGAAGACAGAGATGTGAATGAAGAACTCTCCACTTTTCCTGCTGAATGCCACACTGCATGCATTATCAGACATCAAAGTGGCATAAAAGTACCTCACAGCAGAATTTTTCAGAGAACAAACCTTCAAGCTGGGACACTCAAACAGATGCTCTAAACGAAAATCCAAAGATGTCCCACCAAAATTCAGATTCTGTATTCATGACATGACATTTCACAGTCCGCGTTATCTACTAATAGGATGAACAACACTCACGTCAGATGTTGCTTCAGTCTATCAATCTTCTCCTCCACCCATCTTCACACTCGATCGTGGCTGACTCACCACAGGAAATTACTTTGGTGTTGCAGGATGTGTCTAAAGGCCACACAGTGCCTCATAACATCGCCTCGACACAGAGCAACATACAGCATTTAGTTCAATGACTTTATCTACAGGCATGCTCATCCTTAAAAACCAATGGGAAACATTAAGATGATACATTATTAGACACGTATATGTAGATAACTTCCATTTTGGGTGCAGATGTGTGTTTCTGTACACTTTCATCTTGTTTTGTGTGTGTTGTTTTGTCTGTGCCTGTGTTTTTATGTGAACACGTAGTAAGTATGTGTTATTTCATATATGCAGTCAGCAGATGTTTGATAGTCCCAGAGGGAGGGCAGAAAGCTGAAGCACCAGCCAGAGAAGATCACGCTCTCACACTCATTCGAACACTCCATCGATCCCGATAATGGAGCCACTCGGCTTTTTGCTCCACCCTCCAACTTTCCACATCCCTCTATTACAACACATCATACAGCACTTGAGTCGGCATTCATTTTCAGAGCACCCTCAGAAAGCAACATGATGGAGCACCTACATGTTTCATATGAATTCCCTGCTAACATTGGAAACCTGTGTGTGTCTCCATGCCTGAAATCTGACTTTGCACCTGTTGTACATTGGGATTTACTTGATGTTCTTTCCACACCGACTAATAGTGCCATAGCTATACCTTGTATCTTTGGAAAAATCATCCTGTAGGAGACAGGAAAGACTTGTGTTTACTCCAAACACAGACACACTGCTTGCAGTAAAACCAGAAAGATTAAGTAAGTTGGAGGTGTTACGCAGTTGTGATCTGTGTTAGAGCCACTGTGTTACAATCAGTGGTGCATTTTTGTGAAAATGTAATGTGTCCTTTTCTACAGCTGAGTGTGACAGCTGCTACCTTTACGCCTGCACGTGCATCCTTTCTGACAAACTCTCGCCACGTAAAAAAAAAAAAAAAAAAAACCTCAGTGAAAATTAAACATCAATCAACCTTTACTGCCAAATGCAACACAATCAAAACTAATTATAAATGACAACTGTACAGCATATTAATGAGCTTAACACACAAGCATCAGAAGAGATTCACATGCTGCCTCTGAAGCAGAGTTTCTTCTTTCTTCAAACTGAGTAAGTGTTGCAGATGTTAAATCCTCTACAAATACAAAAATCTGACATTTGTGGCTCATGTAACGAAAACTTTGTTATTTTAATGTTTGTAATGACGAGAAACATTACTTTCAACATGCTAATAACATGAAACTTTGCTCCAAAACCAGTCAAAGTGAAAACAAAAACGAGATCTACCATACCAGTATGGCTAACAAAATCTTGTGTTATTTTACTGACTGGTTCCTTGATTTTTCAAATAAATTCAAAAGAATAATGCGTGTGTTCTGTTTCAAGCGTTCACTCTATGATCCCCAGTGACTTGTTCAGACACGTGACTGTTGGAAAACTAGTGGGGGAGGGGTCTTCCCTGCTGCTGCTGAAACAGATATGAGGACGTATCATACAAGTGGCTTTAAATTATAGCCTTTCAAATATTCTTCAGTAATTAGTAAAACAAACATGCTAATAGGTAGAAGATGATTCCATAATTAATGGGATGCGTCTGCTGCAAAGAAGAAAAACATCTGTGAAAATGGACTAATTTCACAAATATCAAACAGTGCTTCTTCTTAGAAAGTGTCCATTCATTTGTGGGTAGTTGCTAAGATGTAAAACTGTTAGTTTCATGACACATATTGTTGAAGTTATTAAATCGAAGCCCACCACAGAGAGAAGAATAAAACACCACCATGTAGGTTTTGGTCGGTCTTAAGTGCGTTGAGCCATGCGTTCATCATCTGACCCACCAAACACACACACAGCGAGCTTCTCGGTGACGCTTATTATTGTCAGTCAAACACAGTCATTATCCGTCACCTTTGGAAATCCAGTGAACAGCATCCGCTTCAAATATGCACAGGGTCGCAAGGAAATGATGTCAGCCCTGGAGGTCAAAGCTCCGGAGGCAGTGACTGGAGCAGCAATAGGCCACAAAACTCACGGTTGTCCTAAAGAGGAAAGATGTGAGGAAATTAATGAGCGTTAGTGCAGAGTTGAGAAGAGTTATTTAGCAGACATAAATTAAAATTCGTAGTTAGCTTTAAACAAAAAATATGTTTTTGCTCTGACCTGCGGTGCACTCCTGCCAACGCGGTGTCACGGAGGGGGAAGAGTTTGGGATAGATGATGGTGAACATAGCTTGACTGCAGCGGTGGCAGTGTCCCAGGGGGAACTGAAGGAGGTCCAGCAGGCTCTTCGGGAGGGTGATGGGAGGCAGCAAGTTGAGGTCTAAAAACACAACAGTACAGGAAGTAGTTGTAATATCAGTTTGTTCTCTTAGTTGCACTTTGTTAAGGCAGCCACACACACACCTGCGGTTACTCCTCACCTGTGGGGCAGTGGTGGTAAATGCGGTGCAATGTTCTCATGGCGAGCTCCTCCAGGGGAACCACGTTATTTGTCACTGAGCCAACAACCTTTACTTCAGCTGGAAGCCCGACCAGAGCCTCACTCAGTGCCTCACCCAGCACCTCAACCAGGTCACCCTCAAGCACTTGGGATGACATGCCACACCTGTACAGGAACAACACAGACACAGTGGTTTCAGAAAATATTCAGATTTAACATAGATTTAATTTACAAAAACCTCATTTTTGCCCACTAAAAAACCCATAATGACAAAGACAATGCAAATGTATTAAAAATTACAAACTGGAATCTCTACTCTACAATTGTATTCGAGCCCTTTTATTGGTCTCTAACTTGAGCTGTTTTGGAAGCTGTGTTACCCGCTGCAACCGATGACCTTGTTATACAAATAGGAGGGGAGGCCTTTTAGGTCCACATTGTTGTCCACAAACACAAACTGCAGCTCCCGTGATCTGCCCAGATCTGAAACATACAAAGAGGTACTCTCACCACCTTGCTCACAATATCTACATCACTATGGCAACGCAGAGATAAGGCGACATACTGACCAAGTGGCAGAAAGGTCAGCCGGTTAGCAGCCATGGAGAGCTGGTTGAGACGGTGGAGCCAACACAGCTGCCGGGGAACATGGCTAAGCAGGTTGTGGTCCGCTGTCAGATTCTGAAGTGACAGACAGCGGTGCAGCCGATCTGGTAGAGACATCAGCTGGTTCATGGACACATCCAGAGTCTCCAGTTCCTGCAGATCACCGATCTCTGACGGCATAAGACAATTATTCCCAATCAGATTTCTATTATTTAAAAAAACAAAACAACTTCTAATTTTAGAATAAAATGTCAGGTAATTATTGTTTTTGTCTTCTAACATCTCTAAACAAAATGCTAAAGCCCATCAGGGGGCATGCAGATCTGTGTCTGACCAAGACTCTGACTGTTAAAAACACAACAGAAGTGTCTGTAAAAAAAAGTAAGTTACTACTGAGCCTTTAGGGGTTGACAAAGGCAATGTTCTATACTTTTTTTTTGTTGCTATTTCTTATAAAAAACAGCGGAAAACCGATGTGTGACCAAGGCTTTACAATTATTTATAAAAACTTACAGAGGTTGTAAATTAATATAACATTAAAATGTCATTTGTTAAGGCTCAAGAATAATATCAAATTAAATTAAATCATGTGGATTTTAGCTTTAGTTATAGTAGCAGAATAAGCCCCTAAGTCCCTCGTCACTGTGCAAAGATACTGATTTCCATCTTCTTTTCTGTCAATTTAACACTGTCTCTGCCCTCTGCTGGCAAAATAAATAATTACAACAACAAAAAATCTAATTTGCTGATCAAGCACCATATTTACACTTAATAATCCATAATGACAAAGTGAAAACATCATCATTAAAAACTAAAATGTTTCTTTACAAATGTTTTCAAACAATTAAATTATTAAATCACTACTGTATAAGACCTTTTGGTTGTGATTACAGCATGTGGTCTTCTAGAGTAAGTCTTTACAGGTCTCCCACACCTGGATTTAAGCAGTTTGTCCCATTCTTCTTGCTCTTTCAGACTCAGTGTGAGTGCAATAGCAAAGGGTGTCAATATTTCTGTAAATGAGAGATTTCAGTTTTTGATTTTTAATAAATGTGCATGTTTTCACTTTGTCATTATGGGTTCTATCAGTGTAGAAACAAACAGCTGCTGCATTTTACCTGGAGGAAGGCATTTCAGCTGGTTATTGGACAGTCTCAGGTGGCGTAGGGACCTCAGTCGTCCAATCTCTGGACAGAGGAGCTGGAGAGCGTTATTGCTCAGGTCCAATGACTGTAGCCTGGCCAAGTTTCCAATAGCTGAGAATCAAACAACACTTGCCTTTATTATTTTCAGCTCCTGGAGTCAAAATCATTTTCAGGCTGCTTTTAGGTGAGTCCAGATTTCTACATTCATCTTAAATTCTTAGGTTTTCTGTTTAATTGAGGGGTTGTGCTAAATTAGTTAGACACTGGCGCGTTATGAGGCCTTACCTTCAGGTATAATGACTATGTTGTTTGAGTGCAAATACCTTAAAAGAAAAAAACAGTTACTATTTGAATAACTATGCAAATCTCATTGGTTTATTGTTTTAAAACAGTGAGTTAATTCATTTTCATGTCAGTGAAATTCAGGTGTCGGCTATTGATGATAAAATCCCCTTCAAAAGTATTGGAACAGAAAGACTAATTAATTTGTTTTTGCCACGCAAATGTTAAGTTGTTTTGCTATACACTGAAGACATCTGAGTTAAAATATTTAGCTTTTATTTGATGGTAAACAATGGCAACCAAATATTATATTTATGGAGGGAAATAGTTCAACAGTCTTTCCAATTTCAATTTAGGAATTCAGTAGACAGTGACACACAGTGAAAATAACAAAGCTTTTCATATTTTCACAGTTCATAAACACAGCATCAGCCACTTTCACTATACTAGCCAATAATAGACACAAAACACTTTAGCACAGTTTCATAAAACATGGAAACTGTTCAGAGTTTTCTGTCAAATAACTAAATAATTTAAAAGAATCATGATCATTATTACAGAAACATGGTTTAGCTGTATACTTACAGTTCAATTAGATTTGGGAGCTTCTGAGCAAGATTGTCAGGCTGACAGAGAGAGAGAAAGCAGAAATAATTAGAATTAGAATCTAACAGGAAATAAACTTGTGAAATTGTCTAACACTGCATTTAGATTATTGTGAAATTGTTAAGGTCTTGACTTATGTTCTGCTAAGTATTTGTGTTAACATAAGACAATAAGCAGTGCGACTGTCGTATGACATGGTTATCATGTTGTGAGTGGATACCAGTGTAGTGAGGGAGTTCCTCTTCATGTACAGTCTCTCAAGAAACTGCAGGCCTTCATCTTTCAGCAGCTCTACAGGAAAAATATTCAGGTTTTTGTAGTTAAGAAACAGATTTTTGTGACGCTCCTGCTTGGCCATGAATATGGTTTCGTGGAGTTCAGTTGCCATTTCTGAGGCGATCTCTCCTCCCTGGTGGAGGAGACTCTGCAATGTCTCTTTCTTCTATGGCATTTCTGTTTCCTGGAAGAAAACAGATGAATAATAACAGCATTATGAGACAACACTGTTTGTTTCGTCTGCCCAAGAAAGGACAGTACTCAACATGATCATTATAACCAATACAAAACAATTATTATGTCAATTACATTTCATGCATCGGCACTTTTGAGAACTATAAATATAGTACAGAAGAAGCATTGTCAGCCAGTTTTACAAAAATAAGTAAGACACAGCGTGACGTGCAATGATTTCTGTTTCTGGATGTTTAACTGACAATGACTGTGTTGTTGGAGGTAATGGCTGCTTTACAAACAATCCACATATTCAAATACTTATTATATTATGGTGTTACGGTCGATAGAAATGGCGGCAAAGCGAAGATACATTCTTGACTGTTATATGTTATATAACAAATAAAACACAACAGCTTGTAACTATCCTTGTTATTGCAGCCTGACTTCATTTAGCTAATATGTTGTCATGTCAGAGTTCCTATCTCCCTGTTAGCACAGTTAGCATGCTGCCAACTAGCTGCTATTAGCACATAACGTCACATTACAGCAAAGCACTTATTTACCTTAATTGTTCAAGGCAATTTTATTCAATTTTATTCCCACATATGTTCATGACTCGATTTGTTTGCTAAATGTATAAAAAAAAAATCGGACTAACTGAAGGGTTGTTGAACAGCAACAGCCGTCTGTCGTAAACAACGTAAGACGTCACTGACCGTCAAAGATCCCCGCCCATCCTCTTCTTCGCGTAACCTAAAGGTACCACCCATTTTCAATAAAGTTTATTTAAAAAAAAAAAAGCTTCTTCTTCTTCTTCTTCGCTTTCAAAATTCGCAGCAGACATGACACCGCAGACATTTTGCTTCCACCCCCTGTTAAAATGTTAAGCTGCACCACATGTAACAGTAGATGCTTATTGCAGTGGTGTAAATGTGTAAATCCAGTCAATTTTGAGGTAGGCCTACTTATAGTTAAAATCAACATTTTCATTTCATTTTTCACCATAGGAAATAGCCTATTATTCGCCACAATATTTAAATTAAGGTTATATACTAATTACTACAGTTTGCATATTAATATTAGGAAGGAAATAATAAAGAAAAGTCTGATTGAGTATTTTTGTTAATAATATTTCAGTACCTCTATTCATAAAAATAACTGCAAGGCGTTTAGGTCTACCTGTAATTAAAAAAATGTATATTAAAGAAAACATTTAAAATCATAATCATTATAATTAAAACTCAGCTTGAAAAATAACATAGGCAAACTGTGTGAGAATATTGAAAGAAAATGTTATCTCATCAATTTCAGAAATATTAAATAAATATATTAAAATAATAATAAAATTAAAAATACAAAGCATAAATGAATAAGATTATATTTTAGAATTAATTAAAAGATTTCAGAAGGTAATGAAAAATGTTAAGTCTAATCTTTGTTTTGACTTTTTTAACAAGTAACTGAATTAAATTAAATTAAATAGTGTTTTAGTGTTCTAAAACTTTTGACCGGTAGTGTATATTATATTATATAAAGTATTATAGTAATATGTTAATATAATTAACATCTTAACTGAGCTAAATTAATGGAAAAATTATTCATCCAGAAAGGGCAGCATGATGCTTCCCTTTCATCCATCCCCAAGAAAATCAGGCCAGGGGTGTGACTGTTACATCTAGCCCCCCCTCCTTCGTTTCATTTAACGAGGGTGTGGTGAAGTGAAACCAAATCAGAAGATAAATTCGTTGGTCTCTAACCAACTTCCTTCAGACCGACAAAGCTATTTGGATGAATAGAAGAAAGAAGTCCATGACTCAACTACCAGACATACCATCATATCACACTCTAGCTTTCCAGAGCTCTTCAGCAGCAGTTCAGCTCTTGGATTCGTTCTTCTAGGGCACTATGCTGCTGGCTGAGTTTGTCTTTCTTTGTCTTCATCTCTGTGCACTGCTGCTCTAAAGCTTGTTCTTTGTCCAGTTTTTTATTGAGCTTTGAGAGCTGTTTGCGAAGAGCATCGTTCTGTCGTCTCAGGGCGTTTTTCACCACTTTCAGTGAATCATATGTCACACCCAGAACATTTTCACCTTGGAGTTTGCTGCAGAGATTCTCAATTTGTTCTTGAAGCGCACAATTCTGTTTATTAGTGTTATCTTATCTCAAAACACGCTGCGGGATGCATTCAGGTATGCTTGGATTTCTCTCTCTGTAAACACAAACCGAACCAAAGGGGAAAATGATACAAAAGTTTACAAACTCATAAGACCAGAGCAAATGTACTAAGGTGTGAAAATGCCCCAGTGTGAAAATATAAAATATTTTCTGTATTTACCACTTTTTTGTTTAGTATGTAATTCCATACGTGTTCTTTCCTAGTTTGGCATGTACTGTACATTCAATATTAATGTACAATGTTGAAAATAAAATAATACATATAAAATGAAAATAAAGAAGCAGATCTGTGAAGAAAACAGGGCTCCAGTAGCGAATCTGCCAATTCTGGTGTAGAGAAAGTCAGGTCCTCGTACAGGTCATGGTGATCCTAAAAGGTGCCAGTCAGTGGCAACTGGACTTCTTGAATCTTGATAATGTCAGATGGAGGTTAATGTAATTGTAGTGAGAAACATTTTTAAATTGGTCTCATCTACACTCTACTACAGCATAAACATGTAACTGCTTTAGGTTCTGAAAATGCTTTTTTCTTGTCCTGGAAATCAGTAATGAAAACAATTCTGAAAATATAATTCAACCAATACAGTATACCCAATTCCTCACAAAGACAAGCAGTGAAATGGTTTGCATACATTTTTATTCACCTTAAATCTTGTGTAGAAAAAAAAAAATCAGAGAAACAGACATTCTCTTTTCCTTCAGCCAATCATTTCTCCCAGTAGTCAGAATATATTGATAACAGAAAAAATAAATCTTACAACAGCATGTACAAAAGAAAGCCAAAATGAAACCTCAGCCTAACAGATCATTCCAATAGAAATCCAAGAAGTTGGAAAGCTATGAATAATTTATGCACATCAAAAACCTGGTAACAAATTGGCCATCAACGTAACAAAAAAGGAAACAAAAAAGTTTGATTTTATGTCCGCTTTGTGAGGTGTTACAGTGGTAAAAAATGAGGCAAACATCAGACCACAAACACTGAAATAACCATCCTGACCTCATCATAAACTGATTAGTTTGCTATGGGAGGAGGACTCTGAACCCGAACCTAAATCACAGAGGAATAAAATACAGTAAGGATGCTTTTCACTGGGATAATGTTCACCATGGCACCAAAGTCCTGTAATGCCGGCGAGGAACCTCAAGAATATTCTGTCAACCACATCAAGAGGAAATAATATTAAAAAAACCACTGCCTCAGTTACCAGAGGTGTTTCCATGGCAGCCAGTACAGCTAGCTCTCACATCCCAATCGAACAGCCTAAATGAAACCAGATGTTGTCTACACACAAAGGGCTTCGTTCTACCTGCTCCTCCACATGACTTTAGTTGACTTATTAACAACAGGAAAGAAACGGCTTCCAATGGACATTAAAGCCCATTTGAGTGTGTAGGAATGCATTTTAACCATTAACCATTAGTCAGTTAATGAACTATTACAAACGTTATTGAACAAGTTATTAACAGTTTGGGAGAGGAAAGAAACACAGGTTGTTTTAATTTTCGCTGTAGCGTAGCAGCTATAATCGCTGTGTTGAAAATTAATAAGTGTAAACGGTACAAAAGTAGGCAGAGATCGCCAAAAACTCTGCTTAGAGACAGCCTGATCCTTCTGACTATCCACAAAAAAAAGTAATAGGTTATATATGGATTTTACCGGTGTATTTTTCTTTAGAAACTACCTGGTAGGATCAAAGTTGCAGATTTGCGACTTCAGGTGTTTGGGTCTGTCATCTATTACTATTACATTCTAGTCACAGAGCTAAGCATCTGCTTTTTTTCCTTCTTCTGAGGGTATTTCCAGAAACCTCAAAGATTCCTCCAACAGACTGGATGAAGAAAAAAAAAAACAACATATTGTGACTGCAGTATACACAAAAAAAAAGAGCTTTTTAAGCTGTGTCTGAACCGGCTCCACTGCTTCCTAATCTGCCGGAATACAAAAGCTGTATTATTTTACATCTCTGTGTGTTGCACAAAACGAGTAATGAGATATGTTTTGGCTACCTGCATAGGAAATCTAGTCATAGAAACTTTAGAAATGGGTTAAGTCACACAGCTGACATTTTACCATCAAGATTGTTAGAATAGTATTTCATTGTTCTGGAAATGCCTTTAGAACAATGGGAAATGTTTTCAAAGGCCACGAGGAAATTATTAAAATAAATAAATAAATCTATGACTCAAACATAAGAGCAATGCATGAGAGGCACACATTGCGCAGGGACAGTCGGTGGAGGTGAGCGAGAGCAGAGGGTGGAGAAAGGAACGTGTGGAGCGGAGGAGGTTTTAACGAGAGAGAAACACACCACAGCCTGTAACAGCAGGACTGCACTTCCTTCCTTCTTCCACGGCCCTCACAGCTCCTCACGGATCACCTAAGAAACTAATTATACTCCAAAGCAAACAAGACGAGCCCGAATGATTTGCTGGTTATCTGCAGAACTGAGATAAACATTTAGCCACTTAAAGCTGGCGTTGCCGATTGGTCATCATGTTTCTGCATCCCCCTCCTCTTTCAGGATGGTTTTGGTTTGTGGTTTGAATTTGACCATATTAACAGCACTCAGTAAGATCATCGTAACATCTGGACAACAGAGATTAAATCTTTGTTTTTCTGTACACATATACAGATTGAAAAAGAATAAAAAAAAAGAAGAAGAATAAAACAGTGAGGTAGATGGATGGTAAAAGAAATAACGACTAAACCTTCCCATAAAAAAGGGAAACAACATCAAAATATCAGAAGGGAAAATAACTGTGGGGAATTTGTACAGTGATTTACACTTCACAAAAAAATAACATAAATAATCAGGAAACATCTGGGATCCAAATGCAACATTTTGAGGTGAATGGGCATTTAAATCTGTTCCATATGGTTCTCTCTGATCATACTCTTCACACTTTAGTTTGATGTGTTTCTTTAGTAAACCTTCATAAAGCAGTCTGTTACATGCTTACGTGTTCAACACTGGGATCTAATTGTTCTATAACCAAATGTGCCTTGTTGAATTAAAAAAAATAAATAAATAATAATGTTTTGGAGAAGAGAAGGGCTGTCCCATAATTTATTCTTCTTCTAAATCCTTTAATGCCATCCTTAGTTCTGAAATCTTATTTTTCCTAAAGCATTTAAATAGTCCCTTAGTGTTTTTAGATAATTCCAGTTATCTTTCAACCCAATTTTACTTCTACAAACACATTGATATGTTGAAGATAAATAATGTGGATTACTCCAGCAGCTTACAGAAAACCACCCTTGATTCAAGAGAGACACCGATTAGCAGAAAAGGAATTATCGAGACATGTTTTTGTATCTTGCCTTCAGAAAAAAATGTTAAGACTCACTGCTAAATTAAATAAATTCTATTTAGAATCTACTTTGCACCTTGAACCCAGTGTTTACGAAACACAAACATATGGAGGCCAGAAACTGACAAAATGTAATAAAAGGTTGTTAGAAGAGTCAAAAATATACCATAATTCATCAATAAATAGTGCTGTTATCTAAATAATTATAATGGAGAAATATAAAGCTTAATACTAACCATTCCTAAGCCATGTTGGTGTGGTTTTAGGATAAAGGTTAGCTTCTGCTAGTTAGCTAGCTTAAAAAAACAAACAAACACAAAACAAATATTGTGTGGAAAATACAGAATACATTACAAGCCAAATTAAAAACTTGAAAAATATATGCTAGTAGAATGTTAAAGCTGAAATAAATTATGGTTTAATTCATCTTATCAATTGATTGTGTGTAAATCTGACATAAAAGAAATGTATAAAGCTTTATGGTCTTTTAAAGCTTTATTTAATTATTTAACAACCTATCATTTATTATGAGTTTTCATTTTCAGAAATATTTTTGACTTGACTTAACCAGCCATTACATTTTGTCAGTCCTGGTCCTCCATATAAAAGTGCCAAAAAGACCCATTAAAACTGTAAATCCCCATTCTGGTTTCAGACTGTTGTAAGAACCACTGCTCTTATGTAATGATTTATGCAATAACAAAGTCAGAGGGACCTAGAATCAGACACTCGCCAGAGTGAATGTGTCTGGGTATGAAAGCACAAAAAAAAGTAGAAAAGAATTTAACTTTCTCTTTGACCTGAGTTTTAGTTGGGGCTCAGCAGCAATGCTTGACCTCCGAGTACGATAACAGGTTGAGGATGTCCAGTCCAAACCCTTTGGGGACAGAGGCCAAGGCGCCCCTTAAGAAGACGAGAACATCAGTGGCCACTGGAACCATCACTGTCCTCTAGTCAGACGGGAGGGGAAGTTACCGGTGTTCCAAAACACAAGGCAAATTGTTGTACCTATTACGCAAACGCAGTAACAAAACCAGCTCTGATAACATTTTACACTATTACAAGCGTTAAAAAAAGGACTGTAGTGGAAACGTTCTTAGATCCAACCTGAAGCACTTTCTTCTCTTTTTATATATAGATATTGACTATATTACAACCATAAGAGAAATAAGGAATAGCAGCTTCTTTCTGTACAGGATGAATGTCTCAGACAGTATAAAAATTAGAAAAGTGACATAAACAACTGGTGTGTACATAAATGCTCTGCCCACATAGAGATGTTGGAAATGTTGGAGACTAATGACTAGTCTAAAAAAATACCTGTTTGTATACAACAAGGACACCTCTGGACTCGGAACATATCCCGACTGAGAGACGCCATAGATTGAGTATTCATATTTTCTTCTTAATGCTCTTCCCTCCACAGTCCTCGCTTTGAGGTTTTTGTTTTTGCTTCTTTATTGACTGGATTTGATGGTTAAATCGTAATGGAACAGCACTTTGTGACAAGCTGTGGCTCATTTTCAGGTAAGTAACTGTAACCAAAGTCCACAATGTCAGTTTGATAAGAGTAAAAGTAGCTGTTGATATCAAACAGCAACAGAAGACTGGTTTAGGACTGTAGAGGGAAATTAAAATCCCTTTGATGACAGATTTTAAGAATGGTGTGGTAGCAGATCAAAGGTCCTTTTTTGGTTCAATTTTCATTCTGTTGTGTTGGAGATTTACAGGGAAAACTGCAAAAAACAGAATTTAAGTAAAATTTTGGCAACAAATTTGGCAGATTTGATCTTTCTCCCTCTGGCTGTTTTTTCTTAGCACACTGGCTGTTGACCCAATATTACGCTGAAAACCAGTGTACAGCCTGCAGCCTACGGAGACGCTGACCACTCTGAAGTGCTTCTTCTTCTTTAGATATGCTTAACAGTTTCACCATAATGCCCGCCCAAAATCAACCACAACATCGGTCATGTATAAAGGCCTACACATTTTTCCCATTTGGAAATACATATAAAACGTAACAAACAGTTTATAAAATAAGTTCAGCCATAAGGAGAGAGACATCTCCCCAAAATTATTTCTTTCTTTCGCTGTTTTTTTTTTGGTCTTCCCACTCAACAGCAAAGGCAGTGTCACGTCCGACAGCCAGCTGGTAGAAACCAAAACTAGAATAGCATGAAAAAAAAAGTATGTGGACTTACAGCAGGACATGGACAAACAAGTTCTCTTTGACAGTCTTTGCTCCTCACCGAATCGCCACACCCAGCTGGTGGACATGGTTTCACTGTATTTCATGAATTATAGTAATAATAATAATAAAAAAGATCCCACTCATTGTGACATCAGGTTCTGCAGAGCAGCAGGTGGCAGGGTTTGCAGTCAGGTGGGTGCGTCTGCACCATCAGCAGGCAGAGGACTGTGGGAGGGGCATGGCACGTTCATTTTTGCGTCCTCCATTCATGTGTGCATACGGCGGCAATTCCTCCAGAGACGGCCGCATTGTGACGCCTGCGCCTGTTCCGAGCCCTGAACCTGCCGCAAGGCCGGGCCCGGACAGCCCATTGGCTGCCTGCTGGCCAGGGGGCTGCTTGTCCGTAGCAGCGCTCGACGTACAGGGAGAGGATGGGGAGCTGGGGGCTAGCGAGGGGGCAGGTGGAGCCTCTGCACTCGGGGAGGGAGGGGTCTGTTGGGGGACTGGGGTTTGCTGTGGCTGTGTGGAGGAGGGGGGATCCAGATGAACATCATCAGTGTTGTCCATCTTGTCCATGTGGAGGTGTGGGGCATCGGCAGGCTTGTTATCAGCACTGTAGAAAAAACTGACCTCTTTGAAAGACGGCTCCAGCTCATCCTTTATGCTGCTGATGATCTCCACAAAGGAGGGACGCATCTTGGGATTGTACTGCCAACACATTCGCATCAGCTCAAACCTGCACACACAAACACACAGGTTAACTCAGTCCTCCTGTAGCAACAACTCTAGAGGAACACTGTCTTCCTACCAACAAACCAATATTTACTTTCGCCACATGTTTGCTTTCTGTTGCTAAAACAGTAAGCAAACGTCTTCCTAATCGCTGCCCTGCTGGCCTACGCTTTATAAACAAGAAGTTTATGAAACACAGGCCAGGGCAGCGAGACTGATGCTGCTTTCACCAAAGTCTGGCAGATGGCACGGAGAACTCTGCATCAAGCCTGAATCTGACAAACATGCCTGACACACCAAGGCGGGAACCTACCTCACATAAAATGTACCAAATTCTTCCTCCGACTGAAATTAAACCATTTAAGATGGAAACTAAAACATTTTTTGACCAACATAGAGATGTGTTTTACTCTAGGTTACTACTTATGCAAAGCTTACGATCTGTTGGCACGGCTACGGAGAGGCAGGACACATCTGTTATGACACTGTGCAGAAATAAGAACATTGTTCGTTGTCATTGTTGTCACACCAAACCCAGTGGCTTCACATTTGTTGGTACGGCTTCACCATCTGATGGATCATCAGTGTTTTGTGGCCAAATTTGTCTGCCACACTCTTTTGATGTGGATTTATACTTGGGCTGCTTCATACTAACAACAAACACATCAGGGTGAACACGAGAGGGCTGTGAATGCAATCAGCACTGTGGTGTGGAAATCCCAGTGACCGCAGGCTTCGCAGTTTGTGTGAACAGTAGTGACTTACGATTTAACTAGCAAAGTACAAGAAAAAACATGGTAAAAAGACAAAGAGGAGGGTGAGAGTCTGTTGATGTGTGAATCTGCGGTATAGTCCAAGTGTGTGTTTGTCTCTTACAGCATGTCAGGGCAGTTCTGTGGTTTCTCCAGCAGCCCTCCCTCCATGACAAAGCGGAGCACCTGCTCATTCGAAAGACCCTGGTAGGGCTGCTCTGCCAGAGTGGCGATCTCCCACAATACAACCCCAAATGACCTACACAAGAGGGACAGAGGGAGGTGCGTAAAGAAGTGTCTTCCATTATCAATATTAGCAGTAAAGCAGTAAACACAGAGACTGAAGCCACTATGTGCTCGTGGATGTCTGTGGGCTCCTGCTTACCAGACATCAGAGTTTGTAGTGAAGACGCCATCTTTCAGAGACTCTGGTGACATCCAGCGGACAGGGAGCAAACCCTTACCTCCTTTGCGGTAGTAATCTGTCTCATAGATGTCTCTGGTCATGCCAAAATCTGCCCACACACACAGACACAGCGTAAAAGTAAATCACTGACACGTATTATAGACCTTAAAATGACTTTAAATCCAAGACTCTTTAATTCCATTAACTGTGATTGTTTACATGATGATCCACACCTTTTCATTCCCAAAGAGGTTACACATTCAAAATGAGTTGGATTAGATTTTCTGATAGTAAATAAACCCGGAAACTAGAGATGTCCTGAGCCCATCAACCAATCAAATGGCAATGTTTCTTCACTTTTACTGTAGGGCCGCAGTTCTTAACCTACTTACTCTCATCTCTTCTGGAGTGCTGCTCACAGACACACACACACACACACACACAAACAAACACACACAGTGCAGTGAACCAGAGAGGATGTTATGTTTTACTTGAGTCGGCCACAATGCTCATTAACCATACATGCAACAAAATCACACGTGGAGTAATTCATCAAACAGCTGTTGAACAAGCAGAAGAACAAAGTAGAACAAGCATAACAAACGTGCAGGAATGAGACATCTTCACTGCTTTGCTCTCAGTCACCATCATCAAGTAGCTCCTTGTTAAGGATTGGCTCACTTTTGAGAACCCCAATCAAACCACTTCCTTTTTCACCTACTTTCAAAATGCAGCGTTAAACAAATAATCTAGAAGAACATTAGAGTCAGGAGAACCCATTATGGGTGCGAGACTGACACAAAGACTTTGTAAGTGATACAACACAGAACCAGGCAGTGCTGCTTTGCCTACTGTCTTCTTCTACACGAGTCCTCCTGTGTGCTGCTATATTCTGGTCTACAGCCCCCACTACAGAGCAACAGCTCACATGAGTATAGACAGTGCATACACAGGTCGCTGCATGTAGCAGGTCCCAGTTTTTACTGGGATTAATGATACCCTAATGACTTGGTATTGAACTTGGACGAAATGGTCATTTAATTATGTGCTGCAAACTCCCTCCCATCTCTGTTTCTTAGCTGAAGGTGACCTCTGACTTCCTTCTGGTGCTTTACCTCCTATCTTAACAGTGAATTCCTCAGCCACCATGCAGTTCCTGGCTGCCAGATCTCTGTGGACAAACTTGTTGGCACTGAGGTAAGCCATGCCGTCAGCAATCTGTCCAGCCATCTGAAGCATCTTCTTCAGAGGAGGAAGAGACAGGCTTGACCACTGCTGCTGGAGACAGAAAGACCAACAGGACACAAGAGTAAGTTCTACATGAAAAATGAGACACCACAGAAGTTTAACACATAAGGAATCTAGCAATCAGAAGACGATAGCAAACTACAGTAACAGGACAGTACCTCTTTAGGTCGGAGTGAACGCAAGTAACTCTTCAGGTCTCCTCGCGTCATCAGCTCCATGATGACCAAGGTGGGCTGGCCCTGAGAGACCACTCCGAGGAGTCGAACCTGCAACAACATCCACAGTTTGAATTTTGATGGGAGACCTTTGCTGCATGTCACACCCCTCTCTCTCTGCACATGTTTTCCTGTCTCTCTCAAAACCATCAAAATGTATCTATAAAAAAACCTGCCCAGCTCTGCTCTAAATTATTGAATATTTATGTGTGTATGTGCGTGTTTATGTACCACATGGTGACAGTTAAACTCCTTCATGACAGAAGCTTCATTGAGAAACTCTATTCTCTCCCTCATGCTGGCTGACTCGTTGACAGTCTTGATGGCAACGCGTGTCTCTGGTTCATCTTTGACCACGCCCTTTGCCAAGCCCTCATACACCATGCCAAACGACCCCTGACCCAGCTCTCGACTCAGGGAGATTTTCTCCCGTGCCACCTCCCACTCATCTGGAACATACACTGTGAAAAAAGTATATATTAATGCAGGTCTTTGCACCTATATACACTCAGTGTTTTCAGGTATCTTGACATCAACAACTGCATAACTCACTTTCTGCAGCGCTGAAGTACTCTGGGTTGACTGAGGCATAAAGGACTCCGTTTCCAAGCCGGTCACTGTTCCTGACCAAAGCAAAACCAAGAGTATTTACAGACACATAAAAACACTAGCACATACAGTACCTATACATCGAACACTTGCTAAGCATGGGTTTTGTATATGATAACACACAGTGCTGTTTTAGCTTCCAAAGCTGCTGGTGTTAACTGGCAGAAGCATTTGTTGTTTTTTTTTTGTTTGAGTGAGTTAGGAGTTATGGATCATTATATGATCCACACATGTCATCAGCAAGTTGTTCAAACATTTATTCCAGAGAAGAAAAAGAAGAAAACTGCATCTCGTCTCTGTAGGTCTCTAGCAGTCTGTTGTACTCTGGCTTGACTACATTACTCTGGTTAGTTATACTATTGTATGTTTCTGTCACATGTTATTATGTATATTATGAGTTTTGTTTTCATTTACATATGTAATGTTCATTCCATTTATAGGTAATGAAACAATTAGTAACTACAATACACTTGATCACACCTTTTCCTGTTGACGACCACCAGCATTGCAATCAGAAGGCAAATGAAAAGGACAATGACGACCGGAACAAAGACCATAACGTAGAGAGCGTTTTCATATCCTGTGGAGTCGAAAACATTCATTACTGGGTTTGTTACAGTTATGAGAGAAAACCGGCAACAAGTTAAGGAATTTCACAGTGTACAGATACAGAGAAGTAAAGAGCTCTGATGATGCAGGAGACTGGGTGTCTTACGCTCAGGCACGTAAAGATCCAGACTGCGTGTCCAGGAGCCGTTGCCAGCCAGTGACGTGGCTCTCACTCGGACCGAGTAGTTTCCTGGACTGAGGTTTGACAGCCGAACGCCACGCTGGGAATGGTACATCTGACCAGAGACACACTCATGCTTCTCATTCTGACACATGAAAGAAAAGAAAAGTCATATTATAGATGTAATTTTACATATCAAAACACAAAAGTGAAGGGACTTTCGGTGCCAAACCAGCCCAATAAATTCACTCTTTTGCAAATAATTCTGAATAAACATGTATTTTGTGGTCATTTTCTGGCTTCATAGGTTCTGTCACAATCAGCAGATCTTTACTGAGGTTCCACATAGATATGTTAAAAGTTGTCCCACCTCTGCAGCCAGTTTGAACTTGATCTCATACATGAGGATGAGACCGTTGGGGTGTGGAGGCTGTGGCCAGCGCAGAAACACCCAGTCCTCATTACCCTCCCAGGTCACCGGACCCGGTATGTCATCAGCCTTTTCTGAAGAACCACAAGCAGAATAGGTTACCATGGTGGCCACATAATGAGGTCACGTTGGTTACAACACCATCAAAAAATAAAAAGCCAGATGACCTGGTGGCTGAGAAAACACTGCACTATGCACCTGCATATCTGAAATACTACTGTGCTTATTGTGACAACACTAAAACTTTTATTTACACCTGTAAGGGGATCATTTCTCCTCTAACCTGCTGGCTTGGTTCTCGAGAAGACAAACTCGGCAGCGCTGCAGCGTTGGACCTGCCGATTGCAAGCGTGAACGTCGATGCGGTAAACTGTGAACGGCTGCAGGCCGGAGATCTGCAGCTCACGCTCAGTCACCGATTGCTCCATGAACTCAAATTCTCTGACCACCGGCTCCAGGTCGGCCGTGCTGCTGTTGCTGCCAGCGGCTTGGGGAGGAGGGACAGTGCTGCTGCTGCTGTTGTTGTTGTGCAGGCGGTTGCGGCGGGAGTGAGTGGAGTTGGCGACACCAAACAGGTCTCTACGGCGACGATCTGGTGGCCTGGAAGAGAGAGAAAGTTAGCAGTTAACAGTTTGTTCTACAGTACAGTAAAACACGAGCAGCTGGTAAATATTGTACATTCCTTGTAAATTAATTAATTAATAAATTCTATTGAAGAGAGGGGCTGAGCTGTCAACTGTTCACCACCTGGTGGTAAGTTGGATCAGATGGCGGGGGAGGCTGCCGGACAGACCAGGCAGGCCCAAACGTATAGTGA
>JAUMHL010000018.1:24065333-24087368 GCA_032362345.1 Sandelia bainsii
GTGTTCCGGGCATGTCCCACTGGGAGAAGGCCCCGGGGCAGACCCAGGACACGCTGGAGGGATTATATCTCCCGGCTAGCTTGGGAACGCCTCGGGGTCCCCCCAGAGGAGCTGGAAGAGGTAGCTGGGGAGAGGGAGGTTTGGGCTTCCCTGCTTAGGCTGCTGCCCCCGCGACCCGACCCCGGATAAGCGGTTGTTAATGGATGGATGGATGGAAATTCTATTGTAAATTAATGCACTAAGTTATTTAAACCACTCAAACAAACATTACATAACATTACTACAGACACAAATAATGAGTGGAGAGGAGTTTTGTGTGTAGATGTAGATGAAGCACAAGAAGTTCTGTTTCTGAAACCGAAGAGTGTGTGATTTATTGTTTGCTCCTCAGCATTTTCCATGTTGATCCATGTTTCCATGATGGAAATCCTTCCTCACTCAGCCCTAAGTCTATGAGTGATTTGCTTGTTTACGCTGACATTTGGCTTTAATTTCAGCAGCTGGAAGGAAATGAAATGAAATTCTAAATAAATTCAATTGACTCTGTTGCAATTGAACTTCGATGGGCAAAATATATGATATATGCAAATATGTGACCTTCCTCCGCTGTCTTTAATTTCATGACATTTGATTAAATGGAAAAGGAGCTGCAGTTGTTTTGTACCTCAGCAAACACAAAGCTTTGCCATGTATAAGTAAGGTTAGATCCTTTCAAGGGCGTTAACTTTTTACCTTTAATCATTCTCACTTGTCAGGGCACATAAGCGATGTTTCCCATCTCTAGTTGTTGACAGTTCCACCAAATGTGGAAAAGCCTCCGGTGTGTATGTTACAATCACATGAGTAGAGTTCAGACAGTTTAATTTTACAAAGTGCCATGCGTGGATCACACACAGTTGTGGTCTGAGGTACTGTAAGCCAGAAGAAAAATGCAGGAAATGTGATGACAAATGTTGTTTATCTCTGGAACTGAGTACATTCATTCATTTTCTTCTGCATCTGCAAAACATCCTGAGAACTAATAATCAACTGCACCAAGATGTGCATATGTGTGTGTGGACACAAAGACAGATAATGTGATGCAGATGTCTAAAGTGAAAGGCAGCAAGCTGGCTCTTTAAATCAGACAGAAGCAGAACCAGAATTTAGTTAGGGAAAGTGAGGACTGCATGGTCACCCCTCATTGCCCCCTCCCTGTGCTTTTTAAGAAATACAAAGCATAAATGTACTTTATATTGGGCATAAACTGTAGACCTACCTCGGAGTAAAAATTGAGTTGTGCAGGAAGTTTTCAAAGACTTTCCGGTAGGAGGCATCAGCAGCTTCAGCTTCCAGGTCCTCCACTGACTTGGGGCACGGGCAACAAGGGCCTTTATCTGCCCCCTCAGGATCTGGCTTTGTGGGTTTGGTGTCCTCTTCTGGGTCTCCCACACCTATGGCAGCAATCCTTATGGGAATCTTCAGCTCTGCGGAAGGGAAAGGAGAATGTGTAGTCAACAAGTACCAGCAATGGCAAGTGTGGAAGTTTAAGCGTGTGTGTGTGTGTACCTTTAGAGCAGTAGTTGTGCTGGTACAGCTCCCTGTCTTCGGCTTGTTGCTGCCATCTGACTAAGTAGTAAGTCTGGTTTCCGTTTGGTGAGACAGGAGGTGACCAACGCACTACCAACTGTGTCGACGAGTTGGAGTACGCTCGCACATCTTGAGGCATGGAAGGAGCTGAGGGAGAGACAAAAGTTTCTGATCTGAGATGCCGATCACTATGCGGCTGCTTCATGAACTGCATTTCTAAGAACCTTTTGGGAAACTTCTCTCCTTCAGGCTGTGCTGCAGAATCAGTGCAGATGTGACTCGCTGACATCACAGCACTGCTATGTCTTTACAGTGCAGCTGGATTTGTTTAAAGCGGTCTTTCATTTTATCTAATTGTATTATAGTTTTTGTATGACAGTTTTCCTCCAGCTCTTTGAGTTGCAGCTGTGTTTATTTCCTCTCCATCTCCTTACAATATGTTTGGATTAAAACCAGAAATGTCATCACACTGTCATCATGAATCAATCCTCCATCTATCTGAAATAACAAGTACAAATGTACAAA
The DNA here is from genome assembly GCA_032362345.1 of Sandelia bainsii. Lineage (NCBI taxonomy): Eukaryota > Metazoa > Chordata > Actinopteri > Anabantiformes > Anabantidae > Sandelia > Sandelia bainsii. Next base: position 24,067,428 of record JAUMHL010000018.1, read on the forward strand.
TGTATGAACAGAACATTACCTGTCAGTAAGCGTGTTCTGGTGAGACTGGATGTTAATATTACAGTGAAAGAAGTGAAATCTGACTGCTATTTCTTTACAGGCTGCCACACTCATGTCTTCACCTGCTGTACTGTAGCCACTATTGCTTCCCTTTTGGCTATTTAGCGGAGGCTTGGTTAAACAAATTTTCACTCTTTCAACACTTTTCTGTCATTAGCAGTCTTAGCCTCACAGTAACCTTTCGTTGCTCTGCTGGCAGTAAACAGACTGCGGCCATTAACATATGAAATGACCATGTTTACCTGAAGGGCTTGTGCGAATGTAGACCACCTTGCTCTTAGCACTCGGCATATGTTTGTCCTCCACCATGAGCGTGATAGCTTTGACAAAGACGGCGTACTGCGTCCAGGGCTTCAGGCCAGACAGTAGAACTCCAGGGTCTGAGTCCTTGTCAGGCCTCAGCTCCACGTCCACCATATTCCAGCTGTTGGAGCCACAGCCATCCTGCCCCTCAAACTCTGTGATGTTCTGATATGGCCTGAAGGAAGAGGGACAGTGCCAGATTTTAGTAAAGGATCATAAACTCTTTGGTTAACTCACTTACAGAAGCAATACATACACACATACTGAAGAGATCCACTAATCTAAATTTTGTCCATTTCTCCCATATTTATTATTGATGTACACCTGTTACACTTATGTTTATGTATATAACTCAACAAATCCCTGTACACTGACACTTGCACTAAATGTAAATAGAAACACAATTTATATTAGTATTTATTTAGCATTCTGTTAATCAGCCTGATAGTAAGGTTTTAGTGGATCATTGACTTTTACCTTTAAACAGGTTGATAAGCTCAAAGTATCAAGTTTAAGTTCCTATCAGCACTACAATCAGCACCACTAATCTTGGGAGAGGAAGCAGCTAATGACTGGGGGGCACTCGTACGTACGCCTCCTTGTAGTAGACGATAAAGCTGATGAGGTCTCTGTAGTCTGGAGGCCGGTAGCGTTGCCAGGTCAGTTTGATCCTCGTACTGCTGGTGCTGTTGGATTTAAATTTCAGTATAGTGCTTTCACCTAGGAGGGAGTCAGAGCAGAGAGTTAAAACTAACTACTTCAGTATGTTACTTTTAAAATATAGAGCAATTAGCCACACTGACAGAGTAACGCAGTAAATACTGACACATGCTTCAGAACAACAGGCTCAGAGGAGGTGTTTGCAAACTGCTAGTAAACTGGAGTACTGGAGGTAGCAATTAAAATTTTTGTGGTTTTCAGACTGAAGCTCATTTGACCCTTACAGCTGGCTCTGTCGCCGTTGTTTCGGAAATCGCTCTCATCAAAGCGGCCCTTGATGCCCGTCTTGTCCCACATGTTGCGGATCTCGGACATGCAGAGCTTTGGGTTGGCTCTGAAGTACAGCTTTCCTGTTTTGATTGTGAGGTTGTGCTGCTTCCAGTCCCACAGATACTGAAGCTGCTGGTTGTCGAATGCAGAGAAGGCGTACATGCTAGAGGACAGAAACAGAAGGGGACAAATGAATGAGTGAAAAATGCAAAGAGGTGTGTCAAAAAAAGACTGTTCAAAGTGAAAACTCCTGTATTCCATTAGTACTTTCCTATAAGGGGAAGCTGGGCTAATTAAACAAAAGCAGCAGACTACTTGATTCTTCTCGACAGATCTCTATTTCCAGGTGGCACTTTAATGGCTGAGTTAGACAGCAGAGGTGACTGTTTGACAAAAGGCTAAAAATCACCTGGGAAATCAAATTGACTGTTTTCTGTTTTTTATGACTGTGGAACGGAGTTGTTTTTTGTTTTTTTTTAGAGTTACTGAATAACACCCAGACATCCAGGAATGACTGTAATGTGGGCCTTGGGACAGTAAGATTCCTGTGAACTCAAGGAGAAACAGACGGAGGGAGGGAGTGAAGGCTTTTCCATGACCCCGAGGGAACCTTTCCTTGGACTGTTGGCAGTTGTGCTACATTCAAGGTCTTATTAAAAAAAGGTGGGTGTCCACTGTTGAGATATCGAGTTATTTACTTTTCCAGAGAAAAACAAGATTCACAAGTGTGTTTTTTTAAACTTAAGTGATGACATTACTGTTAACTAACCCAAAACAAGGAGTGTGTGTGTGTGTGTGTGTGTGTGTGTGTGCGCGCGCGCGCGCATTCCTACTCATCCAGTAGCTCTTCTCCATCGATGTATCTGAGGCTGCGGAGGAAGGCCAGGGAGCTCAGAGTGTGAGAGTGTCTGATCCGCACATAACCCGTCACCCTCTGGATCAGACCTGTGAAACTCTCCAGCTCGGCCACCATGTTGTCTAAACACGCACAAAGACACGTTGCTGTTATTACCGTTTCCACACTTCTTATTCTTTTTGTATTTATCCACTGTTTTTACTGCTTAACGCTTAACTAGAAGGAGCAATAAATATTTTCTAATGTTTAAATTTCCCTAGACTGGAATATATGGCACAAACACCTATTAATGTCATTTCTCATAATTTAACAATACATACAGTGATGCTTCAAAGTTTGTGAACCCTTTTGAATGTCCTCTATTTTGGCATAAATACAACCTCAAACATGATCAGATTTTCAGTCTAAAAAAATAAAGAGAACCCAATTAAACAAATGAGACAAAAACATTAAACATATTTATTCATTCATTTTAGTACAGAACATTTTAAAGATGAGAAATCTGGGCTTTCATGATCACAGTCTGATCTTAACACAGGTTTGTAGACGTGCTTAACAGCTTGAACAAAGAAGATTTCTGATGACCTTTGAAGAAGAGTTGCTGATGCGTGATTTCTTAAGAGTTTGGACTCAACCAGTCAACTGTTGGCAGTCAACCAGGCAGATTGAACATTCAACACAGGTGTCACCCTCTCTAGAGACAACTGTGCTACTCTTGAAAAAGATTGCACAAAACATTGTACAAATGCAGTCTACAGGAAAATTTCACGGAATCCATCCGTGAACTGAAAGTGGATCATGCAGCAAGACAAAGACCCCAAACACACAAGGTGTTCTACCAAAGAATGGTCGAAGCAGAAGAAATCAAATGTTTAGGCCGAAAGAAGTGCTGTGGAGGAACTTGAAGCAGGCAGTTCACACAAGGAAGCCAGACAACATCCGTGAGCTGCAGCTCTTCTGTAAGGAGGAATGGGCTAATGCAGGGCTGATAAATAGTTATGGGAAATGTTTAGTTGAAGTTGCAGCTGCAGAAGAGGGTGACAGCAGTCACACACAAATGTTTAGGATCAGATCATTTCCCACAATGAATAAAAAAATAAGTGTAATTTCTTTTCTCATTTTTAAATTGGGTTCCTATTGTCTGTACCTTGTTTAACTGGTTCATTTGAACTCATCTTTCCTCCCTCAGCAAAATAATGTAATAAGTGTAGTTTAAGTGCAGTTGTACTTACGGCCTCTGCGGATGTTGATGTGCAGATTGCCTTTGATGAAAGTGCAGCCTTTGAGAGACTGAGCGGCATCCATGGAGTCGATGACCTTCTCTTCACATACTTTATCACAAAGACCATCACAGGCTGTACAGAACATACTGGAGACGGAGAGATTTTAAGAGAGAGAGGACGTGGTAAATACCCAGAATGTAATTTTATTTACTTCTATTTACTTTTTCACTGAACTCATGTCATTCTCCCATCATCTTTTATTTCAGTCTCAGGTTTCAGTGTGTATACACACACTTAAGTAACCTGCTTACTCAGAAATCAGATTACACAGTAATCAGGGAATGTTTTAACACACACCGTAATAACCTGGTTACTGTAAATGTATGTATACAGACAGATCAGTAATCACTGCTGCTCGTGACTTGTTTTCCACTGTCTGTGTCAGACAGTGTGAACTGTTTGAATTCAACAACTACGCAGAGGAAACAGACGTATTTAGACTTGTACACGCTGCTTTCTGTTAGTTTCAGTGTCAGTCAGACTTTAAGCAGACTTACTTTAAATACAAGGGAGGCATCACTTCATGACATCTAGGAGATACTCTAACCAGAATATAAACTAACCTCAGTGTGCACTGCAGCTCACCTGTTTGGTGCAGTGCGTGTGTACCCAGATGGGCACTCAGGCATACACTCTCCACCGTGGATGATGAAGCTGTCGAATTCCGGAAGGTGGACTTTGGAACACAGTTCAGCACTGATGCAGCGCCACCCTTCAAACTTGTAGGTGTCGGGAGGACAGTCAGCCACACACCGCCCTTGGTGGTAGTAATGCACACATGCAGCACATGCTGTGTCACTGTCAGGGACTGTGCAGCTGCCCAGACACTGAGGGTGGCAGCACTCTCCATCCGCTGTACACGCTCGCCGTGCACACTTCTCTGGACACTCTGGTGGGGACACGGAGAGGAAAAAAAAGGAAAATTACCAACAAGAGTAAGAAAACCCTCTTATGTTTACACTTTCTTCCAAAACAAAACTGAGGTTAAGAGACATTAGCACAACCATAGTACGCACTTTTTGCCCATGACATGAATTTAATTCCTTCGGTAAAATAGCCACTGATCTGATATTTGCATTCACATACTTAATAGGCTTAATTCATTTTAGTTAAGCAGTTGTTCAGCAGAATAGATCTGCGTTAATTAAATATATTTCACACAATGTTTAATATATAATGTGCTGATGTTTTGTTTAATATTGCTTTGGAGAATCAGTCAAGATGTTGGAGCAGGAAGGACTGACCACCCACTCAGTACCACTAAAGGTACAGTGCTAATAAAATGTCAAATTTTGCAGTTGTAGCTGATTGAAAAAGCTTAATTTCAACTCACTTACAGGACTGGCACTATTAATCAAGAAAACGATATTGCAGTCATACATGCAAGACAAAAAAAATTGTAAGTGGATCGACTGGACTTCCCACAATACTAATCTTGCACATCAGCTTGCAGTATTAATTTTTGCAACCAACATCATCTAACAAACACAACATTCCCCCCGCACAGTAATGGGTAATTTTCCTTGAGTCTCCAATTCTCTCCTATTACTTTAAAACGTTGCTCAAACGAAGCCAAATGTAGCTGTAATCATTAACGTGCTGAACACAATGTACGACAACTGTACTTGAGTTCGAATGATATCATGTCCAGAGTATGTCGGAGAGTCTCCCGGGAGACACAAACCCAGTAGCGCATTAAACTCACCTTGAATGAGTGGTGTAAAAGGGGCTCTAAATTACTTGGACTATAATCATGAACTATCCCTGGTTGTTTGTTGCCTGTTTAATCTTTTGAGTGAGAGGACATCACCAATACTGACTTTCTCGCGTGTAACAGGTAAAGATCTTTGGCAGAGCTCCAGCTCTCCTGTGACCCCAGGAAAAGCAGTTAAGATAATGGATGGATGGATGTCTTTGGCAGATGCAGACAAACTAATTCACACCTTAGTGTCATAGAGCCTTCACTGTTTTGTTATGTAATGTTTTGTTTCCTGGCCTGCCACGTGCTTGTACTAAAGCTCTTCAAATGGTTCAGAAAGTTGCAGCTAGAATTTTAACTAAATCCAGAAACCCACATTACACCAATGTTGGCTTCCCTTCAGTGGTTCCCTATCCATATCAGATCAGATTTTAAGGTGCTATGAATGACAGAAAATCCTAAATGGGCATGCTCCTTTGTGCCTGCCTGATCTCATTAAACCTTATATTCTTTGCTGTGCTCTCTGCTCTCAGAATACAGGGTAGCATATGAAGTCAGTTGGCTTTATTTCCTTCTCCTATCACACCTCCTTCCTCTGGAATAACCTCCTTGCCGCAATCAGTCAATCTCACTCAGAGGAGGCCTTTAAGAACATCTTAACACCTTCATTTCAACTAGATGCTTATACTGTCACTACCTCAGGCCATGTTTCTGTTACCACTGATCCTCGATGGAGGCCGGTTGGTCTCAGTTAATGTGGTAAACCTAGTACATGCTGCATAGTCAGTGCTGTCCTGCAGACGAGATTACTGTGCGTATCTTACTTTATGAAAACCTTTGCATCTCTCTAACCCTCTGTTTGTTCCCTCAAGCACATGAGCATCTAAGCTATGCGACTCTCTCTCTGTTTTCCCCTCTCTTCTCACTAAGGCTGGACCATCCTAGGAACACTCCCTCTCTCTCTCTCTGTTTGTATTTCATTCCAGATGTTTCGGATCTGGATCTTAGTTCTCCCAAAGATTGAGCCTCCTCCTTGTCTTTCTCTCCCTCCCTTGTGTTTATGTTGTCCTTCTTACTCTCACCATCTGCATGTTTGTTTCCTTTCTCTTATGAGTGTGAATGCTGTTCTTGTGTTTTGCCTGTTGTGCCTTTGTGTGTTGTCTGCCCTCTTTAAGAGGGTTCATGGTGGAGAGGAGGTCATGTGGCATAGGTTCTGTCTGTTTGTGGCACCTGGAAGTTTGAAAGCTTAAAATCCTCTCAGATCATGTTCTTCTATAATCCTGTCATCCTGATTGTCCACAATGCAAATCTATTATGTATATTAAGATGAGAAAATTGTCGGAAAGTAGGGTCAGAAGAAGATATTTATGACCATTTAAAGTCTGACCAAGAAGCAGAGAAGCGTTAACCGCAAATTGTGCTGTAAGCACATTCCCACAAAGACAGTTAATGTAGCAATATATAGATCGAGATCAACAGATATGCAATTATTTATCGTGATAACATTTTTTCCATATTACCCAGCCCTAACCTAAAGGTAGAGGTTATCATACGCTGTTGACTGTAAAGTCCCTTGAGGCAAATTTGCGATACTGGGCTTTAAGTGCTCATTTCAGCCCATTACCACCATATAGTAACTGCAAGAGAAACAGAAACTTACTTACACTTTAACATCCACCCTGAACACATCTATATCACAAGCTGATCCACAGAGGGAAACATTAAGGACCTTGAAACCACCTACAATGTCTGCCTCATAAACAAACACCCATTGCTATGGAAACAGTGTAAAACACTGCTTGAACTGATTTGTGTCTGTTAGTGACTATGTGCTCTGTAAAGCATAAACAAACGGCCAGGGATACGAAAAAACGAAAAAACAACCAGATGAACAAAAAAAAAGAAAAAACTATAATTTGGATTATGTCATCCACTTAGGTTAGCCAGGGGCTGTGTTTAAACAAACCAAACAAAGGGAAGTTATGGGAAATTCTGTCTTGTTTATAGGATGCTGAGTGATGAAACACTGAAACACGTCTCAACATGTTGCCTCCATTGGCTCTGTCAAACAAAGTGAAGAAATGAGGCCAGAGGAGATGCCTACTGCTACTCCTCTTTATTTAACCAGTATTTCAGCGATTCAGCCAGAATCACTCCAGATCAATATTTTTACTCAGCAACTTGTACTTGTTTTATTAATGTTAACAATGTAGAATGTGGACCCTCAAGAAAACAAACTACCCAAAAACAGATGTTAAATTGGAATAGGAAGTCATTCCCTTAAACACGCCAGAAACATCCCAGCCATCTGCAAGAGCTTCTACCTCCCCAAATTGGAGCTTAAACCTTGAGGAAGCGTGTTTTACTAGAAACACAGAAAAGTTTCATTATCAGTGAAGTTGTCATTTATTTCCTCGTCTTATGTAGGTTAAAATGTCAGGAAATAGAAGAAGCAGCAATAGTAATAGTTTCCAAAAGTTTATTTATGTTTTAGAAATCACCACAACTACGACAGAAACCCTACAAAAGCAGGACACGACATAGTTTACACTGACCAAATCCTAATACAAAATGCATTAAGCTGTGTAAACAATACAGAACACCTGCGAGAGGGAGTCCAACTGTAATATCAACCGCAAAGCGAAAACTAATACAGTACATGTATCTCACTTCAGTGTTTCCCACAGAAAAAACAATTGGTAGTGACCATGAGACGACCTTCTAACCTGCCTCCCGACTGACCCAAAACCCAATCAGAACCTTCAGACTGTGTGCTCCCACCAACCATTCAGCAGGCACTGTTTGTGCTCAGCGGGAGGGAAGTCGCTGCTGCAGTGTTCCGTCTCTGCTCTGAGCCCCCCCACCACCCCTCGAGTCAATCTCGCCCTCTGACCTCTGCAGTGCAGTGATGGGAGCTGTGTTGGAAAGGTGTAATTTTGCAATGTGATAATGTACAGCCTTGAGCCTGTAGAAAGCTGGGAGGGGTGGGGGGGCAGAGGAAGGAGATAATAACTGTCTGAAGTTTAGCTCAGGCTGCAGCTGCTCGTCTGTAGCCTCCTAAACATTCGCTCATTGACTGATTGGTATAGGGTGGACAGAGGTGGAGGGGCGGATGGGTACATAGTGTACATCAGCATTCCACTGGACAGCTGCTACATAATAGATCCCAGCCTTTATCCTGGGTCTCCTCCTTACCACACTTTCAGAGGTGGTGGGGGTAGAGGAATGATGAGTGAAGAGGATGGACGAGGAAGAGAGTGAACTAAAATGAAAGGAGATGCGGAAAAAGAGGAAAGACCAGCACCATTTAACCTATCACGTGTTTCTAAAAGCAACACACACAAACACAAACACACACAAACTGGCAAGGCTGCCAGCTGGGGGAGCCAGACAACATACGTAACACAAAGAGAAGGTGGTGGTGCACAGAAAAGTTTAGCATTTAAACATAAATGAAAGTGTATCTAAGACTCATGTATAATATTAAAGCCAGTGAGCTTATTTAAGGCGATGAATTAAGGTTATTCAATTGATAACATCAGATAGACATCATCTAGATCAAGTGATTACACACATAAAACCCTGATCATTTCCCAACTTGAAACTTGATTTTTAATTATTTTCTGTTGTTTGAAATGTTTATAATTTTATTACTACATGAGAAACAATTTTGCTGTGCCCTTGCCTTAGCTTGAAAGGTTTATGAAAAGGTCAAAGGGATTGTAGAAAGTTACTGTAAGTTGGAGCGTGAAACACTTCACCTTTTTCATTCCGTCATTACACAGCACAGGCTGTAGGATAAAGATAGCTGCTGTGGATCAAAAAAGCCAATACACAGCTTCCACGGAAAAAAGAAATATCAACAGGAAGGGCAGCTGGGTAAGTTACACCAGTCACCAGCTGGGTGGCAAGAAAAATCTGGGTTGTTGCTTCTAAACGAATTTATCAAGCGCTACTTCTGAAAGTAACAATCGTAAATGGAGTCATATAGAAACCAGTGAAGTCAGTGAAAGCGACAGGTGGACCGCTGCTTTCTTCCTTTCCTCTTCTTTTACAAGTGACCAGCAGATAAAAGAGTTTTGCTGCTGGTAATTCAGCTTCATTCACTGTATGTGCACCACAGCTCTGAGTTCAGCCTAAGTTCACATGGTTGGATTAGGCCTGATCTAGCTGAAATTTCTTTTTGTTTTTTAACCTTCCTTTCCTAAATCAGAATTTACAATCACACAATCATTGTATTTACAGCCGAGCAGGTGCGCTCGCTTCTATTAACTTTAATAGGCCACTAAAGAGTCCCGAAAACCTGAAGTAACAGATGTTTTCACAGTCATGTTTTTCCCATATTTTTGAAAGTTTGGTGTGTTTGAATGACTGTGTCAATTGTGAGAGTGTGGAAGTGTGTGCCAGTCCTGTTTCCAGACTCCCCGCACACTCCATCCCCACCCAGTGTGTTCCACTACTTAAGTCTGATTTGGGAAATTTAAAAAAAACACCAGCAGAGTCTCCTCAGGCAGAACAACAACTTGATGATGGACAGAAAATACAACAATACTCTGGTGTTTCCAATCTCACAGACAAAGCTTTTTCTGTTAGTAACAAGGCACACAGTCTGTCACTGTGTAGGTTCGGACAGTGAATCAGCCATAAAGAAAACCAGTCAGTCAGTGGTGTGTGTCGTGTCTACAGGCAGATCTACATTAGTAGAACAAGGATATCCATTCACTCAGTCCATTCACAGGTCTACATGGCTGAGCAGTACTGTCCTGTTTGTCTTTGAGCCTCTGAGCAGATAGCCCACACCACAACCTGCCAGTCAGTCCAGCCTGACAAACAGGCTGCTCAGAAGGTGATTTGGGACAACATCTGTGTTTGAGCTGCCAAAATCTGTGAATAATCAACATCACTATATTCAAACTAAATGAGCAAGATAAATACCAGGACTTCTTCTGAAACTGTTAAGTTTCCAATGATGAACTTTCATGAAAACACACAAAGTTTCACACTGTATTTTGTAGATGTTTTAGCAATGTGCTTAAAACATTCACAGCATTGGACGGAGAAAATGACTGGAAACAGGACAGATAAGTTACATCTTTCATTGGCTGGTTCAAAGTAGTTTTTTTTTGGATCCCAATTAGATGACTCAGAGACAGTTTCACTGGGTCCTTTTGCAATTAAATTAATAAATGAATCCTGTAAAAGGGAACAGAACAAGGTATCACTTTTATGTAGAATCAGATATCTAGGTCAGTTTCAGTCCAAGGCAGACACTTAAAACAGGCAGTGTTCTCGTTAAGCTCCATAGTGCAGGTAAAGATTTCCTGTAAAGTTCCTCCACCTCCTTCTCCTCCTCCCTTGCTCCTCCCAGTGTAAGGAGGCATCCCACAGAAGATGGTGTGGTCTGAAGCTTCCTGTTGATAATTACAGTGTGTTCAAAGGGGAAAAAAACTAAGAGCTGCACTGCTCCAAGAACATCATTCCTCTTGGTCATGACAAGCTGGACATGTTTCTTTCCTTGACTTCTTCTCTGAATGTAAAGGAACCAGTATTCAGCACTGCTGGAGCTTCTTGAGTAGATCAACAAATGTAGTAAAATATAAAATACGTTTTGAATTAGTAACTTATAGCCACACGTTAAGTCTGAGGTATCACCGAATCATAGCGTATTCAGACTGTGTTAGCAAGCAAGCACAAAATAAACAAATAAATAAATGCTCAAGAAGCTACAGTAGCTAGAAGTGGTGGATAAGTGGCTGAAATACTTAATACTATAAAATAAATAGCTAAAATGAACTGATAACCAGTTTAAATGGTTTGCTAAAAATATTGAATAAACAAGTTAGGAACCTTGAAATAAAAATAAAACAGAGGCACAGTTATATTTTATGGAAATGACTAAGTATCTTTACTCCAAAAAGTCTGAACATCATTGTTAAAAGTGTGGGATTCTTCAAACACCTGATAAAGAAGTTTTCGAATGGAGCTCTGCATGCTTTGTAAAACTAAAATGACGTTAACATTAGCACAACTGACCTGCACAAGCATCTTAGAACAAAAAACAATGACGAGACAGCAGCGTTAAGTATTTATTACAGTGAGTTTTGTGCGATTGTTGGTTGGTATCAATGCCAAAGACTAATCTCAGCATTTCTTACCCGTTATATTTCAGAACTCAATGGAAGACTGCTTTCTACTGATTTCCAAGTTGTCCTCTAAAACTCAACGATGTAGATGTCAATTAATGTTGCGCTGTACATCGAGCACATTTCTGATTACAATCAGTTCTAGCCAATGGACCGTTAGCAGTTCGCAGGCACTCATCACCATGTATTTGGTGCTTTCAGGGACAGTACAGAGTCATGTGTGTTTCAGAAAAGGTCAAAAAAAGGATGCACCTTAAATGACCCCCTCCTGCACCCCACAGTGGCAGAATATAGTAAACAAAACCTTTCCTAATTAGGCCTATCATACATGATGAAAGTTAGGGATCATAAGGTGATAGTTCAGCATGGTTTCTTCATTGATAGATTTCATGTTAAAATTAATGATAAATGCACTAGCTTTTCTGATAGAAGGTATGGTTATTGTTTATTGGTGAGTTAACCAAAGGATTAATACTTAAAAACAACATCAACAACATTTTGGGAAACTAAGGACAATTTGGTCAGTTGTTGGTTAAGACTTAGTATTACGATTAAGGTTAAAATTAGGTAAAAATTTAATTCTGGTGGTTAGTGTTACGATAAGTGGAGGTACACTGGACCAAAAAAAAGAAGAAAAAAAGATGTGAACGTTTCGGCAATAGAGAAAGTTTCAAGCCACATCACACAGCACCTGGTGTCAGGTGGAGGATGGGAATGATAAGTTTAATAGTACATATCGAGATAAATAATATATCATGTTGTCAAACATAAATGAGATATTTGTCTCTATTTTAGACAGAAACCATCTGAAGTACAGACAAATTCATCCATCTATCTAGAGTCAGGTTGCTGTGGCAACAGGTTAAGCAAGGCAGTCTAGACGTTCCTCTCCCCAGCAACATGTTACAGCTCCTCCTGAGGGATACTGAAGGGATCCTAAGTGACCAATGATGCACACTATAATCTTTCCAGCATGTTCTGGGTCTACTTTGTGGTCCCCTGTTTGGTAAGACATCCAAAGGAAGGGATACAGGAGGCATCATGCCCAAACCACCTGAACTGTCTACATCCTTTTAATGTATTGAGTAGTGGCTGTACTCAGAGCTCCTTCTAAACTCCTTGTCCTATGCCTAAGATTGAGGCCAGTCACCCTGTGGAAGAATACCTTTGAACCATCTTTAATTGGAATACCATTCTTTCAGTCACTACGCAAAACTTGATGATCTCGATGATGATGATTTTGAAACCTGACATGGTTTGAAACATAGATCAATAAATCAAAGCAAATCAAAAGCCTTCTGGCTCAGCTTCCTCTTCACCACAACTGCACTCATGAAAACCCAGTGATACTTAACAGAAAAGAAACACGGCCTCAGACTCCTCATCCCTGCCACTCCTTACTCCGCTGCAAGCAGCCTATTGCAAGCTTATGGTGACAGTCAGGACCACACCAGCTGCAAATAGAGAAACAATTCGGAGGCTACTGGTTTTATTAATTGCATTACTTCTCTCAGCACTTTGGTGGACATTTATATTGGTTTCTGATAACAGAAATACAGTATGTCACACAAGCAGGCACGTCACCACTAATCACAAATATACCACAGATGGGACAAGCTCTGGAAAGTTTATTATGTAAGAATGAAAAGGTCAAAATACATACTTGAAAACACAAAGCTGGTTTAGTGCAGGGTGCTGTGTTCATCTGGGCATGTTTCTACAGAGTGATGGTGAGAAAAGGAAATATGAACCATAAAGCCCAGTTTTTGAGCTTATCAGAAACAAAGACAGACAAAAGTCCATTTTCCTTCAAGGCAGGATTGTACAACTCTGGAAAATTGTTACAGTAGAGGGGGAAAAAATGTATACAAGTTCAAATAAATTAATTTTAATTTAAAAAAGAATTGTCAGAAACTATACAAATTTACAGAAATTTTGTAACATCATCCTTGACAACCATCACCTTTTCTATACACAATTTTAACAACTTCCCCATCAATCCACAGCAACAGCAATGAAAAACTAATCTTAACAACCATTCCACAACATAAAAACTTGTTAGGGACAAACAAACTGTCAGATCAGTTGATGCTATATGATAACTACAGACAAAATGAATTCCTGGCATCCCCCTGCTGACTGACCTGGAAAAGACAAGACAAATCAAATACTGGGGTCCCCAGAGCCTCCAGAGGCCAGACAACAACAGGCTGGATGGGGCTTTACAAGGAGCTATCACATTAGCTGTTTCCTGATACCTGCTGCTAAGATTAGGACAGATATTACAACGGCTACAGTTTTGAATTGACAAAGAAAAAACAGAGACTGTCACTTCTAGGGATTATGTGCACGTCAAGCAACAAGGTTTGTGAAATCTTACCCGGAGAAGATCCAGCTTTAAGGCGCAATCTACAGGCTATCCTTTCTGTTTACTGTGTAATGGGACAAGGATAAGAGAGCATGCATGTGCACGCATGCACACACACACACCTCACATCACTGACCGACAACTTGGATCACTACTGTTGTAAATAAAAGCAATCTCTGTGTGTTTACTATTCAGAAATCTTAAAAAACTATTAAAACAAATAATATAATGGATTGAAAACCTTATTTTTAATGCGATGATACAAGTAAACTTCAAAATGCAACAAGACAATGCTCTAGTAACTCAAATGAAATATCACATTGTTTCTGTTAGGCAGACAAAGACACAGCATTAAGCCCAGGGTTACCATGTCAACACAGACACCATAAACCCAGACCTCAACCTTACTGTTGCTCGTCTATTTTCACTTGGACCGGGTCCCTGTTTATCATATTATTCTATTGATAGATCTGAACTCATTAACTGCTTGGCCTTCCAGGAGACTCATTTCTCAAACCAACAAAGTGAATCAACAGAGTCAGTGTCAAACACAGGTCGGTTTTGAAGAAGTTCTGCAACTGTCTCAAAACTTCCATCAGTTCGCTTTAAGTTTAAACTAGTAATTTCAATTAGTATGTACAAAAAACTGTTGAGATTCAAAATCAAACACACACCCCCTTCAGAAGGAATTATCTACATTCCTTAGTCTTTGTGCTTGTGTGTTTACTTGACACACAAAGCCAGAAATATCCCTGGAATTTGATGGAAAGGATGAAGGAGGCAGAGCATAAGATTCCCTTTCACCTTGTGGCAGCCACAGTCTGGTGGCTGTGCTGATGACCTACACTAACTATCTGTTAGCCTTCAAACATGCTGGGCATCTTAACATGACCAGAATTCAAGGTCTGGATGTTTTGCACATTCACCTAGCTCCCTCTGATAAGTTGAGATTCTTAAAGCTATTCTGTCCTAATGGAAGCTGATTTATCTCTGACCAAACGTAAACACATTCGACCAGAGGCGCAACAAACTGAAAGTCAATGAATTAATGGTTTTTTACATTGGTATTGATATACTTTTTCATTCATCTTTTTACTAATTTTTTATTGCTTGTCACATTGTATTCCCAGGTACTTGATAATCATACAGTCTACTACTGATAGCAATATTTGGCGGGAAAGCTGGCAAGCAGTTTTACCTCACATGGGGCCAAAATGCCTGTAAGGGACATGGTATGTAAGGGAGAAAGCAAAATGTTGCTATATGAATTTAAATGAATTATGTAATTTAAGCAGTAGGTTTTCTGTTATGTTACTACCAAACTTGAAATCAGCATTTGTGTGTGCAGTGGCAGTACAGCCTCCTAGCCCATGCCACTTATCCCTCTTTCTCTATAGAGGGTGTGACAAGAATAATAGCAGAATTATCTGTGAATAAAATTTGATATAATTTACCAACTGTTGATTATTTTACTCTTTTTGATAGCGTATAGACCTTGCTCTGTTCCTTACAAATACAGAGAAGTGGTAAGCCTATTACACATAAACACACACACACCAGTGACAAAAATTCAAACTTCAGGGCCAAAGTATTTTGGCCTTTTACAACCTCTTTTCATTGTTTTTCTTCTGTGATCACAGCAGAGTGAAATCATGAAAAACGCTTTTATAACAAATAACTTTTATAACAAAACATAAACTATCAGACCAAATCCAACCAGCCTCAGTTCAACAAACAAGAGACTCATCTCGGTGCCTGGTCGCAGCTCATCCTGATCTAACGGTGTTAACAGAGCACAATTAAAGGCCACATAATTACAGTAGGCACTTTAACACAGCCAAACCAGTAATGTTCCCTTCCAGGAATTCCAGGGATGGGTGTGACTGTTCACTAAAAGTAGTCATGGATGTGCCTGGTTTACAATACAGTCCCTATAATTACCAGTCCTGACAGCCTCCGGGTTCTGGGTCAGGGTAAGGGGTGCACTACTAGTTTTGCATCATCATATGCTGTGATTTTAGTTGTAGCAATCAGCAACTGCTTTTAGACTGCCAGCTATCTAAACACAATAAAGCCAGATTGACAATAATAAAAAAATAAGAGTTTTTTCAAAGTTGTTAGGACTTTGATACAACTGTTTCAGGAGCTATTTGCATAAAATTTGCATTATTCATGAGCACCTACTCTTATTGGAGGGAGACGTGGCCACTAGCCAATGGAAGCGCAACATAATGAGTAATGTTAATTCTCCTACACTGCATCTTCACGTCAGTAAAGGCTGCCACTGGAGACCAGGTCATGGAGTCCTGGAGCTATTATGAATGTCCGGGAGAGGTAGAATCAGGTTGGTGGGGGTCTTGGTATCAGAAATAAACATCTACACAAAAAGTCATGAGGCGATATGCCTTGCTTTGAGCATTGATGCACTTTTTTCTGGCAATAACTGTTGAAAGACCAAATCTGAAAGTTGGTGCAACAGTATTTGTGCATCCCCAGGACATCTGTGTACGTGTACAATTGATCTTTACTGGTCTTTAAATTTTGTCTGGAAAAGCATTGAATAGCAACAGGCGGGAGTGGACCTTCTATCATTTCCAATGAAGTCATTATGTTGTTTAATTTAGAATTTGTGTGACTTGAAGTGTGCTCAATCTGTTTTTTTGTTTTTTTTTGCTAATTTCTAATTTATGGATTCTTGCAAACACGGGTCATGTCAGTGGTTAAACACAGTTTGAGCATTGCATGTCATAACTTGTTAGTTACAATTTACTAAACACCACAGCAGATTTACTGACCTTGCTGCGTTTCTTTTACCATTAGGGAGAATAAAATCATGTTTGTGTTATCTTCATTGTACAGTCAGCATTAGATGCCAAGGTTCAACCGTAGATTCTGTGGGGAGTGAAGTCAGCTTTCCTGGAGAGGAGATTCACTTCATCTTAATCTGAACCAATCTTAACCTAACAAGTTACCTCTGCTAACTCCCGAACCTTGGGATCTAACATTTAATGTAATGTTACTTGCTTGTCTGCAAGGCTGCCCTCACCTATGGATAGGCTATCATCCAACTGATAAAACGCAGCAGGCAAGGACCGACATATGTCTGCCAGGGTGGACATGCTGCATCTGTTTAAAAACCTAGTCAACATAAGGCTTAACGTAAATGATTTTGTAGTCTGGAAACAAACATTTTACCGGAGTCTGCTGTGGTAATTCTTTAGTCAGTTAGCTCTTCTTCACTGGTAATCAAGCTGCCCGCCTGTGTGACAGGATGCTGATAGGCTTTGCCAGCAAACGAATCATCTTGTTGTGTAGAATTGTTGGAACATACCACAGCCTGGCTGAGAGCACATTTTGGCTGTTAGGGAAAGGTGAAAGCGCATCGCTGTAAAGGAAAGGAGTACCCTGCACTTAAAACACAAAGTAAAACAAGAGCACCATTGAAAATGCAGCACAACAATCATTTTAGCCTGATTATCTTTTTTTACATAATCATTAGAAGCCATAATTGAGAATAAAATTAAATAAATAAATTAAATTATATTATTAATTAAATAATTAAATAATCATACATACCCAAATTAACAATAAATCAATTATTGATTGTTCATTGCAGAGTACGGATTAAGGAAATGGATTAAAATTTGCATTCAGGTTTACTATGTTTAATACTTTGTACCAATTATGGAATAGTAACCAAAGGGAGTGGAAGCTCCTTAAGAGTCATTAATTTGCAAAAATGGGTTACACCAATGGTTAAAATTGTGTTATAATGGAAACATAGCACTTTTATTTGAAACACTACCAAACAAGAGAAGAAATAACAGGTGCTGTTATCACCTGCTGCGATTTTCAGTGACAAATACAGACTACCGCTACCTACTGGTATATGGCGTTATTTAAGTGCCACTTTTTAGGCCGAACGAGTTGACTTGAGGTGAGGCAGCAGCCGTGTTAGGTCGTCTCTGGCTCTTTGATGTCGGCTTAATGTGTTGCAGTCCTTACATCTTTATTCCCTCCACAGACATGGATGAAAAACAGTGGCTCAAAAAGTGACAGCTAAAAATCACTCTGTCACACTGGCTTTCATTTTAACTACCTAAGATATAGCATGATGCAGTTCAATATGCATGACAATTTCATGAGTGTTAATAGTGTAAAGTCACCGTTGGCTTTGTTTCTCATAGCAAATAAATGCTGCATTTTAATGGGATTTGCCAAAAGCAGAAAATCACTTTTATGTCACTGGCATTGGTCCTTGGTAGGATGATTGCAGTAATTGTTAAGAGAAGAGAGTCCAGTTCTCATTCACTCTGAGGACAGAAATTCAACAGATATCCACACTATCCCAAGCCAGCTTCACCAAACCCTGGACTAGTGGATGTCTCAAGTGAGAGAGTGGGTGTTTGTACTCAGTACATTATGTTATGAAGCTAATCGTAGCAGAGATTAGACAGAGATCAGCAGGAATGAGTAGTCACTGGGATTTCTTAAGGCCTAAGCGCTAGGTCACACAGATCAGACTGTCTGGATAATACAACCTCTCTGCTATGAGCTGAGCTGCTCTCACTTTGACTTACTCTAATCAAACAGACCACTTTTATATGGTATTGTATGTGTTTCAGTTTGTACTGTACTTCTCTACTCTATACTACATGTGCTGTTGTAATGTCAAATATGTGTGTTCTACAGACGTCCATGTACAGGCCTGTGTCTGCACAGACTGTGAAATGACAGTGCACTGATTGCACATATGCCAGAAAAGTAAGCTTGTTTTATACACCAAAGATATGACATTTATTTCTTGTGAAGCAGTTGCAAAAACGTGTTTAAGTTTTTCACCTTTTCATGTTGTCCAGTCACATACAACAAGTTACAAAGCTCTTCTCCTTGCAGCTGCATCATGTTTTGTAGTGTGCATGTGTGGAACTTCTGTGTATGTGTAGCATGGATAGAAGCGTACAGGTATGGATCTGTCAGAGGTCAAAGGGCAATGTCATCTAGACTGCTTATAGCTGAATCTAAAACCTCTGTTTTGCATCCATTTTTAAAAGTATAAATTATTGTGTTTTTAATTTGCAATTCCATACATCTCTAGGCAGTGGGCTACTCTAAACACACACACAAACAGCTCGACCTCAGTCTACCACTGGTGTTACACCATGTTCTGTGACCCCTCTGAATCATTGGCAGACGTGAAACAACTACTTCACGTTACGTGCAGTGTACAAAACATCACCAATTTATTTAACTTACATTCACTGACTGATAAAGTAGAATTATTGTCACTGTGTGGTTTTAACTTGCGCAGCTGCAGGACAAACTCCCAGAAGAGAGCAAAATGAGTGACGACATGGTTAATGAATGTTACTGAGCTGTGAAGAAATATGTGCTAAAAGCCCTACAACCCTTCAGCACAGCAGAATGTTCAGTTTGTCTCTAAATAAAAAATTAACCCATTTCTTAAAAAAAATAAAATTAACCAGCTCATCTCTCAGATTAACAACAACACTCTGCTGTGTTTTCTATTCAGGGGCTGTTATCCTTCAAACAGTGTAGGGCCCTATGATTTCCGCGAAAACGCGGACGGAATTGCGGAATTCAACAAATAAAATGGAATTCGTTGTAAAACGTGGAATGTCGTATAATTTGCTGATATCGGTGTGTGGGCAAAGCAAAGCAACAGTTTCTAATGAATTCTGCGCATTCCAGCAAAGTCTTGGTCATGCAAACAAATCAGCAGAAACAAGACGTGAGTTAATTGAAAAAATGCTCTGAAAAAATGAAAAATGCTACGTCCATTTTTGGTTAAGCACTGTAAACAAGGAGGAGCACCGCCAGAACACGAGAGTAGCCTCTGTCAAATCCACTTGCCCGTTTTTCCCATCCACTCCATAATTAGACACTTTTTAGGTGAATAAATATAATTATAACTAGGGCTGGGCACGTTAACACATTCATTAATTAACGCCGACAATTATTTTATTGCGCGTTAACGCAGTTATATTTTTATGATGATGATGATGATGAAAGTCCGTTGCTCACTGGGTCTGAATACACACACAGACAAACCATGGGTCCCAGGAGGGGTGGTATGTTGATCAGTACTGGCTTTGGATTGGCGTCGTCAGGCGATTTACCAAACTCTTACAAGGACATTTTCATTTTAAATCTCTTCCACACGGCGGAGTTGATAGAACCACAGTTATTTCTAACCACTGCAAAGTTGAATTTTCCTT
>JAUMHL010000018.1:24087468-24100997 GCA_032362345.1 Sandelia bainsii
ACGGAATTCAGAAGAATAAAAATGGAAAAAACGGAATTTAGGAAAAAATAAAACGGAATTTGGGAAAAAACAAAACGGATTTCATAGGGCCCTAACAGTGCAATTAATGCCATGTGTAGCAGTGATGCAGGTAACAGAAGGCTTTGTATAGAGATCCAGGAGGTGACATCACGCAATCCCAGAATTCATCAGTCAAATTAAAATGGCGCCATGTTGGCAGGAGTAATGACACTTGACTGATTCGCCTGTAATAAAAGTTTCACGACACTTGCATCACTTCATGTATGAGGTGGTGCCTTTCAAATTTAATTCCTGCAGACGTTCCTTTTGGTTTGTCAGCGCATGGTCGCTGTGAATCCAATGCGAGGTAATAGAGGCACACGCTGGGGCTACAGGTGTGCAACGCTGTCAATTCCAGATATTTCAATATGTCTGAAAATCACTCCGGGGTCAGAAATATTTAATCTAGTGCGTTTTGCAACATAGAGTTCAGTGTATTGTAATAAACTCTGGTGGCTTGAAATCCACACTAGCGCCATTTATATTCACTTATATTGTTCCTGCCAACATAGCAGCATAAACAGAACTAGTCACGTGACATTCGGAGCTCCATACATGCATCAAATTAAAATATTTAATGTAGTGAACATAGATGCGGTAACTCTTCAGCCAACTGCCTCCTACCCACAATGCAATGCTCCTCAGGTACCGAACACAGCTTACTCAAAGCTCACAACACCACAGCAACAGCGCATAATTTGAATTTATGTAAATGCAGCAGCACTTTCCATCTCTTTGTTCTAATGTTGTTGGTTGCGGTGTGCTACACCCAAAGCTGATATATGATCCCCAATACAACCGAGTCACACTCACAAACGGAAAAATGATGAGTGAGAATATACAGTAGTCGACTTTGGGTTGTATTTAAAATGTGCAGAGAGAGAGAGCAGAGCTGAAAGACGAATCGATAAAGCAACATCACTGGTTCTAGAAGAACTGCAGCAACCTCTAAACACAACTAAACACTTTATAGCATAAATCAGCACCTTAAAACAGGACATGTTCACCCCAGGGACCTCACCCAGAACATGTTGAGAGGGAGCAAAAACTTTCAAGGTCAAGTACAGCAGAGACAGTTCACTACTGAAGACATCAGGAAGACACAAGCTGAGAACATGCATCTGAAACCAACCAGAAAATAGGACTGGGAGTCCACAACGCTGTCTGTTGGATTCTCTTTCTATCACACACACACAGGAATGTGTTTTCCTGCTAGACAGCTGATAATGCGTTTCCTACATGTCAGCTAACCCATGATTTCACTGATGCTGCAGCAGTGACTTCAGCATTTGAATTTGCCTTCTGCTAAACAGTCACAGTCCTGCATGTTACTGTGCAGGTACAGTGTGCCACAGACACAGTTATACAGCTTTTATGAGATCTTCTGAGACTCCTCACATGACACTAATAACACTCTCATGTCCTAAAACTTGTCCACTCACCCAAATTACTTTTTAGACAGAAAATAGACGCATTTGATACAAAAACACACTGTGTACATGCGCACATTACCTTTGTATACTAAGAATATTGTTGCATGTGGTTCACTGTCTCATAACAACAGGTCAACTAAATGACTATAAATATAAATGAGCAAACACTGACATGTCAAGTATGGCAAATTAATCTAGTGGCAGGATAAACAACCACTCTGCAGACAATCCTAGTTTAATGTGTAATCCTTCAGCCAGGGGTTAACAAAAGACAAAAATCCTTCCAGTAAAACCCAGAAGACCTACTTTGTACTTTAATGATGTGCTTTCATCTCCTCAGACCATACAGAGCACCAGAAAAACATCCCCCATGCTGCTCAATGTGTGAGTGTGTGTGCGGGTTAGTGTGTTTTGGGGGGGGGGTGAAGAGAGAGAGAGAGAGAGAGAGGTTCCCAGCATGCACGGATATGGCTCTTCTTTAGAGGAAGCCTATGAGTGATGAACAAGACAAAACACCCAAACCAGATTTCACAAAACAAACAAGGGAAGTAAACATGGGAGAATGCAGCCCCCACCACCGCCACTAAAGAACACTCCACTTTCCCAGAGAAGAAAACAGGCTTTGAAATCTTTTTTCCCCTCCTGTAAGTTTTATGAATGAGTTCAGACTGAAAGCATGTATTTTCTATTTACTCAACAAAAACAGGACCAGCACTTTTTTCCTTCCGTCATTTATTGATTTGATGAATGACCGGGTCAGAAAAGAAAACGCCTCTGAATACAAAGTTGACGCTGCCAGCACAGCATAAGGGTTGTGAGCAAGGCACATATTCAAACAATAGAACCCAGATAAGATTACTGAAGCTTGATACAGGGCGTTATCACGAGGGACAAATGCAAATCCTGATATTAAGGTCCTCTGTGGTCATAGTGTTTGCTGCTACTGGTACAAAAATAAGTAAACAGACATGCGTCCAAATAAAGTTGCAGCAGCTTTATTTTATTTTATTATTACAACTTATGGACTAACACAGACGACTGCATAGCAAACATCCAAACCACCTCTGATCTGCACGTACTGCAGGTAGGAGCTGCCAGACAACAACCTGAGGGAATGAGTTGCGTTTGGTCAGCCAGTTCAACTGCTCCAGCTATTGGCCTTCCCCGCTTTAATGAAGCCTGGCTTTACTACCACCAGACTTCTCCAATAAACTGCCTAATAAATAGCACAACAATGCAGTCTCTGCAGCGAGAGCAGTAGAGCTCATGTTGTGTGAGATCAATTCTGTTTTAAGGCAGCAGCACAGCAGCAACTGATGGGCCATTTGCCCTGGCTGACACACTCCCTCTGGAGCCCGGTAGGCTGCTTATGCGTCTTCACAGGGTCATTCTCCACTTCTATATTTAGTCTACCTAAACTGTCTAAACAAAAAAATGTCAACCTCTCAGATGCGATGATGCCGACTGAACACAAACACATTAGTCATGCTTGAAAGACTCCCACCAGTCAGGTTAGACACCTTCTGAGATATGGTGGCTGGGGACAAACTGCAACCAGTGACCTAAATAAATTCAACTGGACCCTCATATCTTTACAAAGTGTTCATCTTTATTCTCCTGGGGCTGCTGAGTTTTCCCACTTATCCTTGTACTTTCTTTCCTATCTAAACAAAAGAACACAGATTTTCCTCCAGTTTCCATTTTAACTGCACTGACACCATACAAGAGTATGAGAAGAAATCTATGTGCAAGTGTTTGCTGGACTCTGGCATCATACACCTGCAAACAAGAACAATGTTGGCTTGCAATACTGTTAAAAGTGTTTTTAGGCACAGTAGAGTTTAGAGCAAGAAGTAATAGTACTTGCAGTAGTGTTAGGAGCGGTTGAGGTAGTAGTAAGAGAAACAGTAGTAGCAGCATTTGTTTGAGTAGTGCTGGTAATAGAAGTACAACAAGCAAAGGCATGTAGTATTAGTTCTTGGCCATTTAAAAATAATATTCCTATCTATTTCCTGCGCTTCACGCCCTTCAACCCCCCAGAAAACAACTTGTTTTAAATTAGTCTCAACAGAGTGGAGACAGACGAATGGCCTTGTTTTATGAGATACTGCACTGTGTCTTATACGTGACCTCCTTACAACAGGGTGCTTGTACAACTGGTCTACACAGACAACATGGCTTACTGTCAATATTTCTATCTTCAGTAAGATTACTCAATTTTTTTGTGGCTTTAAGTCCAGGAAATGACAAGCTAGAACCTTAAGAACGTAAACAACAGTCTCACACAATATACATATTATGCTGATAAACTTTATCTACAAGTGCTAATACTGCCGAATTGTTGAGTTTGTTGTCAAAGAAACACAGCTGCCAGCTGTCAGTTGCTGGTGTGCCAAGAGGGAAGACGGGTGGCCTTCCCGCATGTGAAGACAAAACTGTAGATAGGGCAGATCATGGACACACTAGGTCACCATCCAATCTGCTGACTGGTTACATGATCTGGACTGATATTGTGTCTTATTCAATGATAAACGTCAGCTTTTTTCTACATGGCTCCAATGCAAACACAGACAAAGATGAGGGGAGAGGTCTAGACTTTATTGCAGACTCTCTAGTGACCAGACAAATAATAAATGCATTAGCTCCTCCACCTCCTTCATCCAACACCTCAATTCATCCACCCATGTCTTCCTCCAACATAGTCCACCTCCTGATTTCTTTTCCAGCTCATCCACACTCCATCAACCCACAAAGAAGGCCACGTGCACGTGTGTGTCAGAAATATTTGCATCTCTGTAACTGTGTGTGTATGCGTGCCTGTATCTCCGTGTGTGCGTCGAGTGTGTTTGATGATGTTGACTCCTGCGACAGTTTCATGTCACAAGACTGAAAACATCAACATGCTGAGTCTGCAGCAAGGCGCCAGTCACCAGGGAAACAATTCAGCCAGACACACACACACACACACACACACACTCGCACACAGTCAGCCAAATCACATTGTCTGAAACACACTGGCAAAACAAGTCATCTAAAACACTGCAGTTGTAAACACAAAATTAAAGGGTGAGTTCACACTCACTGTGCTTGGAGTAGTTTAATTAAACTGTGGAGCATTTACTCTGTTTAGGCAGGTGAGAACATTTGAATTTAACCTGCTCACACATTCACCACTGGACACCTGAATATACGAGTTACTCAAGTAAGCGGGTTACTCAGTGAACAAGTTTACACGTATTCAAGAAACCTGGTTACTGGAAATCAGCGTATACATGCAGTAGATGAGTAATCAGGTTTCTCCTTCCTGATTTTGGAAGCATGGTTTACAGACTTTAAAAATAAAAATAAAAAAGCGGTCTACTACAGGTAACCACCCCAAAAACACAACTTTTTTCTTTCTACATAAACAGATTTTGACATTTGACAGCCAGTAGTTGCTTGTCCTCAGAAAACCTTTGCACAAAAACACTGAGGCAAAATGGCAGACTGAACCGATACCTCTGTTTAGCACTTTTCTATATGTGTTTTTAACTTAGACAAACACCTGCGATATATTACAGCAAAGACTTGCAGACAGGTCAGTCATGCATAACAACACCCTACTGCTTTCCTCCTTCCCTGCAGCCAAAACACAACAGTTAAAGTGACAAGTAGCAGGCCACAGCTGCAGGCACGGGGTCGTTCATTACACTCCCAAATCCACATCTACACAAATCAGGCCAAAGGCTCGACTGTCTGCACGATCTATTTGCAATTCAAATCCCCTTTGAGCTATCATGTGTGACAGTCAGCTTACCTTTCTGGCAGTGATTGGAATTCCAGCAGCGGTAGTTGTAGTTGTTGTTGAACATGGTCTTTCTGCACTGAGGGTTGTTCTCCATGATGCCCGGACAAACATCACTGCACTCCTTGGACTGCTTGTTCCCTGCCACGTAATTGTTGAACTCAGCATCCATGATGAGGGACCAATCTATGGAGTCCAGGTAGCAGAGCTCAGGGTTCTTTTCAATGCGGATAGCGCCACGAGTGATGTTCCTCAAGTTGTACAGGCCAATATCCTTCAGGCTGGTCATCTCAAAAATCACCAGGGCGTAGTTGTAGAACAGGTTACGTCCGCGGATGACGGTGAGGTTGGGAAAGAGCGTGCTCAGACTGTCGAGGCCTGACACCCGGAATAGCAGCAGGTAGTCAGTGATCATGGTTAGTTTAGGGAAACTGAGGGAGCGGAAGACTTCCTGGTTCATGTTATTGTTGTTTTTGTCACCAATGAGGAGGATCTGCAAGTAGCCCTCCACCACTGTACAGTTCTCTAGTCGCCTGAATTCACTGATGTCGTTGCCAATGTCGATGCTGGGACCACAGACTGTAGGGGGGAAACAAAAGAAGTGGGTGAAATGACTGTGTGACTGTGTTATATTCAACAATAACACAAAATCTAACATCTCACTTCTAACATCTTATTTATTTATTTGCTGTGTCTTTGGTGCTCTTGGTGCAATAAAATATCTTGGCTAAATCAAACTCCTTTGCTTATTCTTCAGCAAAACAGTCACATTCTGACAAATAATCTGGATATTTCAGAATTTATTGCCCCACTCTAAAGCTGCTAAATATAACAATATACAAAACAATGTTCTCCAAGCTGATATTTATAAAGATGTTTACTCAGTACATATCTTAAATTCTGATATTTGAGCTGTGCTGCTCTTGACACAACATGTTTTCCTTGCAGTTCTTATTTTCAATGTGAGCTTAACACAAAGTAAATACTAGAGTCAGGTTCTATTCAAGCTTCAGTTAACAGTGCAAAAAAGTTTAGATTGCTCTGCCTTCAGGCTATTGTTGCTTTTGTGTCTACCTAATACAACCACAGTTTTTTTGTTTCACTGTCTGCTTTTATGAAGCTTTCATAACACTATGACATCAAACACCCAGAAGCAATTCTGCTATAAAAGATATCCATAAAACATGTGCACACTGTTTTCACAAATACAGTAAACGTGATAAAAACAACGCGTTTAACAATAGACAATTAAAACCTTCACAAGTACTACAGCCACATCATTCTTCATGAAAAAAAAGTACAGTCACAGTAGCAGCCCTGTGACACACAACAGTGTTTGGTGCTGCATGCTAACGCGCTGGTGGTACAAGTACAATGTTTACTAAGACAAGTCAACCTCATGGTGCCGTGAAACTCATGGGACGACCAAAGTCAGTAGGAAACATCGAGCAGCCAAGGGGACAGGGGATCTCCACAGTCAATAGTCATGATGTTAAAAGATAATTTCATTCCATACACAGAATAAAACCAACAATGCATTGCATTTCCTCACTGTAACGTCTGTGAATCCACAATGTGGTATAAGTTATTCGCCGAAGAGCTCCACTGTTATCAAAAAGCAAATAACAAAACATCAGCGAGTCACACGTCTGCACTGGGTGACATGTTTCTTTCCTCACTGAAAATATGGGGTCCGTCAGAGGCCAAGAACGACCATCATGTTTTACGGTCTCTGAAGTAAGCGAGAATCTGGCCTTGTGCGTGATCTCTGTTCTACTTGTAATGCCCCACTAACTTCTGGCGCTACATGTAAATTTGTTCTCCAACAAATGTACAAACACCTGGTACAGAGCCTGATGAACAGGAAGAGACTGTGGGACATGATGGAACTGAGGGGGATGCCAAGAGCGGCTCAGTGATGTGTTTTTAATAGTTTTTGCAACAACAATGGAGGTTTATGGCGCAGAGGAATAATTAGGTTACAGTGTGTAGATTAAATTCATTATTGATTTGGTCTCTGAATGGTATATTCTGGTAACAACAAAAATATAGAAAACGACCAATCTTATCCTTTAACATTGAAAACTAAGGGGAAAAACCTCTCAACCTGTAGCAGTCTTTGCAAACACTATGATCCAATAAATTGAAGAAGTATCTACAGTAGAAGTTATGTCTGGGCTTGCAAAGCACAGACAACAAAGCATAGTTTGTCTGCCCTCAGATGTGAACAAATTGTAAAATACATGTATTTATACACTTATGTTCAGTGTAAAACAGATCTGTTGACATGCACCTTGTTTTTACTCTCTCTGATTAGTGCTGTTATTTCCAGAGACAGGAAATAGACAGATTCCACTTCAACAAAGAAATACATTGAACCAAAACAACTACAAAGAAAAGCATTAAACAAAGCAGGTGCTCTGGATTCTGTGTGGCCTTTGAATAATCTGAACCAGCATCATAAAAAGTTTGGTAAGGCATGCTGGTGATGATTGGTGATGATAGGTGGAGTGTTTGCCTTCCAACTTTTACTCCCACCCGTGTGCTGCACTCTAAACAATACTTAGCCTGAAGCCTCAGCAGCACCCACAGAAACATGGAGGCCATTATCGCACATAACTGTGAGGAGGATTTAGACTTCAAAAGCTCAGAGTGGGGGCAGTGAGTCATGGAAAACTCACACCAACCAGCTAACAGGTTGTCACACTACTACTACTTTAATGCTGGCCTATAGAGTGTTACTGTACACATGTGACGCAGAGAGGTTTGGGAAAGACTATGCTCTGTCAGCAAACAATAAGTTGTTCTCTATAATTACTTCTTTTTATAATTAAACAATAAGTCTGGTGGTGCAGGTTTAACAAGTATAAATAAATAGGCATAGTACACATTACTGTAGAATTTTTAAAAATAAGTAAAGTAATAGTGTAGTATGTTGTCAAACTGTTTTCCTTTGAGTCTCCTGAACATTTTCTAACAAACTACACTAAGTGATGAAGTATGTTTTGTATTTTATTTATCACACTGTCTTTTTATAGGTGAGACAGAGTCCAAATCTGCTTTACAAAGTGATCTTGAATATGATTACGCACATTCATTAACACATTAAACGCAAAAATACCAAATCAGTTACAGACCGTACTGCTGATCCCCAGAACACAGTGCCTCTTCATAAAGCACAGAGTAAGAATAAAGTTTAATTTCCAAAAGAACACCCTGAACTTTTCTGCTGTCAGTGGATATTTCAGTAAAAAAATGACATATCACAATACTGTCTAAAATCTGTAATTAACTATAGCTACACTTAAACAACTTACTATTACCTACCTAACTAGGTAACTAACCATTATATATTCTCAAAAAACTCATTAGAACTTCAACAATTACAATTGTTACTGTTGCATAAACATTAACACAGTCACTTAAAATGTAAAATGATTTAGCTGTGACTGGTGGTCGTGAACATGGCATCTCACAAATTAGGATATTTTAAGTCAAGTGGCTCGGTGGCTCTAAACCTGTTTCTGCACAGGTGACCAATTCTCTAATATGACACCACCAAAGCTGTATTAAACCTAAGTTCAGTCATGGTGAAGTTAACAAAAGACGGTAACTTTCCCATACCCATTTCATATCTACACACAACTCAAACCAGCACCAGCATGTTTGAAATAGGTGTTAAATTTCCTGATGTGACAGCAATCTTCCAGCACAGACCTGATAAGTCACCACGGAGTGTCTGCAGATGTCTATTAAAATAACAGTCTTCACGACTACAAATGTGGAACTGTGGATTAAAAAACAAACAAACATACAGTTCAAACACCGTTAATCTCAAGCGGATGTGAAATCATATTGAGTTAACCTCCTTACGGTCAATACATTTCAGAACTAATGTGCTTGTGAAACTAGAAACTAGCTGTGTTATCTAATAGGAAAAGGAGAAACAAAAAAACTAACAAAAAAGTTTCTTACTCCAGTGTGAAGTGAAAAATACATATAGTAGGTGTAGCAGCTTAATAACTCCCCCCTTCCTCTCCTCCCTCACTGACACATTTTAAATGGCTGAGTACACAAAGCTATCACTGCAGCTTTGATGAGCCTCCAGATCACATATTTACTTTTGATAACCTTTTCCGATCTGGCCTGAGCACCCAGACTGTCTGCACACCATCAGTGGAAACTCACTAGAACCACCGTAAGACAAGAAATAGGAAGCAAGTAGTAGTAAATAAGCCTGTGCTTTATTTACTACTGGCCAGTCGTCTACGAACCCTAGGGGTGGTGGTTCGATTCCTGGTTCCCCCCAATTCCTGGTCACATGTCAAAGTGTCCCTGGACAAGAAACTGATCCCAAACCTTTGGCACCTTAAGGGGGCTGCCCTTTCCACAAGAATTTCCCCAAGGGGATTAACAAAGTATCAATTATCATTATTATTAATATTATTAGACTGCAGCAAGTCTGTTTACTCCTCATTTCCATCCCGTTAGTGACAGACTGCCTGAGGGAGAACATATTCAGAAACACTTTTCCACATGAGAGGTAAGGGGAGAAGAGACGTGAAAGGAAACTTTAACAAAAGATCATTCTTGGCAGATAAAACCCGTTTGGTTCGTCTGAAAAGCTGCGTCTGCAGCAGCAGAGATTAACCTTAACCTGTCAGCTGCCCTTTAGTCCCAACTGTTACAGTAAACCAGCAAGAATGCTCAGAGTTTAGCCACACAAGGACCCTTAAGACAGCTCCACATCGGACTTAGAATAAATGTAGGATTTCGATGGGAGAACCTCTCTGCTGGTCCTGGGTTTGTCCTGTAACCACAAGGGCTAACAGTAAACCCCATAACACACAGTTCACAAGCTCCTCACTCTTTCCAATCAACAGAACTTAGTCTGTTTTGCTTGTGAATGTACTTTGGCTTGTTCTATTTTAAAACCCAGACCCTGGTTCAACCCCCTAACTCCCCCCTCCCCAACCATGTCATGATGAATCGGATGAATCAGGAAGCCTAGTTTACAGTATAGCTGGAAACATGAAAAACTTTCATACGACAACACATAAATCCAGCTTGAAATTCATTAGAAAGGTTTACAAGCAGACTGAAGCCGTGAGCCTCAATGTGCAGCCACAGTTTGACACTAGAAAGTTCTAATCCTTGTACAAATTCATCTGTGCGGCACTAGTCGATTTTTCTTAAAGTTTTAAAGCTACGCTGAAAAACAGTTCATTTCAGTGCATCATCACTGGGCTACAATTTACAGCCCCAGCCCTTGTGGTTCCCATCATTTTCCCGATGGGAGGATGTTGCCGCGGCTGAACATCGCAGCTGCAGCAGTCTGGTATTCGTGAAAATATTTCCAAGGTCAAGGTATCCCCAGGTTCATTCAGCAAAGGACAAAAAATGGCTGTGTACTGTGAGAAAAAAAAAAGCACAGTGACGCCTTTGAACAAAAAGTGTTCATTGCTGTGATTTTAGTGGATGCTGAGGGTGACT
This sequence comes from Sandelia bainsii, assembly GCA_032362345.1. Taxonomy (NCBI): domain Eukaryota; kingdom Metazoa; phylum Chordata; class Actinopteri; order Anabantiformes; family Anabantidae; genus Sandelia; species Sandelia bainsii. The sequence goes on from JAUMHL010000018.1 coordinate 24,098,239, forward strand.
TTTAAAATGGGCGGGCTTTACATCTAGACATCTATACACAAACGAATGCCTAAAAATGACAGTGTTATGTTTTGTCAACTCAGGCTCCGAAGCCTTAAAAAAACTCTTCCATGTAAGTAAATTTTACGTTTGTGTGCTGCCGCTCTAAGAACCTGAACGCAGTTGTTTTTTCCCCTTCTTAGTATGAAAACAACTCGCAGGAAATCCCACTTCTGCATGTAGAGGAGGACAACCCCCAGCTAAACTACCTTTTTATTTTCAAGATCCTATTTCTGTTTTGTGTGTTTCGTGTAGTTGTGATCGCGGATACTGTCCGCCGTTTGTTGATTCTGATTCACCACGCTGTGACTCAGACTTGTGGTGTGTATATTTAGCTTGACTGACTTTCTCCATCAGCTGAGTCATAGTAATGTATTTAACACACTTAAACACACTAATTATTGTGGTGGGTTTTTTTTTTTTAAACCAAATTACGGCTAGACTTTCTACAATTTACCACCAAAAAACAAAGTTAACTTTACTTATTTGCACTCCTTAAATAATTATCTAACAAAAATAAAAGCTTTTCCCATGAACATAAAATTATATTCCCTCTAAAAACAAATAGTATTGTACTGTGTAAGACACAAATTGTGCACTGTAAGCTTAATGTTGCTCCATACCTTCTATTATTCTCTAACCACATAACTACACTGTGATTTTCCATATTTATCTTCTGTTAATCTAACGCCATAAACGCAGGAATAATAATTTTAAAAATATGTGAAGTGGCAGGAAACCAGTGTTGTCTCTCCTAACACTGTTGCGTTGTATTTTACAATTTCTATAGAGTTTCTACAGAGAAACATGGTGTCACCACTGTGGCCAATACTAACCTTATTTCTCATATTTTAACACTATTAAAGCACGTTAAAAAAAACACTGTGTTTCCCCACGTGTAGTAGTGTGGAGCAGCAATACTTACTCTCTGCGGTGGCGGGCCGGAGGCAGGACAACAGACCCAGCATCAGACCCCAAAACAAGGTCAAGCAGCTCCTTTCCGTTCGAGACCTCATCCCTGGAAACGTAAATCCTCCCAAATCCTGAAAATAAATATGTTGCGGGGACAAAAACGTCGACAGAACCCGGTCAGAATTATTAAAACGCAGTTTAGTTTTCAGCCAGTACCCCTTAGCTGTTAGCCGGCTAATGGAGCTAAAAGCTGCTACAAACAGGCTAGCAGGGTAGCTCTCTCTCACGTTTGCTAAAGGGAGTCCAGTCGTGCTCCAAAGATCACCGATTTATTCCTCTGGCAAGATAATGTGTATTCATAGTTCTGTTTATTCCTGCCAAAAACAACCCCGCATTGACGTGTATGATGAGACCAATGCGGCTAAAGCTGCGATGGGGATTCCTCTGTAATCCGCATCTTCACACTCCATAACTGGAGGAAAAAACGTGTAACGTCCCACTGCTGAAGGATCCTCAGGAGGCTGAAAACCAGTCAAGCCCACTTCCAACTGGGATGGGAAGAGGCGGTGTAGGGTTTACAACAACACACTGATTTGGTACACAGAAGCCTGGCGTGGACGACACGACGTGCGTTTCGAAAATTTCAGGATAAAAATCTGGTTTCAGACTGCAGCCTCCTTCTTCTTCTTCTCCTCCTCCTCCTCCTCAGCCGCTCATCATGCACACACACACAAAACACACCGCGTTGTTGTGGTAGCCGCAATTCGCCGTCATGCCAACGGAGAACGGTGTGTTTCGCCGTGTACTGCTCCGACTCAGGCCGAACCCTCTGGTAGTCTAATGCCCTCCGTCGACGTGTAGCGTAGGCAGACAGATTAATGTACAGGTACGTAGACGGTCTCCTTCGGTCAGTCTGTCGTGTTCGCTGTAAACACGGCGCCCCGCACAGAGATCGTCTCCAAAACAGATGAATGACTCCGACTTGTGTCCCGCCTCTCACAGTCTGTGAAAGTGGGCGTCGCTCTTATGCAGTTCGGCCGCCATAGGAGAGCAGTTACCATAGTGACTGGTCTGGCACTAATCACAAGAAGATCAGTTTTATCTTTTTTATGTTTACAATACCTTTCACCGAATAAAACTTAAATGATACAGGACACTAAATCACGGTACTTCATCACTATTTGCAGCAAAGCACGTCTTCACTACGCCATCTTTCCTTCTACACTCTCTGATGTGGACGGTCCAACAGTAGTCCATAAACAAAACAAAAGTATAATCAAAATTGACGTTAACATTACTTTATGCCCGTATTCGCAACTGTTCACATTATCAGAGACAGAGATCGAATATATGGGCAGAGTGAGACCTCAGTGCTTGCTTCTACTCTCTGGTCACCGCCGTAGCGTCTCCGTTTACGAAGCGGTGTGGTGGAAATCCGGGATGCTGATCCAGGATCAGGGTTGTTTTGCTGCTCACAAATACACAGCGGAGGGTTGTCTGTCTGCACCACCTGTAATTACTCTTAATCACTCTACGCAGTCACAGACGTTTTTTGATATATGTTTTGTCGTAGGCACATCATCCATATTGTAAATGTTACTTGCCTCTTCTTGTAATTGCTTATGTTAATAGACATAAGTGTTTGTATCATGTCTGTCGATTCATCTAGACAAAAATAACGCGACATTAGTCGTTTCTGCGTTATAATGATTTAGAAATGTAACTGTTGTAATTATCTGTGAAGATTCTCAGTCATCCAGGTCATGGTTATCTCAAAAAACGGTTTTCAATGGCAACTGGACTTGTTT
>JAUMHL010000018.1:24101105-24116924 GCA_032362345.1 Sandelia bainsii
GCCCCCCCCCCCCCCCCCCCCCCCCACATTAAACATTGAACATTTTAGAAAACTAGCTCCTCAAATACATCTCATGATTAAGTCATGTCATGGTGGATCTTGGTAATAACTCACGCACAACTCTGGAGTCTGTTTTTTCTCTGACAAGCCACAGAAATGCTGCCATCTTGAGGCAATAGAAAACAACTGCAGAGGTCTCATCAGTACAATGCGATCAAATGAATACTAATGTGATAAGGAAACTTATAAGGATGTAAGTTTTGTCCTTTGTATATTTTGTTCTGTGCGGGTCACTGTGGGTGTAGACCCCCCTCCCCTCCCCTCCCCAACTCTGACAGTGATAGTGCTTTGTCCAGCCCACAGTACAGAGCTAAACTGAGTTTTTAACTGTTAACCTTGAACTTGTACAATCTATTGAGCTCCAAAAATACCCTAAAAGACTTTGTTTGAGACACACACAGGTACAGTTAATGATCTTTGGAGGCCTGAGGAAGTGGAGGGGCAGCAGCTTCTGATGGTGTGAGAGAAGCAGACAGTAAACAAAACTGTCCATAGAAGTGCCCCTGACCATTTTGATTATCCCTGTAATTACAGGCCGCTTTCATCACTTCACAGAACACAGATGCATTATTGGAACGCCACACATTACCTCAGCTCTGGCAAACAGCACTCAGCGTCTGTCACAATCCAACAATTATCAGTGAGAGGGAAAAAAAATGCACATTAAAAAATGAAGTGAATATCAGTGGCCACCCAAGAGTCCAAATACAGTGAGTCACCCACTAACAAGTGCTCACTGTACCAACATGACCCCCCTATGCCAGAGAATGCTGTGCCTGTCCACTTGCATTTGTTAAGTCCCTATTCAAGTCCCTATGAAGGCAGCCTGCGGGCCCACCTACCTCGACTGTCCCAGTGGAATCCATTCTCGCATTGCACTCATGTGGAAATAAGCCTGTTTACCACCAACGGGTCACACATGCTAATGAGCGTCTGTTTGTTTTCCACTGTGCTCATGCAGGAGGAAGGGAATTTAGCGAGGAAATAATGGATGATATGCAGACAACAGTCTGGGTGGCTTTGCCACACTAATGATGAGAAATGTATAACAGAGAATTAATGGATATGAAATCAGAACAGGAAATGTGGTCTGACATTTCAATGTTGCAGATCACACAGAAACACAAAAGTTGTCTGGCCTTGTTTGAAAATGGTGTAGTTGTGGGTCAAGGATCCATAGATAGACTGACATAAGACACCCAAAAGGTTTGTCTGATGAACCTCAACATTATAGGTTAGGTGTGATAATGATACTTGTCTATATTGATGACAGAGCAATTGGTCTTCATAGAAGTGATTTTGTGACCTCTCTGCTTATTTAAGTGTCTGAAAAACTCATAGTTTGTTAAGAATTTATTTACCAATATATGATCATAAACACACTCACACACTTTGGGAACTAGCATATGTGCTCTCAACATGCACATCCATGAAAATACAGTTCATGAACAATTTCTCTTTAGGACAAATTATTCTGAACTTGGAGTATGCATGTTCTCCCGATGTCTGTGTGGGTTCTCTCCAGGTACTCTGGCTTCCTCCCACCATCCAAAGACATGTATGTTAGGTTAATAGGTGACTCTAAATTAACTATAGGTGTTAATGTGATTGTGTATGGTCTCTATGCCAACCCCAGACTTGCCTTATTTCCGCTGTTATTGTAGGTGCTCTTGAGCAAAGAACTCAACCTTAAGCTGTTGTGAAGCTGCTCAGAACAGCACATTGCTGATAAATAGCACCTGTGCTTATACTTGATACTGGCACTGTGTCTGCAATGCACCACCAACAGTGAAGTGAGATTGGGCTCCATCAGGGGAGATCTTCAAGGGGCTCCAGGGTGGCCCAGTTGGGTATAGTTTGCTTGCTGTACTGTTTTAGTTGTGGTTGACTGATATTCTCCACTCTCAACTACAGCAGGTGAGAGCAGACCCATTGCTTGGGCCCCTAAACCCTGAGAAGCGGCCTGTTTATCAGGTTTTAACAGTCAAAAGGTGTAGTGGTCTTTGGGATTTGGTGACTCAGCCTGAACTCAGTCCTGCCCAGCCCAGAACGAAGCACAACTGTTACTAACACTATTCTATCTAACTGTCCTGGTTAATTATGCTGCATACACACTTGTACCTGTGCTTTTCCTGCTGTGACATGTGAAAATATCTTTGCTGAAAAATGCAGACTGCCTTAATACACATGACAAACTATCAATGTAGGAGCATTTTTATGTCACAGGCTAAGACAGTTAGCACTGTTGCCTAACACAGAGGTTCAGGAGCTAAATAATGACTGAGGTCCTAGCTTTCTGCAATAGTTGCAGGTTTCATCGCATCAACCAAAGACATGCAGCTGAGATGGACCGGAGATTCTAAATTGTGTGCACAATATCATAGATAAAGAGAAGGACGCCACATTGCTTCCCTGCCTTTTGCCAACACAACCCCTCTTTGAGGCCTTAGTTTGTGGTTTAAGTGTTTAGGTCTTATTTGACCGATGGACTTTTTGGCAAATAAGGTTTCTGTGTTTGGCACAGGTTAATTGGTTGTTCAGACGTTGTGCTTCTACATTACATAACTTTTCTTTGATGGGATTTTCCAATGTAGTCAGCATCTACAGTAGATCACAACAAAAGGAGGTACAGCTGATGTGATGTCATTGCTTTTTCAAGGCATCAAAGGGGTGACAAAGGTACAAAGAGTTCAGTAATTATGTGGCGCCTCAGTTGCTGGTGCTTTATTCACAAAGACTACAAACTTATGTAATCATGGCAGTTTAAATGTGTCAGAACTTGTGATGACACGTGGAAAACAGAAAAAGAGAAACAGTGTAAACCCTGATCAATGTTCACTCAAGATAGTTATGGGATACTGACACTACACATAGCCTCAAAGACAGTCCCAACAAAAACTAAATGTGATGTCACCAAACTGCTACATTATTTATATACTTTATGGTGTGTAGTCCCTAAAACATGTCAGTATTATTATAGAAGTTGTGCTAACACTTATATGAAGAAGGAAAACAAAACAAAGTTGTCTGGTGCACTAAATGTACTGTTTTCCAGGGTTATATTTTAAGTAAATAAAAGCTGTAACATGTGGTACATTCAGTTAGGTCGTGGATATGGAATTAAATATATAAATATATATTTAACTTCACATACCCTACAAAGGAGGCATGTGGAATATTTTAATTCAGAAAACAATGGTCAAGATTCAATAGACTCTGCGGAACGAAAGATTTGACATGTTTGTTAGACGCCGGATGCAGAATATCGAGACGCAACCGGATGTACTAAATAAAGTCATCCGACAGCTGAGCGGCCGTGTAGCACCAGAGCTAACGTCATCTAAATAGTCGAAATTTTCACATTTTATTAAGAATTCATTTTTGTTTTTTGATAACTTAAAAGAATAACAATGATTAAAGCCATTCTCATATTCAACAACCACGGAAAGCCGCGGTTAATCAGATTTTATCAGTATTTTGTAAGTATTTTGTGGTGGGTTACTGTCAAAACATTAGCATTTCTGTAGTGTTGATTTCACTCTCCGGAACTAAAGATATGATATGTGTGACTGGTAGTCAGTCATTGATTAGCTATGTTTTTATCAGCTTCTGCAGCTGCTATTACTTTTTCAGTAGATAAATTGTAGCTTATTAAAAGTGTTAGCTCGCGTTAGCGTACAGTGGTGACACTGTTAGAGGAGCAATCACAGCACGTAGCTAGCTGTCTTTTTAGTTTCAGTTCCCCACTGTTTAGGCAAAATATCTCATTATAACATTGAACAACTCCATAGGTTCTAGCGACATGATTTCGCAAAGAAAAGGCCTAATTTTTAGACTTTGTATCAATAAATTAGTTGCTGTCAAACTAGTTGCCGTTTGACCCAGTGTTTGTTTGTAATTACCGACTTTGGATCATAGTTTGACATTTTTACGTCGTAGCTCGTAGCTTCAGGCAAAACTGTGTAAACGTCTTCTACTAACAGCAGGGAAGTTTGAACATCAGGGCTAATTTAAGTTACATTTTCACGTCTTTCCAAATACACTGCCTGGCCAAAAAAGACGCCACCTGGGCTTTACTAAACAAATAGGTAAACTCCAGTGATCAATATGTTTCAGGTAACAACTCAGTGAGGTCAGCTGACTACCTGGATGTACTGAATGACCAGGTTTGTCTATCATTGGATTTTTCATCATGAGCATATTCCAATATGACAATGCCAGGATTCATCAGGCTCAAATTGTGAAAGAGTGGTTCAGGGAGCATGAGACGTGATTTTCACACATGGGTTGACCTCCACAGAGTCCAGACCGTACCGTAACCCCATTCAGAATCTTTGGGGTGTGCTGGCGGATACTTTATGCAATGGTCTGATCCCATCATCAGTACAAGTTCTTGGCAAGAAATTAATGCAACTCTGGACAGAAGTAAATGTGGTGACATTTCATAAGCTTATCAAAATGATTCCACAACGAATGTGTGCTGTAATCAAACCAAAAGGTGGTCCAAGAAATATTAGAGTGTGCAATTTTTTTTTTGGCCAGGCAGTGTATATTATTACTTTTCTCACTAGCTACCTTCATATCAGCTTGAAAGAAATATCCTGATAACATAATCACAAACATTATCCCTTTTTTGTGACTGTTATCAGTCAGTGGCAACAGTGGATTTACTGATCAGAAGCTACATTATCAAGTTTGGTTAGCTCTTTATAGATTTTGTAACATGTCTTTTTTTATTTGCAGGCGGAGGACATGCAGCAGCAGATCATTCGGGAGACTTTCCATTTGGTGTCTAAGAGAGATGATAATGTCTGCAATTTCTTGGAGGGCGGAAGGCAAGTGTGACTGTCTGCGCATGAAGAACAAAGCAGATATCTGTACTACATGTACATGAACCACTGCAGAAAAGCTGCTGCAACTAAACTTGTTTTTATTGATTGATTAATTGAATTTTGAGGTCAGATGAAAACTGAACATAGGTTTATTATAAGATTATTCTCTCAGAGACTGAAATTTGAGTCATGATGTGTTGGAGATCTTGACAAAACTTTAAAGATTATCTACTGTTAACTTCTTAGTCACTTTTGTGAATTCTCTCATTTTTTGTTTGATGTCAAATGGAGACAAAAGATTAGCCAGCAGATGCAATGACACATTTTTAACCATTAGATGGAGGCAAATGCACAAAAGTAGATTTGGCCTCAGGCACTTTTTTTCTTCTCTGAGAAAGTTTTTCACATGGACTTATCACAGTTTGCATTTATTCGCTCGATTTGTCATTTTTGCAGTTCTTAAAACATGCATTGTAAAGTCACATTTAAATTTTATTACAGTCTCATTGGTGGCTCTGACTACAAGCTGATTTACCGGCACTACGCGACCCTCTACTTTGTCTTCTGTGTGGACTCATCTGAGAGTGAGCTCGGCATTCTGGATCTGATCCAGGTCAGCCATTGCTTTATTGAATTGCTCTTTATTTAACGTGCGCCCTGAAAGGTGGATACACGTCACTTTTTCAAGTCATGCTCTCAGAATGGTCCAAACTTGAAAAGAGGACACATTGCAGCTTTCCCCAGTGATACGTCACAAACTGCTTTACATTGTAAGATACTGTAATTCATCTTGGGAAATGGAAATCAATTGTGATCTTTTTTTTCCTCATTGGTTGCTTTTAATGCGGATGATCCAGAAATTTTTACTATTGTTCATCTCAGTTAAATTTGTCTAGACAAGATGGTAATATAGGGCTGGGTGATATGTCCAAAAATACAGATTTTTTTCATATTGGTTAATATTGATAATTATCAATATATACATGCGTGTGGAAGGAAGCATAAACACAATATTTTTGATAAGTAACACTGAATATTTACAAAAAAATGGCATTTTTTAATTTGACGTCTAAGGGGTAGATTCATTTTAGGAGCAAACAACATATATACAATTCAAAAGACAAAAACTGTTAAAAATGGTGAATAAATGATCACAGGAAGTGCTGATAAACTGTTCTTTTTTTTATCTCAGCTGAAATCTGGCTTCACATCTTAATTATCACACACACACTCTCTCTCTCTCTCTCACACACACACACACACACACACTCTCACACACACACACACACACACACATACAAACGGTGCCTCCGAAAACTGAGCAACATCAGTATTTGCATCAGAAGTAAATGTGACTCAATCTGCTTACGCCTACATTTTTTTGGCATCAGATTTTCATCAGCAACATATGAACAAGGAGAGTTATGGCCTGTTAGAGCATGAAGATTTAAATTTACAAATATAAAAAAATGATGAATGAAATGTGAATTAATCAAATATAAATGTGATTTAATATAATAATCTTAAAAAAAACATCAACTATTCATAACAACATTTGAAGGTTCAATCTTTGCTACATGTAGGTGTTTTATAAACATGATGTTCACATCCTCTTCATTGTAGGTGTTTGTGGAAACGCTGGATAAATGCTTTGAAAACGTCTGTGAATTGGACCTCATATTCCACATGGACAAGGTGAGTGGGACTTTTTTTTATAGTGGCCTTCTTCAGGTGCTGCAGTTTTTACTCATGAGTTTTCCAACTGTCTCAGAATCAATCTGCAGATATTTTGAAATTGAATGAGAAACTTTTCAAGCATGAATGTTAATTGTTGTATTCTTTCAGCTTCAACTTCTCAAATGAGAATGAGAACTCACTGGGTTTTGGATTGTTGGTTGGATTGGCATCGTGGGTTCGTTCAATGCTGCTTACAATGAACGATGAATCAGAAATGAAAATAAGCATTAGTTGCCGCCCTCTTATTGTTTGTGAGCCACAGTTAGAGCTCAGAAGCATAGGAGTAGCTTTGAAGTCATCATGTTTTAGCAGCACAAAACGACCTGCAAAAGTGTGTCGCCTTTCCAGTGTCAGAACAACCTGCACTGTTGTTACTAAGCTGTAGGTACAACTCTCCACAAACACATGCACGTTAATTTACTGCCAATGAAGAGACCCATTAAAAGCACATTAGCTCATTCTCCTGCTCATATGTGCGTCCACCTACTGATGCTGCAAATTCACAAGCATAAAAACAACCTCATTTTAACTCCACTGTGCCAATTCTAAAACACTGGATTATTACAAATGGTTTGTCTTTCATATGAGGTAAAAAGAGGATGTAAAATGAAGGAGTTGTAGAGAGACACGACCTTGAGGTAATGTGCAGTGTACTCGTGTCTCTTTTTAGGAACAGCTGCATTGCTGTAACTGTTACACTTCTGTTTGGCCAAGAACTTCTACTGAAAAGTGTATATCGAACTGGATTCTTGACAAGCAAGAAAATCCTGAAGTGATTCTGCAGCTCTAAAATTCCTCCTGACACCTCGGAAAAGAGAATCGGCTGCTTTTTGTTTTAAAAAACTGATTTTTGGAGATAAAAAAGAAAAAGTGTGTGCAATGTTCAAGGTTTTCTTCTTATAAAGTTTTTTTTTTTTTTTTTTTTTAAGAATAAAACCCAACATTGTTCAGCACTGCCTGCTTTTCTCTCCCTGGAACTGAGCTAGACGTGTTACTGGAAACTAAACGGACACATCTTCGGCCATCTTGATTGAATTTTCCCAGCAGGAAATTGATGTCATGCGGTGTAGCGGGGTTTGGCCAGAGGAATGTTCCCAAGAAGAGAGTTGGAAGTATTTCCACTAGAGAGAAAACGCTTTGGTCTCAGAAAGCTCTGTTAGCTGGACAGCACCGATCTGTGAGGTGTCACAATATTGTAAATGATACACATGCAGGGATTTAAAACAGTGATAATGTTACAGCTCTGTCATCCATGGAAGCAGATTCAGGCAGTTTCACCTGTTTGTTTCTATTCCTCGTGTCTCTTTTACAGAATACTATACCGTGCCAGTTTCAGAGGTGGATCAGGCATGATTATCCTTTCCAGTTAAATCATCTTGAGCCTCAAAATAAGTCTGCAGTGGAAGACTATCCCATGTTTCCCTAAATATTTTCTACCCACAGGAATTCACAAATCTAAACGTAAGAGTGAAATTGAAACCATCTCCTAATGAGCTGTGAGCGAGAGCTACTTTCCAGAGAGGTTTTGTATGTCTCTCATCCCTTGATTTGGTAGAAACAACCACAGACAAGATGAGTTGCTAAACAAGACAGGATTGTGAAGTATTGAACTCCACACAACTTCAAACAGTTACATCTGGCTGCCATTAGGAGCAGCCAGTGTGTGTTGTTGTCGAATCAAGTTTTTATTATTGAGTCTTCCACATGACATGATTCACGATTTTCTGCTGCATTTGCGGTTTCTTTTGTGTAGAAGTCACAGCAGGGATGCAAAGTGAATTGTTTTAATGGCTGTCACATAATTGACACGTGCATTAGCTGCTGTGTTTGTCTGTCTGCAGGTCCATCACATCTTGCAAGAGGTGGTGATGGGAGGCATGGTGCTCGAGACCAATATGAATGAGATTGTAGCTCAGGTGGAGATCCAGAACCGCATGGAGAAATCAGAGGTCAGTCTGTCAGCCACTGAAGGACCATGGCACTGTGTGTGTTTGTTTTGTATGTTTTCGCCCATAAATGGTAAGTTGTGCAATGTTTCCATTAGTGGTGACTATTTTCCAAAGGAATGTGTTTGTTTTCCTTCCCTGGTAGCCACGCCAGTTACCATTCACTTTGATGATGACTTGAATACATTTTGGTTGTGTTCAACAGTTTCAACAGACCTGTTTTTTTGTCCAGTCACAGCTGTTTAGCTTAGTAGACTCAGCAACTATCAATGGACATGTCACCTTCCTACATAGCTAGCAAGCTGTCTAGCTGCATTGAAAATAGCAGGAGAAAAAAATAAGTATTGAGGTTATCAGACTCATGATAGACAAAGTATCACAGTATCTACAGTACAGGTGTCAAACTCAAGACCCGCCCCCCATTTTATGTGGCCCACGAGAGCTCCTAAAAAAATAATTTTGCCGCATCTCTATTTCCAATGTCCCATACTACAACACAAACCACCTATATTGTTGTATTTTAACACTGAATCCCTGTGTTTTTGAGTGATTGCTCCCTCAATAAACATTATGAACTTTACATTGAACTTTATATACTTTAAATACGTTTAAGCATGCCCCAGTACCGTTATTTCTGTATCCTCAGTCATGATTAATGAGAGGTGGGGATGGGAGAGGGACAAGGGTAATTACATGTCAACCAGCAACAGTGAACACAACAGCAGGTGTAGCAAGAGTGACATGAACTCTGGTAAATTGTTTTTGGCTCACATTTTGCTGCCCCTGTCAAAGTGCCGCTCTAGGCAACTGCCTACTATAACTACATGCCTACATGGATGCGTCAGCCACTGCATATAGTCTACATGCTGATGTGGCCCGGGATGAAATTGAGTTTGTCCCTCCTGATCTACAGTGAAACTTCGGCTGTCTAAAAGCGTCACATTCATGAGCTACTGAGTTGTCGGTAAATGAAACTCTGTACAAAGTCAGATGTGATTGTTGTGAAAATTTGGATTTGGATACTTCTTGGAATAAAGGAGCAACTTGCCATTTTGGCAAACACACCTATTTTCAGAGAGTTAGATGAGAAAGTCACTCTCATGTCTGTCTTCTGGACGGATTAGACAGCTTTCCCCATGCTTCCAATCTTCATGCTAAGCTAACTGGCTGGTAGATCGCGCTTCATATTTAAGTGACAGATTTAAGAGGTGGTATCAATCTTCTCATCTAATTGTAACTGCCAAAATGTTAAACTGTTGTTTTAAGCAGCGGCCAAATCCAAAGTCTCACATGTCCAAATGTCCTTGTAAACACTGTCAGGAAAGCATTTTGCTAGCAGTCCTCAGAAATTTGTGTCCCATGTGATAGGTTCTTTCTATCAACCAAATTGTAACTTTATTTTGTTACTGTAGTAGACGATGGAAATGTAGAAAAAAATCAGACGTTTGTAAAACACCCATGCTCACTCCTCTGACCCAACCTATGTTGTCAGGACAATGTGAAAAATGCTAGAATCACACAAGAACTACACTCACAGAGGCTTTAAAGGTGTTTCTCATGTTCTGTTTGAGCAGGGAGGTCTGTCAGCGGCCCCCGCTCGCGCCGTCTCTGCCGTGAAGAACATGAACCTGCCAGAGATTCCCCGCAACATCAACATCGGAGACATCAATATCAAAGTGCCGAGCCTCTCCCCGTTCTGAACAGCCCCCCGGCTGAGCTCTGCAGGGCTGTTGAGCTACTGATGTCTCCTTGTCCTTGTAGTTCTCCTCCACCCAGCTCTGTTTTTATACATGTACTATAGAACCACAGCAGCTCACTCTTCCACTCATTCCAGCCTCTTCACGTGTCGGGGAGATGAGCTGCAGATTGTTTTCGAGTTGTTCTGCAAACAAGTTAGAGATTACAGATTACAGAAAGATTTGCACAGTAATGTAAAGTTTGATTCTGTAAAGCCTCAGTAGAAATATTAATATCTATTTATTTATAGTATTTTCAGTTCTTTTTCGATGTTTTTATTTCCCCAGTTCATTCCCTGCTCTTTCTAAAAGAAAAATGAATGTGTTGGCCCAGTCCGTATTTTCCTGCACAACTTCTCCAAGCGTCTGATGTTCATCACCGGTCGTCTGGTTTCATTTTAAGAACGTCTTGGAGTGGGCTTTTGGACTGAGCACAGTTCACTGTAATATGATCCTTTGACTTCTGTATTGGGCTGTAATAACCCTCCTCTTCATACTGACTGAAGTTAAACCCATCTGCTTGGCTCTTGTTACAATTAATTTTTCTTTCTCTGTAATATATTGTCTCTCTGACATGCTTGTGATTTGTGAATAATATTATCGTTCTCCTGAGTGCAAATTGTGCTCAGTATGACAAACATAAATATAAATGTGTGTATTTCTAGCCAGGTTTTAATGTGCTGTGATAGGATCTTGCCAACTTCTGTTCTGAGAGGCAACAGGCGAATGTTGACTTTTCTGGATCTTTTAACTGTTTGTACAAAGTGTGTTTATGTCTCATTGTTCATGTTTAGTGGTAAGATAGGATCAGTCTGTCATTTAATATTCTGTTGATTGAGTTTTACTATGAACCACGTCATGTGTGTCAAAGACATTTCTTCCCCAAGAAATGAAATAAATGCCAGTGTCACTGTCGTTGTGTGTTGTTGTGTACTAACTCATACACAGCTGACCTGTAGTTTTTCAGACAGTAATCTGAGTCACTGTGGCTGTGATCCACTGTCATTACTTGAAACTTGCATCACATTGGTCAGGGCACTGTTCTCCTTAAAACTGCACTTCCTGTTGCACCAGTTTTTTTCTGTTTAACCAGTTTAACGTTGTTGCTGCAGCTACACTCAGCTTTCACCCGCCATCCCATTAATTTATGGGGGAACTGACGGAGTTGCTCCCCACCTACATCCCCAGAAAAAAAAAAATGGTAGCTTTCACCACCTACCACCTCCACCCTCACAGATGCAGACAGTGTTTAACATGAGCCAGGATCATTCCAGCTCAACTTCTGTGTTTGATGCAGACTTAAATGAGGGCTTGCAGTGGACACGCAGCTACACAGCATTGGTATGTACTGTTTTTCTCATGTTTGATTTGTTCATTTATCCAACATGTTGCATGCCAAGTCAGTTTTCTGTTTAAAGTTTTCTCCTGCACAGCAAACGTTAGGTATTTACATGTGTATATTCTTCATAGCTTTTGGAATTTGGTGCAATGAGATGCTGCTTCCTGTACTCTGAAAAAGGTTTCTCAGAACTGTTCTGTAACAAGAAAAAAAAAGGTGCATGAATGTACGCTGAATATATCCAATGTGAAAGCCAGTTTTTGAAGCTGTTTATGAAAATCAGAAAGTTAACACAAGGATGCCAGATAACATCTCCTTTCTTCATATTTCTCTACATTAAATTTCAGTTACATATAGCAAGACTACTGACTCTTTCACTGGTATGAAAACAGTAAATCATGTCTGGGAAGTAATTTATCAGCCGCTGCTGCTGCTGAAGTCCAATTCCTTGGCTCTGCTGTGCATTTCTAGGCTGCCTGTCAACATCCAGCGTGGGCTGTACTAGATGTAAACTCTGCAGCCACTATAGCTGGCTGAAGCTTATCTGAACAGTGTGGAGCTAAGACCACCAGAGATGATAGCGTAGGTCACAAGTTCATGTGCGGGCAGAACTGCAATGCATTAGTGTGTGTGTACTGCTAAAAGGTATTTTATCTTCACGTTCTAGAGATAAGGTGAACTGCATTGATCCCAAAGAGGAAATATGGTTGAATTGGAATAAAGACAGCGTGAGAGAAAAAAGCAAGGATGCAAACAAAATATGTGTACAGCATGCTAGTGATGTATTTCTTCATATTAGCTAGACTTAGATTTGCAGTATAATAAAAACAGGTTTCTGACTTTAGTCTTTGACAAATGAATGTGCAAGTTGCATATAGGCTTGTGCAAATGCCATATTGTACAAACCACTTAATAATTTCTAATCTCATGACGACAAACACGACTTCTTGTGCAGGTGTTGACCAGTAATACACAGTACTTGCAGGGAACGGAAGAAGAGAGTCTGTTAAAATTGAGCCAGGAAACAGAGGTGGTAACATGGCTCTTTTGTTGTTATTCTTCTCTGTATGAAACAAGATAAACTTTTCCAACAAGATCAACCAGCTCTCTGCTAGGGATTTATCTGGCTTATATTTCTTATCAATCTGGCCTAAATGAACATTTGGGACACTGAATCATTTACAGTATCGAACAGCATGGTGATTAATTTCTTGTTAACCCCTGCTTGCCAGTTTCACACAATGATCATGCTACACTAAAAAACAATGACAATCATTTTGACCATCAAGGCCAACTACAGAATACTTTGTGCCTGTTATTACTGTACTATAAAGCATGTATATAATCAGTACATAGGCTTATGCTATATTGTCAACCTTACTTTAGCAGATTTTTTTTAAATAAATTGTAATTATTTCTATTACACAGATGATGTAAGAACCAATATTGCAACAAAGACAAAAACAGTCAAGACCTTAATCTGACATATGGACATTTTTTTATTATTATGCTGTGGAAACCCTGAAAACTTCAGACCAGTGTTTTTATTAACTTCACAGCTTCTGTAGCCTAGTTACTGCATCCTGCCTTTGTAGGACAGAGTAATAGAAGTAAACTGTATCATGTAAAGCCTCTAAGTAGTAGGCTTTAATAGTTAAGTTGTTGGTCAATAGATCATTCTGTTGCACATTTGATATTTGTTACACCAAACATTATATTAATCACTTTATTATCAGAGTATCAGAAAAGGACCAGCCCCTGTATGAACTACTGACTTCTTATTTTTCAAGCAGCACATGGCAAAAGCACAGATATCTGAGAGCGTACTTCATAGTATAGAGAGATCCTGGAGTGTCTACTAGTCTGAGAGACTGATCAGATGCAGATGCATCGTTTCCAGATGTTCTCTACCTGTAGAGTGTTGAGTTCACCGAGCAGTGACTGTGGAGGATCTGTTTTGTGTATGTGTGTGAGCCCAAAGTACTCATTGTGCTTATCAGTGTTGGTGTCTTTCTTCAAATAAATAAACCAATAAACTGTTAGATAACTCTGATCAAGTGGGCCTTATCAGTGCAGCACTTTATTGAGTCTGTTACACAAGTTGCCAGGTACTGTTGTTTCATCTGGCTGTGTCATCTCTCTGCTCTACAGAATGTAACAGGCTCAAATACCAACACTGTTTACAGTCAGAGCTCACATATCAAATCTGTACGTTTATCACAAGGGGTGTTGATGTCCTAAAAATCTGAAAAGGAGTAATTTCATTTCAAATAAAGTCTGAAGCAGATAGGTGTAGCTGTTGTAGAAAAACTGAACCCCAGAAGTCAAGTCAAGTGCTTCCATTTTGCAATAAGGCGTGTAAGGAATTTACAAATTATAGCTAAAGCGTAAAGGGATTATGATGCAACAGGCCTCTGGGCACAGACATGGAAAAGGCCCCCCACAGAGACCGTGCAGACATGTTGTTTGTGGTCGTTTTTTGTCTGGGTTATTTTACTGGTGAAGACCAGGGACCCCACCTGTCCACTAGACTCGTTTAGTAATCATCAATAAGCTAAATGCTTTATTAAATATGTACATCATTTGTTACACAGTTTGTTTACTTCTTGGATAAATAGGTCATTAATAGATCACTGTTTGGACTGACAGATCAATTTTGTTAAAAAAGTGATCAAAATCTATTTATTAGCAACTTGTTAACATTTACGACCCCACTCTTGATGGTTTACAAGAAAGTCACAAATTCAAGTTTTAATTACTTACTTACTGGTATTTATGACTCCTGACCATGATTTATCAATGACTAAGTCATTCGTAAAAGATGAAACGTCAGATCTGCGATTGTAAATGTTACTAAATGATTAATGAGACTAGAAATAGACTTGCAGCCTTAACTCATAATTTCCATCGACTGTCAGCTGAGGTGGCTCAGTTGTCATCTTGTGAAGTAAACAGCGTGTAAGTCAAAATCAACGTCCAACATCGTGAATGAACATCATTTCTCACAAACACTATCTTTGAAGTTTATCACAAAATCTTTTTATTTTATGACAAATAAAATGCACCTGGCTTTTTCTAAACCAGTCACCGAGACAAACAAAGCCTGACAGAACAGATGACAAATTACTGAAGTTGCTGACAATACTGTGGTTACTGACTAGATGGTGACGGGTGAAGAGGAAACATCTGTACGTGATGGCTGAGAGGAAGGAAAGGAATGATTTACTAAAACAATTACACAGTTGTGGTTTTGTATGACAGGTATAGAGTTTGCATGTCGTTTGGTGTCTTTTGCTCTAAATTATCTCCTTTCATATACTGTATATTAGTTTACAGTCATGATTTTCCATTGCAACAGCCACCTTGCTTACAGCTTGATCAGCATTTATGTTCTGCTGTGTATGAGTAAGGACTACATAAAAACATCATGCTACTGGGAGTGTCAAGGGCATGACATCTATTGATTATCATTAAAACAGTTTAGCCACAATCTGTTTTATAATGTCACACTTTGGTCTTTGTTCTTATCAAATTGTTCTTCAGTTTGAAGGAGTGAGAGTTAAGTGTTTCCTCCTGGACAAATCAACCAAATATTGTGATGTATTTGGAGACTGTACACAGTGTATACAGTCAAAATCTGGCCTATAAAGAGGATTTCATGACAAAGTGAGATGCAAAATACTGCTACATACAAACATAGTGCGTGTGTATTGCATACAACAAAGAAAGACCAATAATAAAAATGAGAAGACATAAATAATACCATAATAATAACCCCAATAACCCCAAGCATAAGAAAAGAAAAGAGCAATACCAGGGACAGCGACTTGAGCTTTTGACTTCATTTTGTCGATCCATCTTGGATACTTTAATATCTGTTCTCTGTCCTGCTCTGTACTTAGACTGAAAGCAGCGATTTTAATAAGCAGAATTTGCTCATGGAATAAAGCCACATTTACGAGACTGAGCAAGACGTCCTCTACGTCCTCTCCCATATGATATGACACAGCATTTCTATTCTATTCAATTCATACTAGGTAAAGTAAGGAGTATTTTGGGAAATAAATGTACACTACTCACAAAAAGTTAGGAATATTTGGCTTTCGGGTAAAATTTATGGAAAACGTAAAAAGTTCACACTACAGTGATATTATATCATGAAAGTAGGG
>JAUMHL010000018.1:24123842-24180283 GCA_032362345.1 Sandelia bainsii
TAAAGTGCCTTGAGATGACTTATGTTGTGATTTGGCGCTATATAAATAAAGTTGAATTGAATTGAATTGAATTGAATGGTTGTTCTAAATGTTTAGAATAGTATAATGATATTCAGCTATTGTTGTTCTCAAGTAAATGTATAAAAAATGTGTTTTGGAGGTTTCTTTGTAAGACAATATGTTGGTTTCAACCAGGTATCTGGAGTACAGCCTAGACCCGACTAAGATCCGCAAGCAAGACGCAACCTCCACAATCCAGTACATCGCACGAAATGTTGTGGGAATGCCGCTGGCGTGGAACTTCGTTAGAGCAAGATGGAGTTACATTTACCAACAGTAAGAGCCCTGACTGTTTCAGTCAAGTCAGTACTTTAAAGGAGAGAAAAAATATTTAATATAGAGAATCCACAGTGTCTATGCAAGCATTTCTCCAGCCCTGCCAAAATATAGTCATGAGTACTTTATCTGCAAAGATTGTCCTGTTTACAGTGACATACATGAACATCTTTTTTTCACATAAAAGGTCATAGATCAACAGCATAAGCATAATATGCACACTTTTCTTCTGCTAATTGCCATCAAACACCATGTCTTTAATGCGAACTGCATCCTTCTTTGTGTTTTAGGTATGGAAAAGGATCGTTTTCCTTCTCTAATCTTCTCAGCGGAGTCACAACGAGATTCTCTACAGAATTTGAGCTGCAGGAGGTTGGCAGCCCACACAACCACACTGAAACACATACTTCATTTCCCTGAGGGTACTTCGAGGAAACTAAAAGACAACAAATGCAGAAATTCAACTTTTTTCTGTGTTTTTCTTTTCTAGTTGAAGAAATTCAAAGAAGACAATCTCCATGTTGGTTTTGGCTCTGGCACACTAGCGCTGGAGCAGGCCATTGAGAAGACCACGGCCAACATCAAATGGGTGACGGAGAATAAAGCCCATGTGCTGAAGTGGTTGACTGAGGAGTCGACATGAGAACACTGAGGAAACCAAAGTGATGTTTTGTCTTTTTTTGGTCTACAGTCAGGGATAAGTAATGAATGACAATCACTATAATCATTAGTAACAACTTGATGACAGTTGTGCAAAGACTGATGTGACGCAAGACTCCACTGGACATCAGCCTCAGTGCAAAGAAACTTACATACGATTAGTAAACCGCATTTTACGGTGTACGCCAGTAATGTAGCGGTAAATACATTTGAAAGTTGAACCTTCTAGTCTGGGAATGTCGTAGAGAGACCTACTTGCATAACATTTATTTTCACTCTCAGAAATGCAATAATTTGTGTTTTTCTCTTTGTCTTCTTTTATACTTCACTTTATAAGTTTTTGCTTACTGTGGTGTATGCAATAGATTCATACCATAAACATAAGTGGGCTGCACTGGGTCCTGGAATTTAACCTGTAGTGCCGCCTGACACAACCAGGATGTGAACAAAATGTTACCTCTGACAGGGTTTGTCAACACCCTAATCCTAAATAAAAAGTTTATCCTCATCCTAGTTAAAATCATTTGATTATATGTCTTATTTTCACTAATTACACTTCCAATTAGCCACACTATCATCTATTCACTGCAATCGAATATAATCTTTCTGGCTCAGCTACCACCACATCACTCTGCTTTCTCAGTTTGGAGACATCGCTCTTCAGTTTTTTTGTTGTTTTTTTATATGTAATGAAAGTAACACCTTATTATACCAAAAACTAACAAGTAATAATCAGTACATTATATAACTAAATAGTTTTAACAAAATGTATGAACACTTACTGACCTGAAACAGAACTAAAAAACTGACTAAATCAGACCTGAAACTGACCATTTCACTGCTCTGTCTATTAATGTAAGTAGACATTTTATAATGCACTAATGTCTTGTATAAGGAGCTCTTAAACAGCACAGAAAAAAAACAATAAATTTGGTAGTTTTATAGTAAATAGTGCATTTATGCAGACCCTGAATTTAAAGATCTGATTTCTAATTTTACTTATTTATTGTTTTGCACTCATTCATAAAATCCGTTTTATGTTGCACTGTGATTCACAAGGAAGGAATTTTAGTATCCCTGTGTGAATGTCACGCATATGTGTGTAAATAAATCAGTAATAAACCTGAATCTGTACCTGCGCCGTCTCCTCCTTTCCTCCATTAATTTCCTCTCTGACAAAAATTTTAGTAGTTGTGGACTTACAGTATATGGTGTGGAAATGAGCTGTGGAGTTTACTTTATCTGTAAAGCAGCAACAAAGCTGATACAGTACATTCAACAGTTGTGTAGCACTATCTTTAGGCCCTGTTTAATTTTTAGCTACAGAACATTCAGTTCTTTATCACTATTTTTGATGGAGACATAATATTAAGATTGACACTGACATGGGTATGGGGTTAAATGTGATGAGGGCATAAAATGGCCTGTGGAATTGGGCAGTCCATATGCTTGAACTTTTATGATGTTTTTAGCTTTGCAAACATTTGTCATGCATGTGCTGCATTATGCTGCTGTGTGCGTGTGTGGCTGCAGGTGCATTGCAGACACAGCAGAATGAGGCTTGGGATTTCCTGTTTTGAGCAAACACCTGCAGCATGGTGGAGGAAGCAGCCTCTCCAGCTTCCTGTGTTCACAGGTGTTTTGCAGCTCCAGTGTCACCAATGACCAAAGTCAGGAAGACAACACCGAAAAAAACAGACAACGCAGGCCATCTTCTAAGATGGGTCCATATTCAGAGCCATTATGTCAGTATAAAGGCCACAGATGAGGCAGGAGTCACAGGACTGTTTACAGCTGAATGTTTTATACTTTTATAGTAACTATTTCCCCCTCCCAGGAGATCAACCATTAACTTTGGGTACAATCTAACAAGTCAGAACATAAATAGCAGTCAGTTCCCCCCTCCTGTCTTCTTTTCTGGTGGAGACATGGGGAAAGGCTTCTACATCAGCAAAGCAGTGGCGGTGACCTGTGTGGTTGTAGGTGTCGGTGCAGTGGCTGCCATAATAGCCCTGTCTGTGGTTTACGCTCAGGAGAAGTCCAAGAATGAATCGACACCTCCATTCACTTCCGCCCCTGATTCCACCACAAACGCCCCCAGCAGCACTACTACCACCAGCACCACAACAGCCTCAACCCCTCAGCAGCCCTGGCAGAACTACAGACTTCCAGACTCGCTTGCCCCTGTCTCCTACAACGTGAGTCTGTGGCCCCGGCTGGTACCCAACACAGATGGCCTGTACATCTTCACCGGAAACTCCACAATGGTCTTCAGATGTGTGAAGGAAACAGACCTCATCGTCATCCACTCCAACAAGCTTAACCTCACCACCTTTGCAGGAAACCATGCTAAGCTGATGGGCCTGGATGGGGCCACTGCACCTATCATGAAAAACACCTGGCTGGAGATTCCCACTCAGTACCTGGTGATCCAGCTCAACAGCCCCTTGCAGGCCGGCAGCTTGTATGAGCTCTTCACCGAGTTTGTTGGAGAGCTGTCTGACGACTTGGGAGGATTCTACAGGAGTGAATACTTTGAAGATGGAGTGAAAAAGTATAATTTTCTTTTTAATCTCAATTTGAATTTTTTGACATTTCATTCAATTTATTTTAAATGGTTTAGTTTTTAGAGTTACAGTGAGGATTTAAACCTTTAAACCCTTATCAAGGTCTGCTGACATTTATTATGAAATTGCAGCAATGAGGGAGAAAAAGTGTGTTTAAAAAATAGTAAAAACAGCCACTTCCTTACAATAACTCAAATAAGACAATTAATTATAACAAGGCATGAGAGTATTGAATGCTGGGGGGTTCTTTCGACATTTCTCATCTTGGCGTGGGTTGAAATTACTGACTTTTGGTGCCTGCTATTGTCAGAGTTGTCGCAACGACTCAGATGCAGCCAACAGATGCCAGAAAAGCCTTCCCCTGCTTCGATGAGCCGGCTATGAAAGCTGTCTTCCACATGACTCTCATACACCCCAGTGACACTGTGGCTCTGTCCAACGCCATGAGCTATGGTGAGTTAAAAGTGTTGAGTGCATCAGTAACATCTTCTTAATAAAGCAGCTGAAAACACACACTCTCTGCTGTATTCTATTACACACTTATTGCTTCTAATTTCTTCCATCTTTGTCCCCACACAGCCCCTGTGAACATCACTGTGGACGGCCACAATTTAATCCAGACAAGCTTTGAGCCCACAGAGATTATGTCAACCTATTTGCTGGCTTTTGTTGTATGTGATTTTACATACATTCGGACGGAACTGGGTGCTAATGTTTTGGTAATAATTTTTAAAACTTAAATCTAAACCATGAAAATAGCGCTGAAAATGGGTGCAATACTTACAGGAAGTTTTTGAATACTTATTTTTCACAATTACTCTGCCGTGCAAGATATATTTATATTTTGTGTTTTTTTTATAGTTACCACTGTAGCACTGTGAGCTGCTGTACTGAAACAAACTCTAATCTTCATGTAGAGCAGAGCAACGAAAAAGAGAATTTGTGAACAATAAACTATAGCATTAATATCGACTTCAAGAAACACACCTGCTCCAGTGCTATTTGTAGTAACAGTTACAAATTCTGGTTTGTTTTTACTACTAGTTCAGCTACGTGCTAGTATACATTGCCAGTGCTGCTTCAGATCTGCCTGTAGCGCCAATAATTTATTTTGATTTGAGTCCAACGAGGCTTGAAATTCAATAACAGAACCTGAGAACGCTTATTATCAATGTATTACATTGAAATGACTTCTCAAATAACTTGAGAACACAGTGGTTTAATATCAGTCCATTTGCATCCACACTATACGGTGTAACATTCACTGAAGAGTGTAGCTGTAGTCAGAGTGAGTTGATAGTTGTGATAGCTAGTTCATTATTATATGTTATTATATGACAGTTTTATTACCTACCACTACCAACCCAGGTTTAAATATCTAAAATATGCTGCCCTCTGCTGGACTCAACCCCAAGGTGTCTTTTCCACCACTCTATTCTGCTGTTTATAAAGTTCTGTGCTTGCTCAGATCAGGATCTGGGCTCGCAGGAAGGCCATAGAGGAGGGCCAGGGAAACTATGCCCTGGAGAAGACTGGACCAATACTGGCGTTCTTTGAGGACTACTACAACTCTTCTTACCCCCTGAACAAGTCAGGTAGGGTGCACATGATAGTGATTTAGCTTAATGTACATTATTTACATAATTAACTACATGGATTTATAACTATTCACAACAGCCTGTTTATAAATAATCTGCTTTTAGATCAGATTGCTCTTCCTGACTTCAGCGCTGGGGCCATGGAGAACTGGGGCTTGATCACTTACAGAGAGACTGCACTCTTGTATAATCCTGCCGTGTCGTCCAATGGAGACAAGGAGTGGGTGGCAACAGTAATCTCCCATGAACTCGCCCATATGGTATCACATTGAATGACAACCATTGGTGTACTGCCCTCCAAAAATCAATCAAGCATTTGATAGTAATCGTGAAAAGCTGCCAGTAAAATGAAACTCTGTCCTCTTAGTGGTTTGGGAACTTGGTGACCATGAGGTGGTGGAATGACTTGTGGCTCAATGAAGGGTTTGCCACCTATGTGTCTTATCTTGGAGCTAACTATGCTGAACCAACATGGAATATGGTGAGAGTTTACCCCCTGCATATTATATGCTCAGTGGACCTGTGGACCTTAATTTCTCATGTCAACCATGTCCTCACAATATAAATGTAAAAATCAGTCTTTTAACTGAATAACATTAAGGATAAGAATTAAGGATAACAAATCTTTATTGGAAAATGTGTGACCTTGATGTGCTGATACCATTTCATTATGAGACAAGAGGGCAAAAATTAATCGAGTCATTTCATTGTGTATTTTTCAGAAAGATTTAATAGTTATGAATGAGATCATTGATGTGATGGCTGTGGACGCTTTGGCCTCCTCCCATCCACTCTCATCCAAAGAGGCGGATGTCCAGAAGCCAGAGCAAATCAGTGAACTGTTTGACTCCATCACATACAGCAAGGTGCAGTATAGCTGAGGGTAACACATCACAACAACCTTACTTAATGTATTTTTGTCTTAGAGTTAAACTATTCCCCTTTCAATGAGTGGCACTTATCAGGGACTCTTGACACTCTACAGAATTGGATTAACCATGAATTACTGATACAATAATTAACTGTAATGATTGCTATAATTCTCTCATACCTGACTTGTGACCCACTAACTGTTTTCCATTACAGGGAGCTGCCATCCTCAGGATGCTTTCAGAGTTTATTACAGAGACTGTCTTTTCCAAAGGACTCCATGTGAGTACAGCTATCAACCTCACGTGTGGTGAAACTATCCAGAAATCAGCTCAAACAAAATCTTTTATTTTGTTAATGTGATCACAATCATTGATCACAAAAGCACAAAACAGCATGACCAGTGTGTCACTATCTCTTTGCAGACATACTTGGAGGAATTCAAGTATAAGAACACAGTCTACACAGACCTCTGGAAGCACCTGCAAATGGTATGATAACACCATCAACACAGCTGCTTTCTTCACACAGGACAGCACCTTAAAAAGGAAATTATTTACTGCAAAAGAGTAAACTGTTGGTTTTGGAAATCCCTGCATAAATCGCACAATCAAGGGCCTTTTAAGCTAAAGTAATATACAAACCTTGCAACATATCCAGCAGAATATAAACATTATGAGCAGTGAGAGTTTTCTAGATTAAGAGTCATATGTAATTATATTAAATACTATTGTTTTGGTGTAGTTCATACTTTATAGTAGTAGTCATGAAGCTTTTAGTTGCTTAAAGGCAGACAAGCAGACACATAAATATTACCATTTATTTGTAGTAACTAATGTTTCTGCCCAGTATTCACTCTTCTTTTATCTCTGATTTGGTCTCCACCACCATCACCTCCAGAGACACATATTGAGCTTTTCAGCAACTAAATGTTCCGGTGTGTTCACCAGCCACTGTAGTTGCTTTTATTTACTTTGTTTCCTCTGTTATTTGGTGCTGAGCAGGTAAAATTATTGTGGGTTTGCTCAAGTGTGATGTGAGTTTTTTGAAAATGTAATTTTTGAAAGAATAAATAACACTTTAATCACCCTTTTTCGGTCTCCAACTTCCAACCTATTAAATTTTAGTAAACTTGAGGTTCATATGTGTACCTGCCATTTTTAGTCATTACACACTTCATAGCTCTTTACTACTTATGCTCCTCTTGTCGTATTTAACACTAATATTATCCCATAATTGCCACTTATGGGGACATTAACATTATTAAGTAAAATGTGCAGGCCTGGACTAAACATTTGTAGAATTAATATGCTTGTTTGCTGTAATTCAATCAATGGTAGTAAAATCAGATCAGAGATTAGGCATTCATGGAACCTCGGGGAAATACGTATTTAATAAATATATACAGTAGTAGTAGTAATAGTATCAAATAACTTGTCAAACATTGTTTGACAGCTACCCAAAAGTAAGAAATTTTGTGTTTTACTCTTATTAATATCTGAATGTTCCTTTCGACAGGCAGTGGATGATGCCAGCATAGCGCTGCCCCATTATGTGGAGGTTATCATGAATAGATGGATCTTACAGATGGGGTTCCCTGTGGTCACCATCAACACTCAGACTGGAAAAATCACCCAGAAACACTTCCTGTTGAACCCAGACGCTGTAGTGGACACACCTTCAGAGTTCAAGTAGGAACCACTTTTTAATGTTTCATGTTTAAATTTAGTGATACATATATGTACGGTACATTTCTAAACGTACACATGTATATTTCCTTTCATTTATAATAACTGTAAAAAGGCAAAGCAGTTTCCCTCTTGGATTAATAAAGTATTTTGAATCTTGAATAACCCTGACATACTAAACTCACCTGCTCTTTCTGTGTACTGTGTCTCTATGTGCATATAAATGGCTGGATGGATGTGGCTACAGTTATGAGTGGTTTGTTCCTATTTCATGGATTAAGACTGGTGGAGCTGAACAGCAGCACTGGCTTCTTGAAAAAGAAGGTAAGATTTATTATGTTTATTTAGAACAGTGTAAAAGTGATTAACAAAATATAAAAAGATGGGTTATTTTTCAATCTCCTTCACAACAGCTACAAACAAAGACATGATTCTTGGTGCCAATGATTGGTTGGTGGCCAACATAAATATGAAGGGCTTCTACAGAGTGAACTACGACTCTCAAAACTGGGAGCGTCTCCTCGCCAAGCTGAGTTCCCAACATCAGGTACGACACCTGCAGCTGGAAATGTTGCTGTAAAACGTCTGCTGTGTTTCTGAATGACTTTCCTATGTCTCCAAACTCAATTAAGTCAGTTCCTTGTTCGCTTTTCAGGATGTTCCAGTGATCAACCGAGCTCAAATTATCGATGACGCTTTTAACCTTGCAAGGTGAGATCACATTGTTCCAAACCATTGTTGTCAAATGTTGAATGTTGTGGAGCTGAGTTATTTTACCAAATGTGACCTTTTCAGGGCACAAATGGTGAACACAACTTTGGCTCTAAGGACTACCACGTTTCTTGATAAAGAAGTTGAATACATGCCCTGGCAGACATCCACTCGCAACCTGAACTACTTCTTTCTCATGTTTGACCGCAGTGAAGTGTATGGGCCCATGCAGGTGCAGAGATTATTCTGGTTAATCATGAAAAACTTATCGGAAATCATACAGTATTCAAACTGACTCATGCTTCTCTTTTCAAACAGAAATACAAATTAATAAAACCTGTATGTTAATTCCTCAGGCTTACATAAAGAAGCAGGTCACTCCTCTGTTTTACCACTTCAAAGATCTCACTCTCAACTGGACAAAGATCCCTGAAAAGCACACCGACCAGTAAGGATGTACTATATATAGTATTTATTGTGGGGCTAAATCGTAACATGAATATACTGATGTTCATCCTATACACCACAGTGTTTACATGATGATATCTTGATCTAAGGTATCACATCGGAGAAGGGACAAGATTCACAAATAAAATCAAATGAATTTTTGGTGTGATTGACAACATACATTTCACTAAGCCACAGTAAGCCATATTGCTAAAGATTAACACAATGTAGACTAGATGAGGCTTCAATTGTTAACATGGGAAAACAATAGTGACTTGCACAGCATCTGTCTGTCCTATAAAAATCTGAATCCTCTCAAACTGTACCTCACATAACCTTCTCCACAATGTGTCCCTGTTATCAGTATCTCTTTAATGTGTTTACTCCAACTTGCTCCTATCTTGATCTTATTTCTGTAGTCAATCTCCCTTTCCTGTGTTTACTTCTTACGTTCTTGCTTCTGCAGTTCTAAGGAGTTTAAATTCATTTGATCATATGTGACAACACTTTTGAGCAGCTCATTGGATTGTCCCCAGAGGATGAACCCTAGTGAATATGATGAACCTATGCAAATTTACTGTAGGGCCACCATGAGGATGATGGGTTTTTTTTGTTGTTTATTTTTGCTTTTAGTGGAATTTCTCCAAAATTTGGATGGTTTATGAAATGTGTTAAATATATCAGTGGTGCCAAGGTAATTAATCTTGATGACTTTAGATTCATAATCAGGAAATTTGTGATTTCGAGTGAAATGCCCCTAATGTACACATTCATGTGGCCCTCAGAATGAACTAAACTATTGTAAAGTTGAGAATCCTCAAATAACAGGTAAAATCTTGATAACATTAGCATTTTAGCATGGAGGAAGCATTCAGCCTCAGATCTACATTGACTGTAGACTCTTAGTTTGGTTGGTTTTGGCTTGTTTTGACAGACCACTTTATAAGAGTAAGTATTCTCCCGACTATTGTATCCTCTCATGTTTCTGTGCAGGTACAATCAGGTGAATGCAATCTCTTTGGCCTGTAGTACTGGAATTAAAGACTGTAATGATCTGACCACTGGCTGGTTTAAAGAGTGGATGGAAAACCCCAATAACAACAGGCATGTTCACACTCCATGCTGACTTTCCTTTTATTTTTTTGGTTTCCATTTCCTGTTACTCTGACTTTTAATAGATCACATTTTCCTAAATGTGTTAAATGTAGTAGTTGTTTTGTTGCCTTTGATATCTTTGTGCCTAAACACTTTTGACCCCCTTGAGTTCTGCTCTTAGCCACTGCTGTAGACAACTCTTAACTCTTAACTCTTTCTTAACCTTCCAGCATTAGTCCCAACTTGAAGTCCGCCGTGTACTGCAGTGCCATTGCAGCAGGAGGAGTGGAGGAGTGGGACTTTGCGTGGTCCATGTACAAGAACGCAACCATCGCTTCAGAGGCTGATAAACTCAGGCATGCTCTGTCCTGCACCAAAGAGCCGTGGCTGCTGAACAGGTCAGTTTCACTGATGTTGTGCTGGATAATGCTTGTTCCCACTTTGTCCACTGTAATAACCTGTGCTAACAAAGAACGGTCACTGTGGGGATTTGATGGTGATGATGATGGTGATGGAGCTTTTGTCCTCACTGTGAGTGCATTTCAGGTACCTGGAGTATTGTCTAGATCCAGAGAAGATCCGTAAGCAGGATGCCACCTCCACCATTGTTTACATTGCTAGTAACCCCACTGGTCAGCCTCTAGCTTGGGACTTTGTCAGAGCCAGTTGGGATCACATATTCAATGAGTGAGTTTTCCCCTTATTTACATCAGTTCGTGCCATCTGCTTGAGCTGTGTGTGTCAGTTAGTAGAAGAGTGTGGTGCCAGAATCAGGCACTTTGGTTTGGAAGGAAACACAAATTAGAAATGCATGCTTTGGTTACACAGAGTGTAGTGATCAAAGCCTTCTTATTTTTGCCAACTCTTCAGCTATGGTGGTGGATCACTTTCCTTTGGAAGACTTATTGATGGTGTGACCAAACGCTTCTCTACAGAGTTTGAGTACAAGCAGGTACAGTTTCATTCATATTTTGTTTTGTATTTTTTTCACTTTACATCCATAAATTGTGATATAAATTACATTGATTCTAATGTTTTTTACTTATGTAAAAGTGGTAAAGTGTTCTTAAACCATAATATTATTATACATTTTACCATAGGATGATTTTTACTCATTCATTGATGTTACTTTTGTGTAATCATTTTACCTCTAAATCTAATTCATTCTAACTATATCGATTCATCCAGTTTTATAATCTCTTATGTTTTGTGGGCAAAATCTAAATTTGTAAAGTAACTACTAAAATTGCATAACATTTGCCTCTGAACTGTAATGGATTATAATAATGCAGTCGCATGAAGTGGGAATATTAAAGTACAGTACAGTACAAATACCTCAAATTTGTACTTAAGCGTATACAGTAAATTTCCATACTCTACATACGCATATATCAGAACGACAGTAAGTCCTCGTTAATTTCACTCTATTCCTCTGTAGCTGGTGCAATTTAAAGAAGACAATGCAGGCCAGCTCGGCTCAGCCACCACGTCTCTCGAGCAGGCGTTGGAGAGAACCAAGGCCAACATGATCTGGGTGGACATGAACAAGGAACACGTGCTTGAGTGGTTCACCAATGAAGTCTCATCTCCCCTTTAGATAATCTTTCACTTTAGCTAAAACCGAAGTTATTATTACACTTTATGTGTATTCTGATGAAAATGCGAAAAATGTGCCTTTTTATGAATAAATGTCTGCTACCTGCATTTTGTATGTGTCATATTTATCAAATATTTTTGCATCTCCTGTAGATACCAGTCTGTAAAATAAAAATTTTGTGTCTCCACATTTAAAACAATACTTTTAACAAATACCTTTGAGAACAAGGAAAATAAAGCTAATTTCACTAGTGTCCACAACATTTCAGTTGTTCTCAACAGAGTCGCTCCAAACATCTGGACACCGTCTTGCGTGTGTTGACATGAGAGCAGTGTAAAAGATCAGTTCTCTAAGTGGTACAGGTCACTTTTTTTTCATTGAGTAATACGTCACCAACATAGTTTTTGCTCACACATAGTAAATTCTAGGGTCATCAGGAGTTAACTAAAACCTGCATTATTGGTCAAATCTCTAAAGTCAATGCAGGGCCAGTTCTTTAGTGGTTTTCTTGTTTTTGCCAGGGTCTCAACCACCTGTCGCCTTTACACAGGATAGAAAAGGTGCCAATTAACAGGCCCTAGTTCAGCTGCCAGCTCCCTCTGTAGGGGTCCTTCCTTAAAGACTTTAGAGGGGATGTGTTCCCTGTTTAACACCTCATTGCTGACAGCTGCAGTGTTTGTTTAAGAAAGTGGAGCTGAGCTCAGTTGGTAAAAACAGTTGCGGCAAAATTAAATATAACAACAGGCCCAAGGGTTATAATGATAAATAATGTTTATTCTGCTCAATAAATAAACAGTTCTATATACAAAAACACATAAGAGGACAGAAAATATATTTTGTTCAAAATAACAAAAATGAGACATTACTCCATAAATCTTGTTAAAGGTCATTGCTGCAATGAAAATAAGTGAGTTGACTGGTTGCTGTGTCTCTCAGTACTGCCCAGAGAAGGTGACATTGTGGAGCTGTTGCTGTGGCATCCAGTCCTGCTCGCCGGTGAAGCAAACCCCACTTGAAACCTGAAAACAGAAAAGAGAGTTTGATTAGGAATTAATTCAACTGTAAGTGGTGATTAAACAAAAAAGCAGTCTATTTAAAACAAATCTTCTACTTAACATTTAAGTTTTATTAATTTATTGACAGTTGCAAAGAGGATATGAACATACCGGATATGTATGCTGCAGAGGGGACAGCTGGGCTGCACTCATGATGGAACAGCTTGATTCCTGCGCGCTGTAGTTGCCTGTCGGCTGACCCAGGAACTGGTTGAGGGTTTGAGGCTGCTGAACAAAGCCAGAGGATCTTCTCTGCTCCAGTACCTCCTCGCTGAGGCCCAGCTGGGCCGACAGGTAGGAGATGTAGCGGATGGTGAGGCGCAGCGTCTCGATTTTGGTCAGGGTCTGTCCTACAGGTGCCACTGACGGTGGGAGGTAGGTTCTGAGGTGATGCAGAGCCTTGGTTAGATCCCTCATCCTCAGCTTCTCCCTCTCACTGGCTGTCTGGCGTTTCTTCCCTGGATACCTGGAGCGAGATTTCTTTGAAGCGGATGTTGTTGTGGTGGATCTGGAGCAGGGCTGAGTCTCGGTGGTAAAATGAGGTGTAGCGGGGCTGTTGAAAATCAAACTCTCCAAAGCATCTTGCTCATTTCCAGCGGTCTGGAGGGAGGAGGGTGAGAAACAAAATGAGTCCACAGAGGAGGTTGGAGACAGGCTGCTGCATGCGCTGAAATAGCCAGGGTCCGAGGTTGGATCATAGGCCACAGGATCACAAGATTTCTCCAGCAGGGACTCAAACAGGAAAGAGTTCTCCTGGAGCTGAAGAGGACAGCTGTAGGACACTTCCATAGCTGCTGTTGTAGATTTAACTGTAGTCGGCGCTGAGGTTGTAGGCTCTTCCTTGAGCAGTGTGTTGCTGGTTAGGCAGTCAGTAGATAGTAAGGAGGAACAGAGAGGCTGCTCCATATATGTGGTGGGAGGTGCGAGGTTGCACCTCCAGGAGCCACCTCTGGTCCTGAGAAGCTCTGGGAGCAGGCCTGACACCTAGACCGGGGGGTCTCATGGGAAACAGGCCAGTTCCAGGACAAGGTGTGAGCTGGCAGCTCGCACAGCCATCATAAAGTAGACAATTTCACACTATCTGCTCCTGCAGGCTGGGAATATGACCCTTCCATGTCAGGGTTGTACCTGGGCCACAGGTCTGCCTCTGAAATTGAGGGATTATAGAAATCTACTCTGTACTCAGTCACTGACTGTGATTGCAAGCAGCCACATTACCTGTCACCAAAACATGTATCATACATATATAATATCACTTTTCACTGCAATTCATTTTGCAGTTTGATATCTCATTAATGTTGCTCTTTCTTTCTGAGATCTGGGATCTGATTCAGGGCAAGGGCAGGCTGGAGAAGTGTGCCGCGGCAGCTGTGAGGTGTAAAGAGTTTGCACCTCATCCTGTTTAGACAGCAGTAGGCTCCACCAGCCTGGGAACCTGGATCTTCATAGAAGAGAATGTGCAGCATCAACAACTATTGCTTTGACTTGCTCTAAAAATATTTAAATTCTTTGCCCACACTTTTTCCCTTTTAAATACTATTTGTCTTTTGTGTCTCTTAGAGAATAATTTTCTCTTGTTGGACAGTCTGTTGGACACATCTGAATTGAATTGAACTTGATTTCACAAATACTAAAGATAATATTAATATACAGGTAATGAATTGTATTAATGGCAAATAATTACAATAGAAAATCTAAAACATACATGATCATACATTATTTTTACTGGCTTCTCTTTGATAAATCTGTGGATTCGAATGTCACGTGTGGACTGTGGATCTGAGTGCCGAGCAGCGTTCCCACAAACCACCGCGTCACATTTGACTCCTGCTCTGCAGCAGAGATGAAACCCATGAGTTGGACGTGTGAACCACTCTCACACAGTTTTCTCACTTATGCAAAAAAAAAAACAAAAACAAAAAAAACCCCCGACAGCATCAGAGAAATCGAAATAAGAACAATTCTTTTAGGGTCATTAAAAACATGTCAAAATACACTTTTTTAACTGATTTTGTTAAAGCAGTGATTTTTATTTTTCTTGAGCTGTAACGTGTGAGATGACAGTTGATATTGAGGACTATTACCTACAGTGACCTCTGAACCCCCACTATCTTTTTCTGACACGGCATGAAAATCTGATGTTGTCACTCCTAGTATTAATCTGTGTTTTAGTTTAATCCTTCCTGTTGCTTTGTAGCGCACACATTCCTTTAATGTAAACCTTCAAAATGTAAGTATCTACTGGATCATCCGATAAGGGCTGTCAAACAATGACTCTTATTGCACGTATGTAACTCTAGAACAGAGTTTGAAGCTTGTACTCATGAGATCCATTCAGTTTCACACCAAATATTACATTATAAATTATTATTATTATATTCTTACTATATTATAGATTATTATAAAACATTATATTATAAATGTTAATTATACATTTTTCTACTATTATTTTACTTTTGGAATATGTAATTAATTAGTTTTTCCTCATGAACTGACCCAGCTGTCAACTTTCTTCTTCCCTCCCAGGCTGATGATAGACAGGATCTTCCTTCTCTTAATCCACATTAGCTCTGATGGTGTTTACTCACATGTAATGAGTGAATAATCAGCACAGCAGTGCTAACCCTTTCATCCTGAGCCCTTTTCAGCCCAGAGAGTTTATTAGCTTTACTGTGATGAAAGACCCAAGTGAGTATATTAGACTTTGTGTTAGGTGTGCTCTTTGCATATCAAATGAACTGCATGTATGTGGCAAACTAAACACTCAGACCTAATTCTCCAGCCTGATATGCAGATCCACACTGCTCTATGAATATTAAAGCCCTTCTCGTTGGCTTTAGCAAGTAATTAGGGCTGTGGGTGAGAAAAAAGAGAAAAGAGTTGGGAGGATCTTATGTCTTAGTCTAGACTTAGCGGCACCAAGGACCTCTTTGTGTTTGCTGAGCCTCATTAACAAAGATACACTAAATAAACTAGATAGACGGTGGCAGAAGCTGCTCTCTGGTCTGTGCAACCTGAACCAATATGTCACATGCTTCACACATGAGAGGAAATTACTGTATGATTGTTGCTTGATTTCATGTTTCAGATATTAATGTTGCTTAAAATAATTTTTCACATAATAGACTAGTATATTGTACAATCTCATCCTTTATGTTTTATTGAACTGATTTTTATGGCAATAAACACAAATTATATAAAATTTTTTACATGTTGCCTTGTTGTGAAGTATCCCGTACCTTGCATTTTTAAACCCACAGAGCCTAATTTTAAATTCTATTGATAGCTCAAAGTTTTCAAAATTTCTAAATATATCTGACTGAAATTAGTATAAATCATATAAAACCATTTAGAATACTTCCACTTTTTTAGGTTAGTTTTTGACATTTGTGTCTTCATCAGGTTGATTACAGCTAAAATACTTATATTATCAATATGTATATGTCTCAAACCTCTGGCCCTAGCAAATTTCCATATTGTTGAAAAGTGCAGGCAATATTTGGTGTTTGTAACACTGGTGAGTGGACCATATCACCAAACAATCTTAAAACAATAGTCATGTGTCCACATAGTCCCTGAAATCGTGTTTGCTTGTTTTAATAGTTCCTCCTTGGTATTAGTCATTAACACGAAAAAAGGGGATTCTTCAAAGTCACAGCCTTATTGTTATGACATTCTCTTTTTGTGTTTACCTCGACAGTGTTTGCCTGTTGAGCTATAGTGGGAGGATGACAACAAAGAGAGGGAAGTTTGTTGTAAACAACTTGGTAACTTTGGAACCGTTTCATCAACTTGATTACTCAGTCTAATGAAGCCTCATATTTTCTCCAGGCAAACCTTGGAAAATGTTTCTGCATTGGAAATCTGTAGCGTCTCCACACAAATCTTCCATTGGAAGCATGTTAGTAAAGGATTTCTTTTCTAGTATTTTAAGGTTTCTGTGACACTTATAGTATGCAGTTGTAAGTTGTGTTGTCGTGTCAGAGGGGGTGTGAGCTCAAGAAATGTACAACTGCAAATCTAATTTATCTTATATTATAAAAAAATATATTAACAATTGCTAATAACCTGCAAAAAGTGCATACAAATGTAACAATCTAATTACATTGAGGTTTTCATCCAGCTTACATCCGAGTTCTGAGTTCATTTTGTGAGGCAACATCGTGCCTGTATAACCAGGAGAGGGTGCTCTGCTGCATTTCTCCCTAAACACTAGATTCATCCAGTCGTCATATAATGGGGTACAAATACATATAATCCTACTTGAAACTAATCACCAAGACCTCCGGGTAAAGTATTTTTCTAAAGAATATTTTAAAAGATGTTGAAAACTACTTTAGGCCCTGCGATGGATTGGCGACCTGTCCAGGGTGTACCCCGCCTCTCGCCCGATGACAGCTGGGATAGGCTCCAGCACCCCCCGTGACCCTTACGAGGACAAGCGGTTAAGAAAATGGATGGATGGATGGAAAACTACTTTATTTGACCATGTTTTGTGTTAGTTTGGCCATTTGAATCAAGCTTTTTTCCACATCTAAAGTCCATATATAATGAACCGCCTGGCATTCATGTCTGAATCGTGAATGATGACAAGAACAGTGACATTTTCATATTTTATTATAAATAGTGGTATAAAGAAATATAAAAAATAGTTGTTAGAATTATCAATATTTACATAGGCAAAATAAATAAAAAGTAGAATAGCATATATATTTCAAATAAATTAGTTGATTCACAGTGAGGCAGTAAAAACAGTGAAGTTTGTGTCTGTTGTTGGATGATGATCGTACAGCGTTGCAGCGTTTAGCCCCAATACTCTCTTGGAACCAACGGGATGCAGAAGTCACTGCCACACATCTGTATTTAAAAAAAAAACACAACAAGCCATTCATTAGCATTTTGAACATTCTCACATTCTCTTGGTTTTACATATATACTGTAAATAATGTTCATGAATTAATGCTGACATACCTGGCAGGAGGGGTGTGTTGTTGGAGTTGACTGCAGGATGGTATCCATGCTGATATCTCCCTGAGGAGCGCCGCTGTGCTGTCTACTGTACTGATCCACTCCAAAACTACAGTTCCCAGAGTGCAGCATGATGTTCTGGCTTTGGCACTGGGCAGCATACAGGCTCTGGTTCTGCAGCTGCGCCTCCTGACCTCCTAAGGAGCTGTGCTGGAAGAAGCTGAGGATGTCAGGTGAAGAAGTGTCACTGGCAGAGGTGTCTCCTTGCTCCCTCCTCTGAAACAGCACGTCCTCGCTGAGTCCCAGCTGGGCCGACAGGTAGGAGATGTAGCGGATGGTGAGGCGGAGAGTCTCAATCTTTGTCAGAGTCTGTCCGGCGGGGGCCACCGATGGCGGGAGATAGGACCTGAGGTGATGCAGAGCCTTTGTCAGATCCCTCATCCTCAGCTTCTCCTTCTCACTGGCACTCTCCCTCTGCTTGCTTCGGATCCGGGTGGCTTGACCTGACTTCCGACCACGTCTAGATAGGGAATAGGGTGAGGATTTGAGGCTCTGGGAATATCCGGTCTTAGCTGCCTTAGCGGTGGACTGTGGTGGCTGCTGCTCGGAAGGAGACAGGCTGGAGTCCATGGAGTGAACAGGGGAGAGAGTTTCTGGAGAGGAGATGCTGGAGAGGTCTGAGTCGGAGCACCATTGGTACTGCACGCCGTAGTCAAGAAGGGGAATCGAGGAGGTATCCATGTTGTGTGGAGAGACTAAGTGTTCCGACTGGAGAGACTTGGAGTTTGTGATTGCTGCTCAGCTCTGTTGCACTGGTTTATAAGTCCAGGCCAGGCCGCAGAGGTGTGAAGTGACACCTCTACAGATTCTCACAAACCATCAGTGTCCATGAGGCCACTGCCCCTGAACACACACACACACACACACACACACACACACACACACCCTCACTGGGACTCTCTGTACCTCTCCCACTGCCCCTGTCTCTCCCTCTCCTCCTGTGTGTCTGGGAAAGCTCAGCTACAGGAGTGGAAGTGTGAATTTTAACCCCTGCTCAAAACAATAAACAGTTTTTGCTTTTTGGGGTTTTTGTCCCTGCAGCAACACAGATGGATTTTGGACATGTTTAATGTACACATGTACTAAAGCTTAAAAAAAAACCTGGTCAGCAAACAAAACAACATGTGAGTGTTAGTAGAGTTGTATTTGCATTTGTTTCAAGAATACAGAGCCTGAGTCAGTGCTCTCAACTTCTTTATTAACCACAGTTTTACCTAGACGATACGGTAACATACATTATATACTTCACATCCTCCTACAACGGTATGTATCCAACATGTAACCCTATCATCATTTATGACGAGACAACCATATACAATGATTCCATATTGCAATAAAGGAGATGTGAGATTTGTGCAAACATTACTATCAAATATCATTTTATTGGTGCACTGATGACAATCTCAATGAAGCCCATAACTACTGTATAAATATAGAGAACACACCTGCACAATACAATCATGATCTATACATTTAAGTCAGTGCTTGTCTGTAGATTCAATTCAATTAGTGAACAATTGTGTAAACTTGAATAATTCATACTACAATATTATAAACATAATAATATAATCTAATTCTGAATGCCAAAGTGATAATTTTATTTTCTGAGTTGTTCTTCCACCACTTTAAGACATCAACAAAATGACCCTTTGTTCTAATATTACATTTTTTATTCAGTCTATGTGAGGACACAGTATCAATGCTAAATGTTCACCACATGTAAAATGTCTTTCACTGAAAGAGTTTCCTGTTTCTGCTTCTGGAAGGAGAAATGATTATGGATCTGTGTTGCCAACATAGACATGAACATCACAACATCACTATGTTACAAGATATTTATTAAAAATGGTAGAGAGTGGTTGCACGCTGTATACTATTATCGAAGGTATTTTATTGCATATGACTTGGCTGTCAACTGTCATGCACAGTAAGAGAGAGATGATCCTGTCCTCAGTGAAGGCTGAAACGCTCAACAAACCCTCTCTTGCTTCTTCCTTCTCACCTCACTCCAACCTTGAACATGACAGCAACCCTTCTCTTGATGTTCTCACTTTATATCCCACCACTTCTCACCAACATGATCATTTTATAGTGACATCAACTCAGGCGTGAGTGGTGATGTCTGACCCTTCGCTCTCTTTATCTTGGTGGGTGGCTTGTCGAAGCTTGTCGTGCTGCTGCTCCTGTTCGCTGTTGTTCTGGATAGAAAACCTATGTCCTGCATGGCTAAAATGTAAATGTAAATCCATTAAGCTTTAATGAAGCATAATGACTTGTATTATCCAGTTAAAGCAGAGGTGTGACGGTTTCACACTGATGAGAACTGATGAGTCTGGAGGCGTCACTTCACACCTCCACTGTGAGAACCAGGAATGCAGCAAAATACTGCGAACCTCTCTCTGTCCCCATGTCTCCCCTCTTTTCTCTGTTTTCCTCAACCCTCTCTATGTAGAACAGCAGAAGAAAACATTATATCAGATGTGCTGAGAAAGAACAATATATTATTTTTCAAGATTCAGTATTTGGTTGACTATGTGCTTCAGAAGTATATTATGACGTTTACAAAATACAACTTGGTTGTTGAAATCACAAAAGAGAATCAATTCTTCAAGTAAACATACACTCTTTGAGCTATGAGATCATTTGTGTGTTATTGGGAGTTTCTGTTGTCTATTAAATCATCGTAACATTCTTTCTGTTCTGATCTTTCTCAGCTATTAGTTTTCCTGACACATCAGATCTGTGTGGCTGTCTTAATATGAAGATTTTATCCTCCCTGATGAAGAACTGATTTGCAGCAACGTGGATAACTAAAAAAACAAATATTGAGAGGTGGTACGGTGATGATGAAGGTGTAAATACATAACTCCCTAAACAAGCTCCTGTAAAAGTGTGTGCTGTGTCAGGCTGAGGGCAGAGTGAACTGGGGTTGAACCTACAGACTGACCCTGCCAGTCACCCTGACCAAGGCGAGGCTGTGGGAGCCAGGCTGGGAGTTTGGCACCTCTCGGTGGACGCCCACCCACTGCAGGCTCAGCAACTGGGCTCCCCGCCATCTGTCTGAGCCTTTCGGTTCCATCAACCCCACCACGACCTCCAGTGTACTCCCTCTACTTGGAATAAAGTCACATGAAAATCTGACTTGAAAAATAATGTAAAAAATTTGTACATTAAACAAAAAACATCAGTGGAAAAAAGTGATTCAGTTAGACAGTAAAACAATATAGAGGACGTGCAACCACATCCATAAACATGGAGATAATACACAAAACTTCAGAAAAACAATGTGATACAAAATAGACCTTTATCTTAAATGGTCTTTTGGACTAAGAGCATTTCCTGAAAAATGCCCCTATGGCAGCAAGAGACAGATAAACTGTTAGTTTAATGGGAAACAAGCAGCCATCTCCGGTGTTAAAGTCCAGTGTTGTGTCGACTCTTCCATCGAACCTGACCTTTTTTTTTTTTATTGTTAATATTTACTACAATCACTAGCATAACATGTTGTTTTGGGGCAGAAATACTAACCAAGACCAGGAAAAACTAACTTTGGTGTGTGTGTGTTCGTTCACCCTCGCGCATACTCTTGGTAAATCTTGGATTCAAGACCGAGTCAAATAAAAAGAAAAAAAGAACAGCTTTGAGATTATACTTGTTATATCAATTTTGTCATTCAGTCTTTTTTTGCTGTTAGTTAAAATGTGTATTGTGTGTGTGTGTGTGTGTGTGTGTGTGTGTGTGTGTGTGTGTGTGTGGGTGAGGCGGCAGGTGAGGGGGATACATTCTGCACCCTAGGTGTGAAACATAGCTGGAACTGGAGGGGTCAGCCAGAGGTGGACAGTAAATTTCATCTATTTGTAGGAGGATGACGTACATGCAGAACATATTTCACAGAATAATAAAAAATTCCAGAGAAGATCATTATATAATACACTGAAATACTTTTGTCTTCTCCAAGCAGGAAACAAAAGCTGCTGTATTGATAATGTTATATTTTTGCTAAAAACCCATTAGTACAAGCAATACTGACACTCAAAGCTCACGCTAGATCAAACAAGATCAAATTAAAATTTTATTTCCAGAGAAAACATCAGTATCGTTTTCACTGCTCTCTGCAGTCTGACATCCTGATACCCCTGGTGGACAGATCAGCAGAATCAGCCTTTCACACCTCTGCCAGTGTAAACACATCCTCCTACTGCTGGCACTTGCTCACACTTGTATGCTGCCATGTTTTTACAAGCCCTTCTTAGCTGCCCCCCGCCCCACCATCTCAACCACTAACATGGGAAAATTCACTATCATACCTGAAATATAACCTGTTTGTTGAAATTGACAGAAACAAGAGATTTGTCTTGACAAAACAAAAACACTTGGAAGAAATATAATGACATTTTTTAGAACCAAACAAAAATCAGGGTTGCTTCTGTCGTTGTGTTAGAAAAGACACATACAACAACTCTAACATATTCCGCTACTCTGAATTTATTAGAACCAGTGACTTTTTCATTGTAAATACTGAATGCATGTTTTCATCCGCTCAGAGAACATGTTGGATTGTTTACTTAACCTTCTCCGAGGACCACACTGAAATGTGACTGTGATTTGCTCTATGATTAATTTCATTATGTTTATGAGACGTTGTCAGGTCACACTGAAGGAACATTTTGTGAATACTCTTGTTTGCTTTATTGTAAATTGTTTACTCTCGTGTGTGTGTGTAGGTATATTCAGCAGCAACTGACACACAAAGTAAATTTGTACCTAATCATGTGTTTCAGAGCTGGGCTACCTGACTCCCTCTTTTCCAGTCTTTATGCTAAGCTAAGATAATGGGCTT
This sequence comes from Sandelia bainsii, assembly GCA_032362345.1. Classification (NCBI taxonomy): domain Eukaryota; kingdom Metazoa; phylum Chordata; class Actinopteri; order Anabantiformes; family Anabantidae; genus Sandelia; species Sandelia bainsii. Next base: position 24,146,335 of record JAUMHL010000018.1, read on the forward strand.
TTGGTTTTAGCTCAGTACAAGCGTTGTGATGCATGTGCGTTTCTCAACATTTTCAACTTGCGTGGATGTTTGTGCCATCCCATGCGAACAATTGCGTGTTTCTATGGACTTCCATGTATGCAGCCTCATTTTGTTTGTTCATGCAGTAGAAACAGAATGAGACTGGGATCAGGCTGCTGGTTGTTGCTCTGCACACTCAGACATACTGTAGTTGTTTAATCAATATACTTATTTAACAGTGTCACAAAAAGTCAAATTACCTTTTAAAGTTAAATCTATGAAACTCTCTAAAAAGAAAATTGTATCATTAGGTTTATGTGTTCATTGCATACATGTAGATTAATGAGGAAACTGGATCATGAGCCCTCAGCTTTATTCAAGTCATGATGGAGCTACTATTTTACAACTAATATACACAGGTCTACAATATGTACAACAACAAATACAGTATTGATATTGTATAGACTATTGTGTTTCAGTAAATTCACAGGCATGTGGAGAACAACCACGCACACACACACCCACACACACACTCACAGCTCACAGTCATGCCAAAAAAAAAGTAACATGCTCTTGACACGTTGTCAGAAATGCAGCAGGTTCTGTAAAACAGTTCATACTTCATCAGAACATTAAAATGAGAGCTTCATATCAAAACATCTAGTGTCAAAGTTTTGTATCATCCTCTTTCTTAAAAAAAAGGAAAAAAATAAATAAACATAACAATTCCTCACACTTTATAATGGCAAGATGTGGCAGATAACTCTGAGTCTACATTATCACCACCTACAGAACACAGCTCTACAGTTAAGGACAGACATGACATCTCAGATTTGAAGACAGGATGACAAACAGGAGGAGAATCCAGTCGGCTTTTCGGTTTGGATTTGGATCAGTTGGGAGAAATTACCAGAAGTGTAATTTATAAAAAATAATAAAATGGTCAATCCAGGTTTATGTCTACAGAGAACCAACAAAGCAATAATATCTTAACTAAGGCTATAGACACCACAGGACAGTGCAGAATAAATAAAGACTGGACAACAACACCACAGTAATATTGCTGCTGTGCCTCTGCAGTTAATTCAAATCCAATTCAAGTTATGACTACAAGTCCTCTGTCTTTCCTTCCTTTTTTCCAACAGGGAATAAAATCAAAGCACAACATGGTAACATGAACTACATCACCTTTCAAGTACAGACACATTTTCATCTTTTTTGTACACAAACCTTGAACAAAACAAATGTCGCTATACACTTAGTGTGTATATGTGTGTGAATAGACGACGGGCAGTAAATGATAAAAAGAAAATGGCAGATACTAGTTCCATATGATGGGGAAGAGAAGTCTGAGGAGCTTACAGAGGGAACAGGAAGCAACCACAGGTTCTTGTAAGCAACCAGACAGGCTTTCAACATTTTTAATCATATTACATGAACACAGCTAGCAGAGTATGGCCTTTCTTCCCTGTCTATTCATTTTACTTCCCAAAAAAGTTTTCCGCATGGCTATACTGTGTTTGGGGCCTGGAGGCTGCAGGAGTTTGCCTTTTCAAGACAGGATTTTCTCCCGGGTTTCGGGCAGCTTGAGAGCCACCAGACCTCCGCAGACGAGGGCGACGAAGGCCAGCAAGATGGGGATAATCTTAGTGATGCCAATGAAGGCTGCAAAGATGAAGCTGGCGATGATGGCTGCAAACTTACAGATCCCATTGAGGATACCGAACGCTGTCCCTCTGTAGAGAGAGACAAAGCATGATTGAATGCACTGTACGTGGAGATTTTTTCAGTCTCTCCACAAGTAAAGCACAATGGCAAAAAAAGTTGTTGTACTGTACTGTATATAAAACTAGGACAAAACCGGGAGCATGATGAAAATGCTAACCACTGCTTGGGACTAATAGCTTCAGCCTATTAACATGGTATCATGTACTGTATGTCACCCATTAAGTGCACATTTAATACACTTTTTACTTAAAAACAAGTAAGCCTGATAGGGGTTTAGCTAGATATGTAGCTATGATTATCTCTTGACATCTCTTATCATTTTAAACTGTTTATTTGGCCCTTAAGTAGAAGGCATTTAATTGGACCAGACCTTTTAGGGTTAGGGTACAGACTGACTGTGGTAAAAGTCAAGGCTTGGTTGGGGGTTTTAAAAGAGGGATAGAGTTACACTGTACCTTTTAGAAGAAGGGTAAAGCTCCACAGAAATGACTTCTAGGCCGTTCCAGGCTGCCACGCTGACGCCGTAGAAGAGACACTGCCAACATATTACAGCTGCTTGGCTGAAACTTAACAGTAGCAGGAAAGTACAGGCTGACGACACCAGCATAGAACCACCTAGAAAAAAACGATGATGAACAGAACCACACAAAACACCATCTGCCCTGGGTTATTGTACTTGTCCTGTACTGACACTTTCTGCTGATCTCACCTATTATTCGGATCCTTCCTATCTTGTCCATGAACAATGCTGAAATGATGTTGCCAGGCAACACGGCCAGACTGCCCAGGAAGCTGACCATGTAGATGACGATGTCATTCTCCTCCTTGAAATTCAAATGGCAGCCTTTCTTCGGGTGGAGGAAGGTGGTGTTCTCCATTCGACAGTCTTTGAACTTTTCCTGCCAGAGGTCTGGAGAGGACAGAAAGCTGTTTGTTTTCTGCTCTTACCACTGGAGGATAAACATACTGCTGTTGTTTTTTTTTAGCTTAATGTGCCAGCTACGTAAAAGTACCAGAAACATTCATACAGTCATTTGTAACCACCACTGCGAGGTACCTGTGTTGTAGAAAACAGTGTTTTTGATGGTGCAGTTCTCAAAGAAGGTGTTGGTTGACTTGACATCCTCAAAGTAGCAGTTCTCAAACAGAGAGTCCTCAAACTTCACAGATTTTATCTCAATATTTGCAAATCTTAATGGAAAAAAAGAAATGACATGAAGCAGCAAAAGCCAAATATAATGAGTATATTGTAATAGTTGGGTGGTGTTAAGGAAACCTACTTGTCATGGATGTACTCTCCCTCTTGGTGGATCTGGTTGACCAGAGAGAAGTTGAAATGGAAATGCTCCACCCGTTCTCTGTGGAACACTCGGACCTTGGACTCATATTCCTCATACTGCATGTACTTGATCATATCGGGGAACCACACTCCCAACCCATGATAGCTGTTACACACAGAAAGACACAAAATCTGACCACATGAAACCAAAAAGTGACTTAATATTTTTTTTTGTGATTTGACTGAACTGACCCTTTAATTTCACAAGTGAGATTCTTCTATTACAGATAAGATCTTCTTCAAAGAAGTTTCTACTACCCTCTTGAAAAGCAGAAAACTTCCCCAAGACCACCAGTTGCCCTAAAAGCTCAGTTTCACCACAGTATTTTGATCGACATAATTTAATTAATTGCAGATTTGTCATACATTTGCCCCTCTGAATATTATGCGAGTCCAACAATACATTTTTGTCCCTGTCCCCTTAAGGAGTTTAATCGGACCATGTCTCCGCTGTTCATAATATTCTAAAAATGCATGATTTGAATGTCAGTCCACCAGGAGGAGGATATTTGGATTCTACCAGGTTGTTTTAGCTTCAAACTTCAGTGTTGTCCTTGCTAAATATTATTACTAAGTATATTTTACCTGAAGGCCAAGCAGAACCAGACAATAACCAGAAAGAGGCCCTGCAGTCTCAGCTCTGGAGCTGACAATGACATCACATTAGCCATCACCTGAGAGATGGACAGAAATTTGTCAATTACACACATAATAAAAACGCTGGCGTGGTTTGGCGTGAGAGAGAAGCACAGCAGAGTTACTGTTTGATTCTACTGGTACTGGTCAGTGTCGGAGCTCTTTGCACACCTGTTGCAGCATGGTCACGTGTCTGATGGTCCAACGCTGGAAGGCAGTGCCAGTTTCACTCTGGATCTCTATGAACTCGTCTTCCTGAGTCTGCGGAGTCTTAATGTTGGTCACCTTCACAAATAGAAGGGCGTGAGAACATATAATCAACTTCTACATTATTTGGACTCACTGAGTGAATTCTTTTTTTCAACACCCATAAATTTAATTGTAAAAAATGTTTCTTGTTTGTTTTTAGATTTAGTTTTGTGTCACTAGAAATTTAAAATTAAATTATTTTTAGAATTTTTATGGGGTTACTGAAAACTCCACAGTAGCACAAAATACCTAATACATTATATTTCACTGGCACTAAAACTTAAGCTGATTGTCTTTCACATATTCATGTAATATTTCCAACATGTTTTAGTACACGAGCCACTACTCACACAATTTGTTTTGTTTCTAATCGTGTTCGGAATAAATAGATAATTTTTGTGACTCTGAATAGTAAGCATCTTCACTCAGTTCTCCAGGGTTAAAATTAATGCACACAAAAAATGTATGTACAATGTGTTGCTAAGTACAGTGTGCCAATCTTCAACTTGTTACTGCCAGTGTAAAATCTTAAAACTTCATAAAAAGCAAGTCCAATTATTAAAAAGATCAATGATGGCTAGATTCACAGTGCCCCAGTAAGCCATGATGGTGAGCCAGCATGAATGGAAACGAGGCTCTGGACCAGGAACATAAAAAAAAAAAAAACTGTGAGTACCTCTTATAAAACAAGTCTATTGTGGATTCTCACTTACTGTCAAGGCGCTTGACCATTTTTTATGCTATTAGTTAGAATAAGTGCTGTGAGGTCTGTACTGTGCATCACACATCAGGCTGTGTATGCTGGCATTTTATGGGTCCCTCAGTTGTATAAGTGCTTACAGTGAAGACTCTCTCTGGCTCGCCTTTGGCTTTCCAGTTGGTGTCATGAACTCGTCGCAGGACCATCCATGCCTCATCGTGCCTTGCATTCTGAAAAACAAACACACACACTTACAAACATTAATTATCTACACAACCTGATAGTGTCAAACATCTCAGGGTCTTTTTGTGTTTTGTTTAAATGATACTATAACTATTCTTTATGTTTATAGTTTCCAGTTTAACCACTGAAACATTCCTACATACAGTGAAGCCAGATATGTAGCTGAGGGGCTTATGTTCCCATGCGGTCTACCTCTTATCAGAAGGGGCAATGTGTGATTATTTGGAGGGGTGTGATATGAACATGTTGCAGCAGTAACATACAAATACAATACCACATGTGGTTAAAGGTCTGACAATGTCCTGGATGAGAAGAGGGGTGGGTGGTGTTCTGGTGGTGCCTTAGCAGCCCTTCGCTACCTTTCCACAGCAGTGAGACGTCGCTGTGGTGGCTGATGACTCAACACATTTAACCAATCACAGCCTGACATGATGAATATCAGTATACAGTACTACAGTATATATGTTTACTACTGCAGTTGTAAATCTGAGGGGTTTCAAACTGGCTACACAGGTTCTAGTATCTGACCTCTAGCAGGAAACGTGGGCTCTCTGGCATGAAGACGACTCCGATGAGCGCTGCCAGCGCAGGGAAGAGACACACAAAAATAAACAGCCTCCAGCTGTGAATCTGGAACTCTGTGCCGATGGCGAAGCCCCAGCCTGGAAAACGGTCCAGTAAAGAGCAAATTAATATTCAAAGACCAATCTTTCTGGCATGTTTTAATGTCCAACTCAAAGAATTATTGTAGTATGACACAGTGTGTTTGAAAAATTACACTGATTAAAAAAAGTTGGCAGTCAACTGTGGGTCTGTTTTGGACTCTTATATAATGGATGCTGTCAAGATGTTCAGCTGTTTTAATGTGAATAATTCATATTTAGCTAATAATTGCCGATATAACTAACTCAAGATGACACAAATTAGCAAGCACAAAGAGGAGCTGAGAATTGTCTGTAAGCCACATCCTGGCATTTGTGCAAACTGAAAGAAAAAAACTCAATCACCAAAAATCAGCAAATTATATCTGTCTTCTGAGTTCATGTACATTATATTTGAATGTTTGTGAGCATGCGTATACTGTGCTAAATGTGTGTGTGTGTGTGTGTGTGTGTGTGCCTCTTTTTGTTAATGTGTATGTGTTACCATAGTGAGGGATGATTCCCCAGGCAGTGAAGGAAGCGTACAGGCCTCCCAACATCCAGAACATGCAGAGCCAGCTCAGATGTTCTCCACGTTTATCCATCTGCAGGAACTCGGTGAAATAGGTGTACACTATCGGGATGGAGCCACCAATCCTGGAGGAGGATTTAGAAAATATATCTCTGTTTTAGAAACTGATGATGTTTTTTGAATTTTCTTTCCTCTTTACAGTCTTCTCTAGCATTTGAGCTCTTTCCCAACTGGCTACTTGTAATTCTGTGATGTTTGTAGCTGAAATCTGATTACAACAGAGGTGAGTATTTTCTGAAAAATATACTGTATGCTCATTTTGAGTTTGATGCCAACAACACATCTCAAAAACGTTGGGACATGGATGATGAAAGACTAGACAAGTGATATGATACTAAACAGAAACCTGGTGTAAGAAGAATTAATCACAGCCAGTCCAAAAGTCTTTTGGGCTTAAGAATGGGACAAGGTTCATGCAAATAGTTCAACAACTTAAGTATAATGTTTCTCTAGGCAAAACTGCAAAGAATTTGGGGATGTCATCATCTACAGTACATCATATGATTCAGAGAATTCAGAGAAATCTGTATATAAGGGACAAGGGCGAAAATCAACACTATGGGCTGTGATCTTCGGGCTTTATGACATATGGCCCTGGCCCAGTCCCTGAACTGTTAGGCAGAATGGGAAAGAAGAAGAATTGGAAAAGTTTTGCTGTCAAAGGAGAGGAGGAGATGCAACGCAGTGATAAATATGCCTCTGTCCCAACTTTTTTTTAAAGATGTTTTCTGCCATCAAATTCATTATATGCATTCATTGAAAACAAAAAAAATCAAATACAGAAACTTTAAACTAACATCAAACATTTTACAAAGCATTCCAACATTTTTGAAAATGTGGTTGTACGTATGAGATTTAATTTGAACAGCTCCTGGACCAAAGCTGTCCGAATTGTGATTTTTCTTATGTAAAACTGAAAAAAAAAAAAACTATGCAAAGCATAAGGATTACATTATGTGAAGCAACATCACTACAGCATGTTTAACATCGAGACAGTCATTGCAATTTTTGCAGATTTCTCCACTTTTTATGATGATGACAAATCTTAAGCGGGTGTGTGGAGTCTCCCAGCTCTTTGTGCTCTGCGAAGGCAGCAAAACGAGCACAATTCTTCTGCAGATGTGCGCGTTAATGACTAACACGGGGCTCATTATCAACGTGAAACAGCAACAGTGAAACATTTTATTTTGGTGACCTTGTATTTTTGGCTTAGCAAAAGCTCAGGCATCAATATGCAGGTCTGGTTACACTCAAGCTGCAGTCATTATCAAAAGAAATGTGTCTTTGAAAGTTGCAAAATGTATCTGTGCACAGCAACAGCTTCACCCCCAGGTGCTGGCGACAGCAGGAATAAAGCAATAAAACTCTAATTAAAAACAAGCAAAGAGCATTATTCACTTGTTTTAGTTAGTGCAATAAAGACAAAGCTCTGTATAAAGCAAATAAACAGATTTCTCCTGGTGTGCAACATACATTTCATGTGTCTTTGAGTTGGTATTAACAGTATGCCACTGTGTGGTGGTGTGTACCAATATGCAGATGGCAGCTTAAAACCCCTCCTTTGATGTATGCAATTATCTACCCTGCAGACCACACCAAAGTGATGGCTAGAGCTACACTTTCTCCCACGCAGCAGCACCATTTTAACTGTATGGTAGTAAGAAGAGAAAGTGCTCAACCTTTATTTTACCAGGTCGATCCCACTGAGATCTGTAACATCTTTTTGCAACATCTAAAGCAGATAGCACTTATTTAGTCATGAAGCACGTAGAAATGTGAGTCATGGTATAGCTCTATGGCTACAGCCTGAATGCCTTTAGGTATTGTCTGTTATTGCATACAGTATGTGACGCAAAATTAATCTTCATTTGTTGTGCTAAATGTCATTTTGTAATAATCTGCCAGGGATGAGTCTGGCCTATTTTAAGTTGACTGCAAATACAAATGTCAGCCTAAAGAAATAAAATAGACAGTACATGGTGTTATTTTCCCTCCCACCATGTTTTTCCTAATGTACCATCTTACTTACATATCAGGTGTCTAATTTTGGAACAAACATCAAATACAAATACAGGGATGCACTTTGGCCCCCCAAAATGTTACTTTCGCATTATTTTCCACTAACAGGATCATTTAAATCCAGTAAATGTGAACATCAATATAAATGTGTCTCACCCGAAGCCTGAGCAGAACCTGAAGAAGAGGAAGAAGCCGTAGCCCTGAGCGAAACAGGACAGGAAGGAGAACAGCAGGTCGATGCTCAGGACGTAGATCAAACACTTCCTCCTTCCCATCTTGTCACACAGACCCCCCCACACCAACGCTCCCACCAACATGGCCACATATACCAGCAGACCTGGAAATACACACACACAACAAACACTGACTCTTTGAACATAAGTGAAGGGAATAGAAATGGTAGATTTATTTAAACAACACATATACAAGATTCCTGATCTCCACCAGGGGTCTCCCTTTACCCTTTTATGAACACAGGGATGAAAAAAAAAAATCATCACACTTTCTACTGTAATTCACTGTAATGCATCCAATCAACATTGTGTGTTTTGATCAACATTTCTGAATATTCATACTGACATCCCAAGAAAACACACCTAGACTGATAACTACATCCTCTGAAAAGCTGAATGAGAAATAAAGGACATAGGGATTTTCAGGCATCTACAGTGAGAGTGTTTCACTTCCACCACACTCACTTTTCATATTGTTAAATCTGCTTTGTTCAAATGTCATAAGTGGTTGTATTTGCTGTTATCAGAACTCTCTTTTTCAACATTTTATTATTATTTTGATTATCTGCTGCATTACTGCAGTATTCATTTTCTTTTTCATGTTACCTACAGGTTCCCACTCTGAGTCACAGTGTCTGGAGACCATACCAGCATGCACTAGGCCACAGGTGGTCCAGTCTGCTGGGTTTTTTTTTTTTTTTAGCTCTTAGCCCATAGTCCATACCTCCTGCCTGCTCTGTGTTTTTACTACACACAGCCCTAATTACAGTGGGACTAAGCAGCTTAACGGCACGTGGAGTCATAGTGTGCACCTTCCCTGTGGATTGCTAAACTATCCAAATGTTCCGGCGGTCAACACGCCAAGCTGCACATCCCTAAGTCATTCAACAAGAGACTGCTCAGGGCACTGGGAGACAAACAGTGAGGGCTAACATGCTGCCTAATATCTTGGCCATTTAGGCCAACTTGGCAAAGACATTAGGCAGTGTTTAAGTCTTAGGTGTCTACATGTGTAGGTTGACAGGATAGGCCTGCGATTAGACTTCAGGTGGAGGCCTAGGATCAACCCCTTCAGCAACAAGCTACTTTCTGCAAGCTAAAGTATCCTTAAGCACAGGAAGACTTGGAATCCCAGAATTTCCCATTTTCTTGGTAAACATTCAAGCACTGCAAGTGCATTCAGCACACTAAAGAGACAATTAATCTACCTAAAAAAGAGATTGGATTTTGTTTAAAATCCAGATAAAATAAATTAAGCCCACTGATGCAATATTTTGGAGAATATGAATACTTAGTTTTATGAATGCTGAACAAGTAGTATCTTTCCAAAACAGTCCTATAACTGTGAAAAACCTTAAAGTAATAAACTCCTACATTGTTGTTTTCTCTGTCTCAGAGGGACTTAAACGGTGCTGATTTGGAAATGAATTGTGTTACAATGGCAAGCTTTTGGAAACATATAGCATTTAAAGAATAGATCATTTAAAGTGTAAATTTTATAGATATACTAAATTAAAATATATTGCACAAACTAGTTGTAAAAAAATATTGTTACTACTGTTAATATTAACAGCAAAACTGTCAACTAACTGACAAAACTAGCATTAGCTTGCTAATATGTGGTTTGTTTGGACTGCAGAGTAAAAGAGGAGACATGTGACCTCACAATTCATATGTTATACTTAAATTACATAAAAAACAACATAATACATCTCATATCACAAAATATTATGCCCAATAAGCTATCAAATAATGTTACTAACATTAGCTTACTTGACATTTTCATTAGCCAAATGTATGAATAGCCTACTACTAACCCTGAAACTGTAGCGCTTCAGATGTTTCTTAGTAGCCAATTTAAACATCACCAATATCTTAGTGATTTCCTGTTTTAATAAACATGATAAACAAATAAATACATATCTAAAGAAATAAATCTGATTCAGTAAATAAAAACAAAATGAAAAATTGTATTTTGTAATGAATCAACAGGAAGTTATGTATTTTACATGCAACAGTTACAATAGGCTATCTTTAAAGGGAATATAGGAAAAAAAGTATTACAGGCATCAGCAGTGGAGCTATTATTGAGGAAAATTTTAATCAAAAGCAAAAATATACAAGTTTCATAAAACCACTTCATAATTTATGCAAAGTCTTTATAGTTTCAGTTTGAGTTTTATCTTAGAAATGCATTGCAAGTTTGGCAATTTAGCTGTTGATGAAATCTCTGCAACTACATCAAGCCTGGGATTCGAGATTTGGCATAACTTTCTCTTCTTTATCTCCAGCACTGCTACTCCCATAATAAACATTTTTATAGATTAAAAAATAATATCACCATTGAACACATCCTCCTCTTTTTAACCAAAGGTCTGGGAGTGTATCTGCTGTCTAATACTGAAGTTAAAATTAAACATAATTCGGCTCCCATGTATCTGGTGAACAGAGTATGAGCATGAATCAAACAGGATCATTCTGCAGATCTGCTTCATATTCTCAGCCAATGATCAGTGCTCTCCTCTTGCTCTGCACAAACAGACGCTGTGATTTCATTTTCACCAGGCCTTCCTGCTGCTACCACAGCCTGTCAGAGACCTGAAGCGTATCTGACAGCTCTGCACTGGGCACTGCAGGCCGCCGGGGTCTCTGACTGCTGCAACATGCTTCATATTAGCCTGGGAACACACACTGAATACAATGACCACCAGGTTCCTCCTCAATCTCTCGCGATGCGTCATCCCTGGAGCCTGTTGGTAAGATGGAATGAGCAATGTGCAATCTGCCATGTCGCTTGGCTACACACAAGGCCTGGGAAATAAGGTGAGAGGCTTTAATTTGCAGTTTAGTTGTCTGCACAGAAACTGAGGAACAGACGTTTTTAAGGTATTCAAGGTAAACAAAAGATTTCCCAGTAAATTGGATCTATGCTGCATACAAATTTCAGTTTTGTGTGTTTATTTACTTTTGTGGTACAATATTTGGAAGCAATGGGAGCTAAACGATATTAATTAGACTTAAATAAATAAGCACATATTTCTGTATCTAGTACTGCCATAGTTACCTCTCAAGTTACCTTCCAGACACTTTCAGTACTAATGCTGAAGGCTTAGTGAAGCTAATCTGGTGGCTCACAGTGGTCTCACACTCTATTATGACACAAACTGTTGCTTATGTTCTTTAATTTTGAATTTGCCTAAAATGATTCAAGTCTTTTCTCCTAATTTGTCCCAGTGGCTGGGAGGTATTTCTGTCTGACACACTGGTCTGCAACCATGTGCCATTAACAGCCAAACATATGGAAGATTTTATTCCAGCCAAGCACAACAACAGATTGTTTTTCTGATGAGCTCTTCCTCTCTTGGTTAGGATTGGAGCTCTTTGAAAGATGATTGTAATTAGCTAGCCTTGTAGCCTTCCAAAAGGCTGTATCTCTGTTTCGGATAAATGTGCTTGCTAAGACAGTTTTTAGCCATGCTATCTGTATGTCTTAAAGGATAGCGTTGTCAGGTGGCTCAGTATCTGAGCAACCGCAACTGTGAAATTTGGTAAAGATGTTTTTTACAGTTTATTTTAACATTACCAATAGGATGAACTGTAATAATTTGATGTTCCACTGACTTTTCACCTATCGCATTACGAGGTCAAAATGTCAGTACTTTGGTTTATGATCCATTACCTACATAAACTCAGTAGACACCTCCTCTCACATCAGTGACCTCCGTTTTTCCACTGTCACTTACCTAGCAACCCTTTGTCAGCGTTGGATATACACATGTCCTTCTCCGCACTGGGCAGGACGAAGCCTACCACGAAGCCGTCCACTCCGTCAGCCATCAATGCCAAACCCAATACAAAGAACAGCATCCATTGGAAGCGCCCATGGCCGCAGTCCTCCATAATGGTCTCATATTGCTCTGGCAGGTTTTCTTCCTCTTCTTCCTGCTGGGCAGCCAGACGGGCTTTCCTCCTGGCCTCCATCCTAGCTGCTCGTCTGGCTTCCTTGATCTCATCTGGGTGGGGGATGCCCTGGTACTCCCCTTCATACATCTGATTGTCCTCATCTGCCCCTTCAGTGGCATCACTAGCAGCATCCTCGTCTTGTGGAGGGTAATCAGTCTGGTAAGGGTAGCAATCTCGTCCATCCTGAGTGTAAGTGTACTCTCCACCTTCTGTCACCTGCTGGTTCACGTTGTTGTGATAGGGGTCATCCATGGTTCCTGCCTCGTACAAGGGGAGCAGGACTGACTATGCCTTTTAGCTGTTGTATTCTGCAGAAGTTCAAGTCGTCGGCTATAATGGCATAATCCAGGAGCCAGAAGTTGCCCTAAGTGTTTCAAGTGTCAAAGGGAAACTGCAGTTTTTCTGCAGAATGAGGTTCTTAGGGTTAAGGCCTCAGCATATGCGTTGAATTACCTTGCTTGATCTGCACAGTGCTGCATGCTGAACCTAAAGAAATACAATTAACACCACATATCACAAACTGTCTGACAACATCACAGAAAAAGAAGAGTGCAGTTTTAGAGCAGAGTTCATTGTTATACGACACTGCCCTTTGGAAAGCTTGTGACCTGTCAAGTCAAGTCACAATTGTGTCAAAGGACTTCACCGTATTGGTATTATAAAACATAAAGGGCACATTGTGATTTTTGTCCCTCAAGTGAGAGGGAGTCCCAGAAAAACTAGACATAAATCTTACAGTGCACAGTATGGCATTTACCTACAGTGTGTAATTATGGATGGGCAAGACATTTCTCTATTGTTTTTAATTTTTCTCTCATAGTTCACATTGATGGTATTTTGCCTATAGCTGTAGTTCTCTTTCCTAAACCAATTTTGTGCTATTTATTACTACATGTAAATCAATTTAAATTCCAAATAAGACCAGATTATTCTTCTGGTCAAAAAATAAAAAGTGTCATATATAGTAAAGAGCAGTTCAGTACTCCCAGTCCCTCCCAGACTCCCAGGCGGCTTGTCCTTTCACACAACCAGATAATCTCATCGTCTCCTCGCTCAAATGCTCTGACGCCATTTTGATCCATCACATAGCATTGCTGCAGTCATGACACATTCAGATCTGTCTTCATTTTTACAGTGAGCAGAGGCCAGAAGCATCAATCGGAACACAATAACACAAATTACATTGGATTTTAAGAATTTTGCTGCCTGTCACATTATTATTACACATTACTGACATGATTAAACAACTTGTACAGTGAAGTCAGACAAAATGTTCTTGCAAAATTAAGCCACTGCTAGCCTGAGGCTGGTTCCTCTGTAATTTAGAGATAACAAATGATGGTGCATTGTAGAAACGCAACCAAGCATGCCAAGGAATGGCTGAATGCCAAATACAGCACAAAACGCATGATAAATGGACTCTTTTAAATTGTAAAACATCAGAAATGTTGATTTAACTTTCATGTGCCCAATCTGGCCCAAAGGTGTAGTTTTTAGTTTTTACTTTTGTCTGATGTTGCCACTTTGCATTCACACTGAGAGGTGTGCAGGACAACTACAGTGCCCGGTGACCTGTTGAAGGGCACATTGGCAGTCTCTTTTATGAACCTTTGAAAAATACAGAATGTTGGTAAATGCTAGAAGTGTAGCAAAAATAGCACAAGTAGACAAGATTGATAAAATCAGTCAACTGACTCAGCCAGTGTCTAACTAACTACTAGTCATACCAAATCAAGACTTTTTATAGCCTGGCACAATACTGACTATAACAATTTCACTATTGGAACAAGTTGTGTTTGATTACTCATGGAATCTAATACCTTTTAGTAAAATGTTATGCATACATGCATATTCCTTTTAGCAAAACATAGAAATCCTATTTGCATTTGTGGAGAAAAAAAAGATTCCTAATTTTGAGAAGCACTGGTGCTAATACTGGTACTACCACTGGTGTGGAAAAATGTGACATTAATTGATTGAAATTCAAATGGCAATGGATTCATTGCTCCAGAGTAGCTCTAACATGTGCTTCAAGACTGAATGTCTATATGTCTCTCATATTACATAATAATCTTTAAATAGCCTGTTTCCACAAGTACAGATAGCTTTTAAATGAAGCTGGTGTATTTCATACCAAATTACAAATAGTTTACAGTAAATGTTTCTATAGTACAGTTCAGGATCTCTTCTGAAATCCAATTGTTTGAGGTGTCACTTTGTTCAAATGATTATTATATTACTATAATACTAGTTTGATCCAGAAACAGTTGTAGTCTTATCATCTGACAATGGTTGGTTTGGTCTGTTCTCGTTTGGAGCCAGAATGACGAACACTGTAATTTAATCCAGATTAAGACTGTAGTTTTTTTTTTCCATTTTGCCCTTGTTGTCAGCATGGAAATCACAGAGGTGGCTCACGGTGACTGAGATTATGGAGTCCGGATGAAGGACTGAGATGTATTTGCTGCTCTTGAATATGAAGTTTTGAAATCCTATGATTGGTGGTACAGTGCATGCTTGAGTCAGTTTTGATGTAATGAGAGTTGTGGTATTACAATGTAATTTTTAAAATATTTGTTTCCCCTAGTAAAGTGAATAAAACATGAACAATTCAGGAAGGAAAAGAAGAGGATGCAGGCTGAGGATGGTTGAGTAAAGCAGTGTTGCTTTCATCATCCTGTTGCAGCTTTTTTACTCACACAGCTGGCATTTACGTAACAGCTGTCTGCACTCACTCGTTTCCCCTATGTCTCCCTCCTACTCCCTTCTTGATCTCTGTATATGTTTGTGAATCTATCATCTTCACTCCTCTACGCACAGACACACTAACTCAGATGTCAAATCAGCATTTGTGCCCATGCGGAGTTTGAGTAGGTTACGATCTGCCTTCTTCTGAGAATGTCCCGGTGTTGAAAAGTCAAAGCGCTCCTCTGAATCATGAAAATCAATGTGAGTGTGAGGTTTAACAGGAAGCAGAGAGGTCACAACGTAATTTACAGAAAAGTATTTCCATTTCACAAGTGACCTTTTACCATTGAGATCATCTATTAGTTTCTTACTTCATCAGAGTGTGCATCTCATTCGGCAGAAAGTTGGAAAGAACTATGCACTTTTGTGCAATTTTATACTTATATACTTGTGCTGTGACAACGGAAGGACAGAATATACACACACAGCAGTTTCAGGCTACTTGCAGGGGTGAATATTGCATGTCCAGGTACGACAATATCTGGCCTTTTCTACCAGTCTGCCTCACCATTTCTTAGACTGCATCTTTAGTATGCAATTCAGCAGTGAGTTCACTTTTAGTTCAGCTCTTCTGTGACCTCTTGAGGTCTTGAGGTGACCTCTTGAGGTCACAGAAGGACAATCGTGAGTGATTTCTGGGGACAACCCTTTGACTAACCTGTCAGATACATTTACTAGGAACTTATGTACAACGCTGTCAGTAGGTCAGTTATGGAGGAAGTATTGCCATTCTGGGCCATATCTGACATGCCACGTATTACAATTAATATTTAATTTAGTAGTTAATTGTAACAGAGACAGCAGATTCCTCCTACATGCAATAATATTTAATGTGATATCACACTATCCTGCCAGTCATTATAAATCAGCATTGAACAAAAAATGCAGAATTTGACAAAGGACAAATGAATATTTGTAGCATGTATCTAAAAGTGTGTATTTTTTGATTAGATCAGAATTTATTTATGTAATGGAAGTTCTCTGTGTAGATAAATTGATTTTACTTCTGTATATACAGTCACTGGCCACTTCATTAGGTACATCCATACAATCTAATGCAATCCAATATAGCACCTCTTCCACCCTGACTCTAGTTAAAATGAATGAGGGGACATTAGAACCACCTATTAAAATAATGAACTCCAGTATGACTCCACTACCCACCACAGCCTCAGCAATAAACATGTTATAGTATCAGCTTTCTGATAGTTTCTCCAAAAACTTAGAAATTATAACCTAGTAAAAGTTGAATTCATGGCAGAGCTGCTGTATTGGATTGCATTAGACTGTACATGTGTACCCAATAACGTGGCCAGTGAGTGTATGCGTTAATATTAATCGCTGATACTGCTGCAACAAATAAAACTTAAATAAAATACATTTATATGTCACTGCAGGTATTTCTTGCAGTCTAAACTCTCTCACTTCTTCACATCATTTATCTGGCAAAGCAAACTAAATAGCATAGCACAGCAAGCATTAAAAGAACAGTTGTCTTACCAGAGTTGTGTTTCCCTTAATTTAAAAGTGACATCTGAATAAAAAAAACATGAATAGAAAATTGTCAAAGCCCAAGTGGCATTTTCAAATGTCCAAAGCCTACATGTCAGTTTATCCTAACTATGTACTGCAGCCAAGGCTGAGGGATTAGGATCCAACCTCACGATCCCTCCCTACCATACAGATACACACACACACACACAACCCCTCCCTCACCATGGCTCATTCTCACAGGAAAGTCCCCGGACCTGCACCCCCCACCCCCCACCCACCACCCCTATCACCCTACCACTGGGACACGATGGTACAGTCCTAAAGGTTTAAAAAGCAACAGGCTTCAGTGACGCTGACTGAAAACTGCGTAGACACGTGGACAATATTTTTTGAGATATTGTTGATCTCTAAAAGCAAAATCCCCCACAAATAGGTCAGCTACCGGAGCAGTAGCTGTGGTTGAGATTTTGTGCAATTTTGCTCCAGAAAACTTCAGCAGGGCGGATGCTTGTTGTCATGGAGACTATGAATCTTGGAGTGAGCGCGTTAAAGGTCCCATTCGAACATTAAACTTTTAGCAACCAGGGTTATCCCAGTAGTGGACTGTGATGGCATATTTGGATGTTGGTTGTCTATTGCTACGCCAGTAACACCCATAAGCAGAGGGGCAAATCACTGCAATAGCTGTATGTCCTGCCAAATTGTCCTTGAGTGAGACGTTGAATCGCTACAGTCGCTGCTCATCCATCCTGAATCACTCCAGATAAGCATAACTGCAAAAACTGCAAAAATATTTCTCTTCCCACGAAACAGGAAAGAAGAACTGCCAGTTTCATTTCTTTGGGCGTGGATGAGTGCCGAGGTGATTATGGATGTGTCTGAGTGGCCTCTACTGCTGGAGATAGATAATCATAGCTCTCCCGCTTCAGACATCATTCCTGCGGTTAACGTACAGAAAATATAAGACTCTGAGTGAAGTTGAGGACTGATACCACAAACAGAACAGCCATTATAGTTGGATAATATAGTGAACTGCTACCAGGATTTTGCCAAATAATAGTATATTATATAATATAAAAAGCTTTTAATATGGAGGTTGGGCTTAGGCCTCAAGAGGCTTCGCCATTTTCTGTCTTCATTTACTGAATGTTACTGTGTGGTGGACGTTACTTTACTTTACTTTATTTTTTTTTTACTACAGTGCACAATAAGTATGATATAATGATTCTCATAGTTTCTGTACATTATGTTATTGATTCTTCAATACTTAAATGAATACAAACAGTAATATAAGTTGGAACACAGTAGTGCTTCCAATTTAACTTGATCCTACTGACCACTTTTAGACAGATGTTCTCTTTATACCTATGTCACTTTCCGTGAAAGCATGTTAAAGTTTATTAAATGTTAACCAGATATTAAATATATAATAATTATAGAAAATAATAGCATGAAATAATATTGCACGCTATTTATGTCTGGTGCATTCCGTTACCCCTGCTTCTTCACTACAACATAAAGTACAGCATGTTGCATTGTGGGACAATTTTTATCCACAGTACAGTAAAATATTACTGAATAATTGTTACTAAATGTCAAACACTATAAGCAAATAATGAATGATTTGGGCTCATTTAACACATTCTGTATCCATTAAAGCAGCCAGTCTGCCAACTAACCCATCCCCGTGGTAGGACCTGCTATGGGTTCATCATTACAGAGAGTAGATGTCTTGCGTAGAGGCAAAGCTCTCTAATCCAAAGGCCAGATAATTCGAGTGCAAAGAGGATTAGCTCCACCCCAGCAGAGCCATTGGCTAAATTTAGCCCCCATACTGTCTTCACCAGTCTCCATTTAACCCTCCTTAAGCCCCGCCTATACTCCCTTCCTCCATCCACACAGACATGCCGTCCACCAATCACACACTGCAGCTCATCATTAACCCATCATGACACATTTGGACCTCACCAGCCAAATAATCCAGTATCTAGGCCCAACAGTTAGGCCCTGCACCCTGTCAGTATAGAAATCACATCACAGAGAGGCCAGTGTGATCATGTACACGCGAGTTATCCTGAGTGAAGGTTATTTGGCTGCTAACATGCTATTCTCTTTAAAAATTGTCCCTCATGTGTACTGCTCTGTCTTCTGGCGAACACACTGGGATAATGCACATAATTTAAAATATATTAACTTGTGTAAGGAAATAATTTATTTTCACCCCTTTTCTTGTCTAACATGAACACTTGATAAATGTTAGTTGTTTGCTTTCGGTTAGATTTGTCTCCGGTTTTTTATGAGCCCCTCAGGGGTTCTGTATCACCTACTAAAGTTTCTGTCTCTCTTTCTGCTTTTTAAGTGCCTCATCTGTATGTGGGCGCAAAATAACTTTGAGATAACAAGGGAGAGGAGAGACACGGCAGACAAAACCCTGCTGGTAGAATTACAACTGCACAGATTTGTGTCTATTTTTCCACCCCTAACTGGGTTTTAATGGAGTCAGTGTCACATTTTTTTTGGGGTGGATATTTTCTTAAAAACAGCTGTGGAGTTTTACAGTGGATCAGAAGGTTAAGTCCAGGAACCACCTTGGAAGTTTGGTTTTGGCTCATTTTCCCTTTCCTGTTTGTCTATCGGATGGTGAAAAAACCCACTCTCCATGATGTGACATATGTCCTTACATATAAATATTCAAAAAGATAAAATGGGAGATTGTGTATCCACAATAATACATCTGGCCCTCTGTGTTTATTTCTGCAACTGTGCTCCTTTTGAAGGATCTGTGTGGAGTCACTGTGCCTTCCCTCCTCCTTTTTGCTCCTAATTAAAGAGGAGAGATCTGAGGGAGTTAATCTGATGGGCTTTAGTGAATGCAGGTGGGATGTGAAACCGGGTGGGAGGCAGCGTGGATCCGACCTCCAGAAATCCCTCTCATCTGGGTGGACATGCCAGCTCGGCTTAAGTCAGCTGACCTGGATCCAGGGATGCGTGTGTGGACACATACAGTATTTGTATATATACGTACATGTAGAAACGAAGGTAAACTGTGACCGAAGTTTAGGCCTTATGAGGCATGGACGATTTTAGTTTTACTAGACTGGAAGTCATTTGAAAACTCTAATTCTGAAAAAGTTATTTTAACATTTAGGACAATTAAAGGATGCAAATACACACACAAACAAGTGTGTGTGACAATGATTTGTATTGTGGTGTGTTCAGACTTTACAAAGACAGTAAATCCCATCAGCTGGGATCAACTGGACTTACTGACCTGTAGCACAAAAGACACTGACATCTTGTGGACACTGATGGCTTAAACTCAATAAAAAGAGGCTGTTCATAAGGTAAGGATAAGGATAAAGATAATGTGTTTGTATATTTTTGTTATTGTAAACAAATTCCACAAAAAGACCTAAATCAACAAGTCTCTGGATACCAACAGTGCTATATTGTGGTTCACAGATATGTTTTGAATAGCTTTCAAACAACAATGGTGGTCCGTTTCAGAAAGCAATAAGCTATATCAGACTGTGGTTACACTGGACCTACTTCTTAGTGAGTTCAATTTGGTCTTTTCATGGTATTTGTCGACAATAAAAGACAAAGATTGCCACCAGATGTATCTTTCAAAAGAGCACTGACTGGATGTGGGACGGCAGCGTTAACCAATCCAACCAGCTGAATGACAGCACCATGATTGGTATACTGTTATCTGTGGGAATTACACCACACAGTATCAAGATAATTTCATGGCATGTGTTGATGCTTCGAAACATTTTTACAAGCTGAGGTAAAAACATCAGGAAATGGTGGGGGGGGAATCATACATCCAGAGTCAATTTAAAGTTGACAGTTATAGAGAATTGGTTTGAAATATCCCGGGAATTGTTGTACCTGTAGGTTTAAACATGTAAGAAGCGCAGCTAAAACAAATAGTGGGTGGCAGCTGAGTGAACTGTGTTGCCAAGAAAACAGACAGCTTCAGCCCAGAGGAAGCTTTCAGAGATCTTTTAAATCTTTACGGTGTCAAAACTTCATATCCTGAGCATGTGTCAACCTTGCCAAAAAAACAATGATCAGCAGTTTTAAACAAAACAGCCAGGGCGTTTTGTGATTATTTTATAGATACAAGTCAAATATTTGTATTCAGAGATAGTTTAGCTTTCACCCACACTCCTAAAGCAGATTGTTTTAGTTAACTTAAAGCTGCACTGCACAGTGCAAAGTCTAAACAAAATTATTCTACTATATTAATTAGTGTTTAATAAATTCATGTAAAACCTTTGCTCAAAGGCAAATGAAAGGTCCACTTACAACAAGAAGCTGTTTGATTAGTTTAGCAATGAGCAACTGTCACGCACCGATCTCACAAACGTTTGATCACAAACACTGATTGTTGATTGGCAGGTCACTTTGCGAGCAAAGACTAAGGAAGTACAGTAGAGCACGCTGAAGACTCTGAGTATAGCATTTTAGCGTTTTCAGTTAACTGTTTTGGTTTTGTATGCTAAAGTTGCTCTGTAAACAGCCCCAGAACACCAGTTTAATGGAACTGGAGATCTAAGCAGAGCTCAAGAGTGAAATCCCAACTTAAACAGCACAGTGTATTAAGTGATCGCAGACTGGCTAGAATGTTGTATCTGGCAGCTGAACTCGCAGTTTATTAACAAATCTTAGATAACTTGGATATTGAAGTTCAAAGAGCTTCAAGCATTTCCCTCTTCCAGCTTGGACTACAAATGTTTCCCTGTGCAGATGAAGAAAACAAAGTCCTCATGGCCCAGAATGAAGAAGAAAGAAGAAATGTGGACAGTGCTGCTGCATGTAAGAAGCTTTCTGCTGAATGGTGAGACAGTGTATGAAGCACTCTAGTGGCACTTCAGCCAAATTATATGCCTCTCACTCCCTCTTTCTCTCTCCCTTCTCCATCCTCTTGCAACTAGTGTGTTTTTGTCTCTTTATCCAAGTGTTTATTCTGGCTGGGTTTTTTTTCAGTACTATCTCTTCCATCCAAGTCCTCCAACTTACAAAACCTCCTTTTATCACCTAACAAAGGGTGCTATGTACTTCTTTGTGTCATTCTTGTTTCCCCCATCTTGCTTATGTTCTGGCAGCCTGCAGAACGCCCAGCTTCAACATTCCCCCCACGTCCCTCCACTCCTCCTCCAGACTCCAATAATGTGTCTAAGTGCAGCTCAGCACGGCGGTGAATGGGGACACTTCTCAATACCACCTGCCATTTATCTAACCCTCGGTTAGTTACAGGTGGAGAAGAGAGACAAAGCTCCAACCTCAGATGCTTGTGATGGGAGGAAGGCCTGGATGCCTGCTGGGCATCTGAAACAATCTTTCTGTGGTTCGGTTTCACATGCAGCAATGGAAACTGTACACCTGGTGTGTTTGCAACACTGTGTATATGTGTTTGATGATGTGCCAGATACCAGGTTGTTTTGCAGAAAGCAAAAGCTTTGCTAAGCTTTAAAAACAGTAATACAGTTGTGCTGTATAGTACATCTTTTAGTTGCTGGAGGAAGTTGTTCAATTTGAGAAAAAAACGTATTATCTTAGTATGAAATACTTCTACTTTCTAACATGGAATTTACCCAACCAATGACATAACAAAGCTTTATCAATTTCATAATCATCACCGTTTTCATTTTTGTACAAACACTAAAATGAAAAAGTAATGACTTTTCCACAAATGTGCAGACATTTCATATTTCTAAGATTTATTTAATGCTCCTCTATTCACAAGGCTTATTGTGAGTCTCTGTGTTCTTCCTGCTGCAGCTGAAGCACTCCATGGCAGAACATGAGGTATTTATTGAGGTTTTCTCTTTCTGGCAACAGGCATTTATTTGGAAAAGCAAGCAGAGAGTAGTGAGATTCATCTGTAATGCTTTTGTCATTGTTATGATCCATAAGAACAGACGAACTATGCTGAGAGTGGAGCGAGTCTTGACACGAGTCCAGATTCTGACCTGAATCTCACTTGATGGACTAGATGGCTCTCATGGTGACTAATCCTCAATCTAGTATCATAGTTTGCCCATAATAAATTATCAAAATATACAGTAGTACTTGAAATGTTCCAACATATACAGTCATTGAGACTCCATGTCTGCATCATACAAAACTCTTATTTTTCCCATCTGAGGAACCTTTCTGACATTGTTGTTAGTGATTTCATCTGGCAGTGTGGGATCACATGCTGGTAAGTCTTAGCTGAAAACTACTGAATGATTCTTCTTCTAGCACATCGTCAGATTTTTTTTTCTGCCACTTATTTCACCTAAATATTTTTTTTCTACCACTTATTTCACCTAAATATTTGTTTCTACTACATGACCCCTAGGGGGCTCCGTAAAAATCTCTTTTCAATTCATGTCATTCAGAAGATCCAAAGAATCTCGAATGTGGAGGTGTCATTTTAAACACTTCCTTGTCTTTTCTTTTCTTGTCTTTTCTTTTCTATGTTATCCATTTTGACTATGTGATGTGTTATTTACACACAGTGAAGGACTTTTATTGATTTCCAAAGAAAAATAATAGAAGGTGTAAACCACATACCTTCATCTGGTCAACTAAAGCTAGGGAATGAATACTCATTGTCAGTCCCACTCTGCACTTTGCACTCCTTTGCACCCTTATGCATTGAAACCTGATGAAAAGAAAGGTTATCTATCTAAAGGTTATTCTAGAGCTGGATCTTTTATAAATGTGTGTACTACAAACACACATACGCTCTGAAGGGTTGACACAAAGCAGGACGCACTTCACATCACTGAGCTGCTGAGGAACAGATGCATTTGAATGCTAAACAGTACTCATCACCTGTAGGAAAGCATTACTAAAAGTAAGCAAACCACTTCAGTCAAGTGCAGAAGCGGAGCTATTTTGTTCAGTGTTTTATTGTTCTGCGTGATTAATAAAAAGTGAAAACACATCCAAATACAAAATGTGTTACTGCTTGAAGAGATCATTGCAGAAGGTCTCCTGAACCAGCAGAGGGCAGTTCATACCACAAGTGATTTTTTTTTCCAAAGGTGATACAAAGCATTGAAACCTGTCTGTAGAGTATTAGAAACACCTGACGCGTGTTAGCACCACAGTACAAGGATCTGTGTCATACTTTCTTGACTAATTGGCCAAAAAGCTCGACCAGTGAATGGTATGTTACCAGCATGAAAAAAGAAAGAAAGAAAGAAAACACAAGGCTATAATGATCTTTATCATTGCATGCAATCACTATGATAGTACAAATGATATTCACACAGACAGAGTAGAAATGTGCCACTGAATAGTGAGTTTAGTGTCAGGTTAATGCATTATAATTCATGTATAATGATTTTGAAGTCTAAGATTACTACAATAGGTGATTTATAGTTGCTATTTTAGAATGATGTAGAGTAGGTATAAATCAGGTTAAGCAGGATTATGACAGTTCAGACAAACTGCAACTAAAATTCAACAAAATGTGCAATAAGTTTAAATGTTTCCTCTTCATATCTTATTTACTACTAAAATGTGAGAGCTTTGTCAATTGTAAAGCAGTTGGTACATGCATTTTTGTGACTTTGGCCTTTTCCTTAGAAATAAAATCAAAGTTTAAACAATGTTTAACTTGTTCGAGCCCATAGGGAGGGGTCTTACAAGAACACTCAGGATGTGGTTTTCAGAATGAAAAAAGAAAGCTACAAAACTGACAGAAGTATTTCTTATCTTTATGTGAAGCAACTTATGTAGGCTATTTAACAAAGCTATGTCACGATACACGCAAGGCAGAGTAGAAGTGAGGAAAGTTTTAACAACTTTAAGTCGACCTAATCGGTCAAGGACATAATTTGATGCGCCATCCCACATTAGCCATACTCTACGGTCAACTAATGCGTTACTGCTTTTATTGTGGAAAAAAAAAGAAACAGGAAGTTAACATAATTTCGCTAACGTCATCTGGTCACTACGACACCTCTCTGCTAGAAAAGTCACTACTAATCTTAGGTGAAATAAAACACAACCTTTCGTAAAGTGAACTGAGGCCTACACGACAACTGAAACAGTAGCTGCTGTAGTGTGAAACTGAACTGCTAATGCAAACAGAGTTTATACCAGGTCTCCTGCGGACTCCTCCCACTGAGTTGTCCTGGGAAACACTAACAACTGTAAGAAAGTGAGCCGGGAGACTTTGGTGGGAGAACCACGCCGCCGCTCATCCGCTTCACGTTGCTGTACAAACCTTTTTAAAGGACACCAAACACAGCAAGTCCGTCCAACTAAGGAGGATTATTATGCGTGATAATACGGCTGCTCATTCTTGTCACTGAGCTTGAGGTAAGGAGAGTCATTCACAGTGTACCTCGTTGTTAACTGTGCACTAATTTGAATGGAGTCTGGCGTGACTTGGTATCTCGCTGCGGTGTTTCGCGTTGAGAGAAGTTGGTTAATGGCTGCGGTGACCTGGGTTTTAACTTGTTGCCTGGTAGCCATGACATCCTCATTCAGAGCCCGCACGGCCAGTGTGGGGAGCTTCTCAGGTTTCTGTGAACTCAGCGATAGTCGTCCCAAAGCACTGTAAATGATACTGAACAAAGGCAGAG
Organism: Sandelia bainsii; assembly: GCA_032362345.1. Lineage (NCBI taxonomy): Eukaryota > Metazoa > Chordata > Actinopteri > Anabantiformes > Anabantidae > Sandelia > Sandelia bainsii. Next base: position 24,171,517 of record JAUMHL010000018.1, read on the forward strand.
CCAGTGTGTTATACACAGTATATCCAAATTACATGAGATTAAAAGTACATGCTAGTGATGTAAGTATGCTAACACCAGTGAAACTGTAGCACTAAACGTTAAAACAGTTAAAACTTAACACATGTGGTCACTTAGACATTGCACTGATTTGATTTGCATGATTAAATGAGGTATGGAAAAATATATAAATATATTGAGCAAAAGTGTGAAAATTGCTCTGCATAATTAATCATAATTAAGTAAAAATTACATCATATGATATAAAAATACTTACAGCTATAGTGGATAGACACATAATGATAAATACCAATGCTGCTTAGATTTAACTGTTTCTGAATAGTTGCATTGACAATATCTCAAATAAAATTTACATTAAACACTTTAAGATCATTATTAAGTCAGTTTTAGGCAGCACAGACATATTTTACACATGCTTAAGAGAGTTCAGTTACACATTCTGATTTTATTTCATGCTTTTATTTTATTCCTGTGAGAGGTTCTACCAGCATCTAAGGGGAAATAGCAGCCCGCTAATTCATTTACACTCGCTTGACCTCACCCACTTAAGTATGTTCAAAGGACCAGGCACATAAACATGGTCGCCCTCTGCTTTCCCATGCTGTAACACACCCATAGGTTTGCTCAGATGTCACATCGTAGATCTCATCTTCTTCACTTCGAGGTTACTTGAACTTCGCACTCTGTCATAGCCTGTGCAGAACTGCTCCAGTGAAGATCAGGCTCAGTCGCCGATCTGAACTGAAAAGCAGATTTCCTAAAAGACAGTCAGAAATTAGAGAGGCATTTTAGTCTTGAGTGTAAACCCAACATATTACATCTTAGTACCTTTGAAAATAATCCTTTCACAGTAATCTGACAATTGGTTTACTGCCTTATCGTCCATAATAATAATATTGAATCTTTGGACCAAACACTAGAATTTCATCTCACGTGATCTGGTTTTAACCTGTAACCTGAGAAAAGTTGCTGAAAAATTACATAATGTGAATGAACAGTTAGAAGAATATGAGGATATAGAGCAGAACCAGTTTTAAAGCCTCTTACCACTCAGAAATGTTTATTTGCTGGCAGAAAGGATGGCTGATATAGTCATGGGATAGTTATGATCACTCTTTTGTGGTGTGATCCTTGTAATCAGTGGTTTTTACTCATTTTGTGACAAGCATCTGTGTTTCTAGCTGTCCATCCAGAGACGTTTTACAGTCAATATTGACTCAGTAGGACTGGCTGTGGTGTCTGTTTTGGCAAACTCGTCATCTTCTTTTTCTGTGTTTCCGTGCGGATGCTTTTCATTGTGGGATTGGCCTGTATATGTGAGTCAGCTCCTGAGAATACAGGCCAACCATTCACCATCCCTGTATTATGTTCTCTAGAGTAGGTGACGGTGTGAAAGAAGGAAATACACCTGTTCTAACTCCTTCCTGTCTGATTTACAGTATCACTTAATTATCATTTAACCTTGGCATTTTCTGTTCTATGTTATTTATGCTAAGCTAACTAGTTGTTGGCTATAGCCTTATAATTAGCTTAGATACTGATCGGCTGTTTTATCAGTCTGCTCCTCTAACTCTCTGGCAAAATAGGAATAAGTAATTTTGTAATTTAATACATATGAAACTATTTCATCCAACAGAGTGATCGAAAATGTCTAACAGTCGACCAAGCTGCAGTTGTGTTGTAAACATTCATCAGCAGTTTCATTTTGAATAAGACTATCAGGAAATGTCTCCACTGTGCTTGCACTAAACAAAAGCTTATTAGTCTGCTCTCCGCGTGTCTCCCAGCAAACTTTATGTACACTTATGAGGCTGTCCCAGTCAGAAATGTGTATTTAGCTCCAGTACAAAAGACAAATGAAAGAGGCGTTGCCCTCCCATTTAGAGTACTGTAAATTACCATGAGGATTCTGGTGGCTCCAAGCTGAACCCAGCCAATTTCTCATCTTCATAAACCCCCTAATTTAATGGTGATGGAGGATACACACAGTGTCAGCCTTGCAATTACTCTGTATTTACCAGTGAATGGAAGTATTTGAGGAAATCTTACAGGTACTAGTTCATGGTGTACTGCTGTCTCACAGATGGGTTTTGTATGCCTGGGATGGCGACTGCTGATATTCACAATAAAGCCTTGACTTAGTTTTTGTTAAGACAAGAATCACTGGAATCCTCTCAGCATGCCAAACAGCAGTCACACTCCCTGTTCCAAAACAGCAGCTTGTTCAAACCCTGTTTCTTTTCCCCTGAAAATTATCAAGAAGACTACTTTTAATTGCTGCTGCGCCTGTGGTGGTAAAAAGATTTGCCAAAATATGAAAGTACTCACACAAAAATGGCAAATTAACCAACCTGCTTGTTGGCCTAAAGTTGTTGACAACTTTTCGCTGTGGTTTGAATGTGGTTTTGAATATATGGGGATTACATTGCGATTACAAATACAGCTGTATGGCTGTGAATCATGTAGTTTTTTTTAATACCTTAATTATACTAGTAACGATACAGCACCTGAGTTTCAATCCTGATGCCAAATCAATACCATAGTAAGACTTTTTTAATAGTTTACATTTGAAAAAATATTTAGTGAAACATTGTAACACTAGTTATCTGATGTGCAGTATGTCCCAGAGATGAGCACAAGTCATCTTTTGAAAGTTCAAATCAAGTCTTTAGTTTTTGAGCTCAAGTCTTTAGTCTCATAATAAGCGTTCTGTTGTTTGCTGCATGGCATCCAGACTGCTTAGAACAGTGCATTGCTGTTTCTCAGTAATTGAAAGTAACTATTGCTAAATCGTCAATCTTATGCATACAGTATGAGACATGTTTGTTATATGATCATTTTAAACAGACTAATGAAATTCAATTTTCATAGTTTTTTTTATTATTTGTGAATAATGTCAGTGTTTTTTAGACAGGTAATGGTAATAAAAGTAATTACGAAAAATCTCCTCTGCTAATGTTGTAACATCACATCAAGAAATGCATACAGCAGTAATTGTGCTCTAAGGCAAAAATAAAATTCAATCAAAAATAAATCACGAAGCGTTAGTAAAACGTTAAGAAAGCTGGAAATAAAGTCAGGATGCAGAGGACTGAAGAGCCACGGAAATCTAATGCCTCCCAAATGACAGGGAGAATAAGTTCTAACAGAATACACAATGTAAAGATGGCTACTGAGCCTTTGTCTGTTTGTTGTTTTTTTTTGCTACTGAGCAGTGAGACAAGGAAAAAGTTTGTTCATTTTTTTTCAACAAAGTTGTGTTGCTCACATATCTGTATGTCACACATTTGAAATAATTTCTGCAACAATTTTTTGAGTGTGACTTTATCAGATACAGTGGAGCGATGACTGGAAAGTAGATAACAAGGTGCTGCTGCAGTTCTTAGTCATCGTGTAAATTCCTGCATCATGTCTGCACTGAAAGTGTTTCAGCTGCATTTTTCTCAAGTGATAGATTGTTATTATTATTGTTATGTGCTAAACATCAGTTTAGCAGATTGTTTAGTCTGTAAAACATCAGATAACAGTAAAAATGTGATAATTACAATTACAATTATAATTACATTGCGCTAGACTCGAAGGAGACTTGGGTGAAATTATTGACGTTTTGCCCAGATAAATAACAGAATTAATTGACTTAATTAATCAGTTTGGTATTCTGTCAATAGTAAAAGCGTGATTATACTATATGAAAACCATTACCAACATACCAAATCTTACCTGTAATTAAATGTTTGGTGTTGAGCACCTGTTGATCATGGTTTTATTGATTATTTGATCTAACTGATAAAGAGATAGTAGTGTTGTGAATATTCCCATGCTCCAAACTATAACACTCTTAAAAAGACCATGTTCAGAGAGCAGAGGCAGGATATTTGCAGTAGACACCTGACCCGTGGCCTGTAGGCTCCACCTCTCCCTTGTGACATCAAGGCTTTGATCAGCCTACTGTCTGTGTTAGCACAAAGCCATATTTAGCTTAGTGTAATCAGTGTGGTGAGAGCTTGCATGCCTGCTACTAAGGATCCCTACCTAGTATAAACACACCTGCTCTCTCTGATGGACTTAAAATGAATTTAACGTGCACCTGAAGGAGTCTGCTTGCAGCCACCATCATCGCATAGACTGTAGGGTAAGGTTGCCATTGATGCCTTCATGTGTGGTTTGTTAGTTGACACTAGTGCTTTCAAAGTTACTCTTTGAGATGACAGAGATGTAAGAATTAACCTTAAGCTTAAGATGTAGGTGGTAAAGAGAAGCGTTATTATGTATGACATTACACATTGTATTTGCAGGTTTTCTTCCTTGTTTTTGCATTGATAATATCCCTCAGGGGCAAAGTCTGACTATGGTCCACCTACAGTTCCTAGCAACGTCTGCCTAAGTGATAACACTTAATGGTTTCAGTAACAACATGTGTGACCAAAGAGTCTACTGTTATATTGAGTTTTAATTGGGCTCTGATCATGTCAAATGACATATTTTATCTCTTTGCATACTGTACATAAAACTACTGGTTAGATTATTTTAAAAGATATAAATGTCTCTGTAATTGCTTGAATGAATAGACATTTCACTATTATTACAATTTGTGAAAATGTAAAATCATGCTCTGTATGATACATTGTGAAGGAGCACATGATTCATTTTTGTAAAAGGATACTTTAGAAAACTAAATATTGTGCGTCCGTACAGTTTGGAACGCGTCAGAAAGAAAAAAGGTAAAAAATGCTGCGTTGTAGTTCTATCTTCCCAGAATCGTGGCATGACACAATCTGTGTGTGTAACGCTTCTACCAGTTTGTGATTGTGTTAAATAATCTCAAGCTCACGCCAGAATAACCCTGGTGCCAGCAGCAGACGTCCATGTAGGTTGCTGTTGTAAGCACGCCCCCATGTATGGAGGCAGGCCTATTTTGACATTGCACCACTTTTGGTGTCAGGGGCCAAAATGGTGGCTGCTGTCATGTACAATGGCACCAAAATGGCAGCTGGTGTAACATTTGCTTTCCCCCTAAAGCAAATAAAAATGAATGCTTGACTTAAGAATTACTGCTTCCTTGATTTCACGATGTTTTTCACGTGACAATCATGACGTTCGGAACCAGTTACGGGTTACAGTGACAGCAACAGACAGTTGTGTTACACTGGACTCGAACTCCAGACTTCTGTGGGAAATTCCTGTGTATTGTTGTCATCCATTCACCCTAACCTCCTCCTGACAAACTTTAAGGATATGCAGTAAATAGTTGGTTGTCGTGTTGTATTTTACAGGAGAACAGTCTCTAAGTTCATGTTCATGAACAAGCAGCAGCAGTTAGTTCTAGACTAACTGGAACTTCCTCAACATACTGATCATTTAGATTTATCAGTATTAATCTCATTTCCTGTTTGATAAATCAAGCTTTTTTGTAATCTGAGTTGTAGACATAGAATCAGTGTGGGAAGAGAGCAACTCATTCCACATCATTGCCAATTTAGTTCCCTAAACCATTGCTGTGGTTTTAGTTTTACTCATCTCTGAAGCTTGGCCGTGGAGGCCATGTTTTAAAGAAACAGTGTGTTACCAGTTATGTGTAATTTGGTTGTAGTGTAACTGGCTGGAAAGACCCTGGAGAGCTCACCAGTGTGTCACAGGGCAAACATGCACAAACAAATATGCACATTTGTGGGTTATTTAGAGTCTGATTGATCACACTTGTATGCATCAGATACACACAGAAGGAGCCTGAGCTGTGGTTCATCAGGGCTTTCTTGCTGTATAATGCTTCTACTAACCACAAGGCTAGTATGTGGCCACTGACAAAGATTTGGAATAGTTAATTTCAATTAAAGTTGGTTTGTTAATTGAAATGATGTAACCTAACAACACACACAGGTATTTACTGCAGTGGGGATGATAATAATCTGATCAGGTCTGCAGGGAGACTGAGGTTAGAGTTGCGCAGGATTCTTCAGACTAAACCTATTAGCTCACAGATGGAACTAGAGCCACTTTCCTTTTCTAAAACTCTGATGTCTCTGTTGTCTCATACACCACCGTTGAATAAGTCCAAAAAGCTAAGAGCAAAATACAGTGTTGATCACTTTTGAGAGAAGAGGACAGTGTGAATTTTTGAGGCATGCAGATGTCCAGAGCGTTTGTCCTGACCCTTGGTGGTAATAAAATATTTGTAGGGGGAAAATATAACAAGGGGATACTGTGTGTACACGTGAACGTGGAAAGTATGAATTGGCCTTTATTTACCAGAGTAGTTGTTGGCCCAAAACCAATAACTTCAAGGGGTCCCTGGTTCCTTGGCATCCTCTTGTATCCAAAAAATACTGTTGTTGTTTGAAAACAGTTTTCAGTTTTTATACAGATTAAACACATTTTTTTACAGTTTGTTCATTATTGAGCAGTAGAGGTGCTGGCAGGTGAATTTTGTTGCTTTTGGACAGAGCCAAATTAAGCTAATTAACCACTGGCTGTAGCTTCATGCATTTACCAGACAGGCATGACATTGACATTAATCTTCTCCCCTAACTCTCAGCAACAAAGAGGACAAGTAGATTTTTCTAAATGTTGAACAATAGAAAAAAAGGCCACTGAGTATCTCTTAGCCTCATAATGGTGGAAACAGAGAGCGGGTACTGGGGTGGGGGATGGCATCAAACTTGGGGAGGAGCACTGATCAAGGCACAAGCTGTGATTACAGGCCAGCCCCCAGTGTGCCTCACAATAAGATAATGCTATCTGGGCCCACACGTATTTGGTTTCAGTGGAGAGGGTAATAACTGTCACCAAACACTGAGGAGACCTTTCATCCCTGGGCCTTGTGTCATCAGCCAGCATTTGTGTGCAGTCTCTGCACAGAGGTGGCTTTTGTGTGGCAGAGTGAGGTCACGTCACCACGAAGGTCTCGTATCTGTCCATAGAGAGAATAGTTAGGTCTGATTAAATCAAACAGCCGTGACTATCTAAATAGTAGTCAACATTGTGTGTCCAGGTTACTGTGCTGGCGTTGTTGAGAATGTGACGTAGCTCTGACTAATTTAGCCATGCCCCAGAAGAGCAGAGCTGATAGTGGACCGTTCAAAAAATTAGACAAGGGTTTAACACAAAGCAGAAGCACTTTACTCTCTCTGGAGTTTTGTGTAATGGGTCAGCATAGTCAGTGCAGGTTATAGTGACTGGTCAGTAACGAGGGGTTAACCAGGGGTAGAAAGCATAAGAGGTTAAATAAATGTCTGAGTTAAACATCAAACCCTAATGAGCCACACAGAGCCTTAATTTAAGCTTCTGAAAACTGTGATTGCCAATGTTATGCATTCATTTAGGAAACTAGCTGCTGATAAAAATGCACCAGTGAATTCAGTTTGATTGATATCAGTAGTTTTAGGAGTCTGGCAGTATGAGACAGAAGTTGATCATGCTTGGTGTTAAACTTTTATTTGTACTACATGTAGCTGTTCAGCCCAAAAATGTCAAGTTCAATTCGGTCTGTACTTGTAGTTCTACAGCAGTAATAAAATGGAAAAATGGATTTAACTACTTGCCCAAACTGCATTTTCAATTCTTACAAAAAACATGAGCTATGAAAAAGACTGATAGATAACAGAATAAAAGGAAGATAAGAAGCATGAGGATAAAGGTTAGTGAACTGTCACCAGGCTTTAAACCAGCCTGAAAGCTCTGCCTGGCACTCTTATCTGCCATTTGGTGGATGTTTTTATCCAAAGCTACTTACTGCACCATGAGGCCATACATCTAAAGCAACAGTGCCACAGGTGAGCACTGAACCCCACCCAATAAAACAGCCAGTCTTTGTTGATGGTTCTTCAACTACCAGCTGGAAAACTAGTAGAATGGAGGAGATGTCAAGACAAAGCTTTACCCTTAGATACGTGTGTATCTAACGGTAATGTACAAAAATATACCAAACATAGAAGAAGAAGGTATCCAGATAGGCTTGTTCTTGTCTGGTTACTGGTAACTGTTGTCCCCATAACACATCTGCATTGACATTCTTCAAGGACCAATGGGAGGTTTATGACCTAGAAAGACTGCAATATGATGCGAGGAGGCAAAAAACACCCATAAAGTTGTAAAGTAAAGTTGTATATTGCCTTTTATTTGAGTTGAAAGAATGTGACCCAATGAACTGATCTACTGTCGATTCTGCCCATTGTACACTCTAAAAATAAATATTTAGGCTCAACAAAGAAAATCTTTTTTGTAAAGTTATGACAACATCTGGTGAAATTAGACTGAACCAACAAACAACACAGTTTTTCTGCTAGAATTAAAAGCATTTTTATTTACCCCAAGCTCAATTATTAGTAGAATAAACACAAGTTTTTAAGTTGACTGCTCATAAATATTAAGTTGCTCCAATTAGTTTTTCTAGTATTTAAAAGAAAGTTTTAAGCCACATGTACATAATTACTACAGTTGAGCACACATTTTTAAGTAAATTAATTAAGTTATTTAATTAAGTTAATTAAAAATCAAGTTGGTCAAGTTTTTACTTGTTTTTAGCTTTTCCACTTTTTTTCCCCACCTTCTGTGTTTTAGAAATACATTAACTCCATTTTTATTTTGCGCTTCAGTTGTGTATTTAAATATTTGCTATTTCAGTATGAAAGAGCTAATAAAAATGAAGTAGAATACATATTTAAAACCACAGTACCAAATACACTACCAGTCAAAAGTTTGGACACACATAGGAATGACCATGTTTTTCATGAAAAGATACATGTCTTCAGTT
>JAUMHL010000018.1:24180383-24214736 GCA_032362345.1 Sandelia bainsii
TAAATTAATAAATTTGCATTAGCAAACATAACATGCTATTGGAAGACAGTACTAATGTTTGCAGAATTTAGGACTCTATGTTTATGTAAATATTCCTTTTAAAAAACAGTTGTCTTCAGCTACAATATTCATTTACAATATGAACAATGTCTACACATTCATTCTGATCAATGTGATGTTATGAAAGCTGCTTTTCTTTCACAAACATGGTCATTTCTATGTGTGTCCAAACTTTTGGTAGTCTATGTAAAATACATAAAATGGGTCACCCATTTTAATGGCACTTTGTAAACATTTGGTAAAACTCCACTACAAACATACGTCTATACAGTCCCATCCAAAAGTATTGGAACAGCAAGGTCCATTCATTGTGAGACATCTGAAGTTCCCTCTGAAGTCCTTTGTTGATTTAGCAGTATGGTATAGATCCTTGGTGTAGCAGCCATGCAAGACCAAGCTATGACCCTACCTCCACGGTGCTTCACAGATGGACTTGTGTGGTTTGAATCATGGGCAGATCCTTTCTTCCACCATACTTTGGCCTTTTCCATCACTTTGGTAGAGGTTAATCTTGGTCTCATCAGTCCATAAAACTTTGTTCCAGAACTTTTGAGGCTCATCTCTGTACTTTTCTGCAAATTCCAACCTGGTTTTCTGAGTCTTTCTGCTGATATGACATGGCCTATGTATTTCTTATTTTTTTCTTCTCAAAAAGTCTTCAAATGATTTCAAAATTGAAATGGTGGATAGTAATAGCTTCACCCTTGCTCTGTCACAGTTTAGACCAATAATACGGGCTTGACAGTAGTTGACTGTTACACACAAAAACTAAAACACTTCTCAAAACAGCACAAATAAAAATCTATAGGGTTTTTGTCCCTCTCTAGCTTAGGAGATTTCGCGAATTGCCCTGTGTCATCCACATGAGTTTACACTGTTAAATCTAACTAGCGCTATGTGTAGTAGGACAACAGATTCCATCAAGTTGTGTTTTAGCCCTCTGTAGCCCTCTGACTCAGTCCGTCAATCAGTCTACTATATACAGCATATATACGTGTAAAAAATTATATAAGATATTCCATTAGTAGAATTTCTTTGTAAAACAAATTATTCTCACCTTGAAGGCGGCATGATAGCTCAATGGGTAGAACAGTCGTCTTCAAACCCGAGGGTGAGCGGTTTGATTCCCAGTCCCGGCAGGCTACATGTCGACGTGTCCTTGGACAAGACACGGATACCCTTAACCCCTGGGCGCCTCACAGGGGCAGCCTGTCCACAAAGAATTTCCCCAAGGGGCTCAATAAAGCATCTATTATTATTATTATTATTAAAATATCTTGTGTCATTGTGCCATATTCAGCCTCCAGGTCTTCTGTCTCAACCATCTGAATTTGTTTTATGTTAAAGGAGTAGACTGCGCTCATGGTGGAGAGGAATTGAGTTAAAGGCAATTCTATCAAGATAGTGGCTACTAGTGTCCTATTTCTAAAGGGAACATTTTGATCTCTGTGGCCTTTTTCAGCAGAAGATTCAAAAGTAAGAGATGGCTCATACAGCCACTTTATGCATTGTTCAATAGCAGTTGTTGAGATAAAATGTATTTATAGTTTTTTTGTCTATGTTTATTTCCTTATACATAAATTGAAGGTTTTCACTGGTGTGTGGTTCCTCTTAGCCCCAGGTTGCTTATGATTTACAGGACAGGTGTGATAGCTGGGTTAGTTGAAAATGTTCATTGTTCTGTGAAGGACAAAGTAGTTGTGAAGTATCGTAAGATAAGAAGACATGTTAATGTGCAAGAAAGCACCGATTTTTTGTTACATGCGGCAAGTGTAATGAGACATGCTTTTGAATATAACTGTTCTTAAGTTTACTTTCCAATATTGATGTTAGTTTGTTGAAAGCAATAGTAGGTAGATCACCAAACTAAAACTGATTTAAAGGTAAATAAAGGTAAATACTGTGCTGTGAAAGGGCATGCAGATCATGACTGTGGGGTGGAGTTAGGTTGGATCATACATGGAATCATAATAGTTTTCTTTCCTGAAGTATTTTGGTTTTGAAATAATCAGGTTTTCAGTTTCCTAGCAACTGCTAGATCTTTGACCTGAACCAAACGTGCAAGTTTGCTTTAATGGTTTGAAGATGCAGGAAGTACCTGAGGGAGTGGTGCTGACATCAGAGGTAATGTTGAGTCTCTAATAATCAACTTGAAATGATATTTATAGTTTTGCTGGAAATTAAAATATAGTGACATATTTGATGTTGCTGGAATAACCCTGAGCATAATTATTCAGCAGATTAGGTTAATAAGTCTACTCTAGATACAGAACATTTAAATTATTAAAAAAGTTGCCATAGCTGTGCCATGTGCTAGTCTGCACAGTCTCACAAAAGTGGAAACTGACACGAACTAGAATAAGTAAAGCTATTTGTATGGCATATGTTGACTTCAACTGGCTTTACTTGACTCTGACATTTTTCTTTGTATGCAGTATCCTCAGTGGAGGAAGGATCAGGCTATCAAATCATGTGTGATGGCAGGTTAGTGTTATAGACACAGTACAGTTATTCAACACATTTACAATAGAGCTGCAAGAAAAGTATTTTATATTAACTAGCAGAAACGAGTCGGATTTCTTGTATGCGGAAACATACTTTGCCAATAAAGCCTATTGTATTGTGTTGTATTGTATTCTAACAAACATTGAGTCTGTCCTGCATGTGGCCGTGTTGGGGAATCCTCAGCTGATTATTGGGCAGGGTGTAGGTGACAGTCTGATTAATGAATTGTGAAGCTAATCCTGTTCAACCTCCCATTCACGCTGCAGTCACATGCTTATTATGGCTTATTTTGATAGTCAGGGGACCAGTGAAAGCTATAACAGGTCCATTCACATCCCTGACTCGGCGGCTTACCACTTCTACCCCAGCATTGAAGGGCCTTTGTCTCTTGATTTATTGGTCCATTTGTAGCGCCTGTGCACTTGAACGAGGCCGATGCCCTGCTTCTTTGTGGCGTTTCTGCAGCAGAAAAAGAAAATTCAGTTCTACTAGCAGTTCAAAGGCAGCCATAATGGAGACTCGGAGCTCGGCTGAAGGCTGACTGCACCTACTGGTTTAAGTAGCGTTAATGGGTTGTGTAATCTCTACAAGTAGGTGTCGGGTGGTCATAGGGTGAGTTTAGGGAACGTCATTTCTCATGGTTCTTCTGTTACCGTAGAAGAAGGCTGATTTGGATAAAGTCCTTTTCCTGAATTACTGTACATTGACAACCTGCAGGTTGTTATTCACTAGTCTTGTTAGTGGGAAAACGTATTGCAAACATTTGAATGTCTCGGTGCATGACATAATGTAGATTTTGAGTTTTTGTCTCATACAAGTTAGTTTGCCTGAAAATATCAGTTTCACCCAGGCTCATTTCTCTCTTAACAAACTAAATTTGAAATGTAATATTGGCTTCTGTTAAGTTTTATTAAACTGTTGGAGTGTTTTTCCATACAGGAAAATATAGGTAGAAATATTTTTTTTAATGTTTTCAGTTTCTCCAATTTTACCATGATAAAGGATATTTATATATGATATTTTGCACAGCACCAAAATATTCTGATGCACAAAAATGTTTGTCTGTGAAACTAATGTAAGCTTTTGATAATACAGAAGTAAGTGTACTGAGTGTTGTCATTTCTGTAGTTTCTTGTATCAGTGGCTGTAGTTATAAATGACCTACACATATAGCCATTTTAGAATTCCCCTTGTGTACTTTCTAGACCAGATGAACGCACCCACTGTACTGAAGGATCATGGGGTCGACTGCAGAAAGTAGATTAAAGACAGTCTGGAGAACACATATCAAACTTGCATTGAGAGATGCCTTTTGAAATTAAAATAGAATCAAGTGACTTGTCTTGTGAAAGTGTCTCTTTTAGTCAGAAACACACAGAGAATGAACACACAACTCAGCGGCTCCACACAGTTTGTACTCTATTTTAACTAATAGTTTTATCTTGTTTGATGTATTGTTTTGTTGAATCCCACCTCTCTCATTAACTCTTCAAAGAAAACTTTAGGCAGACGGTTCTGACAAACAAGCTCATAGCACAAAAATCAAAATGAGAGCCAAAGTAAACTAATGACTGGTACAGAAACATCTAACACGTTAAAGATGCTGATGTTTTCTGAGAAGTTGGTCGAGACCAAAGTAAAATAAAACCTTCAAACAGAACCTTTAAACCATATGTTAGCTTATTCAGAACTATGAATATGTTGGCTTCTTTACACTTGCTAAGTAGCTTAGCTTGATGGCCACACTAAGTAGGTTGGGTGTTACAGGCCCCCTATGAGTCCAGACCAACCAGTGGAGCAATTTCATCCCGTGATGATTCAGTAAATCTGAATCAGCTTCCTTTTATGTGTTACTCAAAAACTCAGAAACAGAAGTGACCATTTGAAACTAGGGAAGAAGGTGGACAGTTGCAGAACTCCCCTCTTGTAAGAGTAGGAGGCTTGTAGGTTAATAGTTAAATCTGGTGTGTTTCTTGCTGAAGTGTCTTGCTTGTCTATCTTGATTGGCACTCTCACTGTAATTAATTGTGGAGTATGCAAGATGGCACCTGCAGTTGCAAACTGTGCTGACGGATTACTTGGAGGATTACTGTAATTAAGCCCTGAATCTCTTGTTTAATATGTTACTATATAACCACAGGGCCAAGTCAATATTCCTGTTACAGTATAACTGTTTTTCAAAGTTTTGTAAAAGGTGCAGGCATCTGAACTTTTTTCTCATATGAAACAGAAAATGTGTGAAGCTGCCACACATGTAAGCACACAACAGCGGAAGTCTGTGTCAGACCTACTAGAAATACTGTGTTTCATGTAGGTGAGGAGTGGTGTCTGCAGGAGGCAGGAAACGACACAAAAAAGAGTGCTGCAGAAATGGCAGTGTTTCCGATGCAGTGCCAGTCACGTGATAGAAACACTGTCAAAATGGACACTCGCTCATGGATATTACACAGACTCAAATAGACATTACTGTTTGGCTTAAGTGTCTGTAATGTCCAGACCCACTGCTTTACACATTTGCATTCTCACAGACAAGTTCAGGGTTGCAGTGCATGTCTATAAGATACACACAAAATAAACATGGGTTATCTCATGAAGAGAAAAGATTTAAAGATTTATATGCAGATGCATATGTCTTGACTTATTGGGAAAATCATGATGTCCTTAACATCACACAACATTTGGTAACCATAACTACCAGTTGTGAATTTGTAGAGTAAGTAAATAAAGCAATGTGGCACTGATAAAGAGTACAGAAACATTCCTTAGAAGAATAAGTGTTATCAACTCTATCCCTGACAATGAAAACTGTGAGTGTAGCAACACCTTCTTTCTACCAAATATTTTCTTATTTTGCAACAGGTTTGGTCATGTAGTCACATATACGATGTCACATAAGTGACATGCCAAATACCCACAACAACCCTCCACAATTATGACTATCTGGGTTGTTGAAGCATCCTTGTATAAGACTCCTACTCATGCCTGCTCATATGCAGGTTATAAAGATAATACCAGCTGATGACAATGTCAGAATATCAAAATATTAAAGAACCAGTAAGCCTGTTGGGGACATTATGTTAAAATCTTCTCAGTCAAAGTCCTGCATGTGGTGAGGAAGCTGGTCCCTGGCCCAGTGCACTTAAGGCAAGGGGATTAGACTCCAGAGTATTATTATAGCTACTGATTATCCCCTTACCTGATCCGCCTAATTCTAGCTTGAGCCTATTTATTTAGCAGAAAAGTGGAAAAATGTTTGGATTGGGCTGCAGAAAGTGAATTGGCCTTGCTGCGCTTCAGCGCTCTGTCGAGTCCAACATTGACTCTTTTGGTGTTCTCTGCTGAACTCATTAGGTCCTGGCCTTTTGTCGCCGCCTCCCCTGCTGTGGTGTTCATGTGATTAATGCACTGCTGACCACTGCGGCCAGCAGCAAGGACTTGTTTTACTGCCAGGAAACAGCAAACAAAAGAAAATTGTCTCACCACATAACTGAGAAGAATACAGGCTCTCAAAACCGACCAGTCCCCTGGCTCATTGATGAATGCAAGCAGGCCAATATCTCTTCTCAAGAAAGTTAAACAGAAAATGTTTCCTATCCATTTGTCCCCAAGTCTTTAGCTTGAGTATCTTTCTTTGGATGTAATTACACACCCACTGCTTCTGACCTTGTGCCCAGGAAACGGCTTTGAGGTCTACGTTCTTGACTAGAAGTGGGGAATCCAACGTGAACATGAGCTGGTAAATCCTGCTAACTGATCTTCCCGGCATATGTCCTTGTGGAAGAAAGCAAAGCAAGGTGTTTTGGTGCTTTACTTCCCTTACTTGTCTAACTTTGTGAAGGGTTATTAAGTGGAGGCAAGAGCCTTAGAGGTCAGAAAAAGTTTGTCATCATTACTGAAGCATCTTTGTATAAACAAGCAGAGATAGAGAACTGGCAGTTTTGGTTCTGTAATGAGATTGTGTGTTCCCCAAGTGTGATTCAGCGTGTCTCTTCTGTACTCATAGACTATTAACCTCCCACAGAGAGTTGGGACTATTGCCAGGGCCAAGCTTAACTGTCACCTTGTTGACAACATTGTTCTGATGCTTCTAGGGCTGACATACATACATTTGGGGGAAGAATGCCTCCTGTTGTCTAATCTACAATAATTTTGCAGAGCTTTATTCAGGAAAAACACCCCAGTGGATCACTTTACTGAGAAAAGAGCAGCAGTGACATTTTAGTTTGGCCTAGGTTTGACCTCATTTAATAGCTGATCAGAGGGTTGGTAATTGTCTCTGTGTTTGGTGGATAACTGAGAGTTAGCAGCAATAACAAAGCAAAGCATAAACATATTCTTAGAAATAGTAGTTAGTAATCCAAGAGTATTGTTTTTTCATTGTTACTTGTGAAAACTGGGCTTTTCCATTAATAATGGTACATGGTACCAGCTCGACTCGACTTTATACAACTCTATTCGCTTTTGGTAACAGTTACGTTGTTTTCCACTGCAAATAGTACTTCTCAATACTTTCTTGCTATGTGGCTTTGGTTCTTTTCACCAAGTAGAAGATATTGTCAGTGTCACAAATCCCTGACATCTCCATCTCTGAATTACAAACTGAAGCCTGACATGAATGTTATTCCAACTTCTCGTAACTCGTAACAACTGCTCGTAACAATATGGTGTGAATGTGGCATTAGTGCAACAGGTTTTTCTGGATGGGGAAAAATATTTTGTATTTCATACTGGTCTTCAAATTGAAGCTAATGTTGTTTAAGACCCCAAAAAAACTGCTTGCTGACGTGTTAACCATAACTTTATGAGGTTCTATCATATAAAGGTTTTGTTTACAGTTTGTTTCACTGCCCAGAAATACAATGAATTAACACTACTTAAAATATGATATTTGAATCTCAGTATCTGGTTCTCTATTTTGTTTGTCTCTTTGCAGTTTCCAGGGACATGAAACTGAATCCACAGGAAGCTCCACTGTATGTAAGTATCACTATTCATACTTGCATAGAAGCTATTTTCAGTGAACAGAGTTCTATTTTTTCTCTTAATGTTCCTTTATAGGCACATTAAGGTGTATACCGTTAGTCCACCTACACAGGTTTTCACAGACTGCGTGGGTGTGGTGTAGAGTGTGTGTTCCACCTTTTAGGGAGGGAGAACTTAAACCATTATCATTATTGTTATTAGTAGCATATAGACTTTGATGACCTAAGTAGTTCCTGGAACAGCTCCACCTGAATTCATGTTGACTCATTAACTGGAATAACAGAAATCAACTTTGTGGGTGTGCAGACAGCGGAGAACACAACATCAGACTGCACGCAAAGCAAAAGGCTATTCAATGTTTGCTGGCTGGCAAATGTGCAAATACAAAAAAAGTTTTTATGTTCTCCTTACTGTCTTAATGACTGTCATGTTTTACATGTTGTCAATTAAATGAAATAAGAACCACCTGATTGGTGATAAATCACATTTCTTAGATCATTTTAGTATGGTCCAACTATTGGTACGTTTTTCTTCCCCATCAAAGTGAAATGTGCAATGGCTTGTTTGGTAAAACAACCCAATAATGGTCCTCAAAGTTCAAAGAACATGTACTGGTTGACTTATGAGTCCTGTTATTGAATTCAAAGACCAATTCAAGGACAAAGGACAAGTTGAAGCAGAGTTTACCTGTACATGTGCCATTTGTCCAAACCAATAGGTGAGCAGGTAAAGTAGCCTAATGAGCAACAAGAGGAACTTTTTGGATGTGGTGGATGAATTTCTACAACCCTGTTTGGCCATGAGCTATGGATTTGGGGTCAAATTGTTCAGCTGCTTCATAATGACTTTAAGAAAAGTTTTTTTTTTACTTCTAACCTGGGATCTGGAATGTCTAGGCAACATGAGCTGTTTTCACATATGAACTCTGTACAATGTCTGGAGAATAAGGGCTGGACATTGTTGCTCTGTCATATATGTAGCACACAACAGGAGATTGTGAGTGTCAGATGCGTCCTCAAATGGAAAAGAGTGTGCAGGAGGCACGGTGTGACACAAAAAGCGCACTGCAGAAATCATAATGTTTTGTTTACAGCACATCGAAGCAGAGCCAGTTGCACGATTAGAAACAATGTGTTATGTGTATAACCTCTGTTTTCTCAAGGAGTGTGGTACAACAACAGAAAGCATGGTCTAATTCAAGTTGTCCTCTAAGTAATTTGTGCTCGAAATGCCTTTAAATGGAGGCACCTAGGTGATGCACTTGCTATATGAGGTGGAGAAGGTGCAGCCTGATTGCACGTCATGTCATGGAGACTGTGCCAACCACCCTACTGAGGTTAAATATCCTATATTATTCTTTGTCACTACCCCAGGCTTGTTACCAAAGGTAAAGTCAACTTTTAAACATAAAGCTTTACACCTATTCCTAGTTATTATCATAGGTTATCATAAAGTGGTGACCCTAGCAGGAGGTTAATCTGATGATCCTTTTTAGCTTTGGTTTTGTAAAAAGGCTCAAGATGACTGATTTGCCCCTGCAAACCACTTCTTTCCAGGAATTCACCATGGACTCAGGCAATGTCATGTTACCCTTTTTCTTATAATCAGCATTTAAAGGACACAGCCATCTAGAGAGACTGAAGATGATGAAGCCAGTTTGCAAGTCTAAATGTCAAGGCTTTAGTCTTCTTGCAGTTTTACTTTGGCCAAAGAAGAACTGATAGGTAGATGATATTAACTAAGCACTGATTTTGTCTCACAAAGCAATTAGATGAGGTAGATGGGGCTATGTAATTTGTTGGGCAGAGAATGACTTAAGGAAGCTCTTTAAAAATGAGTTTTCAGCTGAACAACTGCTGTTCTGACTGCAAGTAAGCATGTTATTTACATTATTGGCATTTATCAGAGAATGTTTTCCAGAGGTTTGTAATAACATGAGCAAGTAGGCGTTCAGTGTCTAACACAGGACACATGACTATGCACACGTCTAGATGTGATGCAGCCTGTGAGTTCTGCTATGGGACGCTCTCCAGATGCACTGCTGCAGAGATAAAGGATGATCCAGATAGTAAGGTAATAACACTTTATTTATCCCCCAAAGGGGAAATTTAGGTACCATAGCTGCATATTAAAAGTTAGAAATCAAATTAAAACATCAGAACATAATAAATCTAGAGTAATGCAGAATATATCAATAATAGTAGTAATACTCAGATAAACCAGGTGACATTCTGCCATGCCCCATTCTGGTACATGATCGGTCCTGATGACTGATTCATTTTATTGGCTGTGTCCATTTTTCTCAGCTCTTCTCTCCAGGTTTGCACCTTCACCTTCTAAGCTCATGATGGATTTCAGTTTTCTCTCCTGTGTTTTGCAGGGCTAGTAGCTAATAGCAGGCTGGGTGTTGACATGTATAAACAGTGCTGTTTCCATGGTAACTTGTGCTTCCACTTGTGCTTTTCCTTACACAAACGAAGACAGGGGTCAGAAAGATCTTAGGAAGTCCACATCTTCCGTCACCTCACTAAAAGCACACAGCGTGAGTTGACAGAAGACGGCCAACAAAAACAACAAAACTTACAAAGCTGCTGTAGCTGGCTGCCACCCAACAGGCACCATTCAAATTCATACATGTCGGCAGTCTTTATGAATTGAAAGTTGTAGTTTAATTACTCACTTTTCATACCAGTCATCAGGCACTGAGTTTACTTTTCCCACCTCCCAATAGACTGCCAAGATTTCCGTAAATTGTCTTCCAAAGTAAGGGGAGCAATATGTATTCTGGAATATTGCAGCTTGTGTAGCAGTCTTACAAACTTACAATTCAGTGAGCGCACCTCCATTCTCCCCAATCAGCATTGCCCTAGCCAACTGCGTGATTGCTCACTATTAAAAAAAACAAACAGAAGAGAGAGGTGGAGTAGGATGATGGCGTCTGCCAAGTCAGAGCGATCATTAGGCAAATTAATACCGAAGAAAAACACTTTGGTAATATGTGATTATTTCAGCTTCAAAGTGACAGACAACAAACAAAAAAAAGACTTTCTTTAGCAGTACCTTGCTAAAGACGTGGTGCCTTTTAATGCAGTGGCAAAGAGGGGTTTAATCTGAATGCTGTATAAGAGATATAGAATTCTGCTTGTTTACACAATGGTAAGGTCATTTTATTTGTTCTTACTAGAAATTTGTTTGCACTAGAGAAAAGTCCATTTGTTTAATTACTGGATATTTAAAAATACATTTAATAAATACATGTTTCCAGTTCATTTTCTTGCATTAGAATGTGTTCTGTACACATCACTGACTGCATTTTAGCAGCAAGAAGCAGAGTAATCATCTGTTGGATGGAAAGGCACACTGCATCTGCTCGACCAGAAGGTAGTTGAGGGGTCTACCGTTAAAGGCATTTTTTACTCCTTTAATTTAGAGTGTGTGCTGCGCATTGTTGAGAATATTGAACTGAAGCTTGACTGTACAAAATTATATATTTTCCTCTAATCGCATAGGCCTACTTCCAAGAAAACCCTCTTGTCAGTTTAGTCTCACTTGCTGGTAAAGGTCACGCAATATGTTGGAATGCCAACAGTGATGACACACTGTCAGACATGTGTAGCCATAAACCTTTAACTTTATATCACACCTGTTTTTTGCAGAACTTCCTGTTTGTTTGCATCATAATTCATTTACAGTAATTATTAATGAAAAAATATCTTAGGGATGGCATGGGATGTCTTGTCAATTTGTTTGGGTGCTGAAGTGTAGAAACCGCATTGTGCTGCCTACAGTGAAAATGAATTTAAACTGCAAAATAAGCCCTGAATTCGTCATTAAAAGCAGCCTTTGTGAGAATTGATAACAGTAAAGTTATAGGGCTACATTCACACAGATTTTTGCCTTGTTTTAAAACAATGCAAGAGGTGTGCTGCTGAGTGAGTGCTAAATGTGCTGTTAAAACATAAAATGCGATCCAAGTATTGTAGTTGGAGGGACAGACATAAGAGTTTAAAAGACGATTAGAGGCCAAAACACAATACAGTGGTACTGTAATAATCACAGACACGATTTTAAAAACTCTGGATGGCTTTCATGGTGGTAGCCATTTAATTTTGAGGTAAACAACCGTATTTATCTTACAGTGTAAGTGCAAATGTAAAATCAAACACTGCCTTACCTGGATAGCTGAACCTGGTACAGTTGCAAGATGGGTAGAAAGGGCTACAGTCACACATGCGTATTTAAAAAGAGGGGGCTGGGTTCATAGCCTCCAGCTGTTCTTTTGATGTTGCTTAAAAGCTGCCTGTTCCCTGTTGAAGCTCCATGATTAGCAGGTCAATACCCCAGCAGGTCACTTTGTTAAGTACTTATTACCAGCAGAGAGCACTGTCATACGGTGTGGCTGAAAGACATCCATCTGTGCACGTCAAACAGTTTTCAAACTGCTGGGTTGTTTTTCTGAATAAAGCTGCACGCAAAAGAGTCGCTTAGAATTTATTGTAGTAATAGTTATTACTATTATTAGATTTATTGTCAGCTCTTTGAGTTTGTGTGTGTGCTCAATAGCATGTTTTGCAAAGGTCGCTGTGCGCAGCTGGCGGCTCCAGCAGATGTTTCACATCTCTGTTTTTTCACCTCCACCCCCTGCTACCACATTTGCCTCCGAAAGGACAATGATCTTATTCAGTTAATATTCTATTGTACTTTTTACTCTTGCTTCTTTTTTCAATTTATGGAAGCATCTTCTTACTTCTTCCGGTAGGATGGCTATTAATTCACACAAAGTAAGATGCCACTGTGTTGCCCTCAGAATCATTTGAGCAGCTATTTCATCAAAATGCATCAGGTTATTGTTGACTGTGGTGATTTGCCACCTGCCTTCATGAGAGAAAACCATTTCTTCTTTAACTTCTCTTTTGTTGGTAGTGAGGACGTGGAACTTATTTCACACTAATACATTTTCATTTTCACATCACACAAATCCACTAAGGTACCAGTCTGCTCAGTAGCACCAAACCCGAATTTCCAATCTGGGCCCAGGATAAGAGATGAGTTTTTAATGAAGAGAATGCAATGCCTGCTGGCCTTCACCCATCTATAACTCATTTATTTCAGGGCCTCTGCTCTGCTTGTTAGAGCTGAGACTCTTAGTGCATAGCAAAGCCTGTGTCCTTCATGCTTCAAGTCAATGTATTCAGTTCTGGCTCTTAGAAGGTTACTGCTGGCTATTTCTCTTTCTTTGGCCTCTAGGCTATGTGGTCGTCTATGAACACATTTTTCCCCCTCACATTGCTCAGCAGCAGAAATGGCTTGCCAAACTGGGACTTGTCGAACCTACTGCTGCTGGTTAGTTTTGCTGTTGTCAACCTGCTGATCCCCCTGTATGGAACATGGGCCCGGGGCTACCACTTTATAAGAGGAAGAAGCACCTTTGACTCTGTTTAGCTCTCCTCCACTTCAGCCTTCACTGGCTGTTCATGTTGTAATGGTTAAAAGATTGCAACAGTCGACAGCGTCATATTAAGTGGGATGCAATGTTCCATTATCTATCCTTAGTGTCAACAAGCTGCAGTCCCCCGCGGGAAAACAGCTAATTTTGAACAATATCCCTATTTTTGTTCCTTGTACTCCTCCTCAGTCTGTCCTCAGATGACACCACATCATACCACACAATGCTCAGCCACAACACATCCAATTGTCATTTTGGAAAAAAGCAAACTACACAATGAACTGTGCATTTGTATTTTCACATTGGAATATTAGCAAACTGGCAGGACACATGATGTTATCGAGTAAGCACAATATCTAGTAGATGTGGAAATGATGTAGACATCAATTTTAAATGGAATGTTGACCCCAAAATTGCAAAGCTTGAAAACTTGAAGATCTGCAGTGTAAAATATTTGCAGTTTAATCAGTGTGGCAAATCTGACTTGTAATAAGCATACAAACAACCCTCAGAAAAAGAGATCAAGAAGACAAAAATGATGAGCATGAAGCTCATTGTGTTCTTGACTTCAAGGTCGATAGGCCTCTCATAGCCAGGGACATTTAATTTTTACCTGCTGAAATGACAACTGTCTGTAAAAGCAATTAAGCTAATGTTAGAATTAGAACCAAAATAAAAAAAAACCATCAAAATCAGGGAACAAGCTGTTTCATCATCATGAGTAATATTCTGGTTGCTATATACTACATCCATGGATATATTAAAGAGAAAATTCATGCGCTGTATACATTACCTGTGTAGGTGGAGTCAGACAATAAAATGAATTGAATATCTTGTGGCATGTCTGCTGCATTATGTGCTTAGTTTAGAATAAGCCAGGGTTTTCTGAGGGGAATCCTGCAGGAAACTTGGACAAATGTCAAGAAGACATCTAGTCAACTTCTAGGTCACAACAAAAAAAATGCAAAATTGAGAGAAAATGTCTACACATATATTTGAATTCATGATTTCCATGTTTAAAGATACCAAATAAAATTTATCAAAAGTTTATTTTTTCATTTTCAGTATTTAATTAGCAAAATAAAAATTACAAGAACTGAACTGTTTTTTTTTCCTTATTTCTGAATGGCGCAGAAATAAGACAGACAAATAAACAATATTAATAATAAACAAAGCAGACAAATAAAACAATCATGATGTGATCAAAGTGTAGACTTTCAGTTTATTTTAAGAGGTTTCACAAAAATATGGCATTTACCATTTAAGAATAGCATCCATTTTAAGCAGAGTACCTGCATTTTCAGGGGCTCAATATTATTTGGACAATTGCCTGACAAGAAGTTAATTGACCAGATGCGGTCCATTCCCTCATTAGTTAAAGACAAATGAAGCAACTCAACAGTTGGGTACATTCTTAAAAAGAAAGAAAGCATTGGTGAGCTCAACAACATCGAAAGGTCTCGAAGACCATGGAAGACAACTGAAGTGGATGATCACAGAATCCTTTCCTTGGTAAAGAAAAATCCCTTTGCAACATCAATAAAAGTCAAGAATACTTTGGAGAAAGAAGGCATATCATTGTCAAAATCTACATTCAAGAGGCGTCTATGAATGTTAATACAGAGATTTTACAAAAAGGTGCAAACCATTGGTAACATTCAAGTACAGGAAAGCCAGAATAGACTTTGCCAGAAAACATCTAAAAAGCTTCCCATGGAGCCAGATTCTTTGGACTGAGGAAACCAAGACAAACTTGTACCAGAATGATAGGAAGAGAATGACAAAGGGAAGAAACAGCTCATGATCCAAAGCATACCACAACATGATACAGACAGTGTTATGTCGTGAACATGTATGGCTGCCAATGGAACAGGCTAACTGGTCTTTCTTAATGATGTGACTGCTGACAGAAGTAGCAAGATAAATTCTGTGATAAAACAGGCTAATAGGATGCCGCTTAACAGTGCAGACATACAGTATAATGACCCTAAACATACCCTAAAGCAACTCAAGACTTTTTGAAGGCAAAGAAATTGAATATTCTTCAATGACCAAGTCAGTTGCCTGATCTCAACCCAATAGAGCATGCTATTCAGTTACTGAAGACAAAACTAAAGGAACTGAAGACCCATGTACAAGCAGCAGATTAAAGTGGTTGCAGTGAAGACCTGGCAAAGCATCTCTAGGGAGGAAACTCAGAATTTGGTGAGGTCTGTGGGCTCCAGTTATTATTTAGTTATATTTACAATTATGTCAGTTTGTCCAAATAATATTGAGCCCCTGAAAATGGAGGTAGTCTGTTTAAAATGGCTGAAATTCCTAAATGGTGAATACCATATTTTTGTGAAACCTCTTAAAATGAAGTTGAAAGTCTACGCTTGGATCACATTTTATTTTGAAATCCATTGTGGTGGTGTATAAGGGCAAAATCATAAAAACTCTGTCACTGTCCAGAACCTTCCTGGGCTAACTGTAGTAGTTGCTAGCCAGCAAGCTACTTAAGCAAATAGTTTTAGCTCAAGTAGACAAGCACACTTCAATCAGCTTTTTTATGCATTTGCTCTTGTAATTTTGGTTTTATAAAGGCTGAAAAATACAACACATTTCATTGTCTTAAAATGTGCTCTTACTACAGCTCAAAGGCCACTGTCCATGCTGCAGGCCAGTGCACAATGAAGGTCACTGTTGTTTGCACCAATAACCTGGAACATATGGTAGTGGAGAAAGAATTAGTTATCACTCAATAAATACTGTTTACTAGTGAACAATTATTTTAATCCACAAACGTTTTCTTTCTCCTCTCCGGTCTTTCTCATTGAGTCTGCAGAAAGTCCAGCTGCTCATCTGTGTCTCATCACTGTCTGCTGCCTCGCCTCCCTGTTTGTTTGTTAATGATGTCACATGTAGCATTTTTATATATTTTTTTAAAGGTACTTTAGTAATCCCCTTGGGGAAGTTCTTGTGGGCAGACTGCCCCCTTAAGGTGCCAAGAGTTCGGGGTTCAGTGTCTTGTCCAGAGACACTTTGATATGTGGCCAGGAACTGGGGGAAACAGGAGTCAAACTGCCAACCCTGGGGCTTGTAGATGACTGCCCTACCAACTGAGCTACCGTTGCCCTTAGTATAAATACATCATTACCATATTAACTTAGTGTAATTGCTGTAAACAAGTGTGGTGCTTTCAAGACTCCACACAGTGTTTTATATGTGACACAGTTAAGATATGGTATCCTCATATTCAGTTTGTAAGCATGTCCAGTTCTGAAGTATTGTAGTTCAAGCCTGGCATCAAAATCATACCTTAAATGCATCTTAAGTGTCCAACTGTGATTTGAGTTCACACCTTTCATCATGTTTGATTTGATTTGTAGCTGAACAGATAAATTGCTAGAGAAGATTTGAGTTTTGTAGGCTTCAAAACCAAAATTGTTGGAGATGTTCAGGGTTTGCTATGCTATACATAATGTATTCTGTCTCAACTGTCTTCATTGATGTGAAGGAAATGCAAATGCATTCACGGTTCATTAGCAGGGTTATTTAGAGCTATCTTCTTTACTGGATCATCCAAGTTGCATTTTAATGTAGGTACAGGATGTGTGTACCTGTTCATTAAGCCTGTTTATAAGTTATATGCTTGTTTTACACAACCACAACAACCCCAAAATGTTTTTTTCCTAAAATCTTTTTCTAGTACCACTTTTCCAACTGCAGATGTTCTATCCTACTTTGGTTTAACCTTATAAACCAATTTGTTCTTAGGTGGTATGTATGAGCAGTCTAAGGCAATTTATGGCCTTCATCAGTTTTCTCATTCTTAAAATTTTATCTTGGGTATGAGCAAAACTCATGTGGTCCAGAAGTGTTATATCAGTCAAGAACAAGCTGATGAGATTTAGATTTTATTATTTTTATTAGCCTGTTTTATCCCAGCATCTTCTAGATTTTAATAGTAAGTAGAACACTATATCTAGCATTCGCCTCAGGGCGTTTATGCTGGTCTCTGTACAGTGTCACATAACTTGTTTTAGACTGTAATATTTTCTAGCCTAATATGTACTAATATCATATATTAGTAATGTTTTTAAAAATGTTTATTACCCTGCTTGCTTTTTTTTTTATTACAGTACAGCACTGCTGTGATACCATTGTAGCCACTATAAGCATTGCTTAATTGTTTTGGTTGTTTCTTAGTTTTTATCAGTCGGGAATCAAGTGATTTCTGACAATTTTGTTGAATTAAAAGTTCCACTTGGAACACTTGTACGAACAAGCAAAGAGTTGGAGGCTATTAAGAATACAAAATACAAAAGTGTTGGTACATGAGGCCTATTCTCTATTTTTATGGACTTAACTGAGTTTCAACAAGTACGTAAATAATGGATAGTGCAGATGGATAATACAGAATAGTGCACAACAGCACACAAATCAGATTTACTACAACCAATCATTTCCTCCAATTTCATATGATGAACTGTTAAATCATGCAAATGTATTTTGGTATCTCTCTACATATCTGTGTTTTTTTCCCCCTTTTTGTCCGTCTTGCTTTCTTTGTGTTTGTTTCTGTTCTATCTTGCTTCCTGTGACTGTGTGCCTATCTCTGTAGGGGCGGTGTGTTATCACAGTGCAGCTCGCTGATGAAGAGCTGGCTGCGGATGAGGAGGGCGTGGACTACTTCCTGCTGTTTGCTGGCAGCACACAAAGGCACCTGACCAGCACCCTAAGGAGCAGTCATGACACCTTGCAGGCGCTGTGTCCTGGTAAGCCACCCCACCCACAATGCCTTGCAGCTTCCCTCTCACCTCTAATGGACCTGTGGGAAGGCAGCTCCACCTACAGCATTTAGGTTAAATCTATTTTTAATTCTGCCTTCATGTTTGTCTGTGGTAACTGATGACTATCCTTGTTGGAGACACTCTTTATTTACCCACTTTAGTGTGGCTAAACTGGGTAAATAAAAATAATAAAATGCTATGTTTTTTTCTAACCTCACATCACACGGAAAGCATAGGGCAGTCTGGAGTTACTATAGCCCAGGAAGAAAGTCAAAATAATAAAAGATTAATCATTCACCACCACCATCCTCATTGGTAAACTAACGTTTTAATATGTTGTGAAGTGAGAGAAAACACCTTACTCTAGAATTTCTGGAGTCTGGCTCATTCATCATTTTTCTTGGAGCACATCCCACTTATTCTACTTGCAAAATTGAAAGTATTTAACCAGGGCTGTTACTCAGAGATACAGTACTTCCTTTGAGGTGAATGACCAGCAACAGGCAACACAGAGATCTAAGGGTTTAAAGGTTGGTGTATGTAGAAAATAGTTGGTAAAAATACGTAATACTTGTGACCCTCTAATAAACATGGAGAAAATCCTTGGCAAATTATGAAAGAACGCGCATAAGAGATGTTTTTTTAACTAACTTTCCTCAAGCGTCCGTGCCTTCTAGACAGGAAAAAAGAAGGCAGACCATGATAAACTGTGTTATCTTGTTAAGAGCTCGACTGAATTACAGCCGTCTGGGGAGGCGGGGGGTTGGTACTCTACTAACAGATTAGCTCTGCTTCACTGCTTCCTCCATCAGGACTCTCAGTGCTCAGAGCTCCAAAGGACTGGTCCTGTGACCAAAGGGAAGGTTGTGGGATAGGATGCCCAGGTGGACTTGGGAAAATAGCATCAGATACATGAATCTCTACTTTAGCTTGGGTTGAGGTGCCATTGAGCAAGGTTTTAAAACCTTAGTATTGAATGTGCAGTCCAGTGGCCAACTAGGTGTATGGAGAATATACCATGAAAGAAGGTGTGTTATAGTAAATTAATGGATTCTGTTATGGTAAGAATATTGTCTGAGATGCTTATGAATGCTTTTAAAATTCCTTTGCCTTCGCTATATTAAAGTATCTCCCTGCTTCTAGATGCAAAACTCCATGTGACATCATCTGGAATAGTTTTTCCGTCCTAATGATGTCATCTAGTTGCTCATATTACAGACCTCGTCTTGGATGACTTTCGACATTTGATATAAGTACCACTTATACAATATAGCTATTTAATGGTGCAGTTACATTGAATTAATGAACCAAATAGTGGTACTTTTAATTGGGCAAAAAAGGGACATTATGACTTGTCATAGTAGGAAAAGCACAGTGTTACTAATAAGATTAAGAGCGACTTTTTTTTATTTAAGTATCCCAGTCCGCCATTAGAGTGTGACAGTGAGACAATATTCACAATACCAGGACTGTTGAACTGAAGCAGCAAGCTAACTGGAATTCATCATGACATTAATAGTTTATTTTATTTTTTACGCCCATTATATTTCTACTGTGACATGTCAAATGATTGCTGTGAAAATGATTTGTAGATGTAGTTCATTTTAAACAATAGAAAAAGTAAAAAAGGTTTGTTTGGTGATTCAAATGTTGCACTGCTGTCTCCTTAGTCACCACAATTCACAACTACTGTTCATTCAATATCACAGTTCTGTTATTGCTCATTAATTTAGTCATTTTTGTTGTTGTACTTTCTATAGGCTAATTCATACTTTCCGGTTACCCTCTGCACTTGTACTAGCACATGCTTCTATTCATACTTCATTTGGGAAAATGTACATGGAGATGTTTCACAAATGCACACAAAATACATGATGACAACTCTGGAAAGTAGCAACAGCAAATAGAAGAGCTACTTTGTTTGTTGTATTTGACTGAACAACGTGAAAAAGTAAAAAATAAATAACCGTATGTATAACTGCTTCACAAGAATCATGTCAAGGACATTGAAATACATGTAACATAACTTTTGATATTTGCAATGAGCCACTACTGTAGTTTTTGGCATATGTGCAATTGGTGTACTGGCACTGGACAGTCCATGTGAACACAAACACTGACTACAATGATGGAAGTTAATAACTGATCAATATTAGGTAGCAAGCTAATGTTAATTAATTAGCACTTACCTTTGCTTCAACAATGAAGAATTTCTTGTTCTTCACCTCCCAAATGCATTATTGACCCAACCAGATTAAAATTACATTTACAGTAGCCATCTGTACTTCTGTAAGCTTTTGTTCTGGTGGCCGCGTAAGGAGAGGGATTCATTTATACAGTACATATACTGTATGTAGAAAGCACCAAAATGGAACTCTGGGTTTTCACTCTGTGTGGTGACTGAAACATTGCGACAGGTGATGTATTGGGATCAGTGCCCAAAACTTGCAGTTTGTTGTCATATCTTTGTTCTTCTTTTGCTGATATGTGATCTAGATATTTGTTGCAGTTTCAGTTTTGACCTGGTTTTTGCCCTCCAGGTCTCTGTGCAAGTCACATGAGTGAAAACTATGAATTGGCCTTAAGACTCACTGTGTAACAGCAGTTTGCTAACTGCAACCAGCTAACTAATTGCTCATGTCCAAAACATGAAAATTTCCTCATTCATTTCTCGTTTTTTCCTTCTTGTCTCCCTGTCTCCTTCCTCCTTGTATTTTCTTGTAGCTCATGACTGCTGCGAGGTGGTGTCGGTTACCTTGTGTTCTGTTAGCCAAGGTGTCCTCGAGTCCCCTGATGACCTGAAGCCTCGTCAGGGTCATGTGACTCCATTGTCAGAGCATCGATTCAGCTTTGTCCAAGATCTGGCTTTTGACATGGCCCAGTTCCTGGTGAGCAAAAGACGTGATTTCTTTTTCTAAAATCAGTAAAATATCTGTAAAAATAACAAATGCTTGTCACAGAACAGGAGAAAGTTGTTTCCAGTGGTTACAAGTGATGTAGCAATGTAGGCAGATTGACAATAAAACAAAAGATTGCCATGCCATTCTTCTTCTTTGATGAGGCTTGATGTCTTTGATATTCAATTAATGAGTGTGCTTCAGTACAATTTTTCATCCAATAGAAATGTAATAATTTGCTATGCCATGAAGGAGGAAATGATAAAATAACTGTCTTGAGCACTCAAACTTAAAGCTTCTAATGGAACATTTTTGTCAACACAGCGCAGCCCCAATTTGAGCTTACTACTGATAAATGCATGCAGATGTGTCTTCTTACATTCACATTTAGACATTTATTTAATGCTCTCATGCTTAGCTTCTTAAACTGAGTGCTTCTACTAGACTAAGAATAACTCCTGTGTGTGTGACTCATCTTTGTAATCACCCATCACTCAGGTGAGCACAGCGGGCCGGCCTCATGGCCTCGATGGAGCACTGCTGCTGGATGAGTGTCAGATTCCCCTGCAGGAGTGTGAACGTCTGGATGAGAGCCTGGCGCTGGCCCTCCATCACCTCGTACTGCCTCCAGGATGGAGCTTACTGGGAAACAAACTAACCAACAGCTTTGGTGAGACTGGAGGGCAGTGGGCTGTCTGTAACATGTAATTTTCTCATACAGTAAAATGTCTAAGAGTCAGTGTGTCCCCGCACTGATGCAGAAACATACTAACAAATAATAGTTGTATTAGTTGTTTTATATGTCACATGTGAAATCTTTCACAGTTCTAACCACATATCAATCAAATTAGGATTATTGATCACTGTCAACATCATGCTGGTGCAGAGGAGTGCATGTTGGTATGCAATATACACTTTCTAAATTCTTTGTATGTACTGTATGTCTGTATTGTGCAGTGTGTGTGTGTGTGTGTGTTCTACTGCTAATTAGTGGTAGTGACTCCTGTTTAACTTCTGCCTTTACAGACCGATCTGGAGCTGATAAATGTGTTGTGCTGTCGAACACTTCCACCATTACTGTGTTGACTGGAACAGACATTTTTTTATACTCAAACAACCTGAATCATACAAAATGCAGGGTATATAAACTGAGACTACACATGTGCCTAATGTGATTAAACACAGCTACAGTATCTGTGCAACTGATGGCTTCAGCAATGCTTATTTTCTACAATTAGGAATGACAAGTAATTTTGTTTATTAACAGATTATGTACATAGTTGTGCCAAGATACTGCAGGCCAAAACAACGTCTCACTGGAGGGTGATTTATAATTGTGTGTTAAAGAGGTGCAGCATAGCTATGGAGCTTATGTATGTAGCTGCTAGGGTGTTGCTGATGTGTATTTCTACAGAAATGTAACTCCAAGTCAAAGTTACAAGTATGACAGAGATACCACATAAAGACCACGGGTTATAGTTTATACTATAACACTGCTTGTGTTGTCTTCAACAAGTTTCTGATTCCAGTTGAGATTGTTGATAGTGAAGATTACATAACTAAGTTGACTCTCTTTTTCCAGACTGATACATGTCAATTACTTTGTTTCTCACCTGTTCTTGAATTTCTTTAGATGCTGCTTGACTTTGACAGACAGCTTCTATTTAAGTGATTTCTTGATTCAACATTTGTGTGACAAGTGAAATTGAAAGTGAAATACATGAAATCATCATTTAAAAACAGCATTTTCTATTTACTCAGGTTATCTTTGTGTAATATGAAAATTTGTTTGATGATCTGAATAATTTAAGTGTGACAAATATGCAAAAAAAACGAGGAAGGGGGCAAATACTTTTTCACAGCACTGTAGGCTGGAGAAAATTGGCACTAACTAGAATATACTGACATACACTAAATACTAAATAAAAATGTATATTTATTAGGGCCGACATAGAGACAAACTGCTCTCCGTTTGGGCTGCAGTAC
Organism: Sandelia bainsii; assembly: GCA_032362345.1. Lineage (NCBI taxonomy): Eukaryota > Metazoa > Chordata > Actinopteri > Anabantiformes > Anabantidae > Sandelia > Sandelia bainsii. The sequence goes on from JAUMHL010000018.1 coordinate 24,203,036, forward strand.
AAAGGTACTTGTTCATATAGAAACCTGACACCAGGGTCAGATGAAAGTTTATTCAGACACATTTTCATGTTCATGTCTTTCAAATACAACATAGACCCCATGACTTTAACCTGTTAAAGGAAGCCAAATGAGCCGATGGAGATGATAAACTCTGCAAGATAATTGCTGTCTGTGAAGCAGCATAAACAAGACTTTTGGGAGTACTTAGAGCACTGCCTCTGCCTCAGGCTGTTGTTAAGATAATAGCTTATGGTTTAACTTGAACTTGGATATTAGACTAAACCGGCAGAACCAGCAGGATTTTTCACATAACTGACAAAAAATTATCGAAAAAAGAAAATTCTGTAGTGGAGAGTGAAAAGTCCATACAGTCCTTTAAATGTTTTATTCATTATTGGTTCGAAGCCTGAAAAGAAAACCCATCAAATCAAATTCTTAGTAATGAACTCTTGCCTGATTAGATAACATCCACTTGTTACTATAGGTTTTTAGGGATGCGCACACACCTATGCACATGCTCCTTTGCACTGAAGTCGGTTGTCATGCTGTTGATGTGGAAGGCAGTTTCCAGCTGTGGTGAGTGATGTGTGCTCTAATAGGCTCAGCTTCACAATATGTCACCACTTCAATACAAGACACTCAGCTGCAGTGAACTGTGGGGAGGGAAGAGGAGTGCAACTCTGTTCTCCATTTATCAGATCTGTCAGATGATGGATTGCAGCAGGCTATAGGTGGAGGTGATGGTGGTTTATATCAGTCAACCTTCACGCTGTGAACACACAGCAGTCACACATCTCACCATAGCTAGCCAAGGATTTTCCTCTCCGTTATTGGTCAACCCATTGATCAGTCAGCTGGTTAATCAGGTCGATCTTTTTAATAGTGGCTCCCACAAATTATATAAAATCTCCTGCATATCAGATATTTCCTCTCTGGTTGTCGTAAAGATGTTAGCTTTTCTCACAGTAGTACTTGTGAGGCATTCTGGGACAGTACAGTAATTCAAATATCGGCCATTTGCCTCCCTGCTCTCTAAAGATTGGCCCTGGCCATGGAAAAACTCATATCAGTTGATCACTACTCGTTCACTTCACCTAGTGTGCAAAAGTTAGTGATACTCTGTCAGATTATCTGTAGGCAGAGGTTTGCTAATCAGTACCTACTGTATGTGGTGGGTACTGATTGTGATCTCTTTTTTTGTGATGTATCTATAAGCCTCATTTGTTTACTGGTGGTACAATAACATATGTTCATCGTCCATTTTAATCACTGAATTTTTGATTGTCTCTTAATTTTTCATATCATTCATTGTCAAGACTAAGGATCTGCAGTCATGCTACACATGCTTGTGAAGTGCTTTACACTAAATACTATTAGCATGCTAACGTGCTCACAGTAGTGCAGTATTTTTTGCTCATAAACCAAAGTGACAATTCTAGCAAAAAAGTGAGGTGATTGCTAAAATTATTACTGTTAATTCTCAAGGGATTATGTGTGAATTTCTTTAGCAAAGCTTGTTCCTCTCGACAGTTTTATATTTCAATGTGGACCAAAGTAGTGATAGAAACTAAAAACAGAAACTGAAATGGCCAACCCTAGAGCCACACTCTGATTCCAAATATTTCCTCTTCTCAAAATTGTAGATTTCCTGCTTTCCTCTCATGTATTTTATCCTAAATTGAACAGCTAGCTTCAAACTGAAAGGTCTGTTATTTGGACAACAACAAATAGCAAAAAGTCACATTTTATAGACCAAATCATTACTCAATCTTAAGATTAATTTAAGTATGTTGAGTTGTTATAATTAAACAACAATTAGTTGTTAAATTAATTGGACTGGACAAGAAGATTTCTTACTACTGTTTGATACCTCACATTCCAGTCTGGCACTGCTCGGCTAAGTGGAGCATTAAATTTGACCACTTAGCCTGAGGTTCATCAGGGCAGGCTGGTTCAGATTGGCCAACAATAAATGCATAAGTAACAGAAACTAAAATGTGTTTTCTGTAATTTTCACTGTTCTGTTGCAGATTTTAAAAGTTTTCTTAATACTGTGTTTATACTAAGATCTGCACAGGACATACAGAGGAGTTACAAGATATATATAATTTTTTCAAAGAAATGTCATTTTGTGTATGGACACTGGAGGAATAAAATCCTTTGCTCACACACAAATAAAAGAGAATAAAGCACAATCTTTGTAATAAACAACAGTCCAGAGACACTCTACAGTAATGTAGCTCTTTAATCTTTTTCATTCCCGTTGTTTCTGTTGTTATAAATAACCACAGACCAGCTGGTTTGATAGGCAAGAGCATTCTGTGTGCAGGGCACTCACTACGGATGTAGGAATTTTTCAAACAACACACTGTTTTGAACCCCCTATCATGTAAACTGTAGAGTTTTAACTCAATAATGTGTGTGTTCCACCCTCTGTTGTGAAATTACTATTTATTGATCTATAGAATTCACTTTTACTCTTTTTAAACAAGCTTACCTCTTATCTCAGGATTGCCTTTTAAATTGACAATAAATTTTCCAGTGTTTGGACAGTAAAAGACACTAATATTAACACAGGAGATTGGGCATCTCCAGCAGACCTTGGAATGTTTGAATATTTTTTTCACACCAAACTTAAAGAGAATTTTAATTACATAAATTCAACTTGAGATGAGAAGATTTCTAGAATAACTGGCCATTCACTCTGTCTAAAGGAAACCTTGTTGGCAACCTGTTTTGGGAGAAAGATAGAGGTATGTGTGTTTGTGTGTGTCCATTACTGTCTTTGCTTATGTGTAAAGGGGAGCTTTCAGTGTTTGTTGATGGTATTATGAGTTTGACTGAGTCTGGGGCTAGTAATGGACTCTAATTAAAAAAAATATGTGTGTGGCACAACTCTGATAAAATGAAATTGCCCAGTTTAATTTAATCACATGCATCTTTATTATTATTATTGTTGTCATGATTTGTTTGTTTTATTATCAAATCATCACATTTGGCTTTTCACACTGATAGGAATACAAGTACTATGTTATGGAAACACCAAAACCTTACATATTCCGTAATGCCATGCACAAAAATGGCCAGTTTTAATAATGCTGTCAATTAGCTTGTTGGTTTTAACCCAAAAATGAAAATATTAACCTATAGATATATCTATTGGCCCATTGTTGAAGTTAGACATACAGAGTGAAGCTGTGATTTCAGCATTCTGTAAATGTGTAAAGGTCCATTGTTTACTGGGTCACTCTGGACCTGGTTTCATTAGGTGACACATTGATGTTGCCAAGCTTCCGCAAGTGATGGTATGTTGGGTGCTGCACCATAAATTGGCTTCCTGGACTCCTGCGCTCTTCTTTCTCTGTTTCTTTCTTTCTCTCAGTATTTATTTCTGTATTTCTTGTGCTCTGTTCCTCAGACCTGAATCCTCAGGAGACTTTGCTGCATTTCTCAGCTCGTCGAGGTCTGCTTCGGGTTACTTGCTTCTTGCTGCAGCAGTCTGGAGCCAGAGAAGCCCTACGACTGGCCAACAGTCAAGGCCACACCCCATCAGACATTGCAGCTTTACGAGGACACGAACGCCTCCACGAGTTCCTCACAAAGTAAGCACCAAACTGATCTTGTTATGGTGGAAGGCTGTTCCAAGATACACACAGTATAATAGTAATATTTTCCATTGCTGTTCTTTTCAGTGTTTTTATTTTAAAAACTTTCAAATTAATTTCTGAAAAGGTTTAAATACTGTATAAAATATTATCTCTGAAAAACTGAAAAACAGGCATGGCATTAGGGCACTGATATTTGTTATTTATAAGATTCTGTTGTTTTCAGCTTACACCTACTGTACCTCTGAATGTCCCCAAGACAAACCTGACCAAACTGTGTCCACACTGTCAGACAGTGATATTATCTCTGAGTTTTAGTGAACATTGCCCTCTTCTCTGTACAAACACTCCTATGTCAACATATCAGAGGACAGCTAGCTTGGTTCCTCCAGGCGCTTAAGGGCAATGTTGTTTGTCTATTGTGTTCACGGAACAATGGAAGTATCCAAAGAATATCACCACGAAGCCCCATTGCAGCCTAGATTAGCATTTTTTAGCTGCTGTTGGATAGTTGAAGGCAAATTGAAAAGTGGTGGGCAGCCAGCATTCTTCCAATGTAGTCCTGAGGGATGGGAAACTATTCCGCAACTTAAAAGGGTTGGTTATGACTTCTATTTCTACTGACCTGTTGTACAACCTCTCCACAACACCTCACTATGTGTATCTTTAATCCAGACACACTGCAGTGTTGTCTCTGAGGAATTTAATGGCAAGGGTATGTATGTGTTTGTTTGTTTTTTGCAGTTGTCAGGTACAATGCCTAATAATGCCTTTTTTGAGTGACTGGTCAAATTCTTCTAATTTTTTATCATGAAACATTAAACTTCTGGTAAATTGACTGAGACACAAAATGTTTATGTAATTTAAGCACTCTACTTACCTGGTGCAGAATAGTTTTCACTTAACTCTAAATGAGGATGCCACAAGCAAATAGCCACCGCTTAGTGAGCTTGCTCATTGCCAGACGGGCTTTATAACTTGCAGCTCTCTTGTTATGTGTTGGTAATTACATTTCACTTATGAAAAGTGAAGTCACTTGCAGCCTTGCTGGTGACCTCAGCTGCCGGGCCTTGCAGCTAAAGCAATCCGCCCAGGATTACGCAAGTAGATCCGCCTGCCTGGGAGGTGTCTGCCTTTTACAGCTTTATCTTTATGAACAAAAACACTGCACATAGTTTTACAATCAACACTTAGAGCAAATGCAGCAGGCATAAGTGAGATTTTCTTGGAAAGCTTATCAACTAGGAGTGGTCTTTAGGTAGGGTATTGCACGCTATATTTTACTTCTGGTAAGGAAAATAAAAAGTTGTTTTAGTTGCCACAACATTTAGACATTTAATAGCAACTTTATTACTTGAGAGCATCTCTATGGGTTATTTGATAACCTAAATGCTACTATAGACTAATATAATCACAGCATTTTACTGTTGGCCTTTCCTGCTTTTTTTAAAACCTCCTCTTGAACACATTATGTGCTGTGTTAGCCAATCACATTACAGACCCTGTGGGATGATCTAAGTGTTTATATGACAACAGGGCAGACACGGACATAGAAACGGACAAAGAGACTGAGAGTGTCCAGCTGGTCTCTACAGATGCCCGGGTAGTTTGCCATCTCCCTAGTCTGAACACACACACTCTGACACTGAGAATTCACCCTGGCCGTGAACCTCCAACCCTTCAGACGAGTGTGGAGCAGCTGCTGCATTTGATATGCCATCTCCGTGCCAAGGTGAGTCACACCATCCTGCCCTTTTAGCACGCTATCTCTACTCATGTTGGCTTCATCCAGGAGGTCCGCTGCTGCTGAACATTGTTGGATTGTTTGTCTTTTCACTGCCCTCATTTTTTTAACCTTCAAGCTTAGTTTGTATAACCAGTGGAACACCTTATGCAACCACAGAGTTGATTGATAAGAAGTAGAGAGCAGCTCTGTGGATTTCTCTGAGAGAGAAGCTAACGTCTAGCCTCTTCCTTTTCTATATTCCACCAGGGAGTTTCGGTACTGGAGCTACGGTTTGATTCTCTGCACACAGCTACTGAATGTTGTGATGATGTAGAAAGAGAGATTACCTGTCTCAAGCGACTACAGCAGCCTGCTACAGAGTCAGAATGCCTGGACTTTGAAGGGAGCTGGGTGGAAAGCTGCACTAGTGTTGGTTGTGGACATGGTGAAACTAGGAATTCAGAGAAAGACTGCAGTTTGTCTGTGAGTACTCCAACATTAGAAGTACACCTCCAGGAGCATGGCCTCGATCCCCCAGAGGACCGGGTGTGTCTCAGTTCAAACACTGAGAGAGATTACTGCCAAAAAGAGAAGGAGGGAAGGGAGCTGCCTGTTGTTTCCACACCGAGTTTGAGTTTGTGTGACAGCAGTGAAGGAGCACAGAGTGAGACTGAAGGGACGAGCCTCACTGTGGGAATCTTACCACCGGCAGTCTGTGGTAAACAGGCAGAGGAAACTGATAGAGAAGAGGCTGTGATCCGGGAAGGACAGGAGGCCACAAAGGGAGAGAACAGATCTGAGCAGGAAGCAGAGGAGAGCACAGCCAGGGAGGAGGAGAACAACTCAGAGTCACCAGATGTAATATCACCCAGTGGAGAGACGAAATCTTTAGTCATGGGCCAGACCCCGTCATCAGAGGTTTCAGACACCTCTGATTCTGAAATGAAGGACTGCTCCCAGGAAAGGGAGAATATCAGGAATGAAGAGATTAAACTTGTCCAGGAGCTCTGTGATGAAATTTCTTTAGATGAAGAAAAGGCAGAGAGTGAAGGGTTAAGCCCAGGGGGCCTCCACAACGCATTGCTGATAGACTCCGGTGATGTAATCGAAGAGCCTGAATCTGCGGTTCCACATCTCTTGATAGAAGGCCTCCATGAGGAGGAACCTCCACCAGACATAAACAGCCTAAAACAAAACCAGGAAACAGCTGGGAGGGATTACGCTACAGAGCAGCAGAAGAGCTTCGCTCCAGAAACTGGCTGTCAGTCTGGGAATTGCACTGAAAAAGCGAGTGGTAAAGACATAGCTGAACCCTGTGGATACAATATTGACAAAGCTGACAATACAGCTGATTGTCAGACTTCTGGTAACTCCATGAAGGATACACAGACTGATCGAGGCATCTCCGAGTCATCATCTGAAATTATTCCCAGTTCTGGTATTACACATGCTGATCTAGATTCAGCCATGGCCCACAGCCTCTCTAGTGATGACGACACCAGTTTCAGATCAGTTGGAAGCTCCATGACAGAAATATTCAACCTGACTCAGGACAGTGCCACTGTGGAGGATCAGCTTCAAGTTAAGGTAGCTAACGGGTCCTCAGAAGGATTCAAAACAGAAGAACTAAATGATATGAAACCTGATGAATGTAGTGAACATTCAATAAAAGTGGACGCAGAGCTCCCCTTGGAGCCGAGCAGTGTCAGTGCACTGATGGATTGCAATCAAACTGGCACCGAGCCTGAATCACAGCTGTCGCTGAGCATCCAGACAATGGAGACTTTGAATCCTGAGGGAAAATTCACCCTGGAACTCTCTAAAGAGGATTTGTCATTATGTCCAGCATTTTCAGAGAGTGTGGATGCTCCCACAGTTCAGGTCGATGAAAGTGAAAGTGGAGATAACAATGGTACTGACCTGAATGCAGAGATTGAGCATTCTGCATCAGAGGTCACCTGTAGTGTTGTATTTGAACCTCGTCCATCTATTGTAGATGAGAACGAAGTGACTGACCCAGTTGGGGGAGATCATCAGTTAACAGAGGCCACTGCGGTGGCATCATCAGAGGAGAGTGGGGATGGGCTAATTGTACTACAGCAAGAGAAAGAGGCTTGTTCAGAGATGACAACACATAAAAGGTCACCTGATGAAGGATTAAGGCACTCGGAGGACCAGATCAATGAATCTTCATCAGAAAATTTCACTCCAGTACCAGATAGTGCAGAAGTAGAACCACCCTCTCCAAACAATGAAGTATCCTGTGAACCTATTGTTGAGGATGAGGTGATTACAAATCCAAAGATTCTTGACATAGTGGATGGAGCCTTAGGAAGCCACAACAGCGAGAACCAAGGTGAGTTCTGGTTTATTCTAGTGCCACACACTCACATATGCCACAGGGCAATAGGTTTGTCAGAGTCCTGTTCCAAAGAAATGTGCCAGCTCAGATTGAGACCTCCTCTAGTGATTAATGGCAATGGCTCTGCAAAGCTAATTACAGTGTAGCTCACCATAATTGTGCTCACAATGGGTTTTGGCTTTTGTGTAACATCCTGTGATATATTGCTGCTGACAAGACATGTTTTCTTTTTACATTCTTGTGCTAATGTCTTTCTAATGAGAATTTAGCTTTTAGTCATTTTTTAGGATTCTGTTCCTTTATTTATTTAATTTATTTAAACTTTCACTTTTGTTAAAATGTAACGATACAACATTAATTTGGCCACATCAGTCCATGCTGTGACACTGGGATACACTGTGACATGTTATGTCTTTGGTACCTCAGGCCATGTAGTTTGACAACACTTCCTTTTATATTCATGTGTTCTCTGTTCCATACACATGTGCACACTCTAGCTACAGTATACTGTATGTCAGCAGACACAGTCACATTACCAGTGCATGTGACCAAGTCTCAGACGCACAGCTCGAAGGGTGGGTTCTCCAAAACAAACATACACAAGGCAGCTGACGTGAGTATGGAGCCGGAAGACGGTCCTCTCTGAGTGAACTTTCAGCACTCCTCTGTTGGCAATTTTCACTCATTGGAAATAATTGTGCTGGAACCAAGTCCAATAAAGTCTGGTCAAGGGCAAGGCTGGTGCTGTGCGTCATACAGGGAGTGGGGTGTCATTATGAATGAAGGGATGTATTTACAGCTGACAATGGCTTAGCATCAGGTAACATGGTGAGGCCATCAGATCATAAACATACAAAGATGTATTCCTTCAATTTGTCTCAGATAATTATGATGTAGCATCACTGGTTTGTTTTTTGTATTTTAATCAAAGAATGATGAATTCATTTACATTCAAATGGCTATTTGCCTTCCAGGAAAGTTTAAATGTTAAATAACTATAGATACAAGCTTCTACATCATTGTTGTACACAGATGCTCCTCAGTGTATCTGCAGTGGGGATAGTCAAGTCTCAGTTCTTTTTATACTGAACACTTGTTATTGATTCCTATGTTTGGAGGATTTTTCATTGGACTGATTGCATTGTGTTATGTGCATTTCTCCAGAGGTGGAAGTCCAAAATGGCCCAACAGAGGAAACTAACTCCTCCATGGTAAGTGTCGATCGTCATCTATCAAGCTCTGCTTTTTCGTAGGTTTGATTAACAAACACAAGTAAAAGATGATTCAATGTTTACCAAGGCTTTGAAACACCCTTAGTAACCTTTGATATGACAGTGTTGTGAACAAACAGGCAGCTAAACTACAGTGTAGTGGAGTAGACGTTCTTCACAGGTGTAACATTACTAATGGCTGCATGAGCCAACATTAATGTTATTAGTTTCATCTTTGCTTTTCATGCAATTTAGCTAACCTGACATCAAGTCACATGTTAAAACTCTATGCAGAATTCTCTTACAACAGAAATACAACCATTTTTTAGAGCATCGTAAACCTTTGAACAGGCATTACCCACACTACAAATCCCTATATCACCCGTAAATCTATAAAAATATGAATGGTAATATGTGATGGTTGTGGCAGTGCTGTGTCAGATGCTTTATTTTAACTGTATCTAGAGTTTGAATGGGTCATTATTGCAAAATAAATGTTTAACTTTGTTCAAACTGTGGCAACACAAAGCATCTTAAATGTTAAAATCTTTATTTTAATATTTGGCAGGTATAGTAAAATATTTCCAGTATGGAAGAATATAGGGGGAGAATAGATGGCAGAATTTGCTTACAAGCAGCTTCATGTGCTAATTAGAGATTTTCTGGGAGAAAACTGTCTGGAATATTTTTCTCCCACTTAGTAAAAACTCAGTTTGAGACTTGAGTGTTTTTTGTGCTTTTTGTACTTTTGGTTTGTGCAGTCATGTCCTTAAGTATGACCTCTATATTTGCTTTACTATTATATACATCTTGTGGGAGTCGTGTTATGCAGTTAATTTACACGCAGCTCAGCCGCTGAGCAGAGCACAGTAGACTAGACTTTACTCTGAAATGTTGCTGACTGACAGATTCCTCAGCAGCCATAGACTGGAGTTTCTCTGCTTATTTCTGGGTTGCGGTCTGGGCTGATGGCTTGTTCTGAATGCCAGATGTTTCACATACACACAGTTTGCAGGACAGTGGGGTTGCCAGTAGAGGGGGATGTAGCATCAGTGGCATAACTGGAGCTTGTCCTCTTACCCAGAGAGAAAATTTAATTACCTGCCATTTGATCCTCCTGATCCTTGAAATCTCCTGTAATTTCTATGATGAGCAGGCAATTTGGAGGCATGCCGTTGGACAAGCTGTGGTAGGAGCTGAGGTGAAGAATGGCCTGTTCACATAGTGGAGACTGATTTTCAGAATGCATCTTTGGTATTTTAGTATTTATTTAGACACAAAGGTAATTCATAAAACACTGTTATAGTAAGATCTCAATCTTTAACCATCTTCATAATATGTGAAATAATTAGTAAAATTAAATAAAACAAATCTAAGAAAAACACAAACTTAAAAGTAGATAGTATAAACAGTGGATTATAAAATTTCAGATAACGGCACAGAAAAAAACTGAATGTTAACAGAATCTAAACGACAGCAACAACACCTAGCTGCATGAAATGAGATATAAGGTTAATGAAGTAATTAAAATCACAAAGCATGTGTCAGTGTTTTGACAAAATGGAAGCTATTTAGACAGCAGATAATTTAGTCCTGAATGATTCCCCGTGTATGACATCTTCTGAATTTTATATTTAATAATATTGTAACAGCACTTTGACCCATAATGTTCACAGTGCTCTTCAGAAGTCTCTAAACAACTGGTCAGAGTGGAATAACATTTTTCATTAGTTCTAGTTAAAGTGCCAAAGAGTGTAAAATAAATCAACACCTCAATATGAGCTAACTTTAGATTAGGACTGTTTCATATAAACATACTATACTGTACATACCGAAACAACATAGCAACAATATAATGTCTTGAACCAGAAAAAGCAGCACATGAAAAATGACTCTATATTTCTAACTATATGTCATTGATCTATGTGTCTCAAGATTTGCCAGGTTCATCTGATGAACTACATGGACAGAACCTGTAGTTATGGAAACAACAGGGTACTTTTAATCTGGAAAAAGATGTATCTCATATTTCATACTCATGCCCTTATGATTTGCACTGCTTCCCAGTCAAGATAGATACAGTGAGAATGTGGAAGAATCATAGCAAGCTTTTTCTGAATATGATGCCACTGCTGGTCATTTATAAAGTGGCATCTCTCACTGGTGAAAGAAAATGAGTCTAATGTACACTTGTTAATTACTGCAGGTGGTAACTGACAAAGTACTGTACAGTCTCATTTTAATGTGAATCTTTGCATGTATGACTGTGTAAATGTGTGATTACAGGCTGACTCTTCTTCTTATAATGTGGAAAGATTGTTGTTTGGAGAGATAATGGCCTCCACTTTTTTATAATAATAATAATACAGAGTAATACAGAGACTGAGAGCAGCAGTTTATATTCAAAGTTCATATTTTCTCTGCAAACTCTGTGGTTCACTTGGTTCAATTGAGTGATTGCAGCGGTTCCCTGAACTGTGATACACCTGGTGCTCCGTGAAGGTCATAGTTTAGATTAGGGGGGAGTTTGATTTGTTTGTGGCTGCTGGGATTCATGCCTTCGTGCTGTTGACCAATCAAGGCCAGAACCTGAAGTCAAAGTAAATTCTCATGTCATGTATAAAGAGGGACAATCTGCAGGGTGTCCCTTATTTTTGTAATTTATCCAGTTTGTTACATCATTAAAAAATCTAAATATACACTACCAGTCAAAAGTTTGGACACACAGGAATGACCATGTTTTTCATGAAAAGATACATGTCTTCAGTTGTGTTACCATCATTGCACATGGTTTTCT
>JAUMHL010000018.1:24224028-24249010 GCA_032362345.1 Sandelia bainsii
TAAAAGTAAAACGTATGGTGCAGTAAAACTACTCTTAGAAGTACATTTTTTTCAAAAACTTACTTAAGTAAATGTAATGGAGTAAATGTAACTCGTTACTAGCCACCTCTGACCCCAATTTAATTTAAGTTCATTTATCTCTGTTTTTGTCTGTGATTTTGCCTTTCAGTGATTAACAAAACTAATAATATAAACCTAAGCTAGCATCTCTCTGAGGCTGTAAATCTGAGCTAAATGCTAATGTAAGCAATGGTAATATGTTTACACTGAAAATGTTCCCACGCTGATGTTTCACTGCGTTCATTATATTAGATTGACATGCTAATGTAACATCTGCTGATTAACATAAAACAAAGTACAACCAAATACCTGTACTTCAGGTATATTGTCAGCATATGGGTGTCCAAGAAATCTTAATCTGAAAAATTCTAAATGGTGACACATTTATTTCTATGTCTGGGCGGCTGCCAAACCAAGATAAGGAAGAAAAGTTTGTTGACCTCCATAAAATGAGTCTGTCTGCAGAGACCACTCTCAATAAAAACGACCAACAGATCGATCAGGCTGAGAACAAACTGCCTTTTATCTGTGGTGGAAAATGGATGAAACATCAGTCTGTCAGATGGAGAGGGAGAGAAAAAAGATATCCAGATGGAATGGAAATGGAAACGCTACAGGGAAAGAAAGGACATACAAAGATGGAAAGAGGAAGATATAGAAAAAAACAGGAGTGTCAAGTAAAATGAGAGGGTGGGTAAGGGTGGAATTTCCTCTGCAGCAGTTGGGACAAGTCGACATCACTTCCGTAGGTGGAAATATCTCTCTTCTCTCACTAAAAGCCATCCCACATCTTCAACCTCCGTCTCACTAGTGAGCTAATTATTGAGGTTAGCGATAGAGGGTATACCCCAGCAGCCACAGCACGCAACTCTATTTAACCATTTGTTCACACCAACAGTAAAGAAGAGTCTACAATAAAGATTAATTTATAAAGTGGTTATGTCTTACGACGGTATCTGATTCACCACTATGCAATTCCCTCTCACATGTAGTACACATACAAACATGAGTGTGCCCTATTGATATTTTTAGCCATACCAGCAGTACAACATTGCAGATAACCATATCAGTTTGCTGGTCGGTCAGGTGTTTGGCCGTTCTCTCCAACAGACTGAAATATCTCAACATTTACTAAAAGAATTGAAAGACATCCATGGTCTTCAGAACATGAATGCTGATGACTTTTTGTCTAGTACCTCGAAATAGTCAAAGTTTTTACTGGTCCTGTGAAATGCACATCCCAATATCCTTGACTCCAGTGCCAGCATGATGTTGATATTTATGGCTTTGAGTGAAATCATTTGACAACTATTTGAAGGATTGGTGTGAAATTTAAGTCACTCATTTATGTCTGTAGTAACATTGGTGACACTGTAACTTTTGGTTTAGCGCCATCATCAGCTCAGTTTTCAGTTTTCCAGTACTTTGGTTTATAACTAAATGCTTGATTTGGTAACGTGCTAAACTGGGATGGTAATCAAAGTGAGCATGATACTTCCTTTGCATCAGCATATTGTGTCATCATTGTTGACATAGCAGAATGCTGACATTAACATTTTACTCAAAGCATAGTGTAACAGAGCCACTAGCTTGTCTGTTGACACTTAGTCATGTTATCACGTCAGGGATAGTGTATCAATGAATGGGGGAATGATTTCCGACACAGCTCAGAACTCAGCAGACACCAAATTAAGCCCTGCATGATACTTGTGATTAGTAAAGCAGAGCATGAAGTCCAAAGTCAGTGTAAATGGGTTGGCCCAGGAAAATTGGCTTGCCAAACCTCCTAGGTCAAGGTCAGGGCTGACACTTGGGTGATAGTCTGTTTTGCTTGAGGCTTTTCAGTCACTGTTTAAACACATTGTGTGGCCGGTTCCATTTTGTGTGTTTTCCGCATGTAAGTATAAAAAACAATTCATATTGTTAAGATTATTAAGTAATACATTGTACAATCTTGGCATCTGCAAAGCTTAGGAACTGTACTAAGACAACATAATTGGGACTCAAGAGCACTCGATTTACAACTTTGTACAAAACCTCAATCTGGTGGCTAAATCTAGTGAATGAAGTATAATTTTACAAGTTCACAGAATTACAACTGAAGCTTCCTCACGTGTGGTCAGCCCACAGTGATTTCTCTGCTTTGTAGGAAGACTGTCATACAAAAAAACCTCTTCATCTACAAGAAGTCAGCCCAGTTACACAAAAGACTTTACATTAATTTAACATGCTCTGTTCTTAGAAAATACAGGACAAGTATAAAGGTATCACTAAAAGCAAAATGGTTTTGTCTATAAGTGCTGATATTATCTGCACTTAGTGGAAACACTTAAGGTAGCCTCACCAGTGATGTATCTCGTATGAAAATGTGCAGAGAAGATTGTTTTGAGACGGAGAGCCCCAGTGGACACTTTGTCTTGTCCATTATTTCTTACTACAGTCATTGCTTCAGACTGGATGATTTGTTTGGATCATATCTACTTAGCAATTTTTCTTCTGCAGCATTCATCTAACAACACACATTTCTTCTCCTGGCTTCTGTTTTTTTTTTTTCTGTCATGCATTTTAACTGCATTGAAAATGCAGGTCCTTCTAAGTTAAAGTCAAATTAATACTAAAGAAAACAATGTTAGTTATGTCTGCACGTTTGTGAGCTTATTGACATTTAACCAACAGCTTCAACTGCCTGCCGACTCATCAGAGGGCTTTACACCTGTTCTCTGTGCTTTGTCTGTGTGTGTGTCTGCTTGAAAAAGTAGGAGAAAGACAGCTGTCAAAGTTCACAGTCCCCTGTTAATTTTGGTGAACAGGTGTGAGGGGGTGGAGTCTGATGGAAAAAATCCTCCCAGAATCTATTTCTCTCACCACCACTCGCCAGTCCCCAGCACACAAGCACGCACTCACACACTTTTCACATTTACATTTTGGGGTTCTCCATCCATGGAGGAACAAAGAACACATGAAGAACAAAGGCTGAATTGCTTTTGCATCAACTTCCACAACCACCTTGGTCACATTTAAACTCCACTACAGCACTTATGGTCAAAGGTCAGTGTAGTTTTCATGCTTGGAGTGAGAACATGTCTACCATATTGTAAAGGGAACCTGGTTTTGATGGTGTTATGAGGTGACATCTCCCTGTGTAAACCTCATGTTCATCACTTATCTTCACTAATTTACTTAGGAGATAGAGGAGGCCACAGTAATGGACAGGTAGAACTGCAGCAATTAAATATGTGTATTGCGACTGCTGAAATTCTGATATACTTTTCCTCAGAGGAGAAAAGAGAAATAACCTTGTACCTATTCTATTGTGGCCTCCTCCGTCTGCTGCGAAAATCACACAGCTTTAAGTGTTCTATTCAACTATGGAGACATTAATTTCCTTAATAAGAGTTAAACCGCTGAACCTCTGATAAAAAAAACAAAAAACAGATTCTGAATATTACTCAGTTTCTTCTCACTTCAAACCCTGTGATTGGAAATTATTGATGTTTTATAGCATCGGTTCTCAAAGCTGTGCAACACTGTGCAATTGAGCTGCAAGTTTCCATTCTCCTTAATTATTAAAATGTCTGATAAGTTCATCGTCTCAAGTTAAGATTGTGTTAATTAGTGATATCAGCAGCTCAATATCTAAGAATATGTGGAAATCTACAGAACTCTTTCTGCAGAAGATAAATACTCAAGAGCTTCTGATTTAGATAATATCATTGTGTTTTAACTGTGTTTATATAATGTATGTGTCATGCTATGGATAGTGCTCCCTTTCTCTTTGTTTATTTATGCAGTATAATAACGTACTGTAATGTAAAGTGGCCACTGGAGCTGAGAGCAGCTCCTTGATATATTCTGGCATCAGTTTCATGTAGCGTTTGCAATTTTTGCTAATGTTCACTCTGTAACTCCTTCATTTATCAATAAATAGTAATTTCTGTTATGGGTGTCGTTAATGGGAATTCAGCATCTGGCCCTGGACGTTTTACTGCCTCATTCTGCCCAATTAATACAGAGTTCAGCTTCTAGAGGGATGAGCGCTCATACGCAGTACACATAAACACGCATAAATAGCACTTCCTCTTACTCACATGAGTTTTGGGAATACAGACTGTTCCTTAGGGATGAAGAATGACTTCCGCTTTTTGGGCAGAAATAGACCTCAGAAATGATGTAAAATAACACGCTCGGCGCATGATCTCATCCAGTTGTTCTTGGCAGCTGGTTAAAGTAAGCCTGCTGTTATACGTCTGTGTGTTGGTATAATCTTCCTCTTTTAGTTTGGAGTGGGATATTATCTGTACATGTCCTTACATGTACAAAAGATTGCAGCCGCAAAACCTTGTTGCGTAAGAATTAGTATACTGTTCAGACTTTAGGATGGAATACTCTTCATTCAGTAAGGGGGCTTGAATCTGCAGTTGCGTGTATAAACTCAAAAATGGCTCATGGTGGGTTGCTGCTGATTAGTGTAGCTACTATTGTTGAGAAGCATTGGGAATTCAGGTCAAGAGTTTACTGTGAGTGCAATCTGTATAGTTGCTTTTGTGTCTTGAAAATATTAAATGTGATACATTGCTGGCTCTGCTACATTTGGGGAAATTGTGATTTATTCAAGTGTATATCAATATGGCAGATACTTGTAGACAGTGGGTTTAAAGCTGTCTGTAATTGCTACTGAAATGTTGGTCTGGCTTTGAAGCTAATACATGATAATGTACAAAGTCCTTGTAGTGTCCACTTGGCCCCAGGGTGACTAATGGTGTATGTGATCCTTCTCTGTCATAAAAAAAATGTTTTGCCGTAGCATCAATAGCATTTTCAGTTGTCATTTTGTCTGAAATCTCAGCTTCAGTTCTACCCTAAGACCTTTTCAAAACACACAAACAGTAGTTTGCCTCTGCAGTTGAGCACAGGGGGCTTTAGTCAGGACAGTTGCTCATTGATCCGGCAGGCTTTTCACACCTTCTCAGATTCCCAGATGTCTTTTCTCTAACGTCTAACAGACCCGCTTGTGTTTTAGAGCAGGCTGTGAAAACATATTACAGCTGAGTGCCATCGCTGTTAAGATAATAAAATGGAATGTTGCTTTAATTACACCACAACAGAATGTTTTCCTGATCAAAATGTCAATATTTCTCCTGGTATCCTTTATATTTTCCCTGATATCCCACGTTAATTCATTTTCCAGTTAACCTGCTTTATTTTATGCTGAACACGTTATTGTTGTGTCTTTCAGGATCATCACAATCTTCAGCGTTTCCCAGTTTACCCAGCAGGACCAGCAGTACCACCAGTTGTCCTCCCACAACTCACAGAGACTCTGGCAGCGACATAGAAAACTTTCTGAGCACAGAGCCGGGATATGACAGCATCTTCACAAAGGTCTGTCCCACTGCTGGTTGATTTATTCTTTGGCTGCATAGAAAAGTGTCACCTCTAGTGACACACAAATTACTGTTGAGTGGACGGTTTACAGTGTATGAGGTGAGCAAATTGGTGCTTCAAATCTCGGCAATGTAAATATATAAAAATATATATAAATAAAAAGTTATTTTGTTTGCTGTGTGAGTTTGAACCAGCTTGTTACATAACCAAACTGCAATAGATGTAAAAAATAAGCAAAGAAAATACATTATTTTTGATTTAGCAGTGAATTCAGTGTTCACCAAATCCTCTGTTTGCTCACTCTTCTCACATTAAACAACATTAATATATTTTTGCCTCTGCAACTAGTCCTATAAGGATTACATAGTATACTGTATATAAAGTTTTGTCAGTCTGTGCTTGGCTTTTTATTTATCAGCACCCCAAGAGTGAGATGCCAAGCATCTATTAAGCATCTTTTCAAGCTCTACACTGCTGCTGGGGAAGTGCAAGCCGTGGTCCCTGCTGTCACTCTGCTTGTGTTGAATGTCTGTTTGAAGCCAGGCACCCTTTGGTTAAAGTTGAAATGCGTGTATCTCTCAGTTTCTGCTGGGTTGAGCATTTGAAACAAGCTCATGGTAATGTGCACCGTATGTCCTTTTTTGTTGTAAACAACAAAGGAAGAAGGCGACACAGACAGTATCAGCTGCCTGGGAATATAGAGCTGAGGGTTAGGACACTGTTGTTAGACAGAGATGTGCAAAATGTGCCATGAAGGCCACAGGCTTTGTTTCCAAACAAAGAACACAGCAGCTAAATTCATTATCAATAACAGAAGAGTAAGGTTTTCACTGCTTTGTAGTCTTTATGCGAGACACAGCTAATTTTCTGAAAACTGCTCCACAACTCTCCAGAAAATGATGGCACTGATCCCAGTAACATGTCTCTTGGGAATATCTCATGTCCATTGACTTTTTCAGTGAGCAAGACATTGTAGCTTTAAATGATAATTGTAGTGTGCAAGGAAATGAGCATCATCTAAAAGCCTAAAATATAAAATAAAATTGAAATGCTCTAAAGCAGAAATCATATGACTCACAAACTTACACTGGAGTCACACTCACTCTGTATGTACACACACACACACACACACACACACACACACACACACACACACACACACACACACACTTATACACTTACATATACACACAAACTCATGTGTTCTCTCATTCCCAGAGGAAGTCGTGTCTGCAGCATAAAGCAGATCTTTCATTCCCAGCCCTCTAACAGAAGCAGCTCTATGCGTGGATCTCACACTGCAGCTGGTAGCTCAATAGACCCAGTTAAAGCTCACACCTACAAATTAGCTCTGTATGGACTGTCCCAAACCTCTGTGTGTGCAGACAAGAGTGCTTTCCCACAAGACCCAGGCCAAAGACTTTTTTTATCAATATTATTTGTTTTCATTATTCATTACTTATATTACAGTGCTGTCAGACAGGCAAAACTGACATCTCTGACCTTCCTCTACAAATGTAGCAGTTGTCTTAGCTTTGAATCACTAAAACAGGCATGCAAAAGTGATAAAGTATAAATCTTATATACACTAACAGTGAGTGTGTACAGTTTCCAGGGAGTGATTTGTTTTTCACAAGGTGGCCATCATTTATTAGCGTTTGTTTTAATGTCAATGCTGCTATAAAGTGTTTCTGGCTCATTATCCCTAAGCTTTGCCATTTGGTCATCATTATATCCCATTCCTGTGGGTTAAATAGCTCTTCCAGCATTTTGTTAATTCATCTCATCCTTCAGTGACGAAAAGCTGATGGATGTACAAAGTGATAGGCTAGGGAGTAAGCATTATTTTTCAGGACTGAATTCAAAACTCCTCTGATGTTATACTGTAGATTTCTACAGTGGTGTTCCTCTGTTACTGAACAGTAGCTAGACAAAGTTATATTGCTCTTCAGAGTTAAATGTTGCTGTGAGCACAGCAGGACACTAACACAGGCATTTATAGAAGAATAGATATTAGGATAAAAAGTGTCTGGTCCCTGAAATCACAAATCAACATTTTATTAGAGTTTGGCATAGAGTTCAGTCATTTAAGAAGTAATTAAGCTCGGTGGCTCATGATAAAACATCACTTTATGTGGTGTTTTTTACTTGGCATTTTCCTGTAGGCACAAGATCCTATCCAATCGGGATTTTAAAAAGTACTAAAATAAAAGACACTATATATTTTTTGTGTTTTGTGTGTCTGTAGAATGATGAACCAGTGACGGGAGGAGACAGTGCCAGCGAGGTTTCCGTGTCCTGCTCCTCCACAGACGACACTGCCAGCGTTGGCTTGTCCAGCTCCAGTCCCGAGGGCGGCCAGGGACTGGGTTGCAGCTGGACCCCAGAAGAGGAGGCTCTCCAGTCTGGGTCTACTACCACCGCTGGGCGTGACGGTGGTGGTGGAGGAGCCGGAGAAGCTGAAGAAGAGGCCAAAGACAGAGTGACAGAGGTGCTGCGGCGCTCCTGTCTTTTCCGGAACAGCATCCGCTCCCTGTCGCCACTTCGCCGCCATAGCTGGGGTCCTGGAAAGAACAACGGAGGAGACGCAGAGATGAACCAGAGGAGGTGATGAGTGGGAAGGGATCTAGAGTATATTCCATTCTATAAGATAAGGAGTTTCTAATTACATTGTGGATGGAGTTGAATTGATTAAAGTAAAGGAATCCTACTCTTTTGTCCTACACATGAGCTGCTGATGTGTGTGGTGTTAGTCAGTAGATGTCAGTAGATGCGATGTGTGCAGATGTCTGTGTTATTAGAGCTTGTTGATGTTGGTCCCTCTGTGCCATGTTGAGTGTTTCTTCCTCATGCTGTGAGCAGCTGTGTTGCCATTTGTCTGGTGTTGGTAGGGAGCTACAAAAATTGTACACACAAAGACACAGATATATAGCTTAGCATAATGACTGGAAACATGGGGAAACAACTAGCCTCGCTCTGTCCAACCCTAACAACATCCGCCAACCAGCATCTCTCTCATAACTTGCTAACTGATTTTTATTTTGTTCATTTAATTCATACAAAAAGTGTAAGAATTACAGTTTGTTGTTTTAAAGGGGATTATGCACAGGCCAACAACTTGACCTGGAAGGTTACACGGCACCAAGCAGTGTCAACAAGAAGTGTTTGCTCTCATTCACAAAATAGCTGGGCACATAACCCTCTTCTAAAGTGCCATTGTTCATTTTTATATCTTTTACAAACAATTTTAGTTGAACTTTCAGGTACATTTTGTTGCCTGTGTTCAGAGCCAAGCTAGCTGTTAAGGCTAAGCAAAATTACCTCGTCTCGTGGCAGTGATCTGACGTTCTCAAAATCTTGAACTGTTTCTTTTGTCACTACTCCAACACAGTGGCTTGTGCCTTAGACCTTTATACACAGGCTAAGGATGCCAATAGATATCCAGTCTACTGAAAGGTTAATGGACCCATCGTTTAGTAGAATAGTTTATTCATTCACTCATTCGCTGTCTTCTCATTGACCTGTCATCCCTCATATCACAACTCACCTCCCATCATCAACCACTTCCTGTCTCTGTCTCATCCGTCATCTCCAGTTCCATCCGTAGCTCGGGTGATGGGAAGCCGACCCTTCACAGGAGAAGGTAATAATAAATCACATTCATGCATATATTGTTAAAGTTGTTAAAAAGACAACAACAAAACCATTGTTATCCCTGCTGAACTTGTGCTGCATTGTGCTCCACCCCTGCAGGCTGAAAAATGTAACTATAGCTGTTTTCACCTGTTGGAATATGCATGAAATAATGTAGCAGATAGATGGTTGAGACAAACTGGTGTTTTGTATTACGGTGGTAATAACAAGCAGACACATGGAAAAAGGGGGTTTAGTTCTGGAGGCTCAGAGGACTATATTGGCTAGAGACTTAAGAACAGAGGATTTCTTTGGTGCAGTAAGTTCCTGTAGGGAATATTTCAATGACATTTTGTGTAAAGACATCAGAGGAGTTTTGAATTCAGTCCTGAAGGATACAATGTGCTACAGCAGTTAAAAAACAAACAAAAATAAAACAGGATGGAAGATGTAATGGTGTTATGCAGAATTCTTCTAGATGCATGAAGAAAGGCTTTGCTCACCGCATGAAAAATTGCACTTTGGCACAGAGGAAGTGGTAAAGAGAGAAGAGGCTACAGTGAAGAAGGAGTCAGTGTAATGGACCATCAAGTGATCATATGACCCACAGTGGAATGGAGTGGCCCAAGTCAGTCACCCTGGACTTGTCATGTCAAGGTTGTTGAATATGAAGCTAATAGCTAATATGAAGATATGATGCAGCTGCAATTGTCCAAATGCCCACACCTAGCCGTCTTCAGTTTGGGCTGAAGAAGTCATACGTGTAGTACAGCGCATGTGTAGTGTAGGGTTTTAGTATGTGGACCGAAGCAGGATGACATTTGCAAGTTTTAGATTGAATTCGTTGAAGGACTGAAGAAGTTGGAGGATCCTGCTGTAGTTGAAGAGTTAAACTGCAGTTCTGTGAGAGCAGGAACTTAACATTACAACACAGATAACACTGATCATTTCAATGTACTTGATGGCAGTTGAGTCCATTGGTTCTGGACTAAGCCACTGCATTTGGTTATGCTGAAATGCCGAAATATGTTCTGAGCACATTTACAGTTGAAAAACAAATTAACTATACACACAGTTGGCTCTTTGAGAAGATGCAGTTCCAATTGCTAATTTTTATTGAGTTCTAGTCAAAAGTGGTTCTGTTATTTTGTCTGCCCCATTTAGGCAGAATAACAGGAACGCCTCTCTATATAATGCTCTACAGTTCAACAGCAGCACAAACTACAACTTCCAAAATGATCATAAAATTAATCAACATCTCTATAAAACAGCTTAAAAAAAACTGAACATTATTATCTTCATATATTACACTGCATTAGTTTCAACTAAGTGTGTGTAATAATCTGCCAGCTGAGTGTACGGTATCTTTAACGTCTGTTTGCTGCCAGTTCAGGCACCACAGATATATATCTTTGAGTAGCTAATAAAGGCCAATAATATCCAGCCTCTTTATCTGTCAGGCTCTTAATTAAGACATGGCTCCTGTGGTAAGAGACCACTGCTGTATCCATTGGGCACATTGAAGAAAGAGGCTACCACAGCAGTGGCTTCAGCAGTGTTGATAGTAGGCACCGTAGGCTGTTCTTGCAGTGCAGTAAGGCATTTCTCAGCTTAGTCTCTTATTTCCAGTTTGATATTGATATCACCATAGCAGGAAATAAACTTCTG
The DNA here is from genome assembly GCA_032362345.1 of Sandelia bainsii. Lineage (NCBI taxonomy): Eukaryota > Metazoa > Chordata > Actinopteri > Anabantiformes > Anabantidae > Sandelia > Sandelia bainsii. The sequence continues at coordinate 24,234,775 of JAUMHL010000018.1, forward strand.
ACATTTACAGTGTTCTTGTTTTACAGTGTGAAATGTGTTGAGAACTCTCCTCACGCGCTCATGCAACCTTTTTTTCGTTCTCTCTCTCCTTCACTATTGCTCTGCTATACTTACTTGTCCGTTTTCCCATCACTCCTCCTTAACTCCACCTCCATTGTTCTGCTGACTAACCCCTCAACCTCACACTATGTTAACATTAGACGCCACCCTCCCGATGCTTCGTGCAGCCATGGTGTGGAAGTAGTTAGTTCTCTCAGGTACAGCGTGTTTGTGTGTGTCTGAGAGCACATGACCTACTTTGAATAGGGTGTATTTACATGCTGCTCGATTTGCATTTGTCGTTGTTGTGGGTGTTTATTTCAGTGTTTGTGTGTGTGTGTGTGTGTGTGTGTGTGAATGCCCTCCCAGTTAGTCAATCAGTAGCTTCCTACAGCAGAGAGTGGCCAGTGTTATTCATGTTTCAGTACTGAGGACGTTCTGACTCCGTTGGATTGCATGTAATAATACTGACAGGAAGGAGGTTTTAATATGACAAATATAGTCATCTACATTCACAGCCCCGAGGATAGGTGAGTGCTGTTCCATGCTGGTCACTGATAATCATCAAGTCATGATTCTTTCAGTCCAGTCCAGGTTACTGATGTGTGAATATGTTGGACTGATGATTTGCCGGATAATGGAGTGCTATACAAACCCAAGGGGTGGAGATAAGAGAGATTTACTGCTGGAGCTTTAACTATAACCAAGTCTGCCCCGAAGTTAATATAGAGCTGCAGTCGTGTAGCTCATCCTGAAATGTAGCTGTAGTTTTCCTCTCCATAATCATTGTATTGGCTTTTCCAAGGCCTCTTATTTCCAGTCATAGATCGATGTAATTGGTTTTGTAAATCACAGCTGCTGAACTCTCTATGCTAATGCCGATGTTGGAAGTCGTCTGCCACTGCTTCAGCTGTAAATCTGCTCCGGAGCCCAGTGATAATTCAGATGGCTAAACACTGTACAGGACCAGCTGTGTGTACATGTCTGTCAACAGGTGCATGTCTGCACATCTGTGTGTGTGTGTGTGTGTGTGTGTGTGTGTGTGTGTTGAATAGAGGGACTAGTGGAGTGTTTGTGGGTCTGCAGTACAGTCATTCCTCTTCATTGAGGTTACCTCTGCCTTTTGTTTGTCCATACAGTTACAGCTTGGAGGGGCTCAGTGGAGGGCAGGAAGAGCTGAGGGGCCCCACTACCCAGGGGCCCCAAATCCTGGAGCCTATAAGGATGACCCGACATGACAGTGATGACAGGGGTTCCCTGGTTTCTCTGACAGAGGAGCAGGAGGTGCTGGGGGAGCATGGCAGACTACGTGACCTGGTCAGCTAACACACACACACACACACACACACACACACACACACAAATCTTCATGGAGTCACACAGTCGACCCAAGAGGTCCTTAAAGATATCTTCAGCTTAATTCACACAAGAGGAGAAGTGGAAGTGGAAGTTTGTACATAAACAAAATTTCTAAACAGTCCAGGGAAGTTTAAGACTTGTCAATTTGGGGGTTAGTAAAAATAAATATCACGTTCCTCAAGTGGCTTCTCTCCACTCTTATTAAATTTGAAACAAATTGTTCACACATCACAAATCATCTAGTTTCCCTTTTTAGATTATCGTTCCTGTTTCCCATTATGAGTGGTCATGGTTTGTTCCATGTTGTCGCTGTCAGGTTAGTTTTCTTTTTTACAGTGTCATGCAACATCAGATTCAACCTTGTGTCTCGTTATGCAGAAAACAAGGCGGTATCGACCTTTGCGAAACAGCTGTCCTCCTATGACCCTGCCCCTCACCAAGTCTGTATCCATGCTCGCCATCAGCCAGAGGGACATTGATGGTGAGTGACAAGTTGTGAGGCTGCTTTGCTGTTTCATCCTCATTGATCACTTTACAGTTAGTGAATCAGATCATGGCCACTAACATTTAGCCTCCGTGACCAATAGATCAACTTTCTATTATTCTGCTTTAATGTCACAATATATTGAAAAATACAAGTATATCACACTAAATGAGTGAATATCTCAAAGTCGGGATTTCACATTTACTTCCGGATCCACTTCACATGCTTTTACTTCTAGAGACCAGGGAAAGCCCTGAAATGCAGAATAAGCTCAATAATTTAAAATTGCAGAATTCATTCAGTTTTTAGTTAATAAATACAGGGAAAAAAGAAGTAAAATTGACAGGTTCCCTTTTACTCAGTTATCTAATTACTAATTAAGATTTCTGCTTCTCTTTATCAGGTATTTTTTCATATATAACGTTTAAGTTTCTCTTTATATTGAAATTCCTGATTCTCAGTATTATGAAGTTTCTTTATTTTACTAAATGGTCCATTTCCACTGTATATGATTCTTTCCTCCTTGCCTCCCCCAGCGATCGGACGCCTGAGACGCAAGAGGCGCATTTCTTTCTCTTTCACTCTTTCCCCAATGCTCACCAAATCTAAGTCTCAGTTCATTTATGGGGATTCTTCATCTAGTGATGATGAGGATAACTTAAGTGAGTACTGTACACGTAGCTACAGTAGGAGATGGCAGTGATGTCAGAATCCAAACAGTTGCTTTTCCTGTTAGACGCCTGGATTGTTCCCTCCATAGTTTATCTTTCTGAGAATGGCACGACAGCCATGACCTTCCCCTTTTCACAGTTTTGCACAGCGCACAACTAGATGCTGAAGGTCGATGAAACCCAAAAAGAAACAAAGGTGGAAACTGAAAATTACCTCTGATATTAAGCTGCTTGTGGTGTGAGTGTGCACTTAAAAAAATTCTTGCAGTGGAATTATTAGCATAGAAAATCACTTTTCACCCAGGCAGCAGGCTTTGTGTTAATAAATTCTGTTCACAACATTAAATAAGACCTTGCCTTCTCCTGTCACCTACCCAGCCAGTTATTTAGCTCACCTTTACTTAGATTAGTCTTTGTTTTGTCTTTAAAAAAAAAAAAAAACTGAAACACAATCACCAGAAAAAGAGGAAAAGAATAATCATAAACACTGCAGGTAAACTGAGGTAGGCCTTTGTTTCCCTCCAGATAAATTTGAGCTTGTCACCTTTAGTCAAAGACACTGAGTCATTCCTTCCCTTTTCTTATCTGTGAGATATTTCCATTAGTGGCCTCTGTCTCCGTGGCTGTGTTGCTAGCAACACGGGCAGGCCAAGACTTTGCCCTCATTATCCAATTTAAGTTTGACTTTCTGATGCAGAGCAGGCAAGACATTCCTCGCATATATCTGTGTTTTTTCAGAATATTAGACAGAATGATTGTTTAGAAGGAGGCAGAGTAGGTCCTCAGAAAAGATGTATGCCTGTGTTCAGCTGCTACCAAATAAGTAGAGACTGTGGTGATTATTTAGGCCTGCAGTATTTGCTTTCATTTACATGCTTTGATTATTCTTATTTTTTATTTATTTATTAAGTGTCGTCAGATTAAAAATACAACTAAGTCAGATATTAACTGTTTGGGGAGAAAAAGTGACTTTGTATTTTCAAGCTTGTGCAGCTAGAAATATTTTTGAGCTTGTATCTAGCAGCCATTAGTGGCAGTAGATATAAAGCCAGCACTTTTGGCCTTGTTGCTGGCCACCCTCATCAGTGCCAGAGTCATTTTGTTGTTGGCCTCCACACAGCTCTGTAAGGGTACCGAAAGGTTAAATACATGCTCAAGGACATTAAAAGTAGCCTGTTCTATTCTCTGTCTAGTTTTTGTAGTGAAGACAGGAACGGACAGCCTTTGGGGCGAAAGAACGATTTTTCTAACCATTAGGTCAGTACGATCATTACTTTAGGGAAAGCAACAACCCAGTGGCTTGTGTGGTTAACCCCTAAACAGAGATTTTCACTGGAGAATTCCTACCTGAGATGACTAAAAATAGTAATAGTAATAATAATAATAATCCTATCCTGTTTATACCAACTTGTGAATCTTTGTCCTACTGCTTATTTCCTTTCTGTATTTCTTCCAGGTATGAGGTCGTTTTCCAGCGCCTCTGGGTCCCTAGCATACAGGTCAGTCGAACGCTGCACATGCACATTACTAGAAAATCAGCAGCAAAATTGTTTTTGCTGCAGCTGGCACCGCTATATTCCTAACTGTGTGGAGAGATTCTTTGAAGCAGTCGGATGGTTCTCCATGGAACCTTTTATAGTACGGTTCATTTTTTAATTGTGTGTGAACCGGAATGAGTTCAGCTCTTTAAGGATAAAATTATGTGTGTGTATGTTCCAGTATATCTGAGGAAGAGCCTGGGCCTCTGCGGAGTGACACTGAGGGAAAGGGTGTGACGAAAGTCAGCCGCACCTTCAGCTACCTCAAGAACAAGATGTACAAAAAAAACAGGGTAATGGAACGAGGAGTTTTCAAATCTCTTTAATCAAATTGCAGTGAAACCTTAAATGTGTCTTTATAATACTTCACCCTATGCTAGTTACTGTTTTACTATTTCTCAGAGCAGGGCCTTTGTGTGCAGTGCGTATCCTTTCATAGACTTCTCTCCTGTTAACTGAACATCAGGATGGTTTTCAGCTTCGCGCTGCTCCACATTCATACATTTGCACATATACACACTGGGAGCTGCCCTCTGCGTCGTCTTCTGTCAGCCTGCAGCCGAACAGTTGGAAGTTACATGTTTTGCTTTAGGGCAAGTCAGTGTTTCTTGTAACTTCCCCCATTCAGATTGCCCCAGTAGGTTTGGTTTTGAACCCACATTTTCTGGTCACAGAGCTGATTCTCAAGTGTACGATGTGGTCAGAGTCATCTTTCTTTTTCATACAGTACGAAGCCATGTTAGGTGATTTACCTAAAATGTCTTTTTTTTCTTGTCAGAGCATAACAGTCCTGGCAATACTGTCACAGTACCAACTGAAACCAGTTCAACACTGTGAATTCATGTTGCTTCATTTAGAAACCGCTGTGATCAGCACTGCAATTTAGAAATCACAGGAGTGACATAATGTACTTGGAATAGTCATTGATTTATTTTATGAATACAATAACATGGGATTCAGATCTATAACAAATAGTGTCTTGGAGTGCCCTAGTAGCCAGATGGTTACAGCACCTGTCACGTAAACGCAGTTTCTCCTGTTGGAGTCCACTTGAGGACCTTTGCTGCATGTCATTCCCCCTTCTCTTATCCTATGTTTCCTGTCTGGCTGTTCACTAATATTATCAATTAACTGCAAAAATGCCCTGAAAAAGTTAAATAGTCACCACTGAATTTCATGAATTAGTCATTTTTTTAATTGGTTAGTCCATCTCTTCATGTCACTGTATGTTGCTTGTACTACATGTATGGTCCAGGTCACATTAATGTAGTTTATGCATGACCAGTATGATCACAAAACAGGTATTAAACTGTATTCTATGTAGTATTTAAATAAGTCTGGAAAAAACTCTTTGGGAATGTGAATAAAAGTGGTGACAGATATAGAAACCGAAATGGTGTGCTTTCTCTAAGTGCGTAGAGACACTGAGGGGTGAACAGGAAGTAAAACAGGAAGGCAGAGCATGTGGTTTTCTAGTCTGTTTTTTAACCCCAGACATGACTTTGCTTTTAAAGTGACAGGATTCTGAAGGAGCACTCCACAGCTTGCGGCTGCGTGCTCCATGTCAGAGGTCAGACTTGTTGATCGCTGTCTTGCAGAATCCAAGGCAGTTAGCAAAAATTTGATGTTAAAATTTGACATATTGTGGCTGCAGTTGTCCTTGTCAGGATTATTGAATTGCTTCCATAATTAACAAATGTGTTTGTCAAAAATGCCTCTTCTGCAACTACAGTAACACATGACAATTAAACTTTTTTTAAAATCAAAATAAAATACACGTAAAACTAATCTATAATCTATAGATACAGTTTCTACATAGTATTGAAAGTCAGAATTTTCTGGAAAGGATCTAGTTTATGCAATGTTGTCACAGAGTCTGTATCAAACCGAAGGATCATTGCAGAAGTAGCACCTCCTGTAGTGAGCCAGTCACTTCCTCATTGCAGCTTTCCTGATGGAGCCTTAGTGCTGGTAGTAGTATGAGCCATTCAGTCGCAGCCAGGGATGTTATACAGGAGATTCACAGGGAGCCATGGCTTCTCACTGGGATGGAAAGGTTGGCTGGAGGTAGGCTAACAGAGTGCTCTGGTTTCTTGGTCAAACTGTTGTGAAAGAGACTATCACAATATCATGTTAAAAGTGACTGCTGTTCCTACTACTACTGAGAAGTCTTTTTTTATTAAGTCGTTGCCTGTTACATTCAGTTACACTAGAATGTCTTCTTGTTTCTCTCTGGTCTCTGGTTTAGATTTCACACGTGATTACTTCTGAAGACTTGTAGCCAAAAGAAATGTGCAGAGCATTTTTCTTGTTCCTATGTTTTTCATGCTTTTTAGATATAAACAAGAATGGTAAATAAATAAAAATTCCTCTTATAGTAATGAAGAATACTTATTAGGTTTTTGCTTCGTAGACATTTGTCAGTGAATTCCACCCTTGGTTAGACAGCTGTTGTTGCAGGAAGTAAGAACGAATGCTAACTGTTGTAAGGGCTATAAAACATCCAGGCTGGCTGTGGCCGAGTCAGTCTTATGGTATCTTGCATCGACTGAACCAAATGAGCTGTAGTATGTCAGAGCTTTGTGGTCCCCTCAAACCAACAGGCCCAGGACTGGCCATTAAAATGAGCTGGAAACTCCATTTTCTCCATTTCCTCTGGGTTTGGGTGGAGACACTGTGATGTAAGTCCAAGAGAATAAGAGCTCTGTTCTTCTCTGCATCATTTTATGGAATTGTAATTCAGTTCATTGTGCAAAGATGACCACCAGCTGACAATGACCATGTCCATTAATGAAAAGGCAGCAGAAAGACCACTCTCTCATAAAAAGGTCAACGATGGGATTCCCAGACACTGCGTCTCTGTCACAGTCATGTGTCTCTCTGCTCAGTTATTATAAAATGATCTGAATAAGAGCTTTACAGCAGCTGAGAAGACAACACATTATACCCTTTGGCATAATGGTCACTATAAATGGTTACAGTTTGCATTGTTACCATCGTCTCTAGCATTATAACCATATACCAGTAATCCTGCAAAACCTATACCTGCAACAAACCAGAAGAAAACTGCGTAAAAGAAAAATGCGATGCATTTAAAATCATCCCTTACTGAGACAATTTGTTGTTGGCATAAATAATGTATTACTTAATATGCAAAGGCCCCAGCTGAGCAGTGCATCAGAGTAATGATGTTGCCCTGCTAGATTCAGATTAGAATTTAACATAAGTGATTGTGCAAATGCAAAGACATTTTATCTATTTAATCTACGGGTAACCAAGAATCACTTTGAGTCTCCTTCTTTTCTAAACATCCGATTGGTTGGTATAAAAGCTTAAAGATGTTCATGGGTAGTTTGTGTTTTTAATTATGATAATTCCATCTGTGCAGGAAAAGGAGCGAGAGAAGAGAGAGAAAGACAAGGAGGGCAAGGAGAAGGACAAGAAGATTGTGAATGGTCATGTATTCACACCAGTCAGCTCAGGTCAGGCAGCCCAGTGTTTCCAGTGCAATAAGACTTTCAACAGCAAAGAGGCTTTCCATTGCACACGTAAGTACTATTGTCTCTTCTTTTTCTTTTTCTTCTTTTTTTCATTGTTTCTTTCATTGCACTTCTTACATTGTTTGTGACTGATCAGGGCCACAAACAGTAAGTCTAATCAGAGGTCACTATTGCTGTGATCCTTTATGGAAACGATTCATCTTCATTCATTTCTGATTTGAAAACATGCAAGTTCTTAGCACAGAAATGAACAAAGATGAAAAAAGAAGCTGCAGTCGAGACGAAAAAAGTACTCAGTACCATAAATCATGGTTTATGGGAGATCATCAGATAACTGATGTAAAGAAAACTTCCAACATCTTAAAAAAATATTAATTTGCATCATGACCTTTCAATACACTTTGAATGCCTAATATGTTCAGTATCGGCTGTTAACTCTAATCGGCTCATACTTATTGGAACCAGCTTCGTGATTCATACGTAAGCAGTGATACCTCCTAAAGCACCACTTTAAGTGTACTAGTCAGAGTTTCATTATAAACAACAAAACAGTTTTTGCATTGTCTCGCACTAAAGCAGGAGCAGGCCTAAAGAGGATGTAGTTTATTACACAAGACTTTGGCGCAACCCGAGAAAGAGCCTAAAAAGGAGAAACCAGCTCTGCAATGGATCATGACAACACATAGACCCTCTAAATGGTCACGATGTGGCTCAGATTCTTCAGACTGGCAAAAACAGCTCTTGTTGTGTTCACTCGTTCTGGTTTAAATTGTTGGAGCCACAGACTTTTCTGAGGGTGTTTTCCAGGAGCTTTGCACTCACAGATGTCTGGCTGGTGTCCATTCAGCAGACAAATACAGTGAACCTTTGTCTGAGATTAGCTGGAATTAGTTGGATCTTCACAAAAAGCAGTGAAATACCCAACAAAACCATTTAGGAGGAGAAAATTGCTGCAGGAATTTAAGATGGTTTTAATGTCCGGGTTATAATTAGATGTATTACATGATTTACTAAGTAAATACTTTTATCATTTTTGACAATACATATTTACAGGTTATAGGTGGAAGTGAAAATGGACCTTTAAATCCTGACTGTGTTGCTGCCTTTCACTTGTCAAGGCTCTGAGAGTGTGTGTTATTGTTTTGATGCAATCCCAAGTGTGGGAACACACGCGTTTTAGCATGGATGGTTAATTGTAACTGCTAAATGGTATACACTTATATAACGCTTTTCTACTTTACTGGTACTGAAAGCGCTTTACACTGCTTCTTATTCACTTATGAGCCGGCCTGACCCACTGGGTACAATTTGGGATTCTATTACATATGATGTGAATGACCACTGTACCTCCCGCCCACAGTTGTGTTAATTATGGGCTTGTGAGCTTCACTTATGCAGCATGTCTGTTATATACCCTTCTGCCTATTGGAGACATGTCTCTGTGAAGGTTGGTGGAGTCTTGCTGAAGATTCTGACATAGCCAGACATGGTTCTTCCCCTGCCAACACTTCCTGATTGATCACTTAAGTTGTTTGTTTGTTTTTTTACTTGTATGTGCAATAAACATGACAGGTTTCTGCTTCAAAGTCAGCTCTTACAAATGATTTACAGTATGAAATGTGAATATTTCGTGATCGTTTCTAAAGGAAACATCAGAGAGTTTGAGTCCTTGATTGACAAACGTTTCATTTTAGCAATCTTGAATGATGACCCTTGTTCCAAGATGGTGATTTGAGAATGTTTATATAATTGAATATTTTCCCATGCAGTTCAGTGTTGTTTGTGTGTGTGTGTGTGTGTGTGTGTGTCATTCCCCAGCCCCCTTTGTCCACAAGCAGCATTACCCCCGATTGCATCACATGCTCTGCTCCAGTCTGGCTTTCATTAGTGGGCTGGTGGAGTTTCCTGGCCAGCTATGAACACCAGTCAGAATTTCTAGCCCCCACCTTTTCACATGCCCTCATACACACTCCCACCTCCACCATCATTTCCACCACCAGACTCTTAGTATTCAATGAACGTTCTGTTGCTTTTCTTTCCAGACTGTAATGCTTCCGTCCACAAGGGCTGCAGGGACAGCCTGCCTGTTTGTGCCAAGGTGAAGATGAAGGTAAAAGTTCCCTGAAAGTTACTCTGCCACTGATTCTATAGTATTATGTTGTCCGGCAGTGAGTATTGATTTAAACTCTTCCTTTATGCTTTTCTTCTCTGTTTTTCTGGCCAGTTGCCCAAGCAGCAGTTTGCTTTACCAGATTCAAGTTCTTTTCCTACAGTCACGATGAGGAGCAAATGTGAGTGTCAAACTGGTATTCCATACATAATCATAATGGCCAGTAATCATTTGGAGGTTCATTGCCTAAGCCCCTTAAAGCTGCTATGTGAGGATATATATATAATATACAGAGAGAGAGAGCAAGAAAGAGAGAACTTTTGTGCACATTTCCTTTGTCTTTTTTTTTTTCACCTAAATTAGCAAAAAGCGTATTTTCTTCAACTGAAAATCTATTAGTAAACATGATATAATGTTCCTTCATCTTGTGCTGTAATTAAAGTAAACAAAAAAGATATCAGTGCAGGATTTATGGACACAACCTAACCTCTAAAGATTATAAGCTTCACAGGACTGAACAAATCCCGTAGTCTGTACTCATAAAGCTTTGCAAAACCCGTTGGATAATTTCACAAATGTTTTGTCAAGAAGCTAAACAAAAAATTTTCATGTTTTTTTATTTCTTGAAAAGAAGATGTAGGATTGAACTCTATGGCAAAATAAAATAATACATAACAGTCACAAAAACAGAAGCAGTAAAAATTCCTTAAAGGTCCCCTTAGGATTTATTGTGAGTGTTAGAGGGTTTCAAGGCTAACTTTGACAGTATTATATGTCTGTTTCTGGACCAGCTGGTGGGATGAGGGAGCGTCCCCGGTCGGCCATCTTGCTCCCAGAAGACCATTCTTCTCTGACGATCCCATCATCACGGAGACACACCAGCCTTATGACTTTCCACGGCAACAACCTGTCCAAGAGTCTCTCTATAAGCAACATCGCAGGGTGAGCTGGCGTGTGTGTGTTTGTGAGCGTGTGAGTGTAGTGTGAGTGGTATGAGCAGCGTCATGTTTCTACTTAACTTTTGTGTTAAAGTAATTGTTAATTATTTTATTATTAATTATTTGTGCTACTTTGCCTTTTTTGATTTGTTAACTCTTACTTTGACAAATGCAAAAGCTTCATTGTTGTCTGTGGTGGTGATTCATTATGAATCTTGAACATTATTATATTATATATATATATATACTTATTATTAATGTCACTTTTACAATTTTATAATGTCTCCATTCAGTCCGGTGTTTGACGAGATTCCCATTAAAGGCCTGCGATATCTCTCCCAGTCTACTGACTCCCTGAACAGAACCAACCAGGTCACAGAATCCATGGAATCGCTCACTGATGAAGGTCAGTACACACACACACACACACACCTGCTCACGTGCACTTTCACTCTGAGAAAGGCAACGTTTCTGCTTTCTATTTTTTAAGATCGAAACCAGCTCAGTGTGAATGAATAATGACTAATTCAAGAAAATAATTTGTGAAAAAATAGGAGATGGCAACATACATCTTTTTTAAGATTTAAGCAATAAACAGTGTGCCAGTGTAAGTGAGAGGGAAACTTGTAAAAATGAATGTTTCAAATAAGTGCAATGTATAGGAAATGATACAGAAAATATAATGTAACCTTCATGTTGATGTGTTGTTGGTGCAGGGACAGAGATGATGGATGGGCAGCTGATGGCGGAGTTTGAGTCGGAGGCCAAGGAGCTGGAAGCAGATTCGTGGAGTTTAGGTGTGGAGCCGCAGTACCTGCAGCAGTTGGACAAAGAGCTGGTGAAGAGACAAGACGTCATCTACGGTACATGTGATCACAACACTCGCTGCAGCAATTTTAATTAAAGAAAGCATGCTCTTAGAATGATCTCAAGTCATTAATGGAAAAATAAAGGAAAATATTAGAAGGTAAACAAGTGCAGTTGTAATTTTTTTATGAAGTTAGTCTCAGCTGGGCTTCTCACTGATTTTTTTTTTTAGATTAGAAAAGAAACAATTTCACACATTTGGTCAGAGTAGACATTTAATGGTTTGTTCAAGATTTTATTGTAACTGATAAAAACAATGTAGAATTGATTATTTGTTGCTGTTGTGTCATCTTTAGTTTGGTGTTTTGGTAGACTACTTTGGTAGACCCATTTCAATTTTCATCTATACCACTATGATAAATTGACGCTAAATATCTACCTAATTAAATTATGCATTGAGATACATCCTGGTTGACATCCGTGGAGACAAGACCCTGACATGTCTCTAGCCTTTGATTAGAAGATACTTGGTCGAAAATGCTTATGCTTAAAAGCTTATGACGTAGTGAATTCTATGAAACTCTCTGTAGGCCTGTGGAAAGGTATAAAACAGCTCTTTGACTAAATATCACTTTGTCATATGTCCTTTAGAGCTAATGCAGACAGAGATGCATCACATCCGAACATTGCGCATCATGTCAGAAGTCTACAGCAAAGGCCTGCAGAAGGAGCTGCAGCTAGAGCAGCAGACGGTTGAGAGGCTGTTCCCCGCTCTAGATGACCTCCTAGAGCTCCACACACAACACCTCCTTCGCCTCCTGGAGAGGAAGAGGGAATGCCAACTGGAGGAGGGAAGCGTGGAGGGAGGATTTATCATCAGCAGGATAGGAGACCTACTGGTCAGCCAGGTCAGACAATGGAAGGGCTTGTGGGATGTAGATATAGGTTTATTTGGGTTATTCTCATATATAGCCTGGATCTTGCATATATATTATATTTAAAAAGATCATTTGTTTGTACCAGCGTTCATTCTGTGTATTCATGTTAAATTCTGCTCTAGTTCTCAGGATCCACTGGCGAAAGTATGAAGAGAGTTTATGGAAGATTCTGCAGCCGCCACAATGAAGCCGTCAACTTTTACAAGGACCTCCTGACCAAAGACAAGCGCTTCAAAGCCTTCATTAAAGTAAGACCTTCATCTCAGCCCGTCATGTATTTATCCTGTGTCACAGTAGTCTTTTGGGCAAAATCCATTTTCATGCTTTTGTCTTGCTCTACATTTTTACTGCTTATGTGCTGAAATAATATTTTCTGGTCATCCAGACATGGTTATTTTCGCTGAATAGAGTCCTAATAAACATCGGTTTCTGCTGTGTAGAGTGCTTGCTATTGTTTTAACCAGGGAGCCTCTGTAGCTGTCGTCCTTTCTGCCTTTTAAATTCTTCTACTTCTGTGCTTCATTTCATTCAGTGAATGTATTAGAAAAAATTGTATAAAAGTCACATCACCCTTGAGACAGTTTTCGTTCTGATTATAGACACTTTACTGCTCCCAGCCTTGTCTCTCTGCCAAATCCAAAATGACAGCAAACCCCATTCTCAAATCTTATTGCTGTATTATTCTGCAGCAGAGTTTTAAGGTCTGTCATTGGTAATTTAAAACCTTGTCCTGTTTAGAGCCACCTGTTGTGTGGGCATGCTTTACTAAAGAACCGCTTGTTTATTCTTCCAGAAAAAGATGAGTTGCAGCATTGTGCGGAGGCTTGGTATCCCCGAATGCATTTTGCTGGTTACCCAGAGGATAACAAAATACCCGGTGCTGATTCAAAGGATGCTACTGCACACTAAAGGTTAGCATCATGTTGACTTTGTCTCACTGATCAGCCATGTTTTTACTGTGTGTGCACAATAGTTTTAGTTGTGGAAATGAGACAGAGGAAGTTAATACACCACAGACTATCACCTCTGGTTTTTGTCTAAAAGTATTGATCCTATAGTTTTACAACAAAACATCTCAACCCAACATATTAAGGAATAAATACGAAAGTAGATGCTTGCAATATACAGTATTACATTAAGTCTACTGTCAATGCAGACTAAAAGACTAAAAAACTATTTTTTTTCTTTAACTTGAAATTCTCTGCAGTAATTATACTTTCATCTAAAGGATTTTTCTTTAAACAAACGACAAGTGAAAACAAGACAGAATAAGGGCACTCATTGCATTACTGTCTTGAATATGTTAAGTAACAAGTTGATTTGCAGTTCAAACATCTAAACATTTTAGCGAGGTGGTTCTTTATTTTTAAGACAGTAAAGCTTTAAGAATTGCAATTGGGAGATGCATACAGTATTTGTCACTGCAATGACGTGTTTGTCACACCCATAAAACGTGTAAAGGTCAACCTCATTGAAAGCACAGTCAGGCTTCGACTTGGCTAATTGTTGAACTAAAACATTATCGACAAAGTTGTAGAAAGAAGTATATCTTCATAAGCAAAATCAAGTACAGTGTCGTTCAAATAATTCTGCGACTGTTTTTAATTTGACTAAATATACCTCCATTAATATTTGGCACATAATTTTGATACTGAGGTTAGAGACATTTATCTAACTGTGCTAAATATATACACTACTCACAAAAAGTTAGGGATATTCGGCTTTTGGGTGAAATTTCAGGATGAACCTATAATGCACTATAACCTTTACAGGTTAACTTAATGTGATCTTCCCTAAACTTTTGAATGCACATGTCCAACTGTTCAATGTTTCAGTACTTTTTACACAACTT
>JAUMHL010000018.1:24249110-24269975 GCA_032362345.1 Sandelia bainsii
GAACTTTTTACGTTTTCCATAAATTTCACCCGAAAGCCAAATATCCCTAACTTTTTGTGAGTAGTGTATATATGAATGTGAAGTGAAATGGAAGCACACAGAAAAATGAGAACAATAAATGCATTTATTGCATTAATTGTTCTCATTTGTTCTCATTTTTCTGCTGCTTCCATTTTTCTGCGTGCTTCCATTTCACTTCACATTCAGTTCAGCCTATTTTAGTTGGAATACTCCAAAGCAGCACACACCAAAGTGTCACTTATTTTGGAAAACCTCTTTAAAAGTTGAATTTCCCACACACGGTTTAATATATTTTGCGAAAAATAAGGCATGTGTTGGTTGAGTGTTTTTCCGATAATGAATCAGGCATTCTTTGAGGAGCTGAAATATTCCACGTCATATTTATATCTGATTTAAAGCAGCTCATGTCAGATGGCTTCCCACTGTGTACATTCTCTCTAATCCTTCCCAAAAGCCTGTTTATAGTTATATGTGGGAGTGGGGGGTGGGGGGTGGGGGTGGGGGTGTGTGCTCTGACTTAATCCCCAAGGTGCTTTAAGAAGATGCTCTCCTACTAACTTTGATATATACTTAGTGGAAATAACACAGTACACTCATAGTTAGAGTTAGTATTTTGGTGCTTAAGACCACTGAAGCAGAACAATCACAGGGGCCAGGTATTTCACTTTAGGTGCAAATGTTATATATTGAGACAATATATAAGACATGTATATTAGAGACATATTGACTGGATTTTATTCAGTTGCCAGACTTACAAGCCACTGGTGATTTCCTTGTAACCCCCTCAGTGCTACTCTAAATGTATTTATGTGAAACTAGTCCCACTGTGTGGATTACAGAGTTGCTGTTATGTGGCTGATCCTGACATTTGGCCTCCCACTTACCACTCTTGTTTGATTATGGGGGGGATGATTCATCTAATTAAAAGTTCATTTTGAGTGACTTAATAATAAGTCAAATTCTGCCCTGTTAAATAAAAAGCTTTTAAATGTTTTGTTTATTTTGAACAACCAGATGAGTTACACACTTTGCTTGAACGTTAATAGCTACCGAGGAAAGAGCACCTATATATGGTATATACAGAAATGTAAACTACATTGACAAAAATATGAAAGGAAGAGTTCCACATTTGGGAAAAATTGGTATCAGCCTTCTCATTTATCACCTTTGTACTGATTAAACAATCAAGATATAATTTGCTAATTATTGAGCTCCAGAGGTGCTGACAAGCAGATTTTGTTGCCACTGGACATAGCCAGGATGGTCATTTGGCCCTGTTTCCAGTCTTTGTGCTAAGCTAAGCTACCCACATTTTAGTGGTAAGCTTGGTGCTTTGGTAACTTAATTTTATCACACTGCCATTATAGTTTCAATGTCCTCATCCAATTCCTAGCAAGAAAGTGAGCAAACATATTTCTCAAAAAATATTTATTATTGTAAAGATCCCGAAAAGTCATAAATCTATAATATTATGGACAAATCAGATCAGTAATGGAAACAATAGATCAGGACACTTCTAACTTTTCATTTTATGTTCATCTAGCCTGACTTTTTTGCTCTGAAAAAGAAAGCTTATGTAATCATCAGTCTGTTAAGCACGTTATACTTACATCCTAAAATCCCTAAAAGATATGTCAAATGGATCTTTTCAAAACAACAGGAAGACATTTTTGAACACTTGTGTGGAGATGTATTCACAGTATCTACTGCAATTAACCTAAAGAGCAGAATCTCACTGGTGAGATAATGTAGGGGCAGTGTTCCATACATATGACAAGAACTGAAATTGTAGGTAAACAGCCAGTGCAGCATATATTTCTGTGATATAATAATCTTTCTCAAAGAAAATTCACAAGGAACTCATGTAGCTTTGTTACTAAGGAGGAGTTAGGGTAAAGCAAACAATTATTCAAAATTCAGTGACCACAAGTACAAGTGCAGTTTTAGCACAGCTCAGTCCTGGTTGAATAGAGTCATATTTTCAATCTACACTGGCAGGAGAAAAAAAGTCAAAATAAATAAGGCACAACTCAAGACATGTGAAAGAAGTTCAACTGACTTTATAGTGAATTTTTTTCTGAATCCAGCTCCACCAACAAAAAATGCTTTCATGTCTTTCAGCAAATGCATTTGCAGTAAGATCTTTCTCAGCAAATGACATGCAGGCAGTTAAATGGCAAAAAGGGCACCAAAATTTCAGTGCACCTTCTGCTGTGCGTAAACACCTCATCAGCTGTACCTGTCTGCTTAAAGTGTGTTAGTATGGAGCCATTAAATTACCAAATGGACTTGAATAACAGCAGTGGTTTTGCCTGCTTTTTCACTTCTGCTAGTTTTACACCTGCATAAAAAATGAAACTTTTAAAATAGTAACTTTTCACACAAAACAAGTGAAATAAAATGATAGTGAGCTTGGTATTGGTGTCATCAGTTACGGGGTTAAGTGTTTCATGGCCTCTTTGCTTCTACCTTTCTAACCTCTCACCACATGTCATATACAGAAAGCGAGGAAGACTACTATGACCTGACGGAGGCTGTTCGGCTTGTGAAGGAGGTGATCGCAACGGTCGATAACAAGGTGAATGAGCACGAGAAAAAACGCCGTCTGAAGGAGTTCCACAGCCGCATGGACAGCAAGTCTATCATGATGATGAAGAGCGGTCAGATTTTTGCCAGGGAAGATCTGCTGAGGAGGAAGCTGATCCATGATGGAGCTCTGCAGCTGAAGAACAGTCAGGGGAGACTAAAGGGTGAGGAGATGCTTACTGAGGTTTTTACTGACAAATTTTTCCTTTGTAAACTATGGAAATATATTAATGTCTTTTCTCTGATCCAACCACAACTGCTTTTACTCGGTTCTACAGAGGTCCATGCTCTGCTCCTATCAGATGTCTTCGTCTTCCTCCAAGAGAAAGACCAGAAATATGTTTTTGCCATGCTGGTAGGTTCCTGCTGCAGTATCATCTCTTCACTCTCTCCCTCTCCCCTTTCCCTCCTCCCTTGTGCTGTTCCCTCCATGTTCTCTCCCTCCCTCCAGTCCCTTCAGTAATAAAGATCTTATGAGCTCTGCCAGAGATGCTGTTGTCATATTTTCCCACTCTACTGTTGTTGCCGTTAGCATTAGCTGCCCCGCTTAGCTTTCCCATTGTGTAATATTGTCTGCCTGTAGCTAGAACGCTAGCTGCACCTAATAAATCTCTGGCCTTGGGCATCTAATCCAACTGTGATAAATCATATAGGTTTATGTCATTTTTTCCATGTTTACAGGACTCACAGTTTCACAGCATGACACACACATTTATTCACACACGCAAGAGGGGGGTTGAAAACAGAAGCAGGCCTGTGGCGTAATAATCACATCCGTCATTTAAAAAAAAAGAAAAGAGTTGAGGCTGTTGACATTGAAAAGAGGACTAACATGTGGTTCTAAATGGATGGGATCCATGTGAACCAGGTTGACTTTTGAGCAGGGTGAGCTTCAGTTCTGAGGATCACTAACAGCACACACACAGCCAGTAACAGTGAAGTCAGAGGTTACGGTGCCTGGAGTCTACCAAACAAAAACAAAGAGGGTGTTTTGTATATAAAATGATGCCCATTTAAGTTATACTTAAGAATGCATTTCTGCATGGGATGAGGATTTTGGATTGTGTTCTTATTTTTAACAGCACACTCACAGTATGAAAACAAAAGCAAAAGAAAATATATAAACCTCAGACAAGAGATTTTAAGAACAGAGCAGTGGGATGTGGTTAGAATTTGTGACTTTTACCAGAACAAGCAAAATTAAATTGTGGTGTGTGCTGTCCAAGTGCGAGCGCTGCTGATTCTCCAGTGTTGATGATAACCAGAATCTCCTTTCGTCTTCTTCTCCCTCAAATTCTCTTTTTTCTTGCCACCCTGCCTTTTTTCTATCCCCCTGTCCCCCACTTGTTTCTGTCCTGCTGTTATTCCCCTGCTTTTTCTTTCTCCTAATTATCCCTCTCCTTTTCCTCCTCTCCGCCTCCTTTTCTCATCTGCTTCAACCCACCTATCTTTCTGCCTTTTTCATCCTCTCCCCTTCTTCATCATGTGTCTCCCCCCCCCCCAACACACACACACACACACACACACACACACACACTCCTACTTGACCCTCCCACTTTTATTTTTCCATTGCCCCCCCTGTCGCCTCCATCAATCACTCCCCTTCTTCCCCACCCTCCTCTCCCTATAGGACCAGCGCTCCACAGTCATCTCATTGCAGAAGTTGATTGTCCGGGAGGTTGCAAACGAAGAGCGCGGCCTCTTCCTCATCACAGCAGGCATACAGAATCCGGAGATGATGGAGGTTCTGGCCAGCTCGAAGGATGAGCGAAACACCTGGATGCAGCTTATCCAGGAAGCCATGCAGTCTATGTAAGTATGCAAGATTCATGTGTTGGTTTAGGGTTTTTTTCTTAAATATGCAAATACTTAAGGCATTTCTGTTGCTAGAAGAGTATTCTTGACATTTTTTGCTCAAAGTTTCAGCTTGTAAGCCCAAACTTTGACCTAAGCTGGCCCTAAACCATAACTTGTACTGAAAAACAAACTCTGCCTTCACAGTGCTTTACATTCAGTGCTGGCCTTTTAAAGTTGACCCATGGTACATCTGTGTTGTAACCTTGGAGTTAGACCCAGCCCAGTTTTCTAGAGAGTTATATACGGTAATCTGCGACAGAGCAATGTGCTGTCAGGAGGATTAGCACTACTCTACCTGCGGATGGGATGTACTCAGGGACAATCTAATACTGGATTGGCTTCAAGGGCAGCTCACTATAAGCAGAGGATTATTCGACTGCAGCCAGCGGGAAGGAGAGCGATTTAGCACTGTCTGTTTCTCTTCCTGACTTCCGTCAAAATACAAAATTGAGATCAAGTATTGGCAGGAATGAGGAGGGATAAAGACAAAAAGTGTTCTGTCGATGCTTCAGCTGTCTGTTTGAAGAAAAATACTGTATCATATACATCAAATCTTTTGGGGTTTTCTGTTGTCCTCTGTGTATCAGTGTTGTATAAATTGATTGGTTGCAAATTGCTCTGAAGCTTATGATTATTTTTCATTAATCCTTTTTTTTAAAGAATTGTTTACTCTGCATAATGCACAAGCTGACATTTACAAATTTAGTTTTTTTGACTTACAATCTAAATCTTTAAAATGTTTACAAAGGAATAAATAAGAGAAATACAGTAAATCTTCAGGTTTTAAAAGCTAAAACCAACAAGTGTTTGTGCATTTTTTCTTGGTCATCGACTTAATCATTAATCAATAATCAAAATTAGTGACACAGGTCTATACAGTATAAATAACACTGATTTGTACCTGACTTGTCTGTTAACTGATTATTAGACTAGCTGATTTCTGCACTAGTTGTAAATGTTATCACAAACAGTTGTACATGTACACATAAATATTGTAAATAGTGTCAATTTTGATATTTTTGAGTGTTATTTATTGTGTTTTTGTCCTTGGTTGGATAGGGAGAAGGATGAAGATGAAGGGATTCCCAGTGAGACGGAAGATGATAAGAGACAACTGGAGACTAAAGCCAAGGAGATGAGAGGTGAGAGGAACGTGTTTACTGTGTTTGAATGAAAGAAAACAAGGGAACATTTGGTTCAAATACCACAAAATTTTTTCCTCACTGTCTGCCTCTCTTCTTCTCTGTTCAGACTTGTTGAGGCAGAAGGATACAGAGATCATGTCTTTGCTGGAGGAGAAGTTGCGGCTCTTCAGGGGGATGATGGAGGGCTTGAACCCAGGTGAGGAGGCCTGCCAGCAGGTCGAGCCCTACTTCAGATCAACCTGCAACCTGGAGGTGCCTAGAGGGGCATCCATCATGAAGGATGCTCTGCAGGAAGGTAAGACAGACAGTGTTTTTAATGAATGTGCCGTTCATTGATCATTCAAAGACACACTGAATCTAAACATATAATGAGTGTAGTTTTACATTAAAATTGCCCTAAAATTAACAAACTAAGCTGCAATAACTTCCTGTTGCCTGTAGAAGACCAGCAGAGGCCTGTCCCTAACATGTCACCTCAGTATCTTTGCCTCACGTCTCTCTTGAAACTGAACCACATGACGTTGCAGTTTAGTGTAAGGTCTTTATTCACCAGAGCCATTTTGACTTGTCATAGTAGGAAACGCTTATTTCTGGCAAATAGCATTAAAATGTCTCCATTCCATATTTAACGTCCCCAATAGGCAGTAAATCGATATGAACAGTAAACCCTGCTACTGGAACATGCACCCTGAACAGACTTGTAATTTATTACTTGCGCTTGTGATTGTCAGGGTATTACAAGTCCAAATGTCTGCTATCAAAAAGGCTTTTTATTCCTGAAGAAACACTTGCATTTGTGCACAGTTTTACCAGCACTACTTGCTATTTTCAGTTATATTCACACAGTTTAGGATGCTATTCCAAGAAATTTCTTCTACCACTTGTTATTGAGTGTTCATGTCGAAAAGCACCACTTACAGTCAATCATGTGGAGGACTAGATGACCACTAACCCTCCATTCCAAACAGAAACTGGACACTTAACACTACGCAGGTCATAGTCAGAATGACACAGTCATTTTAAAGGTACTAATGCTTGAAAGATAATTGCCTGGTAATAGGATCTCAACCGAACTTTAGAGAGCAGAAGTGTGAGGGAGATGGTGTTTGTGTTTTGTGGATGATTTCGTGCGACTGTATAGAAAATGTTAAAAAGGAGTCACAGTGTGTTTTTAGGATTTCACCCGAGCTCTTTTTGGAGCTTTGGCAGCCCTGTTCATCAAGTGTGTATGAGAAGAAAACAGCACGAGTTGAGAAATAAACTGAGAGATAGAGAGAGAGTTTCTATTGTGACTAAAAAGACTGAAATGTGGAGAAAGGAAAAAATACTGCATTCTCTGCACATTAAGATGAATTTAGATTTAAAAAACTAAGTCTGAAAAGTAAATTTGTGGCAAAAACATCTGCTGTATATAGTATATAAGTATTTCCAGCCTGAGTGTCCTTGAACCATTTTGTCATGTGGAATCATAAAACCAAATTTCACTTGTTTTCAGGGCTATTTGTTTTAACATTTGTTCAAATTATGAACTATTTTCTTACCTAAAGGCAATAAAAAATTTGAAAAATGTAGAAAAATAAAAACATTGCATTGTAATTTGTGCGGCACTGTTCAGTTTTAAAGCACTGTGTCTTGTTGTGCTGGATGCAGCAAGAGCTGGCTTGATTTCTGTTTTTGCAGTTTAAATAATAAACAAAGTGTTCTTTGTGTTGCCCCCTGGAAGAACTGAGTTACTGTGGTGATCTGACTGAGAAACCGCACAAAGATGTAGCCAGCTCTAACAGATTTCTAAGTTCTGCTGCAAGCAAACTGTGTTTCATGAAAAGACCAAATACAGTAAAAAAAAAACAACCAACTATTTGTTTTGCTGTTTGCAGATTTGGTAACTGTGACATTTAAAGAATCATTTTCTGCAGATATAATTCAGGAAATGTGAAGGATGAAGAAGAAATTCTTAAGTGATTTTCACTTTTTAAACTAGCAGAAAAGGTTTAGCACAAAATACAAAATGTATTTTTCACTTCCTGCCTTTAAAGCCTGGGGCAATAATTGTCCTTATTTTATATGTGAATTGGCAGCAGTAACGTCATCTCTTCTGCTGCGTTATCCTGCGAGTTCTCATCCACCAGCAACAGCTTTATTTTCTCTTGTTTTTACTGGAAAGGTACTACATGTTCTGCCTTCATATGGATACCAAAACTTTATATGTGGATCCAGCGTTTATATAAATTCACATGGTAAAGATGTTTAAACTTTTCAGTAAAAGAGCTCTGTGGTTCAAACAGGTTGTCAATAGTTGCTTAGCAACAGGAGCCAATAGCAGGTTGGATTTGTGTGTGCAGAGCTGAACTGTAACGCAGTTAGCTGAGATAATTCACTTACTGACCTGCACACTGACATTTGCCTCTGTGTGTGTGTGGATGATAGTGGAGGCGTTACAGGCTCTGGTGAATGGCAGTCTGGGTGGAGTGATGGCCAGTGTCCAGGAGGGAGGAGGCGCAGGACCCACGTGTTTGCCCCGTCGGGCCGAGACCTTCGGAGGGTTCGACAGTCACCAGATGCACAGCAGTAAAAGTACGTAGACCGCTCTGGGTTACATGTAGACATGTGGCCAGACTACATGTTAGTATCCTATAACAGAAAAACACACTAAACCCACGACTTGCTGAAAGCCTGCCATTTGAAACAAAAAAGAAATATTTCACTTTTCATCCTCAAACTGATTTTTAGTGGTCACATAACAGCAGGCACCACACCCTGCATTTCCCACAGTGCTCCTGTTTAATGCAGTTAGATAAAACATTTTAGATGGGGACTTGGACGGCAGAACTGAAGCTTCCTGAGGGAGATGTGGCCTGAGGCGATACCTCTGAACTGGTAGCTTGCAAGCTCAGACTGGGCCACTTCTGACAGTGGGGCAGATATTGAGTCATAAGAACTCCAAACATCCACATCACTGATGTGAAACAGTGACACTATACATATAGTAACAATATACATTATTTTTATCAGTGTGATATTTTTTTTTATTATATTTTACCACTTATTTTGTTCAAAATAGATTTAATAAATATAAAAATTGGAGACTATTAGATGCAATGTTTGGATTTGTAGTAGTATAGGAATCAACTAAACTATGTTAGTACTTAGATTAAAGGGAGGCATAGCAGCAGTGAAATGATTTGTATGAGTGTGGAGAGAATGAAATGCAAATAGCAGCAGCATGATAATGAACACAAAAACAGGATGTGCATCATTTCCAGATGAGGTATCACATTTCATCTACACAAACAGTACAAACTTGTAGGTCAGCAGATCTTCATCGTGTGCTTTAATAACTCAAATCTTCAGACTCCCAAGCGTTCAGGAACACTAATGCAGAAATGAATGAGCAGGTTGTAGCCTTCAAAGAACGATGACATGAGATTGATGAAGATGACAAGATGGGTTGTTGTCAAAATTGTGAGTGTGGTTACAGGCCAGACAAAAGCTCACTGTCATGTCTACTGAGCTTCTGAAAATCTGAATAGTCTAATGAGCTTTCTACTGTGATATAGAATGAACCAACATTTTCCATAACCCAATATTTACATACGTATACTACCAAATATTTTCAGCATCTAAAGACACTGTGGACATCAGTCATGAAAATGAAGTATCAAAGGGATTAATAATATGGATCAATAATATCACCTTTTCTTATCTGCATGTCTATTTTTGAGAAAACGTTGACCATCTTCAACTTGCACAAAACATGTGCTGTTAAATTTTTAAAAACCTTGTTAGAAATGGATCTTAAACCTTTTAGTTTCACCTATCCGCAAGGTAAAAAGTATGAAAATGAAAACGTTATATTTCTGATAACGCTGTGTGTGGTTGTCGGCTCAAGGCTGCAGTCCATACAACTTTTAACTTATAACTATTATGTCACTTGTTATAATTCATGCATGTGGAATCTGTTATCACTTTTGATACCGATCAGTGTTGATCACACACATGTTGTTGCTCATTAGTTTCATATTATGAACTGTACTAGATACCTGTCGACAGATTTCTTAGCTACGCCTGGAAAAAATGCTGAAGAAAAAATATTTCATCTCTAAAATATGATCACCTCCATAACCTTGCTCTTGACATTTAATTTATTTTCTCTTAAATACATCATTTCTGCGGGTAAGATTATTCTGTTTGTTGTGTATTCTCATATTGTAGCTGTTCTTAATTGTGGATTCTTGGCTGCCAGCTTCACCTTTTCTCCTGTGGTTTCCCTTCATGTCAGGTGGAGACAGAAACGAAAGTGAAGATATGGCAGGAGATCTGCGCAGGACGGAGTCCGACAGCGTTTTAAAGAAGGTCAGCATCTCAGGAGCCAATTATTCTTTACTCTGAAGCCGCTACGCCCCCACGCTCTCAGTGAGAACCTCAGGCAATGTGTGGGGGTGCATTTGTCCTCCAACATTAACAATAATATCAAGATGAATTTAGCTGCCTTCTTTCCCTCCAGTGAATTAGCCTCTTGACTCTTCCTGCCAGGTCTCGTTGCTAATAGCGACCATCAGTTGTTTAAGAATTCAACAGTGGATGGAAATGAATGGGCTGCCTTCAGGTGCTGCTATTGTAGTTTTGCAATGGATGCTAGCCTTTATAGTGATTTATCCTGCATAAGTCTAGCAGCTGGACGGCACATAATTGTTTCCTGAATGTTTTAGTAGAGCCAAGCTACTGTAGTACGCTGTTTAACAAAAACATTTTCTTGTCTGTAAATCAACTAGAGACCAGACCGTTCTCTTGTAAATTCTGGTGTCTGAACAAAAGACAAGTACTTGATTTTTTTATTTCTTAACATTTCATCCTGGGCTTTGAGCCAAAGTTCAAAGAGAGTTCAGTAGTAAAAGAAGGGAGTGTGAGCAGAAGTCAGAATCATCATTAAACAGAGTTAATTCATGCATTGTCTGTTGTAGTCACGTTTGTTCGTGGTTTGTTTTCCTCATAAAATAAGTTTTTTGAGATGCTTAACTCACAGCTGCAAGACTGTTGCATTACTGTATCTGTCTTATATGATTATAGCCTCATACAATGATATTTACAGTACACCCACAGCTATAATCAAATTCATATATACTGTACATTATGCATTCGCACATACACACAATGAGAAATACTGGCAGATGCGTGCATAAGAGTGCATCACTGTGTCCTG
The DNA here is from genome assembly GCA_032362345.1 of Sandelia bainsii. Taxonomy (NCBI): domain Eukaryota; kingdom Metazoa; phylum Chordata; class Actinopteri; order Anabantiformes; family Anabantidae; genus Sandelia; species Sandelia bainsii. The sequence continues at coordinate 24,259,920 of JAUMHL010000018.1, forward strand.
GCTCCACAGTATTCATTGTGTGTGTGTGTGTGCAGGGAGGAAACGCCAACCTGCTGCTGCTGCTGAAGAGGAACAGTGAGGTAACTCTGACTTCCTGCCTCTAATTCAATTAGAGCTGCTGTTTACATGGAAACTGTCAAAACTCAGTATCAGCATCAGTCTGTTTATGAGCTGAGGCAGTGGCAATAGCAGTAGTTGCTTGTTGTGGTGTAGATTTGTGTCTTAGTAGTATTAGATACTGTAGAATTATTCAGAACACCTTACTAAGGATTAAAAGCCAGTGGCTCAAACTGACAGCAAACATATGACATAATAAAATAACTTCAAATTAACTTTAACTATAAAAATCACATGATGTAGAAGTTCTGGAAACAAACAGTAACATATAGTATTTCTAATACTGATACATTCATAGTCATTCAGCCTAAACAGCTCAATAATAGTTCCAGTTAAAGGTTTAATAGAAAACACATAGTATATGTATAAAATATTAATTGATAATGAAACTCTACAAACTGGTTATTGCCTTTGTTTGTTACACATACTGTTGTGGACAACAAGGTTGTGCGTCTGTGTGATACCACAACACCTGTCTGAAGATGTGCTGTTGGAAAAATACTATTTTGTTTATTTTTAACTGCAGAATTTTGTGTCTTAGTGAATATCAGTGACAGCTGAAAACTCACGGCCTTGTCTCTTTGTCATTGTATGAATGGGGAGAGGTCTCTTCACTGTAGAGTTCACTGATAAATTGAAACAACTCAACATTTAAAACGCTTCAACTTGGGGTTTATTTTAATAAGCAAGGTCAAGTGCAGCGATAAGCAAGGCACCATCAGTCAAACAATTCTCTCTGTGCAGCCGAACAGGATTTTTCTGCCATATAACGTCAATAGTTTGAAGTTGCTCATTGGTTTCTTTTTTACAGCAGGTCCTCCACAGCGTCTCCAATCTGCATCTCCTGCTCAGCACTCTGCAGGTAGGACTGTGTTGATATAATGCATCCCTGTGCTCCAGATAAGAATTGAAATGCTGCCGCTCTGTGATGCGTTTTGCTGCCAATATGAATTTGAAAACACCACTTTTCAAATTGTGTGGGAAAAGAATTGAACATTCTGAGACATTGTGTGGTTCAGTGTGCACTATAGATATATAGACAGAGAGAAGAAGAATATATTGAAGCTTTAGCCAAATATCACACAATTCCAGGGGGAATATGTCTGACCTACGCTCTCTGGGCTTTACAGGCAGTGGTCGTCCAGCAGGACAGTTTCATAGAGGACCAGCGGCAGGCCCTGAGCGAGCGCTCCTCCTCCTGTACGTCTTTATCGCGACCGTCCTCGCGACCCAGCTCCCTGATTGAACAGGAGAAGCAGCGCAGCCTGGAGAAGCAGCGGCAGGAGATGGCCTCCCTGCAGAGACAACAAGCTGCTCATGCTGAGGAGAAGAGGAGGAGGGAGAAGGACTGGGAGTTCAGGGAACAGCAGTTGACTGAAAGGGAGGTGCTGGTGCACATACAGGTAACTATACATCATTTTCTATTTGTTCAAAGCATTACTATATAGTTCTATGCAGTTATATTTATTGATGTAACCCCTGACATTTTTAATAGGATGCTTCCACATTAATTTACCTGGTACTGCTTTTTACTTGATAAATTGCACTGTAGCCTTGTGCCAGGAACTCAAGGTTTCATGCAGTGCTCTGTAGTGATTGCTGCCTTCAAAAATAAACCTTTGACTGGAAAAAACGTAAAAACAAATCTGCAGTTGTTTTTTAAAGTTCAGTGAGATCAAAGCTGCATTGTCAAATTACAGCTGACGGGAATGCAATGATGTTGGTGTAGTGGGAGGAAGATTTAACTTAATAATAACTAATGATTAGCTACTAGTTGAACGCATTTTTATTTTATTTTGAAAGTGAAGCGATTCCGATTAACTCAATAAACAAACACATTGAAGTGTGTTGCTTATGGAAACTTGGGACAAAGCAATTTTAAAATAATGTAAAAGTTATAAGACGTGAAAGCAAACACTAAATTATTTACCGAACATTGATGAGGTTTTGACTGTGTAGTTTCTTTTTCTGTAATATCTCTTCCTGACATGGCAAACCTACCAGGCAGCCATTAGTTTTCATTCATTAGTTCTCAGACATTGGAAATATGAACTAGTTTAAAGGCCCCGCAGACCTGTCCTGTCATCATACATAATGATGCAGAAACTTTCCATCTTCTATCTTTGAGCTGTGTCATTTCAATAAATCCATCAATACATCTTCTAACCACTGCAGGAGGAGGAGATCTTGAAGCACCACACGGAACTGGAGGAGGAGAAGCAGGAGCTTATCGTTAGGAAGGAGGAGTACCAGAAAGACCTGGAGAGGCTGAGAGATGCTCAGAGGAAGCTGGAGAGGGACAGAGAGGCTGTGCAGCGGCAGCTCAACAAGATGGAGGAGCTCCGTCTAGCAGAGGTGAGCAGGGACACTTAAAATCATAACAATGTTGATAACATGATCCGTTGCTCCCTGCAGGAGAACAGCCTCCTCTGTTGCCCCCTCAGGTAAAGAGGAAACACTCACTGAGCTGGAAGGGATTTACATTTTGCTTGATGATACTTCAGCAGGGTTGATGTTTATGGATGCTGACATTGGAGACTTGAACACGGGTCCTCTTGAAAGTGAAATTTAAAACGTTGTTGATAGTGTATTAACTAGCAAACAAGTAATAAAAACAGCAAAGTTCATACATCATTCATATTCACTTACAGACGTAGACAACATCTGTTCATTTATCTATCATTCTTCCTTTACTTCCAGAGGACTCCCTCTACAACATCTGACGAATCCCAGTTCCCCAGCAGCTCCCACTCTCTGGAGCTAGACCCACCGGAGCTCTCCTCCTCGTCCTCCTCGTCCTCCCTGCCTAGGCTGCAGCCCCAGCGGTCCAAGCCCAAAGGGAAAGGCCTCAATCCCTTTACCTCATCCTCCACTAACGCCAACATCAAGGGCTGCGAAGCCAACAACCAGATCTCAAAGAGCCTGCTGCAGCTGGCAAAGAGCAAGAGCAAAGAGGGGAAGGATAAGAAGAAGAAGAAGGGCAAAGGTGGGAGCACACAGACAGCAGGTAGGGAATGGTAAACAGGAGGGAGTGGATGGATTTGCGTTTAGTTTAATTATTAATTGTCTTACAGTGAGTCAGCAGGTTTTCAATCATTGTTTTTGTCAAGGACTTTTCAGATTAGAGACACAATGTTTGGAAGATACTGTATATTGTACTTTGACTATGGTAGCTGTATTCTGTGTTGTTTTTATTTGTAGACAAAGTCTATATTCAATTAATATTTTTATATTATAATTAAAATAATAAATCAAACTTTACCACCGCAGCTTTCTGCATGGCACCACTTCACAAACTGAAATAGCTGCAGTTCATGGGCTGCCTCTCTAAGCCTGAGACTTAAAACAAACGCATCCTTTGTGCTAACTCTAGCAGACTGCTGCAACCGTTGTCATGAAGCATAGACTGTGAATCTGAGTTAAGTGTAAAGATATTACATTTAGCATTTTCTATTAATAAAAAAGTATGACAATTAAATTCTGAAATTATGATGCAATATATGACACTGGATAGTCCTTTCTTTATGTTGCACACTCATGGTCCTGAGTTCAACAGCACTGCTGCTGATAAAAATCCTTTAAAATCAAATCCCTGACATATCTATGTTTTATATATGGATTCAGTTCTAGGCACAGAAACATGCAACTGTGGATAAGAAAGCCTGAAAAAGTTTGTTTCCAGATTGTGTGTTTCCTTCAATATCAAAATATAAAAAAGTGCTAAAAAAGTACATTTTTAGTAGATCATCTATATTATGTCCTCTACTGTTATTTCTAATAAACGGTTAATGAGCGATTATCTTCGACAATAATATGCAGTACACATCATAGGATGAACGTATGAACAGTCTGGTGGTGTATTTTAAAGAAATGCAGCTTCAAAGTCAAAGTCTGCTTGCATCACACTGCGTTTTTATCTTCATTGTCTCCTTCGTCTTGTAGTGGATGTAGCTGCAGTCCACTCTGCTCTACATTTCTCCCAGGTCACTCGTTGTAGTGTGCAGCAGTCTTTGCTGGGTCCTAGCGCCCGTCATTTTCAGGTCATGTGATCCTGGAGTCTGTTGCAGTGTCTCAAATCCCTACTGCACACTACCTACTGTATACGGTATATTCTGTACATTAGACTAGTACACTGTTTTATACTGTTACTGTTTATCATGAATGTACAACAAATCAACTGTTTTTTAATCACACCAAAAGGAAATGATACAAAATGCAGCTTGTCCATTTTCTTTGTGATTACTACCATGGGAGAAGAGTGTGCATCAGCAAAGGCACAGAAAAAAGTTGAGGACTTCTTTTAGCAAGGATTCATTTTGAGTTTTACTTTGTCATTTTGCCAGCGTGAACTCACTATGCACTCAAAACCTGCGTAATAATGTGGGTTGACTTAGAGACACAGCTCAGATTTTGTTGCTGCATTATTGAAAGAATGGGAGAGGTTAATAATTTAACTGATACATTTGCGGTTTGAAGAAGCCTCTGGTTTGGCTCTGACTTCACCTGTGCGTGGGTTTATGATCAGTGTGAGTGGAAAAATTTGTTTAGTGTTTGTGAGCAGCACGGTGAATCTAATATGAAAACCATAGAAAGTGCATGAAAGTGCAAATACATTTCTAGATGTGATACGATGGCTCTGACATGAGCAGTGAGTAGTGAGCTAACACATACACACAGCACATTAAGCTGCTCGCTGAGGCAGCTGTTGTCAATTCTTTAATGGATCTCGATGACGGCTCAGTGCACTGTGCTAAGGGTTTGATCAATGTGAAGCAGGGTGGTGCTGCTCACTAAACCCACATGTAGAATAAATGTTACAACAAACCAGCAGTGAGACCCTTTTAGGAAGAATCTCTCTCTCCTAATGTGACACTCACTCCTGTCTTCTCATCCTTCCAGACCCCCAGCACCTCCCAGAGCCTCCTCTGGATGGAGAGATCTTCTTCTGCTGAGAGAAGTGGCTCTCCTCCTCCTGATCCTGCTCCTCAACATTGACCCATCATGCATTTCTGACATGTAGAAGAATGTGTTGCTGCCATGTAGTAATGCATTCGCGCTGCAGGATACTAGCAGAGTTTTCGGCGCCTTTGAAATCACCTTGAAAAGACTTTTATTTGACATATAATGAGCAGTTAACATTGCAAGTGCAAGAAATAAGACACAGCAAGTTTCTTGCTTTTTTATATCAAAGACGATGTTTTAGTTTCTGGAAATGAAAATATTTTAGATATTTTATCATGGTATGCAAGTAAGGACACTCACACTTGCAGCACATTAAATAGGGGACATTCATTAGCGGTGCACTTTCGGGTAAAACTATTTCTTATTCCAAAGTAGTCACTAGAACTGAAGAAAAAATCTTAAGTTTGTGAGAGCTCACAGTGAAAACCAACCACGTCTGAGTCTCACGTCTCAGACCAGCTCCACGTGGCACTGCAAACGCCTCACTGTTAATCGTCTTCATTCATAATCACACACAAGAAACTGTTTGCCCTGGCCACATTTCTTAATCACAAAAAAAAACCTCTGGCGTTTTCTTTGTTTGCTCCGGTGTCTCGATTCCAAACCTCCTCTGTACAAATCCACACTGAAAGACCGTTGTAGACATTCCTTTACTCACTATTTGAAAAGCGGATGCCATTACATCCACTAATTTTGTCTCCGCCATGTTTCTTTCTGAGGCTTTCATTTATTTGAAATAAGGATATTCTCCCATTTTGGAGTGAATCTCTTGAGATATGTGTCTGTTTTTTCACAGTCAACAGTAATGGAAAGATTGAGACACATCTTTCTTTGTCTATTGGCTCAATTCACATCCTTTAGTGTGTTTTAGAGCCTTAGTTGGATATTAGCTTGATCCTCACTTTATATGCATATCAATGGGCTTTTATGCAGCCCTCATCCTTCGTTGGAGCGCCGGGGTGCTGGACTTTCCTTCATTTTTTTAATTGCATGTAACTCTGCAGGTAGCATACTAATGGTTTCTGTCTGTTAAAGAGTTCAACTTTCTCTTTCAACCTCCCGCTTTGAGTTCTGATAATAGACTCGGCAGACATGCACGGCTGATGGTTTTAAGAAATGGAGGTTGTTAATTTAGGGACAAAGGATCTGGTTAGACAAAATGAGACAAGACATGAACTAAAAACACCAGAGGATGTTTAATGGCTGAACTGCCGGAGTCTGTGATCATTTCAGATTAATCAACACTCATCAGTGTTGTTAAGCACTTTGGTCCTAATATGTTGATGCATGTTTTTTTTAATCAGTATGAAAGGCCAGATCTTTGTTTTCTGTGGAATTTTTTAATCGAGGGCACTGATGCTAATGAAAAGCAATGATGATCCAAAGTGAGATAATGTGTTAAAGTACATAAAAAATTCTGTGGTTCAGTTTTGTTAGTGTTTAACATGTAAAAGGGCCTAGTAGCTTTTATGTTATGATTCCAAGGTGACCTCTCTGACCTGTGTTCATTTTTAAGCCTGTGTTTTAGCCCCACTTAAACTCAGAGTGCTGGCAACACAGCTACCTGCAGGACAGGTAGGAAGTACAAACAGAAGAGATTAAAAAAAAAAAAAGTCCTTTTCCAGTGAGTTACAGAGCAGCGTCACTGAACTGCTTCACTGCTGCCACTTTTGTCTCATGTTTAAGTGCTTTGTAACTCAGTGTCTGTGTTGAGGATTTGACTTCATGTCCAGGCTAGTTTATTATAGTGTGTCTTCTAAGAGGCTTACAGGGCCAGCCAATTAGTTGCTTCATGTCTTTGTTTATGGCTTTGGTGTAATCCTGTCAAAGAAACAGGGAGAAATTAGCTCCCCCCCCCTTTAGGTGTGTTTTGACCACTAGGGAGCACTGCACCTATGACTAAACGAATTCCCTCCCACCCTCCCAACAACAACAACTAAGAAGTTTGAAACTATTTTTTTTAATTTCTGTTTTTCATATATATTTTCCCTGCTGTGCAAAATTGACATATTTTCCTCAGCAGGTCACTGCAATACAGAGATAATGTGATGAGAGTGGGCTCTCACACTCTGACATTTTCCCCCACGGCATTTGTAATTGACTGCAGAAACAAATAAGTTGTCAGAGATTGTAATTGGTTATTCAGTGAAACCAGTCGGCAGCAGCTTTAATATGGGGGAAAAAAAGGTCTAACGTTTGAAGCGGGCGACCGGGCAGAACCACAGACCTCTTTCTGTAAGGGACAATCAGCAGACGCAAGTCACGAAACGATGATAGGCCTGTCTATGAGACGAGTGTGTCCGTCAGGTGAACCCTGCGTAGCCTTAAATCTTAACGATAAAATGCACTAGAGTAGAACCCAGCATCTTCTCAGGATAGAGAGGAGAGCTTTTAATACCTCTGCTTTGAAACTAAGGAAATGTTTGTACTATAAAAATGGTACACAGTTGTTTAATTCTCAACAGTGTAAAAAAGGGCAAATGTGTAAATATGATTAATGTACAAAACAAATCAAATGTAAAAAATATTAATTGTTCCACTTGTGATTCATTGCAACATTTTGTAAGTGTTTTATTTATGTTCTCACCACTGGGGTGACAAACAATGTAAAGTCATATTTCTCTCATAATTAAAAAAAATCTTACTGGACATTTTGAGTCTTTGTTATTAATGGCTTTTATCATTTGTAAGTTGCTGAAAAAGTAAAGTTAGTGTATCATATGCAGTTTTTTGCAAAATGCTCTATTCTGATCGTGTTCACCTTTTTCATTTAATAGTTTCATGCCCATGAATGATTGATTTGCCAGATGTTGCTCTGACATGTATTTTACACACATCCTTCTCTTTACCTGAGAAAACTATCATTAAACAATGTCAGTCCTGTCATATGTATAGTAAAAGAGAACGAGGAACAAATACTTTATTTTGGAAAGTTCTCCCTCACAAAGGCCAAATAGCTGACAGCATTTGGTAAACAAAATGTGTGCTTGAATTGTACCTTCTGGAAACAATGTCATTTTTTTTTTTCTTACAGTAGGACTTTGTAGTTGTAGACTGTGGAAAATTGAAATGACTAAATCAGTGCCACTCTTCTGCTGTAAGTGAGGGCTTGAATTAATATGATACATATATCAGAAAGCAACTTGTAATGTGACTTGAGTGTGGAATTACCCTCACTATCAGCACTATCCCATTTTTACCTTTAATCTCTATAAAAGAACTGCATATCCAGCAGGACGTGAGTATTTTCTTGAGCTGTGTCTGGATCTGTGCAAGGCAAGGTTCACATAGTTGCAATCCATAGCCACTTTCAGACAAATACTGGTTTGATATGAAGCCACAAGATCATGGAACGACCATAACTGATTTGAAGGTCCTCAAAGAACAACTCATACTGTCTACTTAAGAAATTAGAATTACCAGAAACTATTTGGCAGACTATAAAGTTAGTGGAATGAGTGGGGGACTGGGTGCTGAGGGTCTGAGGAGCACCCAGATCCTCAGCACGCTTTCTTCCATTAATGCATTCATTCATTGGTTATGACCCATTACTTGTTCTAACTACAGAAATTAAACATCTTTTTTAAATCTGTTTTGTATTTGGACAATTTAAAACAATAAAATCAGTTGTACATTAATCAATAGTTTTTTGTTAGTGAGAGTCACTTGAACTGCAATCACTAAATTCTGTTAATGGTTTCCATTAGTAGTTCTACTGCTGTTCAAGCACCGCCACTGGTGGAAAAGAACAGACAGCGATCTTGACGGACTGACAGCAGCGCAGACACACAGCAGCGTTTGTACCTGCTGATAAATAAAGAACGAGCTGCTTTAATCTCTCCATGCTGTCTACGCTGCAGACAGTGTTCTGCCTGCTCAGCCCTGCAGTGTTTTGCCTCTGGAAACCAGAGTAAATAAAACATTTTTTATTTTCCTTAACTGTAGGATCTTGTACATCTCGCCAGGTTCATCACCATCTCATCTCTTCTCATTTTAACCAGGGGATTTCTTTTCATCCGTATCAAAATATTTCTCCATTCTGCTCGTTCAACATATAAAACCCAGAGACAAAACATCAGCGGATAAGACCATACAGGCAGTCTGTAGCTTGATATGTTACAGTCTGCATTTAGTTTGTTGCAAAACACTGTAAAAGTTATCTCTTTTTGGATTATTCCCATCAAATCAAATGTCTAGAGCAGCAAGTTTGTCTGTGATATGCAATGGCAGAAAGCTAGATAGCCTCATCTGCTTCTGGTTGTCATGGTGATAGGGATGCAGAAGCTTTTGGAGCAAGCTGAAGTTGTAAAATCCAGAGAAAATGAGAGTGACAGACAGAGAGGGAAAGATTGGCACGTGGGAAAAAAGCAACTATATAATCATTGCAAATTAAAAATTCCAACATATTGTAGAAGAATAAAAGGATTGTTTTGCATTGGCAGATAAGTCTGTAAAGCTCCAGTGACTAATGACAAACAGCTGAGAATTCATGGTACATTCCCACATTTATAACTGATCTTCCATAGATGAGATAAGGTTGACATTGTTGAACTAATTATTGTCATATCATAATTGACTAAATCTGCCTAATTGATAGTTTTAAAGCAACTTTGAACTGAGCTGAGCTGGAAAAAGAGACAGTGACTGACACAATACTTAATTTCATCAAAACATCAGCATTTTTCAGTAGGCTGATCTATCATAGCAACAGATTCAATTTCACTTAAAGATGGTCTCTCTGCAGCTTATTGAACCCACAGGGGTCAGAGCTCATAGCAGCTCAGGGACCTTTAGTAGAAATGAAGGTTGTTAGGACCTAGATCTATGTTCATACAGTGGTGGAAGAAGTATTTAGATTCCTACTCCAGTACATAATTCCAACTACATAATATACCACTTTCAGTCCTCCTCATCATGCTGTTCACATTTTGACATCATGAGACCAAGACGACACCTAACAACTGATCAACAGTACCT
>JAUMHL010000018.1:24270075-24295838 GCA_032362345.1 Sandelia bainsii
GAGGAAATCACCATTGCATGCTTCTACTTAAATGCCCTACTTTCATGATATAATATCACTGTAGTGTGAGCTTTTTATGTTTTCCATAAATTTCACCCGAAAGCCAAATATCCCTAACTTTTTGGGAGTAGTGTAATTCGGTTTTATTGTAGCGCCAAATCACAACAAAATCATCTCAAGGTACTTTACAGTATAAGGTTTAAGACCTTACAGATTCATGCAGAAAACCCAACAATCCCACTTGAGCAGCACTAGGCAACAGTGGAGAGGGAAAACCTCCAGCAGAACCAGGCTCAGGGTGGGGAGGCCATCTGCCTCGACCGGTTTGAACTGGGAGCTGGTTCCACAGGAGAGGAGCTTGATAGCTAAAGGCTCTGCCTCCCATTCTATATTTGGAAACTCTAGGAACCACAAGTAGACCTGCAGTCTGAGAGCGAAGTGCTCTGCTGGGATAATATCGTTCTATGAGGTCTTTAAGGTATGATGGAACCTGATCATTTAGTGCTTCATATGTGAGGAGAAGGATTTTAAATTCTATTCTAGATTTTACAGGGAGCCAATGGAGAAAATCTAATGTAGGAGAAACATGATCTCTCTTACTAATTCCCATCAGAACTCTAGCTGCAGCATTTTGTATTAACTGGAGGCTTTTTAAGGAGTAACATACACACACAATATTTCTAAGCAGTCACAATCTTTCATGTCTTTATTGAACACTCCAATAAACAGTGTGATGGTGGGAAAAGTAAGTGAAGCAGTGATTTAATAACTGGTGAAACCACCTTTGGCAGCAATAACCTCAAGCAAGCGCTTCCTGTAGCTGTGGAAATGACATGATCTTCTAAAACAGTTGCTGCGAGGCAGTAAAAATCTAATCCTACACACATGAACTGGAGTCAAGAAGTATAGAAAGGGACGCACAAGAAATAAGTGGCCTTAATGTAACTTGATCTAAATCTCATTCACAATTTCACAAAATGTTCAAATTAATAACAGCTTACCGTCACATAACAGCTTGACAAGCTGAACTTCCTCCTTATGTTCTGTATGTCAACTCTTGTGCCCTTTCTCATCTTCCCTGGGATTTCAGTCATTAAACTTGTCATGCAGTTCATGCTCCATCATGGTTTTTATCAGAACATTTCAAGTACATTTAAAATAAGTTTCTCTTTACTTTTATTTGAGTAGATTTTCACACCAGTAATTATTAGTTATTATTATTTACTTTTACTTAGGTCTAACTTCACCATTGTAATACTTTGAATTGAGTAAAAGCAGTTGGGTGATAAAACTATAGGTGTTGTCACTATTAGCAGCAGCTTTCACATCATGACACAGTAATTTGATTAGTTGTTAATATAAAAGTGTTATAGAACCTTTAATAAAAAGTACAGAATTATTGTCTTATAGTTATCTGACACCTACAGTATTCCTGTCTGTATAGTGGTATGTTGTTTCTTTCACTTAGATTTGATTGCTGCCTTTACATCATTACATTTTATAGTAGGTCCCTTTGGTATAGGCTATCGCTTGATTGGTTTCACTTATACTCGTGAGGAATAACGTTTCTTTTGACTTGTTTTGTTGGGATTTTGTGTCACAGATGATTAATAATGATTTTGGTGTTCTTCAAGGAAGCATTTAGGGGCCCCTTACTTTTATCTATCTGTACATGCTCCCTCTTGGACACATTTTAAGTCTGAATGATCAAAGGATCACTGTTACACAGTCAATACACAAATGTTTATCTTTGTTTAGTCCTGTGCATGCTCTTGTTACCAGTTTCACTAATTTATCACTAATGTTTCGTTGAGTAAAAAAACTAATAAAATTAAATGAGCAGAAGGCATTTCCTTCTGATGCTTTAACATGTAGTAGCATTTGAATTCATACAGTATTTTTTATGTCAAATCTTTATCTGCAGAGTAACTACAGATAAAAAGTTGTGGAGGAAAAGTATAATATTTTTATAGAAAATGTAGCAGACCAGTAATATAAAATATCATAAAATCTATAATCTCTATAAAGTATAAGTTCCAAGTATAAAATTGTACTTACATACAATATAAAAGTAAATGTACAAAACTTACACTCCAACAAAGACTTAATAATTTGATATTAAACAATTATTTTATAAAAACTGATATTTAATAGTTTGCCCATACGGTGATGTTCTTTGTCACACGTGTTAAATGATTTGAACTCACTAGTTAGGTATGTACAAGTCTGTGTTGGAATAAAGTGGTATCCATAATGATCTGTCCGTTCAAGTGCCACTGGCTTTTTCAATTTGTTTTTCCTTTTCACCTGCTCACACTATGATAGTTCTCTTCTGTTTTGGAAAGTCACGATATTCAGAGCCCTTCAGAGTCATCCTGTCGCAATTTACTGTCATCTTGTTCGTGGTAAGTTTTTATAACTAGGAAACTTTTGTATTTGTCTGAAGTCCAAAGTCATATATATATATAACCTGACCATTATTTTCATGGTCCGGGGAAGGTGATCTGAGCTGTGACTGCACTGTTATACCTCAGCCCCTGTTTGGGACTACAAATACACTGTGCCGGCCTTATGACTGGCCACCTCTTGGCTCTGTTGTTGAAACAAGAACAGACAGGGTAAATCCATTTCCATTTTCGTCACAACGGTAGCAGAACACAGTAGACTAATGGTAAAACTTATTATTTATATTTACTTATATTTCACCATTATTATTGGCTTTGGTGTGTGTGAAAACTCTGAACAGCTAGTTCTTCTAAATTAAAGTGGACAAACATTGGATTACTTAGTATCATGAATAAAAAGTAACTTGAAAAAGTTAGAACACAAATCCTCTTGGTCTAGTTTACACATCAGGTGTAAGTGACTCCAGCCTCTCCATGACCCTGAATAGGAATAAGAGTACAGAACATGAATAATGAATAATACTAGCTGAGTAGGCTCCTTCACCTCACACATTGCTTTTTAGGAGATATAGGATGAAAAGTTCAAGAACAAAGAGCAGAAGTTGAGGATCAGAAGCATAGCTTGTATATAGTAACTGTGGCACAGCTGCAATGAACCAGAGAACATTCTCCCAGTGGATATTTACAGAATGCTGAGTTGATATTATTCCAGTCCTCCTGGAGGTTTGAGGGAAATCACGGCTGCGAGCAGTAGCTGTGCCACGGTGGGGAGGATGGTTATGGCTGCAGTGGGGCTGGAGGGTGGGGAGAGACGGTGCCTGGTCCTCCATCTTGCTCAGAGATGTGAGGATGATTTAGGAGGCCTGTCTTTGCCAGGGTGTCGAGAGAGGGAGTGGGGCCGAGCAATCCTATTACTCCTCAATGACCCTGCCTTAATACACACACACACACACACACACACTCACACACTTTTTCAGGGGCTGGAAGGCTCACACAGTGGTGTGGAAGCCACCACCACACTTAAAGACCACACTGTAGTCAAAACACATTAACTCACTGTACACCAAACTCAAATATTCCTCATGATGTACATTCATTAGCCTATATAAATAACTTGTTAGACAAACTTGCTGAAATTAAATTAAAGTCACTGCACCAGTGTTTTAGTGCATGAATTAAATACTTTGTGACTCGGTTTGGTCAGAATGAAATATCTCAAATAGCCTACTATTGAAATTTGCAGGTCATACCTGTAGTGCCCAGAGAATATATCCTATTGACTTTGGTGACCTTTCCTTTAATGCCACCAGTAGATTGACAGTAGTTTTCACCCAAGTGTCTCAACAACTATTGAAACTATATACTATCATAAGGGGAGGTTGGTAATGAAATATTCTCCCTCATTATAACTGTAAATAACATTAATAGCATTTTAACCACTGGAAAATTATAGAAGCTGGTCCTGTACAACACCGATATATTGTAGGAAGTCTGTTTGACCTTCATCACCAGCAGCTGATGAAACTCAGTCAGAAGAACACACTTCTAAAGCATGTGTATATACTCAGATGCAGTTTTAAAATGCAACACAACTCCATGGACACGACTGAAATGACAATTCACTGACAAGAACAGATAATGACAAAAGCACCAATGTCAGTCTTTGATACAACAAATAATGACTTGAGTTTTTTGCTGAAAGTTTCCACATTTTATCTCTACCTTAACTGCAGAGTTCATTTTGCATTGTAACAGTGTCATGTAATATTTTTACCTCTCATATTACAGACAGGTTAGACACTCAATGACACTGATCAGTCACTATTAATCTTCATTTTATGTGTCCGGTAGCATTAGTCTTTTGCAAACAGGACTTCTGTACCTCTTCACCAACTCATTCTTCTAATTTACAACATAGACTCACTGACCACTTTATTAGGTATACCTGTACCCCTCATTTATGTAAATTGGGAGTTCAAAACATTATAAAAACCTCTTAATATAATGCACTCCACTACAGCTTCACCACCCACTATAACCTCAATAATAAACATATACAGCTTCAACTTAAATTAGAACCTTGTAAAAGTAGAATTCATGGCAGAGCTGCTGTATTGCATTACACTGTAAAGGTGTACCTGTACAATGTCACAGGGGACAGTGTGCGATGTCAGTAATCAGACCTAGTACCTTTTTGTAGGATAATGTGCAGTTAGCTGCAGTTTAGCAGTTTACTGTGTCCTGAGTGTTCATGGGGAAGACTGTGTGAGAGAGAAAAAAAACTACCCATCATTCAGCAGTTGGAAGTCTGAAATCAAAAGCTAGAACACTGTCACATGTATGCTCATGGGGACCATCCCTACCCTCAAACATTTAGCAGACACACACACTGTGGCTGCATAAACACAAAATCTCTGAGCCGCACATACAATCATAAAAATGTGCAGTCACACAGATGTATACACGTTCACATTGTCTGGGGATCTCATGTTTGCTCGGTGGTGTAGCTCATTGCCGCGGTAACGGTCAGCCTGTCTCATTTAAAGAAGCTTTCGATGACCTCAGTGCTGCTTGTTGAGCGCCGATCAACATGTTTGCCTGTGTCAACGCGACTCTCCACAGGTTACACAAGACAGAAGGCAGTAAAACCTTGATTGCTCTTTTTACCGTTGAAGTTTACCAGGATACAGACAACAGTATGTATCTTTATTTTTATTCTTTATGGGGAAACAGTTGGGTCCACTGTGTCAAAGCAAAAAAAAATAAAATAGAGACAATAAACACATAGTAATAATTCACTTTGAAAATCAGGTGTCTGAGTTTATGTGGTCTCAGATTTCAGTCAGTTTCAAATGTGCACTTTGTCTTTATTGCCAGAATACTCTGTAAAATGTACAGTACATATTTTTATCTTCACCAATTCTGTAGAAAACCCCAAATTTAAATTGCTGTTATTCAATAAGCTCAATTTGGAACTAAAATAGCAAAAATAATTAAAAAAAAGTCCTCAAATTGAAATTGGTGAAATTCAGACACTAAAAGATTTGAAACGTAGACCTCAACCTCTGGGAAACCAATGATATGCAGTCAAGCCTGAAAGGAAGCAATCATGTTTTTCACACCTGGAGTTTTGCAGTTTATCCCATTCCTCATGGAGTTTAAGTCTGGGCTTTCGTTGAGCCACTCAAGGACCGCCAGAGACTTGTCATGAAGTCACTCCAGTGTTGTTTTGAACATATTCTTTGGAAAATGGTTATACAGAAATGGTAACCATCACCCCAGTTGTCTCAGGTCGTGCACTCTGGAGCAGGTTTTCTTGAAGAACTTCTCTCTGTTTGGCTGCATTCATCCTTTTCTCGATTCTGATTAATCTCCCTGTCGCTGCTGCTCAGAAGTCCCCTCACAGCATGATGCTGCCTCCTCAAGGCTTCACCGTAGAGATGGTATTAACCACATGATGAGCAGTATCCAGTGTTTACCAGACACAGTGCCAGGAGTTCTGCCAAAAGGGTTTAAATTTGGGTCATCAGATAACAGAATCTTTGAGAGCTTTCAGTTTTTGATTTTTAAATGTTTCATTAATTTGTATATTTTTTTGAAAATATTTTCCCACTCCCACAAACAGAAGAGGTCTTAATACTTTCTGAAGCAATTGTACTGCAATTTTAACCTACTGTTACAGTAAACCAGGAGCTGCCCAATATAATCAAAGTTGTAGAAACTACTGCAGAGCTACACTAGAGATTGATTGTTACGTTTCATTGCTCAAGAACACATCAACAGCATTTGCAAAGTGAGGAGAAAGTTTGCTCAGATACTTACTGTGAAGACAAAATGCCTGATCAAACTTTTGAAGTGTCTGCTTGGGTCATCTTTCAAACTAAAGCTGACAAAAGAGCAGAAGCCTTCACCCCCAGGACAGGATTTGTGCTGATCTGATTGGCAAGATGGAGGAAATGTCAGCCAGCCTCTCAAAGGGCAGCAACGATTTCTCTTCCTTAGATCTTCATTATATCCTCAACCTAAACTTTGTTCCTTTTTAACATCAGGAGTAGATGGTAATAGCTATGTAGAGTGAGAGTCCTAAAACTATTTTGATACAGAACACTATCACATCAATTATGAACTTGTTACTTATGTTGGTTTTGAAAGCATACACTGCGAAACTGCAGCTGAAGTGTCCTGTTAAAATAATGAGTTTCTGAAGTAAACCATCAGGATGATTCAAACAGACCTTTTGCCTTATTGTTTTCCTACGACCAAGTGGGCCTACAATACATTAATCTTTTGTAATGTACTTCACATTTTCTTGGCACGCATTCGGACATGCATATTAGTTAAAATAGGTCCAGCTTTTTAGCACAAGGTGTAATATTCATCATTGTCACAGTCGGGCCAGAAGACTCCAGGTGGACTGAGCAAGTTAAGATACAGCTATACAGTGCACGGTCAGTAGCTCATAGTAGCTAATGTCTGGTTGATTGATGTTGCTGTGTTACAGGTGCTACTGAGTTAGTTTGCTCACTTTTGTGTGATTGTACCTTGTTCAAGCTAATTGAGGTGATTTTATGATGAGCAACAAACTCAAGAGAATATTAGGAAATTCACCGAAATTATCCTGTAACAGCCACTGGTGCCTACAGTGGCCCCTGTTCATTGAAAAGTACTGTACATAGTTTGCCTTAATCTTTATAAAGTGGTCATTACAAAAATTAATTGCTGATTGTTGGTGATACAAATTGTGACAGCATCATTGTCTAATTTGAACATGTAATAAAATGTTGTGGGATGCAGCACTATCAAATAAATACAGGGCAAGTTGTCTCAGGTCCTTGAGTACTAAAATACAAGCTATGGAGCAGTCAAGGGTCAGAGGTCATGCCGTCTAGACAGTCTAAATAAAAAATCATAGAAACAGTGTGCTTAGATGCTGCTCATATGTTTTAATGCAATAGCTATATGGAAGTGTCTTTCTGTGACAAACTGGCTCTGTGCGCTAACAAATGTACAAATGTTTAGCCTTCCCAAACTTGTGTCCCTCCAGTAATTAGTGTGATATCTTTTCTACATTCACCCTCTACTGTGATACAACAATGCAGCCAGGACTCACAGCACCCAGTGCCAGAGCAGGACTTGAGAAGCTGGCTCATTTTGCCATTAAATAGAGTTAACAAGGTCCGCTGGGATCACGCCGGCACAGCCATTGATGTCAGGTTAGAATAGTTAAGGAGTGCTGATAATGCTCACAGGAATGTCCCAGTGGCACAGTGTTCTTGTTTTTCCACACTGGAACCGATAGGAGCAGAACTCGACTCTCTACACCCACAAGCTTTCTCTTCAGCTCTGAAAAGAAAATGGCTTTTAATGGACTAGTGTCCTCAAATCATTATCACTTCATCTGCTAATAGATTCTCTTTGAAGTCTGCAAGTTATTCTACAAGGAGACATTACATTGGTACAAGTTATTGTTTTGGTAATAAGTATGCATGCCGAGTGTTTGATTTAACCAATTGATTTAAGTAGTGCTTAACCTATAATTATTTTTACTGAAGTCACTGTAGTATAGCCTATTGTAGAAAAACAAAAGGATGTTAACACTCAAAGTCTGTCTCTCCTCATCACTTTGAGCTAGTTGCAGGCTATAAATTTGCATGCGATTATGCTTACCTCAGAGTTTTGATCTCAGAGTGTTCCTTGAAGCCACAATCCTCTGGGCACATGCAGGCATGAACTTGCATTTGCCAGATACTTCACTGAGCTCTTTGCTAGGGAAATGGGTCAGCAGCAGAGTTTAATTGAGTTCAGTGCATGTAAGGTGATGGCGCCTGTCAGGAAGTGGTGGGGATACAGAATGAAATATATATTTTTAAAAAGGCCCTTTGAAACTTCTTGGCACCCTGTCTGCCTCAGTTAAATATTCAACTGATCCTGGTCTTAAGTTAACAGACACTACAATCTGGGCAAAAGAGAGCAATGAAGAGCAGTGGCTCCCAGTCTTTTTTTTGTCATACTTCCACATATTTCCCTTTTGACAGCACCTGTCATGTTCCAAATGTGTTGATTTTAACTGATTGTAAATTGGATGTTATTTAAACCCATTAAAACTCATTATTGTGTATGCATTATCACAATAGTTTCATACAGGTTGCACTCATATTACTACTAGCTAGCTGTAATAATAAAGTACATTTAGCTTTATTCACATATTTTCCAAATGGCTATGAGGCACCTGCCTGCAGACACATAGCACAGATTTCCTACATGATGTTTGACTTTTAAGCTTGGCCGGAAGCTGTCAACTTTTCTAATGTTTCTAGGGATAATTGAAGATGCAACATTCAAAAAACCTTATTAATCCCGGAAATGTTATTATTTTTGCTATGTCACAGCAGCTCTCAGTTCAAACAGAAAGAAAGAAAGAAAGAACCATAACCAGAAAAGATTAACATCAACACAAATGCTTATTTACAGAATACACAATGGATAAAAATATCCATCGTGGGTGTAATGTAGTGGAGTCATCGGATTACATAAATATGATTATGATAGTTGTCCTGCCCCCTCCCCTTTACATAAGGGAGAGGCGTACGGTTTGATTGCCACAGGCAGAAATGATTGCCATAACCAGTGACTTACCCTAACCCTAACCTGTCAACCTTATTGCCTAACCCTAATTATCTCTTTAGTAATATTACCTACATCCTGCTGAAGTCAGTAGCCCGTCATTTTCGTCTGCAACCAGATTCTACTGACTATTTTTACCATTTATCCATTAGATTTGGCTTTTCACATTTTATCCAGAATATTTCCTTTAGCTATTTTAGTCATTTATCCATTATTGTTTGATTGTTCAACTTTTTCTAACTGTCCATTCCTTTTAATATCAACATTTGAACACTGCTTTTATTTAGACTCCTCTGCTGCTAGACCACTTTTCACTTTCTCAGTTGCAGCACATGGTGTTCAGATGTTACAGCTGACTAAATATGTGGATTTAAAAAAAATCAAATAATAATTTCCATTTTGTCAAATTACTCTGCAATCTTAAGTAGCCCCTTGCAATTTCACGAGTACCCCCTGGGTTACAATTACATCTGGTTAGAAATCACATCTACAGGCCCTTTTAAACTTAGGATGTTAAGACTCTGCCTCCATTCAGCATGTGGCTCACGGTGGCAGCCTGTGGTTGTACTGGGCACCAACTAGCATAAATGTGTGGAAGTGTGAAGCAGAGCAATGCTGACAGCATCAGCATGGAGCTCAGCTAACTCTCTCTGAATAATTACAGTCTGCTCTAAAAAAGAATCTGAGAGCAAGGCTCCTGCAGTAGCTTATCTGTGTCTCTCTGTGTCGCCCCTACTCCTAAGTGCGCCATCTGTTTTTACATTGAGTTTGGCTGAACTGTGACATGGAATCTGAACAAACTTGCGTGCTTCTGCTCGCACTCAGCAGGTCACGCTGCTGCTAGCAGATGCTTTTTTTCAGCCTTTGGTATGTTACACTGAAGCTTCTCTTACGATTTTAAACTCATACAGAGCTCTATTGTCTTTTTAAAATATTAATATTCATTGCTCCTTGTTATTGCCACAGAGACCCATTAAACTTCAATTACATATCATTTGAATCCCCATGGGGGCCTGCATGTGGGAGTTTTTTTTAAACAAAACGAAAATCACTTGCTATTTAGATTACATTGAGAAAAACCTTTGTTTTGTCACAGAGTGAACTTAATTGCTGGTTTGTAACTGAAATGGCAACAGATTACTGCAGAGACCTTCTGTTCCCCTGCAGACTGCAGGGAAGTTGGATGGCGTCCATGTGAACCTGCTGACTGGAACAAACGTACAGAGGAGAAACAGCGCTCCTCTTACAGACGAGGAAATGGAGGTGAAGAAGAATGGAGCAGTCATCTGTTATATCCTGGTAGCATTGTTGGTTTCATAGGAACAAGTACTGTTGTCAGGAAACAGCTGTAGTTGAAATGTCCATTGTGCAGAACAATCTGCAAAGACACAACAATGAAATCCTCTCTATCTTTTTCTTAGGCCTTATTCCAGCTTGTTTTAGCACTTTGGCTTAAATCAGTCATTGCTATAGTTAAGTTGAAGGCACAGCGACTCTTCCCTACTTATTATTTGATTATATTGATACAGATGAGGTATTTACACAGTGCAATTCTCAGGTTGCACTTAAATGGATTATTAATATTATTCAAAGTATTCATCTTCAAAATAATTTTATGTGCTGTAATTCAATTTCATTCAAGGCTTTTCTGACTTCTAGAGTTCCCAAGACAACAAAACAAAACAAAAATAGAAGCAAAACATATTTTTGAGTGAAATGGAACTTTATATCTGCTGCAGATTTGGTTTAAGTGAGGTATAAGGACACAAAGTTCAGTATAAATACATATTTATACAGCTCATGTAATGTTATATATTTCTTACATTTCCCATGCCCTTTAATGGCAACACTATAATCATGTTTCAAGCTTAAATAATTGTGTAATTAATTAATAATTAAAGCTATGACTTCTTTCTTAATTCATTTTTGACGCCTGAAACAGATTATTGAATGTTTTTTAACCAATTTCACAGAAATTCCAGTGTTCTCATAAAGCGTGCCAGGCTTTGGCTCAAGCATCCCTGTGCTCCCAGAGACTAGATCTCTTTTGTAGATTTGCCTTCGCCAGACATTTTTATTTTTTCTTTCTTTCTTTTTTTTTTATTGATTTTCTTTTAATTTTTCAAAACACTGCTGCTGAACACAAAATTATTTTCAATAAACAATTTAAGAACAATAAGAGTCAGGTTTGAAATGAAGAAAAAATATTATAAGAACTGATGATATCGTCCATGTCAGATATTAAGTGGACACAGGCTGATTCCACAGAAAACAACAATCCCCATTAATACCTGATCAGGTAGAGTAGGCATCAGCAATCATCAATGACATGAATATTACATACAGTGTGAACCTGAGTATTAAGTATTGAGAATATTAATTGATATTGTTTACACTGCTTTGCTTGCACTGGATTCTGTGCTGCTACAACATCCTCCGGTGGCTCATTAAGATCAACTTTCATCACATATCTACCTCTTTGTTTCCTCCTCTCAAATTCAAAACCATCGAGCTGTTAAATTTTATTTCTACACCTCTTTTGTTCTTTCAGAACTCATAAAAGATGTCGAGCATGTGAACAGAAGTTGTCAGTGCAGAAGGAGAAATCCACTGTGAGCCTTTTAGCTTCTCCTTTATCCTTAGTACGACATTAATAAACAACTTTCAAGACAACTTTCCATTAATATTAATATCATAAATAAATATTTAATATAGCTAATAAACTGTAACTACAACTTTCTAATATATCTTCATATGTTTATAGTGTATATTAAGCTTTCATGCATCAGTAGAGAACAGATGGATGATACAGTGTGAGCCCATCCTTTCTGGGTGGACACTTTCCAGAGATTAGTCTTTAACTGTACCATTAAGGATCAGTTTATCCTGTAGATTTTAAAGGCTATTAAAAAAATATTCCATGTACTGCGACATGTGTATTTAAATCAGAAGAGATGATGTCTGCAGAATAAAATAGCCCTGCAGTAACATCACCTATTCTGGTCACTAATGCTGGACAGATGTTCACATTTTTTATTTTTGTGCGTTTAGTTTTTATAATTTTCTTGTTTGTAGTATTTCTGCTCTTTATTATTGCAGTGAACACTGTAAAAGCTTAGGAGTGTGGACTGTAGAAGAAGCTAGGAGCAGACTCTTTGCCTGAGGATGTTGGCCTGGGTCGGTCATATTTGTAGAGACAGACTCAAGCATGAATTCTGAGGGACATATGCTCTGCTCAGTTTAACCATATGTCCATTCTGTTGCTGCTGTTTCTCAACAAACTGCATCACAATAGGACAACAAGTCTGTGTCTGGCATGTCTCTTCCAAGTAGTGGACAGTAGCCGTGTTAGAACCAGAGCCTGGGAGGCGGAGGTTAAAGGAAGAAAATCATCTGAAACATTAACATTCATTTTCTCTAATGATTTTGGACAGTTAAGTCAAACGCCACAAGCACTGACAGTTTTCTCTGGAGATCAGAGCGTAAAGACATCCATTTAACTGGAGAACTTACTCTTTACCTGACACTGAATTCCTAACAGAGTTGTTGCCTCAACAAATTATTGTCTGAAACGTCCAATCCATTTTTATGACAGTTGCTTCCAGCTGTGAATCATAAAATTTCTCCATATCCCAGTAAAACCTTACAACAGCTACTAACACATGGTGTCCTAGCAGCTTTCCTTTCATGTCTTTAAACAGAGATGTAGAATAGTTAGTCTGAAAACATTTGTACAATACCTCTCCCTGTATCTATTTGTGTTTTGTAAACCTCTGCTCCTTTGTGATGCCGACGTGGATACACTCTCGCTCCATTTTCGAGCCTCATTCTGGCGGCCTGCAACTGCATGACATGGGAAGCTGAATATTTTCCATCTCAATGGTGCGCATTCACATCCCACTATCATGTAAAGCTGTTTTCTATTAAATGCAACCCTGAAATTGAGTATGCATGGAGTGCCAAACACTTGGCAGAAAATCCTGTTCATATTCTGAAGGGATGCCATTCTCTGAGTGTCCCATGGCTGTGTGCACGAATGCCCTCCCCTTGGCTTTTTGTGGCTGGATGAAGTGCCAAGGGTAACGCTCTCTCAGGGTGTTGATGCAGCCTTGACCAGTAGGGGGCACTGTGACTATGTGGCTGCCCCACGCCTGTTGATTTGCTGCTGCAGTGGCTGAGTGGATAGTGGCCATAGCTACATTATATCTGTCTCTCAGGAGCTTTCGTGGCTGGGAGAAAATCACTGTGTTTGCTGATGATAATGCAATTAATTAAAGAGCCAATCATTTTAGCCCGGCACGTCTAAATCTGAATGGAACTTGTGACATATTGTTGTGTGTTGTACAGGCTGATGCTGAGCTGTGTCTATGCTCATCATCAACAAACTTGTTTTGTTTTTTCGATGACTGACCATAATAATGCAAATCATGTTTTCTTATTAATTCTGATATTCCAGGTGCTGCATAACAAGGCGGCGGGACAAACAAACAAAGGCACAGACAAACCCTCCTGTTGTCTTTCTGCGAGCAACTTTCAAATTGAATTCCATTTCCCTCCCTTTTTTTGGGTGTATTGGTGAGGCTTAATGTATGTCTGTGTGTGCGCTGTAGCTGGGGGCAGCTCTGTAGATGAAATCCTGTTCCCCTGCCAGATAAAGGCCTCTGCTGCCATTAGTGTCACGGTGGAGGTAGGAAGCTGCTCACACAATGCACTGGTTTCCCAGACAGGGAGACAGATGAGGAGGTTGAAGCTAGACATGCAAAGTGGAAGGCAGGGATTTTAACCTGTGCGCTGGGCATTACTGCCAAACTGAGGGAATAAATGAAGGCAGTTTTGTCCCAGATCTCCTGTAATGCCGCCTCTATTTGTGCTCCTGTACAAGATGGATAGCATGACAACACTGGGGTATAAAGGAGGCGGTGTAAAGCATGTGTACACATCACAGGGAGCGTGAGTTGACAGGGTATTTTCGAGTGACAAGGGCACTGGCGTGAGATCCAGTCAATGAACATTATCACATAGCTTTCTGGTGAAGCTACAACACTTCTCTGATGTCAGAAGAGACACAGAAGAGGAGAGAAACGCAGAGAAAGGAGGGGAGAGATAATCAGACAGCCAGAGAGAGAGAGAGAGAGAGAGACAGGGAGCAGGGGGAGTAGTAATGCTGTCAGCAGGAAATGCTGCTGGGGTGTTTTTTTTTCTATTTTTCTTGCCTTCCAGCTAGCGGAAATGAAAAAAAAAATCATGTAAGGCATGACTTATTATATGAACTTGGTGTGTTCATGTTTTTTTTTTCACTCTGTCCACAGGGATCTGATTCACTCTCCACTGAAGCAAAGTGCAGGC
The DNA here is from genome assembly GCA_032362345.1 of Sandelia bainsii. Classification (NCBI taxonomy): domain Eukaryota; kingdom Metazoa; phylum Chordata; class Actinopteri; order Anabantiformes; family Anabantidae; genus Sandelia; species Sandelia bainsii. The sequence goes on from JAUMHL010000018.1 coordinate 24,284,451, forward strand.
TGTTTGTAAACCATGCACAGTCAAAACTCCAGATGTGCTGTAAGACTGTATAATGTTTCTCTGATTGACTGATTATCTACAAGCTAAAAATACTCACTGTTGCTCGCTGCATTTACACTGAGAAATTACCATTTGCTCGAAACACGTAATTTGAATGCTCGGGATGTGCAGCAGCTGTGCACATATTAGTGGAGAACCACGGATTCCTTACAAGTGCGTATGAGACACCAACTACTTCCTGATGTTTGGGTTGCACTTGTGGTTCGTCAATCAGAGATCACGGCGCTTGTTGCCCTGGCAACTCTGCCGTCAGCTCATTTATAACAAGTGTATGAGCGATATTTCTGAGAGGCACTTTCTATCAGCTGTGAATATTGGCAGCTTGAACAGAAATAGACTTTGAGAGAAAATGTGCAGATCCCAGTAGCAAAAATCAAAAAAAACAAATGAAATAGCTGATGACACAGGAAGGCCACCTACACCTTAGACCATTTTATTTAGATTTACTTTATATAATACTTTGCTAAGCACGCTTTCCCAGATGTTCTTGCAGGGCACAACATGTGTAGTTTACTTTGATAAACCTGATAAAAGTGGCAGATTTACCACTCACAATTTTTAGTACAGTGCTGTAAAAAAGTATTTGCCCCCTTCTTCAATTTTTTGCACGTGTCACTTTTAAACGATTTAGCTCATCAAACAAATTTTAATATTACACAAAGATAATTCAAATAAATACAAAATACAGTTTAAAAAGAAAAAGAAGCTGTCCAGACCTGCCCTATGTTAAAAAGCAACTGCCCCAAATCTTACAAAGAAGACTCAGGATTATTAGTCAGTTAGAATCCAGTTTCAGGCAAGAATGGGACGACATTTCTCTTCCAAATCTCCAGCAACTGGTCTCCTCAGTTCCCAGACGTTTACAGGCTGTTGTTAAAAGAAGAAGGGATGCTACACCGTGGTAAACATGGACCAGTTCCGACTTTTGTGAGACACGTCTGGAGTAACAGCAGGACACAGAGGACAAACCCGGGTCTTTCTTGCTGTGCGGCGACAGTGCTGACCACTACACCACCATGCCGCCCGCTGTAGTTTTAGTAGTCTTAAAATCCCTTTTTGGAGACACTATTGCACTTCTGTCTATGAAGCTGTTTACTAGATTAGAAATATGTTACAGGTATGTAAGATGGTTTAATAGTTTTCTGACTACGGTGGAGGTGTCAGGCACCTAAACCAGGTTGTGCATTCACAGATGTAATAGAAAGAATTCATTGGTAGTTTTAGCCTCTGTATGGGATTTGCTAACAATGCCAAAAATATAGATAATAATCTGCCTCATCCTTTAATGTTGGATTATTACTGTATGTTAGTCAGCTTATTACCTGCTTATGCTGCTGAAGATAGAGCAGAGACAGTATTGAACTTTGCTTTTGTATTACTGGTTTTTATATATAACTGTACTTCTGCATGTCCAGAAAATGGTTTTAGAACCTACTATAAATGCAGATAACAGTCTGTGACCCTAGTATGAATATGAGAACAGGTATTGCTGGAAAAGCCTGGAGATGAAAGTCAGAGGATAAACTAGAATGATGTAAATTATGTTTTTACTATAAGCTGAATTTCTTATTGTAAATGTGTTACTTGTGCAATTTTCTGTTAATTTAAGCTCTAGTTCCACATCTGTCTTATCTGACAGTACTGCAACTCTGCCAGAAACCCTAAAACCATTTTCTTTAGATAATCTATCATTATAAAGGCAATATATTTTTGCATTTAGATTACTTGTTTTTGTTACATAGGGAAATTAGGCTTTCTTATGCATTTATGTTAATTCTTCTGTTAATTTGCTCTAGCAGTGTGAGTAATTTGCTTGCTGTCTTGGTGAACTGCAGCTGAATGAATTCTGGAAAATAAAAACTGTGAAATGTGGTGCTGGTGATTATTGTAGTAGAAGAAGCTAATGGACAATATTCTTTCAAGGCCCAATATGTGTATCATTAGCCAAACTCATAAACACCACATGCATCAAATAAAGTAGCCTATGTGATGCACATATGCTGTAACTGTCAACAAGTACGTTTTCATCTAGAATTTTGAGAAAATTCAAATAATACTTGCGAGAATTTGCTGGAGCATAAAAGGTCAAAATGTGGAGGGCAGCGTAGGCAGTAATGAGACAGAATGAATGGAATCTGCTGGGTAGTTGTGAGAAGAAAAGAGATACGTAACAATTTCCACCACTGAACAAAGCTCAGCATTAAACTTGATTGTAGCATTCATACACGTACTGTAACACACCTTTTCGCTCAGATGTAAGAGATGTGTTGTGGGTTTAGCTGTTTCTGTTGCCTCACAAGTCAGTGAGTAAGTGTAGTGGAGGTCCTGTACTCCTACTGTGATGCAGTACCAACAAATAATCCTAAAACAAAACTCTCTGACTGTATCTCTGAGCCATTTGTTCTCTAGGCTAACGCCACATTGCTGAATAATAACTCCTCTGGGGAAAAGCAGCGCAGAAAACATTCAACAGAATACTGTAGGAGTCTTGGACAATGAGCACAACTGCATGTTTTTCTAAAGCATTTGGACAATGTTGGGTTATTTCCATTTAGCATGATTGACATTCAGCTTGTTTTGACTGAATCCAGTGTCCTTCAGAGACAGAGTGTATATTTACATTTCAGTTGTTAAAAGGTGACCTTCACCTGCACTCAGCTACTCACACTTTATTAGATACACCAGGCTAAAACAAATGCAGTCACACAATAAATCCTCCTTCAGGAAGGTGAAGAGGTTCTGTTTTTTGCTGGTACTGTTTTGGAGAGGTGTTGATTCATCTGTGTGGTCATTGTGGAGGATGTAGCTTGTACTGCTGTTGAAATTTACTGTACAACGACGAGTTTCTGGTATTTAGCTGGCCTCATTGATGCAAATGGGGTGGACAAAATAATAGAAACACCTGTCAGTGTAATTCAATGGAAACTAATAGTATCAGCATCTACATCTGCACAAAAAAAGATTATACAGTAAAATCGACACGTCTCGAACAGGGCTGAATGGTAGCACAGTCCAGTATGAGATAGCCAAAATTACATAACTAATGGAAAGGATTGCAAAAATGTATGAACAACAATAACTGTAGTATTGTTTATTGTGTTTGTTTTATCTATTGCAGATTGCAGCAATAGAATATCCTGCATCATGGCACATTAGTACAGGCAGCAAGTGGCCTGCACTGCACAGTTTGACCAAACCAACAGTGATTCTGTGCATCTATCCCATCACTTGTGTCAGCTGTCAAATAGTCAACACATTAAAGGCCGTATAACTAATTACAGATTAGATTTTCTTAAACTCATCAGTCCACAGAGTGCCTTCGCTCCGTGCCCCTCCCATCCTGTTTCAGGAACTACTACATATGCTTCCACAGAGCCAGTCACCTGTGCAACGCTACCATTAGGTGTTAGCTCTCTCTGTCCAAAAGAACACTGGCTCTCTGGTCTTAGGTCCAGTTTGTGACTCCATCTGGCATGTGGCTGTAGTGGGGTTTTCTGTGGCTTGCTCTAATGCACTTGGGCTTGGTCTTTTCATAAGTTTCACTCAACGGCAGATGAGGCTAATGTGCAGGCCATAGCAACAACACACGCAGTCTCACCACAATAACAACAGAAGGCCAGTATGCAACCTAGAAACATGACATGGACAAGAACAGCTGAGAGTCAACACGATTTGTCGCATTTTTCACTTAATTTCTTAGAAAATGTGTAAAATAATTAGCTTTTGCAGCATGCATAAATATGTGCCTAATCCTTGATTGAATGGTAGTCATTTACTTATTTATTTACAGTTCTCTGTAGTGTAACTCAAACAGAAACAATTTTCACTGCTCTGACAGCTTACATAATTTTTAACAAAAAGGAAAGAAAGTGCAATAATGTATGAGGCAGTGCAACATTTTTTTTTCCTTTTTAACCTGCCTTATTTACTGTGTATCCACGAAGACAGCAGTGCTATTGCTCTACCCTATCATCAACAAGGCAACACCGAACAAATGGCTTTATCTATGGTTTTACACTTAAGTAATACTCAAACAACATCACACCTTTCAGAAAATAGTTCTTCTCACTGTGAACCTGTAAATATACTGCAGGGACTGTGCAATTACTTGACATCAGAGCTCGTCTTGCAATGAAGTAGCCCTGTTTGGGATTGTCTCATTTGTTGTGTGTAAGATTGTTCAAAATAGATCCCCTTAGAGAAGTGATTGTGCACCATGAAAACACTTCCAGTAAAGCATAAATCTCACTTTTGTGTCTAATTGCACTTTCTAGTACTGTGTCCTCCTCAGTCATTGTGGTGCACCAAGCCTTAATGGGCTCATTACTTAGACTGGAGGCCAGAAAACACCAACTGGTCCTTGATTTTAAGTTTTTCCCTCTGTGGCCACAAGGAGCAACACTGAGCCTATTCCATATTCGAAAACAAACTTCAGCATGTAATTCAAAAGTGGGATTTGTGCTTTATTCCAAGAGTTTTCAAACAATATATTTTTTTTAACAAGAGACCATTATAGCCTCCTTCTTTCCGCATCCCACTGCCTGTGTGGTCTCACAAAGAGCTCTGTGACTTTTGTGTGTCTTTGTTGTCACAGTGCAGTGAATCACATTACAGGCGCACATTTTCAGACAGGCTCTTCTTGAAAGCATTCGCGTTGAACTCACACTTGTACACATAAAAAAAAAAAGAACAGAAGAGGTTTTTTTGTAGATTGAAAATAAGAGAGTTTTAAGAAAAAGAAGTTCACACGGCCCGATTTCTTACACCTGAGCATCCGCTGTGTGAAGTGGATATAACTGTTGGACTGTTGGTTTTATAAACTGATAATCTGAAATTGTTTGACATACAGTACACCACTCAATTCCAGGTTGAGTGAGTAGGTTTCAGATGCAGTTTGCTTATCTGAAAAGGACATGGCTTGAAACCTGCAGTCAGTTTTGCCTTTAGTCATTTTTCTACAAAGACTGACTTTAAACTATGCTAAGTGATCATAAAACCTACATATTTTGACTAAAATGATGGTGTGAAAGTGAAATTCTGTATTTAAGTCCCTCTAAATAAGTCAGTTCACATATTTATTCAACAAGCTTATTAATGCAGGAGCACACATATCTTGGTGCCTTTTTTCCCTTATGGGCACAACTGCTGTGTGACCAAGATCTACAGATAAAGTTATGACCATATGTCTCGACATTTGTGGCTGTAATGCTCAGCAGTCCTGAAAATCTCAGCAGAATTGACTAACTTAGAGTGAGTGCAGTTGCTCATAGAAATTGCTCTTGAAGTGCTCAACTTGGCAGCTCCAGCTTGTATCTTTTACCTTTGCAAAGCTGGTGGCAGAAATGACGTGTAATTTTCCCCATAAAGAAAACTGGAGTGACTTCAAGTCTCCTTTGGACAAAACAATTTTCTATAATGAAGAAAATTGTGCACCTTGCTAATCTAGTACCTCTCCAAAGAGTGCGGTGGTTAGAAGGTGTGATGCCTTATGTAGACCCCTGTAAATGACTTAAGAAGCGACTCCATTATAGATCTATACGTCAATGCAACCCGAGCTCAGCCTTTGACAAATACAAATTGCCAAGCCATTTGGCGGACCCTTTTCCCTCATTACATATGTATTTATTTCAGCAGCTTCTCTTTTCATGCTGTCTGCTCCTGTCAGAGGCTGTGCATTGGTGTGCATCAATAACAGGAACATTTCTGACTCAGTGCTGATAGCAATACAGCAACCAGAAGGAAGAAGAGGCAGACAGAGACAGGCAGAGACAGAGACGAAAGAGCCGAGGCAAAGACAGCCTGAGAGAGACAGACACAGGCACTGACGTAAACAGAGAGACGTAAATGAAGATCAGTAACGATAATGTAATTTTGCAGTGAACAACCGCTCCAGGTCTGAGCTTGTGGAGTGAATTGAAAAATCAGAGAGAAAAAGAGAAAAGTGCCCAGTGTCCTTAATAGTACAGTACAGCCAACTGTGTATTATTTCTCAGTGTAAGACATCATGTTTAGAACTTGTTCTGCTCTGTAGTCCTGCCCATGTGCTGATCATGACTGAAAAGCCATAACACGTAAATGACAATGACAATACTGCACAAAATGTCATTTGCAAGTACCCCATCAACTCATTTTTTGTTGTCTTGATGATTTACTTCAAAATGAACATACATTTTGAAATAACTGTACAGTATAAAACGCACATGTACACACACACATATATATAAACATACTGTATATATACTCTTTATTAGCTGCTTTCTTTGGAAACCTTCATTGGTAAACTGAGGAGCCATTTGGTAAGGAGATGGATCTGTTTTGCTAGTCAGCTATATGCTGCAAGCGACAGCACTATCAAAGTTACAAATAGTCATGATCAGGCAAAGGACTTAGATTTATAAGGAAGCAGGCATTTGCACACAGGCTAATAGAGCAGTAAGACTGCCTGCATCACTGGTGTTTCATTTCTGTGACTAAATGAATATGAAGCAGCTCTAACTAGTTCACAGACAGCTGGCTGATACACTGAAGCGAAACACACGTGTGTGTTGTTTATTAAAGGCAGATACTTAAACCAACCAAAACAATGTACAGTTTCGTGTATGATTTTAAGGTTTTACATCAGTACTTAAATAAATTACTGTATCACTTGACAACATTTCATTGAACATTTAAACTGTTCCACTCAGTATGAAAATCATTACTTGTAAATAGCTAAGTTTATATGTACATTGACCCTGCATTAATGTATTCATATGTCTTAAAGTATGGTCAGATCATTTAAGTTATTACAAACAAACACAATCTGTTTGAACCACTACAACACAAATGATTGTATTGTTATTATTAAATCCATAATTAAAACATTCAAAGGTTTAGGCTGGAAATAACAACGCCTCAACTAATGACATCAACAGAAGCTAACTGGAGCTGGGAGTTAGCAATCCTGGAGTACAATCAATGAAATAAGATTGGAGGAATGAATTAGAGCTACTTTGCTTTATAAAAACATTGAGTTATTAACAAGAAGTATCTGCTGATATGAACCATTCTTTGCTGAAAAGAGATCTCAGAAGACTTACTGTATGATCAAGATTTGTTGATTTGGGTTACAAAGTGTTTTCAGAGGGTTTAGATATTCATCAACCCACTGTTAGACAAATGACTTAATATGCAGTCAAGGTGTTAATATCATCGTGATATTATCCTTCATTTACTGCATGGTTTTCTATGTAATAGATCAGTAGCCATTGTGGTTACATCAATATTGGCCTTGGGTTTGTGTGCTTTTGAATGATACCATTCCTTTATCTTCATTCCTGTACAACTCCCTGAGAATATTGTGGCTTTCAGCCACATATCAAAGAAAGAGCTTTTCTCTAAGTAATCACTTGCAAGACAAATGGTTGGCATTGAGACATCTTACATCCCTGTCTAATTAATGGCTCCCTTCTTTCCCCTCTGTAATAATTCAAAATGAAGGACAACAAATAAATGGTGCTGCCGTGACCCAGGTTTTTGTCTGAAGAAGGAGGAAGGATTCAATTAAAGGTGAGGCTTTGAATGCATATTTATCTAGTTTTACTTCAATTACATTGTTTCTTTAAGCCAAGGTGTTTTCTGTGAGACAATAAGATTCCTGCTGTACTGTAACATAAAAGGTGCTGTGTTTTCATATTTAAATAAAGACATTCAATTATCTGTTGACTTAGAAGTCGTCACTTCTTTTTCCAGATTATAAAGGCTAAGAGAGGAAAAAGTGTTAAGTTAGATAAGCAGGTGAACCTCCCCAAATGAAAATGAAAATTAATGTGACAAACAAATTGAGCAAAGGAAATTACAAGTCAACACAGAGATGTGCAAAAACTGGATACAGAACTGAAAAGGAAGGGAAATTAACTAAATGAACCTAGTTTAAGTAGGCGGATGTTTTTACTCTCATAGTGTAGGTTTGAAAAGGTTGAAGAGTGACAGGTGTGGTCATGTTTTCTAACTATCCAACTTATGAATAAATATTTATTTTGGAAAGTCCAAAGGTAATCAAAACACTGGGACTCTGTGAATATATCAGTGAAATTTGATTTAACAGCAGAGTAAAGAGAAAAAAAAGTAAGAACTTAGATTGTGCACCATGTTGCCTGCCATGCAGGTTTTCACAATCTCATCCAACAGTACATGTAGTGTTATCATTGTATTCTTGGAATCTATTTCTGTAGGTTAGTAGGCCTATTCCCAAACACTGGTGGAGGTACAGAAGGCAGGTGTTAATGAAATATGCGTAGCAGGCTAACAATTGAAGAGGAGAAACTGCTTGAAGAAATAAAATGTCATTAAATGTGACTCGTATTCAGAGACAAAGTGTCCTACCTTAAGCACACCCTGTGAGCTGCTGAGGAATGTCGCTTGCTATTTTCTTACTTTCTGTGTTCAAAGTGCTTTCTCAATCTCACCTTCTCTGAAGCTTCAGCCAATTAGGATGGAAAACAAGGTTAATATTTCATATCTCATTCATAGCTTTGCAAGTTACCAGTTACTTCTTACTACTGTGGGGAGAAATCTAGTTTGGCTAGAAAAAAATAATGAAATTTACCTTGTTAGCTTTGATTTAGGGTTTCTTTTGTTGTACCCCAATGACTTATATTCTATTCTATTCTAGGGCTCCCTTGATACAGGATTATATGATTTTCAAGTTACAAAAGTGCATATGTCTGGCCATGAGACATAAAATAGGTCCTGTGATTTTAAGGTCCCTCTTCCCGTCATCCCACTGTGTTCTGATTGCCCAGCTTGTGGAAGTCTTCCTGTGGGCTGAGCTATGCCTAGTTCAAAGAGCACTGTCCAAGCCAAAAATCCTGCTACATACCGGGGTAGGTTGTGAAAACAGGCGTCTGTGAAGTGCCATGAACAGAAAAAAACATTGCTCAAAATCTGTTGCTAGCCTGTAACTGTATCCATTGTTATTTTATGGTTTTGTCTTTAGCTTTAACTTTCCTACACAGAAAAAAAAAAAAAGATTCTGCAAGACATATTGACTCTGCACGAACCCACAAACTAGTGCTGAGCAGAACTGTAGCAGCTAGCCTGAGAGAGTGGGAAGGAAGGCGTACTTAGTGTCTGTAGGAGCCCAAAACGAATGGCCAGTTATGGATTTCCACAATTCTTGATGTTAGCCAGACTGAAACCTTGGCATTTCACTGCAGCCAGTATGCAAACACATGTTCACCTCATGTGAAACATGGGTACCATTAACTTCACAAACGTGTACGCAATATGACCTCTATGTGTATGTGTATATTTGTGGAAAAACTAAAAACTGACAATGTACATGTGAAGTTATGAGTGATCTGAAATTCCTAGTGGGTAATAGAAAGAGACACAATACAGGGCAACCATGTAAAAACAACATGCATTAGCTTCAAATGTGAAGTATTTTTCTATAACATTATAACTCCACAACCTTACTTGTGGCTTATTTAAGTCCCGTCTGTTCTGTGTTTTGTCTCCTTTTCAGGGGTGGAGAACTTTTCTCACTAAATTGACAGTCACAACTAGTGTGATCTCAGTAAATGCAGTAGAATTCATAATCTTCCTCTGTTAACACGATTTGCACAATTCTGCCTTAGATATGATGAGGACTGAGATGAACACTGCAAACACTTGAACAAATGAGCCTGGTGTCGCTGCTTCATACATACAGCACATGTGTTTTTAGGGCAGAATGTATCACATATGCATCTGACAGGCGCAAAAGCCTATTTAAATCTGGCCCTGTGTGATAGGATGCCATCATTTATAGTAAGTTGATTGTGAAACGTAGAGCTTTTAATCTCACGCTGCCAGGTTAAATAAATGTAAAAGGTGTAACATAAAATGTATAGGAAAAGATTTGTAAAAAAAAATAAAAATAAAATAATAATAATAATTCAACATAGGAATCATCAGTCTGTTCCTAACACTTTCTATATAGAGCACCTATCTCACATATCTCACATAGCCTATCATTAAGGCTATGGTATCTCCACACCAACAACCAAGGCACAAATCACTGCAGACCATCTGTTTGTCATCATACTGTACCCTGAGGCTAATGCTGTGTCCTTGCGTTAAAAGCCATTTTTCCAAAGCAAATATTTCCAATAGTAAAACACAGGGGAGCTTTTCTAAAAGCCTGTGGAACACATCCAAAAGCACTGTCCCTCTGTCCTGTATCTCTCTCAGTCTGTCACAACGATATGAACTAGCTGAATCCATTTCAGTGCCTTGATGCTGTCAGCTACAGACTGAAGCAGAGGCCAAAGCACTGGGCTGTGAGCCTCCTGTGGGTTTATGGCAGCTAAAATTAAACAAAACAAAAACACAACGTGGGACTTTAAAGGTAATTTTCTGTTAAATTTCAACCATTTTGAAACTAAGCTTTTCATTCTCTGCACTTATATGCCTGTTGCTCTGCATTTCTCTGTCATCCATAAAGAACCGGCTTTGTCCTCTGGTGTACTGCCTGTGTACAGATATTCAGACAATGAGCTTGTGACACATAACAGCACACAAAGCACATAGAATAGCACGTAGGTGATCTTATATAGCATTTACACCATGTTGGCGTGTTAATGCATTGCTTCATAATAAGTTTAACTGTAGTTCTGTCATATCGCTCAAGCCATGGTTGTGAGCAGCTGAGTCAGAAATAAATTACAATACAACAACACCCTCCTTGTAATTCTGAGTTGTAGTTTGTGAAAAGAACTGATATCGTCAAGCCATTAACTGCAAAACCTCAACTGCTTGCAGATATGATGACATAAAATCCAACATTGCCTCTTATTCACTTGATTCAGCTAATTTAAAAAGGGTTTTTATATCTTGTTTTACTTGTTAAACCACTCATATGACTGCAAATGTAAAAGGTTTGTTATTGCGTTTTATATTTCCCCAAAAGTCCATCTGTTGTCTTCAAATGAATGTTAATATTCTTTTTTCACACATGTATTTGTTTTCGTTAATTGTATTGTATTTTATTTTGAGGGAGCTTTTATTTTATCTAATTGTTTTGTTTTGGTGACCTCTGACCTGTCGGTGACGTCACTTCCTGTGATTTCGCGCTGCTTTCCTCAGTTGGCTAGTGGCCGAACTGAGGTGAGGGAGTCTATGCGGGTGCTCCCGCTGTTGTTGTGTTTAAACGTGATTAAAAAATGCTAAATGATGATCTGACACTTGCAGTTTAGATGTGATGCATTGTGTTATATTAGTTTTAGCGTTTTATTTTGGTTTAGTTGTGTTTCGTTTGTCTGTACAGCACTTTGATGTAACATAAAAGTTAGCCGTTCCCATGCT
>JAUMHL010000018.1:24295938-24317435 GCA_032362345.1 Sandelia bainsii
AGCAGTGCTCTTGTTTGATCTTCTCCTAGATTTCAAAAAAGCCCAGTTAGGATATCCACACGTTTTGAGTGACACCTGGTCCTCCCTTTATTACCATAACATTATCATCACAACATAACGCAGGTTTCTTTTCGGCCAAAAGAAAAGTTACACTGCAGGCCGGCTGCACAAACATAGCTTTTTAGTTACGTGGCGACAGGGCTGAAACAGTGGGGGAAGCTCCTTGAATAATGTGTAATAAATTCCACGGTGCTGAATCATCTTCCCTTTTCCCAAATTAATCAAAGGTGCCCCTCTAAACATCAATTAATGACTAATTAGATTATGGTAAGTAGAACTAGATGCATTTGAATTTAAATAAACATACATGCAGTAGCAAATGCACCACACAAAACTTGAAAAATGTCCGTTTGTTTGCCTCATCCCTGCAGTCAGACAAGCCAGTGTGTTGCTATGTGTTGAGTCTTGCTTCAGAAAGGACAGGCACACAGACGTGTTGACACCACAAGCATTCTTGCTAACTTCATCATTACAATATTAGTAGTGTTTTGGACAGGAGTGGCCTAATGGTTGGACAAGTGAGCTTGTGATTAGAAGGTCGCCAGATTAGCAGGATTGGTGGGGCAAGTGAAAAGCAACATTTGCCTCTCCACTGTGCCCTAATGCCGCTGTTGTTGTCCTTGAGTAAAATTCTTACACAAAGCCTATAAGTGAAACTACGGTGAAGAAATATGGGTTAAAATAAAAATGTGAAAAATCACTATTTGACTTCTCTATTGTGGGTAGATCAACAAGAGATGTGTTGGTAAGTGGTAAGTACACAACAAAGTTTGTACGTTTCCACTGTAACTTTAATGAACTGATAAGTGTCCCCTTTTTAAAGTCCTTACCCTAACAAACTATCTGCACGACCATGTTAGAGCTGTGTGTAATTTTGGTTTGTGAACATGACTTTAATAGTGATGCACTGTGGATCTCCAACATGGCTGCCAACGGATAGTTACTTGAGAGAGTACTGTAGTGGTAGCTCATCCATCTCTCTAGTTAAAGTAAAACAACCCATTGTGTACCACCATGCAGTTTAGATATCCTATATATATATTATAGCATTTTCTTTTAAATCTATTCACTGGTTCAAGCTTTGGGGTATGTGATATATTTAAGTTTTCCTCTAGATTTTCTGTCCTGACTCTGTTGTTGCTGTCTGATATTACTATGTCTGAGTCATGTCTGCTCAATCCATATCTCAGTTTTCTCAAGGTTCATATCTCTCTTGTTACGCTGTCTAGTGCTCCTTCATCTCCATCTTTCCTTCTCGACTGAATTGGATTTAACAGGTAAATCAATCTGGGATCAGAGCTTTTACCTGGATTCACCTGAGCAGAGTGATTGATGGAGACAGTAGCTGCTCCTGATTTCCTCATATTTTGTCCACTCTGTAGATTCACCCTTCTGGGCCCTGCTCTCAGTGCTGACTGTATATGGGCTAAGGGGTGATGGATGTTGGATGCTTTTAAATGGAAGAAGAAAGGAGATGAGGACAGATGAGCAATGGAAGAAGAAAACCAAGAGGAGAGGAGATGCAGAGGATGGAAGAAGGTGAGGAAGGAGAACAGGGAAATGCTGAACCAGCTATTTTCACACGTGTAGGAGTTGGTTGTGTGTGTGACTGTGTGTTTAACGTTGGCCAGCATCTGGCTGCTACTAGCACCTCCCCATCCTAGCACCACCACAGCCACAACCACCGCCACCCACCTTCCACATCAGGCTGATTAATAGTGAGGAGAGCCAGCTGCATTCCTCTCCCCACAGAGAGGTCGGGCATATGGCAGAGTGGAGGGCTGAGCAGCAGAATTATCATATCAAACCTGGTTTCCCAATGATTCTGAAAAGTATTATGAAGATCAAGGTGCTCAAGCCATCTCTGACAGCCACTGTTAGCTTTGAGATTATGTTGGTTTTTTTTGAGCCAGTCTATTTGAGAGCTGCCGGACCTTTTCATCTCCCTCACTATATCTGTCCTCACACTGATGTAAATTATGCATGGAGCAGCAAGGCCAATTTCCCAAATGTTTAAGCCTGTAACCTCCAAGGCATTGTCCTGACCTCCGTTATACAAGAAAACTCAGCAGTCGGTAGCTGTAGATCTGCAAGAGCAAAAAACTGTGCCAGCCTGACTCGAGGATGGCACAGTGGTTAGTGGGACCGCTAAAGGAAGTGTGACCCTTTTGATCATTGTCTTAGAATTATAGTTTTATTCTCCTCATACCTAAAGGACAAAATACTGTAGTTTGCTTGTTTTCCAAAACAAACTGTGTAAAAGGAACTAAATCAAATTGTATGAGCATTTGCCCATTAAGTTGATCTCTAAATGTCATCACTGACTTTAATTGTGCAGTATTTGCACAGTTCTGCCTCGACCAGTGCACCTGACTGTTTCTGCTCCATGGTTTTGACAGTTTTTGTGACAGATCCTACAACTGGAGCTCTGATCTGAACATAGAATAAGCTTCAGCAGGGCCTTTGTTGCCCATAATTTATAAGATGCATCTGCATCTTGTTTTTACTGTGGAGCCTAAACAACATAGTCTGTATGTTTCCTGTTGGCACAATATAATTTGTGTGCAAACTATGAAAAAATACTATTTTCACAATATATTTCACCAACTTGACAACAATAGGCTCCAAAGTTGCATGTACAGAATTTCTGCAGCAGAACAAAGCTTTATAAGCCAAACTGCATGTAAGAAAATCATTTAGCAAACCATTAAACCATGTCAAACAAAGGTTGTGAAATACATTCATAAAGAGTTCACGAGAGGTGTGAGTGGTACAGCAACTAAGCTAAATTATTGTATGTTTTTTTAAAGATAAAAAGAGAAATGATTGCACTCTATATCACTGAGCCAAAAGCATAACAAATGCAGCACCCAGCCGGCCACAGAGTGCCTTTCTGTATGAAGTTTGCATGTTCTCCCCGTGCCTGCGTGGGTTTTCTCCGGGTACTCCCTTCCTCCCACAGTCCAAAGACATGCAGTTAGGTTAATTGGTGAGTCTAAATTGTCTGTCTCTATTTATTACCCCTGTGATAGACTGGCAACCTGTCAAGGCTGTACCCTACCTCATGCCCAGTGTCAGCTGGGATTGGCTCCAGCACCCCCGTGACCCTTAACAGGAAAAGTGGTTAAGCTAATCAATGGATGGACATTGAACAAAGGATAAATGATTGCACTATTATGGTAATTATACACTCGGCAACACTGAGCCAAAAACATAGTAAATGCAGCTTAGGAAAACACAGTTGAAATAAATCAGTGTTGCCTGTATAATGGCAGATGGACTGTACCGATTTAGCCTTTCTGTCTTTCTATAGGGACTGGCGACCTCAGCTGAACTCTGCCAATATCCTGCCTACCTGCTGCTTACCTCCTCGACTGAGCTCCCCCATTTTCCCACTCACCTGCTGCTCTCCTCTCCAGCTACTCTCCATGATATCCCACTCACCTTTACTCTCCAGTTGATCTCCGCTGTCCTGAAACTTACCTGCTGTGCACCTCCATTGCCTCAACCCACCTGTAACACCACTCTTTTGCGGATCTTCAAGCTCCCCTGAACCACTGGCTGCTAAAACCGTGCTCAGGATCATTTCACTCACTAAGCTTCGTAAATCTCTTTAAACTGTTTCACCAGTGTTATTTATCACATCTTGCTGAGCTGCACTGACCTTATTATCCATCTCTTTAGGCGCGCTGTGCCCGCCAAGGCTGATGACAGACTTCTTGACTACAAGTACTCTTCAGCCTGGCCGGCCGACCCTCTCAGGACTCATCGTTGTTATTTACAATAAACATTTTAAACTTGCCTGCGTGTTTTTTGCGTCCGGATTCTTCACTCACAGGTCAAGTGTCTTGAATAAGCACACTTTGACATTTGACTTTGGGGATGAAACTACCAGCTGTAGAACCCCCTGAGCCACACCTGCCACAATACTGAATGTAACGGCCTTTTTCCATCCTACTTTACTGCTTAGGGAGAACGATCACATCTAGCATGAGGTAGAATCATTGAAGATATCAGGCAAACCAGTGAAGAAAACTTCAGTTTAATCTAACTCCTGCTCTCATTTCTGAATATCACTATGAATGGTGAGATTTCTGAATGCATCAAAAGAAAGACTACAGTTTGTAAAACTATACTACTAAGTTTAGTTCCATAGGTTATGTATAATTTATCTTTGTTAGATAATGCAGCTCATGAGCTTGCCTTGTTAGTTTATTCTTTCTTTGAAGGTCCTTTGCTTTTCACCTCACACTCATCAGTACATCTCATTCAAATTACATGTTGTCTGGGATCCCTTGAGATTAGCATAGCAAAGATACTTTGCAAAGTTCTGCACAAATTCTAACAAGTAACTTTTGAACATCATTAATAGATGCAGTGGCAAGTTTCCTCTTCAATATCCAAGCGCTTTTTGGGGGCAAAAATTCACACATAATTAGAAACAGGATCCTGCAATTTGTAGCAGTTAATTACACCTTTTTGCCTGAGTGGGGATGGTTAGATAGCAGAGCTGCCGGCTCCCTCAGTGTTCTGTGGCATTGAGGAGAGTTGACTTCTCTGTTGTTATCAGCCACAGACAGCTGATTGGACAGTCTGCTTTTGTTGCCGGACCTCCGGAGCTGTGGGAGCCTGCTGCTGCTTGTGTCTGACTAGACAGGACTGTGTTTTAAAGAGTTAGAAAAAAAAAAAGAGAAATGGGTTAGAGGGGGACAAAAATG
This sequence comes from Sandelia bainsii, assembly GCA_032362345.1. Taxonomy (NCBI): domain Eukaryota; kingdom Metazoa; phylum Chordata; class Actinopteri; order Anabantiformes; family Anabantidae; genus Sandelia; species Sandelia bainsii. Next base: position 24,300,717 of record JAUMHL010000018.1, read on the forward strand.
TACCAAAAACATTTTCAGGACAAGATAAGAGAAAGCTGGAGACGCGGTAGTCCAATCGCAGCAGCGGCAATCTTCCTTGTTGCTCCTTGTTGGGAGAAACACACTTAATGTTTCAGTTTGTTTGGGCATTTTATTCCCTGGAGGTCTAATTTAGGACGAAGCAATCTGATTAGCCCAGCTCCCCAGGAGCCTCTCATGGGAGCCTCTGCCAAGGGCATCACTTGAATTGCAATCACACGATGCAGAGACAAATTATGCTTCTTAAAAAAATATGTTTTTCTAATCTTTTCCTTCCAAACCCATATCAGTGATGATCCTCTTTTTTCGGGCTCATTGCTGTTCAAGGGGACATTTCCTCTGAACATATGCTTCATGCTTCTATTAACGTTATTACCACGGGAACAGATAGAGCCATCACAATGTCCATGCTCTATATGTATTAGATTTTTCTTCATCTTCATCTTCAAACAGCTTATTTTAATATTCGATTGAATGTTCAAGTAGTATACACATTTTCCATTTAACGTTTCATCTTATTAAGTCCACTTTTATCTTCTTGTTAAGCTGCATCTTCTTTTCACTTGCTGCTACAACATGTATAAGAAGGAAATGTCACATATAGATATGTAAGTATTTAAACACCCTATTTGTGGTGTTCAAAATGGGAATTATTTTCCAACCACTGCAGTAAAATTGTTTTAAACCATATAAAAAAGGTCATTATCTCAAACCAACACTGAGCACTTCTGCCTCCCAGCAGGGTCCTAAAGCTTTCAAAGGTATTGCTGAAGAGTAGTCGAGTCAATGCAAATGTGTTTTCATGTTCTGCCTCGTGGGAGTGTTTGTGTGTTGTTGTCAAGTGATCTTAATATCACCGTGCGTGGCTGAAGAGATTGTTCTCTACAGCACCGTACACAGAGCCCACCAGGAACTGACGTCTATTTATGAGCAACAAGCTCAGGACATGATTGAACAGGCTGTACGTGGTTTTAGATGTGTGTGCATATACAATATAAGCCGCATTATGGTTTATAGAAACAACATTTGAAGAGCAAGCCACGGCTGGATATATTGTGGTGGAACATGCCATGCAGCTAGAGTGATTGTCTGTGTGCGTATAGTATGCAATTTGTGATGCATGATATAGGCGTCAGAGTGGTTATCAATCAATAGCCATGATGAATATGATGATGTTATTCTTTAGGAGCTAAACAGCCTGTGGGACAGTGTTAATCTACTTGTCAGTTTATGTTGGTTTTCCCCAGGCTACAACGGTTTTGTTTTTCTGTTTATCCTGTTACTGCTGAATCATTTAACTGAGTAACAACTATATCACCACCACGAATCGTTGTTCTGGGCTTGCTGCGGTTAGTTATGCTTTCATACCTTCTCTTACTCTCTCTCTCTCTCTCTCTCTCTCTCTCGAATTTCATACACATTCGCACACCACCATGCACACAAGCCCTTCCACTTTCCACCAGGTATGGGAATATAAATAATCAATTTCCCAAGCTGAAGTAGAAATGCTCATAGAGGAAAATTAAATCCCATGCCTGGGGCTGATGGGATATTTATCTCTCCCATTTTATCTACTGCTCTCTTCCTTCAGTGGTTGGCGAATTTTTCGTCAGTGGCATTCTCCTTCAATCAGTTGTACTGTGTGTGTACACCAAGACACTGCACTCCTCTCTCATAGCAAGTCAGGGTTTTTTTTTATTTAATAGATGCACCTTGGAACCAGGGTGAATTGAAAGGGTGGCACAACACTGCAACCACGCATCCTGTCTTGCATACCAAAGCAGTACACAGGGGTGAAGAGAAAAAAAAAATTAAGACCTTTCTTGAATTTCTTGAAAAAAGTGGGCTGGTTGTGTGGAAGTGAAGACAACCCTGTCCTAATTGCCTGAGACAGTCCTAGGCACATAAACAGTTGCTCATCTTGTTAAGAGATGCACTTCTCTGCAGTTAGTCCGCTCAGGATTGGTGATTACCAATTGCCATCATCCACCAATCACCTGCTAGTGATTATACCCTTGACTAATGTAAAAGATGAAGAACTGCATGACATCTTTGTTGTTTTCAGTTATTATTTTTTGATTTTACCTTTGAAGATGTTGACAGCTGTCAGTACCAGCAGGTAGTTTAAGTGATGAAAACCCATTCCTCTCTCCTCAGTGTCCTATCGATAGAAAGAGGTATTGACTGGTGCGCTGACGTGGAGGCTGGAGGAGTTGGCGGATGCCCACGGCCCTCTAGATTCATCAGCCTGGCTGACTGTCAGAGGCCTAGTGATTCTGCTGGCAATCAATGAGCCCTTTAAGTTATGCATGGCTTCACAGAGATTCTTGTGGATGACATGGTTAAGACAGGGTCACAACGGAGTTTCTAATGAGAGCTGTGGATGACTCCCGAAGGCCTGAAAACCCCTTATTGACACATGGGAAATGAAGAAAAAAGGTGATGTCTCACATAATGGAAGCATTTGTAAGACATTGCATATTTTATTAGTTTCCTGCTAGGACGAGCAATAAAATCCATCACTGCTTTCATGTACCACACACCTACTACAGATGAGAGTTGATTTAATAATGCTTTTTAAAATTAAAAACATTAGTATCATTACCTAAAGAGCAAGACCACATTCAAAAAGTGGAACACACAGTTGTCTATTCTTTTGGTTAGTGTGTAATTTCATACAAATCACCCTAACTCAAAAGAGGAACATGCTAAGTTATTCTCACCGTGTAACATTTGATAATGAGACCACGCTGAGTGAATTTAGATTTGATTGACTCTAAGTTTGAAAAAGTATTTTCACCCAGCCCTGGAAATGGCACCTCTCATTTAACATGTTCTACTTCACAAATAATCCATGACCATAATATTAGTAGTTTAGCTTTACATATTGAGGATGATATCACAACAACCTACAATAAGCTGTGTCTACTATTATGTGGCTCTTCTCCAATTCATATACATGATCTCATATCTCCAGTTGCCCCTAAAAGCTTATAAACATGTGGCTGCTAAGGTTTTTCTTTAACCTATGAAGAAGGCATGCTATTGCAGAAACGTTCATGCTCACAGAATCAAACCTATGCAGTATAGCTGTCATTCTATGCTTTATACATGTTTTCTACCGGTTTAGAGAATTGTTGGTTGATAGCAAAATGTATTATTGCTGAGTTGCACCTACAGATTGTGAGGTTTCAGCAATTGATCAGTTGATTGCAAGCCACATTGTGCAAGATGGATCTAATAAGATTAAGTATGCCATGAACTTTCATGTGTGCAGTCTGTACCATAACTCATACTGAAAAGTAGGTTATGATGCAAGTCAGCATACCAAAATATAACATCTTTATTTTGTGTGATCCATTTGCTTGCAACATTTGACCGCCATTTTGGAGCCATGACCAAAGAAACTGCTACATGGATGCTGTTTGATTTCTTCTTTTAAATAGAAAATGGCCAAATAGGTTTAGAAGATACAACATGTACTGCACCAACATCTATGCACATGCAAATCCAAAAATGAGTAAATCCTAAAAAAATGACAGAATGACACAAATCCAAGAAAATAACTACAGCTGTTGTGGATATTCACTGTGGAATTGTAATGTGTGAAAGTAAAGTGTGGCTTGGTGTGTTCAGTGATCACATTTCACCTCATATGAATATCCCAGTGCAATTATGCTCTTCAAAAATACAGGTATGTTTTCCAACGTCCCCACACACAAAATAACTACAGCCCATAAATATTTAAATGCCATGAAGACATGTCATCAACATGCAGTTAGTCAATACACTCAAAGGGGTTATGCTTACATTGAAGAACAAACTGATAATAATTCCCTGCTTCATTTAAATGCAAATTCTGCTTAGAAGGCCCTAGTCATGCTCACATGGATGAGGATATATTTTCTGATTGTAGCTGCAGGGGTTCACCTGAAGGTGTGTGTTTGGTTTTACATTGATGATGATAGATGCTGCAGCTCACTCCTCCTAGCCCTGTGTTTTTAATACAGAAACAAAGATCATTAGTTCTTGATAAATCTTTTTTATTAAAATTATTTTATTATTATTAACATTATTTTTTAAGTTTAAAATAATGATAGCTTTAGTCTTGCCTACAGACCTCTCCCTTTATAATGGTTTCCCATAGCTTTCACTCCGCACTCTCTGGCCAGTTGGGGAACTTGTTCAGGGCTCTGCCTTTCTCAGACTGCCACAACTTTTTTTTTTTTTTACATCAAAGTCAATGAGTACAGGCAAGGTGAACAGAGAGCGGCTGCTGCAGTAAAAGATGCTGTGCTGTGCCTGGCTTCTCTATAGGAAGCACAGGAGAAAAGTTAAACTTTTTAGAGGAGACCATGTCACCTGGACTAACTGCAAACAATAGGCTGAGGAAAAGGCAAGTGATTCAGTGCTACAACACATAATAATTAACCCAATGTACAGCCTGATCACAGATTCAATTAAATAGAGGTCTACACCACAAAGAAACAACTAAAGGGAGAAAGCAATTCAGCATGTCAGGGCTCAGAAGATTCATATAAATTGCGTCTGCTCAATCAAGACTTTTAAAATAGGGAACTGTCTTTACTTTCTGGAAAAACAGGCAAAGTGCCACTACCCACATACTCACTCCAAAGTAAGGACTCCAAAACAAAATTTCAGTGAAACTACAATCAGGTGTGTCACTTATGACACATCATATGTCATTTCATTACAGTACATAATCGCTTTTCAGCTGATAGTAGCCAGAGTTAGAAAGATTAATTAAAACATAAGTATGTTCTAGTATGGACTATCTACTGCAAATAAAGTTAAACTGTGACATGAATAGACTAAGAAGTATTTGTTCATTTTAACAGTTTCCATATTTTTCAACCAATTTTGTGTAGAGCTCAGAGATAGGAATTAGAAAACGTCACCAGCAGAATAATTGTAAAATCAAGGGAGTCTGCATTTTCAACTACAAATGCAACCTGACATATGTGAAAATATTAAACTGAAGCAAACTCACCAATTTCTCTGCCTCTGAGCTTTTATGCTCAAGTTTAAGGACACAACAAAGGTGTCACTTTACCATTTACCATTAACACAGAACAATATCATGCAGTTAATGCAATCTTTCTGGATCTGTGACAGTAAGTACAGAAACACTTTGTAATTCAATGTAGCTATACCATCAAACTTTATGACTGTTGCAGTGTTTCACAATTAATGTAATAGTTGGTATTCGAATGTTTAAATTATTATTTGAGCTCTAAAAACATTGTCTTTTGCATTCTGGCAAATTTAAAAGGAGGAAAATAACAACATAAGAAGTACATTACTTTTTTCCTTTTCTTGGAGAAGAAGGTACAAACACCCCTCACATGCCAAAATGGTGTAGTTGTATTGTTGTCCAGGTGCAACAATACTTTTATGATGCACAAATACGAGAAACAGGTTATAATGAAATGACAGAAAGGTGTGAAATTTTACAAATCATAAATTGAGAATGAGAGAGAATTTTGATCGCAGGAGATAATCAAGCAAGGGTAGTGAAATGTGGGAGTCTCTTGGGAATATTGGGAGGGTTGGCAGTATTTATGAAGGTCCCAGCAACAGCTGGCTAAAGACTGGTAGCAGTGGGAAACATTTAGCTTTGCTCTATCTAAAGGTAATAAAATATGCCATACACTGTCATCCAGTGTTTGAATTACTGGGGAGACAGGGAAGGCAACAAAGGCAACTAAATCGTCAGTTTGGGGAGAGTCTCAAAAGCTGATATTACCTTTAATAATTTATATTTGAGTTAAATATTTACAGTTACACATTTTCCTATTATTACATATGTATTTGATAATTTAAGAGTTTAAATCATTTGCTGAATCTACTGTTTCCCTGCATCTACCTTAGTCTAAATGCTCCCAGTTTCTAAGTGGTTTCTACCATCGCATGTGAGTGAGGAACATGAAAGTGAGGTTGTTGAAAGGGTCGTGAAGTGTGAAGAATCGTAAAGAACTGCCTGCTTTAGATACCTAGATACTTCTAAGGGCTTCTTTTTCATGGACCCTGTGTCCATTCTACCGCCTGTGGATCAGGAAGTAGAATGGTTGTCCGTCCATCGCAGGATCCCTGGCTTCTCCTGTATTTATAAGTGTTTTGGGGTATTTTCTCAGTTTCCTCTCCAAAGGAGAGAGTTAGAGTAGTTCTTCTAGTTGATTTTAGAAGAAACTTCTCAGAAAAATATCAGACAAAATAGAAACTGAAATTAAGATGAAATGAAAATTTGAGGGCAAGCTTTGAGCACTAGAATTTTCCTCTGGAAAGATATTTGGGTTTAAGAGCAAAAGGTGAGTAGTTCAGGACAAAAAATTCAGCTTTTATTTGATTGTATTAAACAACATAGAACATAGCATCGGTTTTATCAGATTAATCAACTTTTAAGTGAGCAAAAGTATTAGAAAATGTGACTTACAGGTGTTTCTTGATAGGTGTGTCCTGTAAGATTGATTGCCCAAACTGTAAGTAGCTCTAATTGATTACTCTTGGTTTTACCTGTGAAGACTGCATTTGTTGTTCAAAAGGATAAATCAACATGGAAACCTATGAGCTGTCTATGGGAGAAAAGCAATCCATTTTGAATCTGAGAAAAGAGGAAAAATAAATAAAAGTCATTGGTCATAACCATTACAACAATTTGGAATGACCTGAAAAAGAAAGAAACCACTGATGTTACTGAGCAGCATACTCAGAACAGGTCAGCCAAGGAAAACAACAAAAGCTGAAAAAACTAGTCAGTGACGTCACAAACAGCCTCCACAGAGCAGCAGTGAAGGTATCACAACCTGCCATTTGAAGAAGACTTCACAAGCAGAGATACAGAGGCATTATCACAAGATGTAAACCTGCCATCAGCAAAGCATTTTAGGTGAAATTTGAATTGAAACATATTTTGTACATACAGCCTCAAATACTTTAAGTAAGTTCCATTTTAATTGGCTGCTTCAGGTTCCTTTGTTCTGGATTTTTATTTTACTATTACCTTGGCAACTAAAAGTAATGTAAGATAGTATCATGGCAACCCTGCTGCAGGATGAGTCTGTGTGATGGTTTTTGTGGGTATGTAAGCCAGAAAAATTCTGGGGCTGCTTTTTCCGTCCCATTTCGCCCCTGGAGATGATCCACAAAACTTTTTCTGGAAGAAAGTTTTATGCACTGATGAGACCAAGATTAACCTTGACCTAAGTGACAGTCGGGCCAAAGTGTGGAAGAGGAAAGGATCTGCAGTGATCCAAACAAGCTCATCTGTGAAGCATGGTGCACGTAGTGTTATGGCTTGTGCTACCTCTATAACAGACTCACTAATCTTTAGTGATAAGATAACTCATGACTGCAGCAGCACAATAAACCCAGGGAGGTACAAGAAACATTTTGTCTGCTAATTTATAGATAAATGCATCAAAACTATCTGGGAGGAGTTTTATAATGCAGCAACACAATGATCCAAAACACAGTGTCAACTCAACACAGGACTTCATCAGAGGTAAAAAGTGGATAAGTTGACTGGCCAAGTCAATAACCAGGTCATCACCCATCTAAACATGAAATTCATCTGCTGAACAGGTGGGGAAGGGAGAAACCCCCCAAAACAAGCAACAACTGAAAAAGGTTGCTGTAAAAGCATATCAAAGGAAGAAACCAACAACTTGGTGATGTCAGTGAGTCCCAGGCAGATTTATTGTATACAAGGGATATGTAACCAAATATTTAAAATTGTATTTACTTAAAAATGATGTTTTTCTAATGTTTTCTCTCACTTAAAATTTGGATCATTTGATACAAAAAAACGTTATGTTCTATGCTTTTTAATACACGTATCTAGGTGTAAATACCATAAATACCGGCTAAAAGTAATTCAACATATAAATCTTTTTTTAAATTTTAAACTAAAATGTCTTAATTGTAGAGGAAACAAAATGTATTGGCCTTGCCATTCGAGTGCCTTTGGAGGTGACTGTATGTGTAATTATTTGTGCGTGGATTTGGTTTCAGATCAGCGATTCTCAATGACAAGCTGGATTGCACTTCATAACAGTCTCTTCACACATCTCATGATCACCTCCCCCTAGAAATTTTTTACACACCATGATAAATGAATTACAGAACAGTCATAAAACTAAAAACAGGTAAACTTTTCTCACTAAGCCTTTTCTGTGCAATATTAGTAAGCTGTTTAGTTTCTCTTGTGACTGATCACATCTGAAACTGGAGGCAAAACATATGCAGAATTAACTGCATCTGAGACCCCACTTCATGTGTTCAGACCATGCTTACACTAAAATGTAGGAAATGTAATTGATAACCACCTTTCATTCACCATAGTCACATTCACACACACTGTCCATCTTTGAGTTAATTTGTGTTGGAAAGTGAACACAGTCCTCATCCTCTACACTTTTATTCAAATGTCCAAAATGTTTTTTTTCCTTGTGGAAATTTTTACTAATTGAATAAATGAAACTGGGAGGTACTGAAAACAGGTCTGATTTTCCTCAGACTGGAAGCCTCAGGAAGCAACCAATTCCCAGCTGTAATGTGCCGCTGAGGTCTGTCTCTCACTCTCATTTTCTCTCTCTCATTAAAGTTCGTTTTAACCCTTGCTTTGTCTGTCATTCCATCTCTCTCACTCTCATTCCTCCCATCTCTTATTCATTGTGTGTCACCCTGGATAATAGTGTCAGATCAATGCCTAAACTGTGAATGTCTTTCTCCTTTCCACTTCTATACGTTCCTCCTCATAACATTGCATTAGAGTGGGCCTTCTGGACAGTCTGCCTCTTATTAACAGCATACAACAGCATTTTTGTGTCCAATCTTCTCTGCAATTGAATTCTATTAATATCCTTTGGCAGCTGTCTGTGAAGTGATAATATTTATTTTTCATTTTGTAGGATGTCTGAGGTTTCATGGGGATGGTTACAGAGGGTAGCTGTGGTTACATGTATCCGTTGAAGGCGTTTGACTGATGCAGAAGTTTGTGTGGCTGCAGGGCAGAGCATCTCGCAGGAATTTATTTGCATCATGGTTCCTCTGGCATGATGTCTTGTTGCTTTTTTTCTGTAGGAATTTGTCACTATTATTCACAGGCAGCTTTATGATGTAATGCAGCATTACATGAAATCATGCTCTGTGGAGTGGGGGAGAGAGGACAAAATCCAAACGTAGTTAAGCGCATCTGGCTGCAGTTATAAAAAAACAACTGGGAGAAAGCTTTCATGTGAGTGGAGATGGTAACCTTGAGCAGAACTTTGGAAGAAGTGGCCAAGCTGAGCCCCCGAGAGCGCTGAGGTGAACATGTGCTGTCAACATGAGGAATGTTGTCGTGATGTTGTCTGGTAATAAAAGAAGACATAATTTTCTGCAAAACATCAAAAACAGTGCCACCACAGAGCCTGCATCCCACCAACCTGGAGAAGTGGTCTTTGGTCTGATATTAGCTTTTCAACATTTATTCAAATAATGCCCACAAAAGGATTGAAATACATTCATCACAGGCACAGAGCTTTTTATTATAGTTGACAATTAATGGTCAATTTGGCATGTGCTGTAGCTCTAAACGACCTCCAGGCAGTGCAACTGTGATGAGGGGGCTGGGCAAGAACTGAATGCTGCTTAATTTAACTGCATATGCGTTTCACGCCAGTAAAATATCATGATTTACAGTTATGGTTCCATTTCAATTGCCTAAACCGCTGTGTAAATCTCTGTGTTGTGAAAGCAACTGCTTGAAAACATTGTAAAAATCAGTGCTCTGTTAAAATCAATGCCGTCCTGCATACACAGGCTAGTTTATTCTCTGCAGGCAGTGACAAAAGGTAATAACAGAAATCTGAAGCATTAGACCATCAGAAATGCATCAAGATAACTGACAATGATATTACTCATCATGATGGTGAGAAGTACAATGGTATAGCAAGAAAATAAGTTTGAGTATCACAGTTTAGCAGACAAATTTTCCTCCTTCTCTTTTTTCAGTACAGAAGTAGGTGGAAATTGGACAGGAAGCCACACAATAAATGCTCCACATTTTTAGGAGCTCCATGAATTTGGTTTTGAACAGAACTCCAGAGCTATGAGACATCCACCAAATTATTAGGATCAGACAAGAAGACCAGGGATCCGTAGTGAAAATGCGGGGGTGACCGAGCAAACACACAGCAGGTCATACGGAGCTGCGGAATTGGCTGTGAGAGACACAATAATACAAAGAGAGGGGTTATACAGCATTGAAATGTTTGGATCCGTTCATTGCTGTCCAAGCCTCTGACACTGACTTATGGTGACACCCTCTAGCCTGTTTTGCTTAGACAGTTAAATGACAAATGGTCGTGCCTGTCAGCCAACATCTGTTATTCATCTGCAGCCTGGACTGGCACTGCCAGGCCAGCAGGCTGCATGGTGCTGGCCTGGCAGCCACCTTTAAAGCCGACCCCCTACAGCTCAGTCACACAATTACAGCCAATCAGCAACCAAACACTGTTATCTGAGATCCTTCAACCGCAAGCACATCCAGTCCTTAATGTCTCTGTGTTGCTGCACTCTCTATTCAAGGAGCTAATAGTTGAAGTTAAATCAATTGGACTGAACAATAGGAGGCAGAATACAAAACATGAAAAGAAATAATTACATAAAATAATCAAATTAAATAGTGCTAAAAAGTATGATAAAACTGAGTAAGATTTGAACAGATGGAGTATAAATACATACAACTTACAATTTCAACATTAGAATGTATGGATTTTACATAATGTTAGCCTAAATTATAAAGTAAAGTGTTCCATCTGGCCTGTGAGACCCTGTTGAGTTGCCCTAATTACTCAAATGCTCAAATGAGTTGCCTAGTGCAGCTTCACCCAGAATATAAATGCATGGGAAATGATTGCACCATTACGGTGGTGTTAAAAATACCAGCAGTGCAACTGCAAGTAAGAAAAGGGAAGAGAGTAGAGCAAAAATGTGAAATTATACAGTATAATGAAGGATAAATCATAGCAGTTGAAATTACAGAGATAAATTTGCAAATTAGCAATGAGTGCAGAATATGTACACATGAGATTAAACTGAATAATGCCAGCACACTGTTTGGTGTGATGTTCAGTTTTCTCCTCAGGAAAAGAGAAAATTACTCATCTTAAATAGCAGAACAAATTCTACATTGTGCTTTTCTCTACGCTGGATGACACAGCTAAAATCTATCCTCTGTTGGTGGAATTAGATGTTAAGTCAAGGTTAAATGACCAAGTCTGTGCACTGTATTGTGTTTGGACGCTCTGTAATGCACCGTTTCTTCAATGATTATGGATAGTAGGAGAGCAGTGGCAGTGTTTAGGGGCTGTTATCTCCAGCCTCTTTTCATTTATGATGGTTTTATAATGCTCTCTCCTTCATGGATCACACTCTCACAGGCACAATATTGCACAATGCTGCATACTTTATTATATACAACAACAGAGGTTAAACACACAGTACACCCTGCTGTCCTTGAAGAGCCTAAGTAAGGAGCAGTGTATAATGTGACTCCAGAGGGGATATGGAAAACATCCAACAATATGTCTATTCTACTTGAAGCTGCACTAGGCACAATTAAGTCTGTAAAAGAGAAGAATGTCCTATCTATCCAGGATAGTAGGTTCACTTTAACCAGATAGGATTCAGGTGTTGAAGAGCTCCCTGTAAGAATTCTTCCTTACCATTAAGTACATTTTGCACAGCCAGCGCACAACTTTTACAACTCTAACTTTGCTCAGTGATGGTTTGACAATCAGAATCAGAATCAGATCAGAATCAGAATGACTTTATTAATCCCTAAGGAAATTATGAGGTCTCAGTTGTTCCGTGACAGCAAGAAAGTAAGTCAGGAAGAAATGCCAATATGAATAGTACACTATATTACAATTAGAAATAAGACAAAAATATTGTATTATATTATAATATTACAGCAGGCTGTATATCTAATAGCCTGTCTAACTATCTAACACACTATAGCAGTGTGTAAAGATTGTCCATTCAGACTGAGGAGTTATACTGAGAGATAGCCATAGGCAAGAAAGATTTCCTGTGTCGTTCAGTGGTGCATTTAGGTGTCTCTCACTGAACGTGCTCCTGTAACTGGCCAACACATTGTGGAGTGGGTGGAAAGTATTGTCCAGTATTGTCCTTATTTTGGAAAACATTCGCCTCTCCGACACCACCTTCAGAGAGTCCAGCTCCATCCCCACAATGCTACTCGCTTTGCAAATCAGTTTATTGAGTCTGTTGGCTTCCACAACACGACACACTCATAGAAAATCCTGAGCATTGTTCTACAGATGTTGAATGACCTCAGCCACCTCAAGAAATAGAGATGGCTCTGGCCCTTCCTGTACAGAGCATTTGTGTTTTTAACCCAGCCCAGTTTATTGTCAATGTGTACTCCGAGGTATTTGTAGTCCTCTATATCAACAGCAACCCCCTGGATGGAAACAGGAGTCCCAGACCTCCTAAAGTCCACGATCAGCTCCTTTGTTTTTGCCATATTGATGAGCTGCAGATAGTTTTGCTCGCACCACGTGACAAAGGTATCCACCATAGTTTGGTACTCCGTCTCCTCACCCCCACTGATGCATCCAACTATTGCAGAGTCGTCAGAAAACTGGTCTCAGTGCAGTAGTTGAAGTCCGTGGTGTAGAGGGTGAAGAGAAAGGGGGAGAGGACGGTCACTTGAGGAGCCGACATGTTGCTGCTTTGAGGACACAGGAGCTCAGCCTGTCCGGTCCTGCAGACTTGCATGAGTGGAGTCTACTCAATTGTCTCTGAACCTGATCGGAAGTGAGGGTGACAGTTGGGGGAGGAGTGTCAGGTCTTTCACAGGAGGCTATGGTGCAATGAGAAGGTGAGGGGGGAGAGAAATCAGTCATGATTTATGGAATCAGGCTTCTTTTTTTTTAAAGAAAAGAAAATACACTTTTTCATACAAATTTCTCATTTTCTACAGAACTACACCATGCATTGTTGTCAGCATTGTTGTCAGCAGCATCAGCAGTAAGCAAAGCAGCTAAAATGTCCTTCTCCCCTTCTACTTTCAGTTCAGTTCTTGCTTAAGGATGCCAAGGTCTTTTCAAGCTAGAGAGGATATGTAATTCCTCCAGTGTGTTGTGCGTTTATCCCTGGTCCTTCTCCTTGTTGGACGTGGCTGGAATACCTCCAAGGGCGTTTTGGAGGCTTGTAATACCTCACACCTCCAAAACCACCTCTTCTGGTTGCACTCACAAGAGCAATTCTATTCAAAGTTTCTTTAAAGGGTAAATACACCTCTATTTTTCTTTTAAACCGTACAAACATTTAGTTTAGATTATATAAGATATCCATGGAAATTATTTTTCTAACATTGTCATAGGGAATTGTGACAACATAAGCAGGGCTTAGTCAGGAGTCTATTACGTATACAGTATGTGGTGATGGTGATTGACAGACAGGAAAGCTAATAGCGCATTTTTGGTAATAAATTGTTTTGAAAAAGGCCTTTAGTGGCTCAGATGACCTTGTTAAATTAAAGAAAACTAACAATAACTTTTTGCTTTCAATACCTGACACCTCCTGTCCTTTCAAAGCGTCATATAACCACACCCTGTCAGGACTCCACACTATTTCCGGCCCTCTGCTCTTATTTTGTTAGTCCATTTCCTGCCTCTCCCTAGCCTTAGCTTCTCCTACTTCACTGCTCATTGGGCACTGATTGTTTTCACCTGTGTTCTTCTCTCCCTTTATAAGTACCTCCCCAGCCACTACCTAATTGCCAGATTGTTGTTTAGCTTTGTGCCTACCAATTCTCCAGCTCTGATTTTCGTCGGTGAGTTTTTGGAGTTCTGTGTATGACCTTGGCCTGCTTCTGGATTTCCCTCCCTGCCTGAACCCTGCTGGATGTCTGTGAGTTCCCCCTCTTTTCAGACTATCTTTCCCCACTCTGTGACTTTCTATTTGGCTCAGATTTAGATATGCTTTTGTGGATTGGGTTTTAGACTTTGTGTTTTTGGAACTTGGTTCGTTGTGCACACAAAGAGCTCTCCGGCGGATCTTCTTATCAACGCACTCGAGCCACCGAGCCTCAAACTAATCTGTTCTGCTTCTCCCTTCTCAGCCCTGTCAAACTCTCTCCCAACAATAGACCGCGTGGTGGACGCCATCTCACCCAGGAATCCGTCTCCCATCAACCCCTCCTCTCAGACACCTCCGGCACCTCTTCTCCTACGAAGTCTCTCTATCTCCCTCACTAGTTTTTCCCCTCCTTCACTACACACAAGTCAGAAAGTTACCGTACCCTAACCCAAGTTAACTCTCCCAGTCCGAGTACTTATCTTGTCTCTCCTCTCTAGACCCAGCCCGCGTTTGACCCTCCACTCCATTGTACATCAGCCTCCTTAAATAAAGATGCTTTTAACCAACTCTTTAGTGTCTGGTCTTTTAACTGGGTCCCAAAAACTACGTCAGTTACACACACGTAAATTATTTACATGTGTAAAATTATCATTTCTTCTGCACCCAAAAATGAAATTACACACTTATGTGTATTGTGAATGAGACATGATTTGTTGGGAAGACTTACTGACATGATTATTTTTCCATAGTGAAATGTTTGAGACTGTGATCCTTTTGGCTGCTAATTTGAGCAATTTTCTTCCTGTTGTTCAGAGGTGAAACTTGAGGCTGACTTGGGTAACACGCAACACAGCATTTATACTATAATTGGAACTGTTGTAGTTGGTACTTGGTACTTGCTGTAGTTGTAACATGGCTCTTGCCTGAATGTTAAACGTGAGTAATTTAACAGCTCATGTCACAGGGATGCTTCAGATCTGCTGGGTTGTTTTAGACACATTGCAGCTCCAACACTCATCTCTTGACAGAATATGCTGTAATGGCCTACATGCAAACTACCACACATTGACACAGGAAATTATTCAGCATAAGCGATGAAACACCCTTTCATCAACACCCACTAAAATGCTTCTGGGAAAGGATCATTTAGACAAGTTTTAAGCTGTAAAATAAAACAAGTTAAAATATAAGGACTGTCATTTATAATGAAGACCCTATATCATTCTGCCATTTGTCCAGTGATGGTAAATGGTCTGCACTTATATAGCGCTTTTCTACCTCACTGGTACTGAAAGCACTTTACACTGCTTCTCATTCACCCATGCACACACACACACACACATGGCAGAGCTGCTATGCAGCTGACCTGACACACCAGGGGCAACTTGGGGTTCAGTGTCTTGCCCAAGGACACTTCGACATATGACTGGAGGAGCCGGGAATCGAACCACTGATCTCACAATTGGCAGACAACTGCTCTACCTCCTGAGCAACAGCCGCCCATGGTCTGAACACCGGTAGGAAATCTTCTTCATTTCAAAGAGTGATTCTGGTAGTGGCACAAGGTGACTGGAAAAAAAGGGAAATAAAAACAAACAGAACCCCTTGATGCTTTCAAAGCATTTCAAAGGTGTTGGAGGGGTCACAGTCACAAAGCCTTGAAAATAGAATCCGGGGAGAAAGTCAGACTCTTATTCTTGGAGAAGTAAGGGCCAGGTAAGAGAAGGTAGAATATTTTTCTTACTTCCTTTCTTCAGTGCTGGGTTTTATGTCTCAGTCTTTGTGTGGGTGCTGCAGTTTTTCGCCTTGTTGACTCATTAATGATGTGGTAAAGACACGTATGAAACCAGTTAGATGAACTCCGTGAGGCAGAAACACTGGATCATCTGCAGCGGAAAAACGTTAGTATCGTGTTATGCTGCTTGATGAGAGGCTCACATTAATCTTTGTGTTTGCCTCATGATTGAAACATTAATTTCTCATCTGTTAAATTACAGCTGCGACTGGTTTAAATAATAAATAATAGAAGGGGCTCTTGCAATGATCTGCACACCTATTATCCTGTATTTGTTTATCTGTCCTCACAATATCTCTGATGCAACTCATCTTATCGTCATTGTGTGATTGCCAGGCAACCAAGGACTGCAGGAAGTCATAAAGCCAAGCTAATAAACAGTACCTATGGCATATGTATCTTGTACAAATTAAAACATATAATATATAATGCATTGTGAGCTTCAGAGATTCTGACAGACACTTAGTTATCTGTGGCCATAAAAATGAAGAAATAAACAGAGAGCCAGGCCAGAAGCAAATAAAAGTATGTGAACAACTCTTTTAAGTAGTAAAATAGCATGCAGGCTGGCCGTAGCTGTAGCTGTAGTAGTTTTCGTAGTAGAGTTAGAAAGTAGTAGAAATAGCAGCAATGATGCAGTATCAACATTTGTTACAGAAGCAGCGGTTGCAGTATCATCAGTAGCTGTTACAGGAGATGCAGTAAAGTAGAAGTCACAGGGTTGTAGGTGTCTCATTATTAAAAGTCAGTGGTAACAGTAGGATTGGATTCAGCAGTAATGCAGTAGCATTAGGAAAACCACAGTATATAGAGTTGCAGTAATATGAGTAGTACAATATCAGACAGTGTTATGTGCAGTGAACAGGGAAGGATTAAAAATACACTACTCACAAAAAGTTAGGGATATTTGGCTTTCGGGTGAAATTTATGAAAAATGTAAAAAGCTCACACTACAGTGATATTATATCATGAAAGTAGGGCATTTAAGTAGAAGCATGCAATGGTGATTTCCT
>JAUMHL010000018.1:24317535-24354150 GCA_032362345.1 Sandelia bainsii
AAAAGTTTAGGGAAGGTCACATTAAGTTCACCTGTAAAGGTTATAGTGCATTTTAAGTTCATCCTGAAATTTCACCCAAAAGCCGAATATCCCTAACTTTTTGTGAGTAGTGTATGTGTGTCAGGTACAAAACAGGCAAGTAACATCAGAACTGGGACAAACATAATATGGGGCAGTATTTATCATTTTATTTAACCTCATATTAAACTTTTATTGACTTTATTTAACCTTGTTAAAGCTGTTTTCCAGGGAGACCTGATAGAAAAAGCAGCAGTATGACTAGCATATAGATGCAGAAAAGCAAAAAGCCATTAGCAGAAGCAAGGGTCTGTATGTATAGAGAATGACTAGACTCTTAACACATCCACAGACTTTCACAGACGTTCTGTAATTTCTATTAGTCTCCATTCTCTGATATCCTAATACTAAATATTATGCATTTTGAAATGAATGTATTCCATGGAGGACGGCACAGTGGTGTAGTGGTTAGCACTGTCGCCTCACAGCAAGAAGGACCCGGGTACTCCGGCTTCCTCCCACCGTCCATTGACATGGAGTAATGTTAATTGCTGACTCTAAACTGCCCAATGGTGTGACTGTGAGTATGAATTGTTATATGTCTCTATGTGTCAGGTCTCTGATCCACCAGCAGCCTGTCCAGGGTGTACCCCGCCTCTTGCCCAGTGACAGCTGGGATAGGCTCCAGCACTCCTGCGACCCTTGATAGCACAGGCGGTTAGGATAATGGATGACTGTATTCTATTCATTCCAAAATTAAAATCACATAAAATATGAGTGGAAAAAGTGAAAAGAGCCTTTAGGAGACCAAGCCACAATAGAGTTAAAATAGATGTACCTGTCTTTTAAAAGTTAAAAAGGACATTTTCCATGTGTGTGTGTGGATGTAACTATAACATGATTTCTGGCTCTGGTGATGTGTCTGGCATACAGACAAACAAGAAATGAATCCACGAGTCAAATTCAGAGCTTTGATATTAATCAGCCTTGACTCTCCTGCTCTCTGACTCCTTATAGTTATGAAAGACCCTCCCAGTCCAGTGGATGGACTCTTGAATCCCAGCTGAGACTTCACGCACTTACTTCTTTCATTCCAACTTAAAAACTAGACCTAAGATTCACATCAGGAGTATTTGATCCACCACTGGTATGATGGAAGTTACCTCTTTTATCTCACCAAGAAAGCAGGACGCTTATTAAAGATGTTTATACTGTATCACACACTTGACGAGAAAAATCATTCTAGTGTGGTGTGGCAGTATTTAGATAAACACCCTCAGGAATACCAATCTGTAAAGCCTACAAGAAAACAGGTTTCTGCTAGTACATGCCTCACCCACCCAGAGAGAGTTGTAGTTTTTTGTGTTGGTCTACATAGATGTTTTTACCCTGTTGATGAAATGACCCGGCAAGAAACCCTGGATATATTTTTCGAGGGATATTCTTATAGTCAAAATTGAATCCACAAAATATCTAATTGTCTTTTGAAAGAACAAAAGTATTTGAAAAAACTTAAAGCTCATCCTTCATTCTTCACTCACCTTTTCAAAAATACCTAATGCCTTCTTTTCACCATTAAACTGCGTTATACATCGCAATTTAGCTTGGTCAGACAGCACAGACGTTACAGTCCCACGACACATTAGTCCTCAACTGAATATAGACCACTTTATAAAATTTTGATCTGAGCTCTGTGGATTTTTTGCTGTTCAGCGTATATGAGGAATACCTTGTGAAAACACAATTCACTGATGGTGTCAGTCTTTTTATATGATCTGCTGACAACAGTAAAACTAGTTGTTTCAGTGTCTTGTTTCTGGATCTTATACTAAAAATTATCTTTATTCCTACAGCACTTATCTTAACCATATTAAAAAGTGCTGCACAAGTGAAAGCAAAAAGTAAAATCATGACTGTTAAACAAATCATCAGGTTACACAAGCAATTTATCATATAGTAAGAATACAAAGCAGTGATAAAAAAAAAGATTGCATTCTTTCTGATTTCTGTTCAAAGCTATTTAGCTGCATTTTGTGCCAGCGTATGGACCAGAATGTAAACGTGTTGCAATAATCTAGGTGAAATCGAAGCTGATGTAGAGTACTGGGCTTAAACTGACCTCACCAGCCACATCTTCTCTGTCATATGTGCTCACTTCAGGCTCACATGCTCATATAGCTTCAGAGCCAGACACTGAAACTTGGTGACCTTGTTTGCCGCACATGAATGCTAAAAGAAATGGGTTTAAATATATTAGGGCTGGGCACGTTAACGCGTTATTATCGCGTTAATGCATTAATTAATTAACGCCGACAATTATTATATCGCGCTTTAACGCAGTTTTATTATTATTATGATGATGATGAAAGTCTGTTGCTCACTGGGTCTGAATATACATACAGAAATTTTCATTTTAAATCTCTTCCACACGGCGGAGTTGATAGAACCACTGTTATTTGTAACCACTGCAAAGTTTAATTTTCCTTCACCGGAGAACACACACCATTGATGCAGGAAATCACCCAAACAACGGACACTGACACAAAAACTTAAAGGAATCATGACGTTCATGTGTTTCTTTTAATGACAGCAGTCAAATTAACAACTGTGTTTTAAGAACACTTTTCAGGTGGTTGACGTGATAGATTTTGCGACGTGCGCTCTCTGTCCGCCGGTGTTTGTGTGCGAGTGGAGCTCCACCATGTGCGACACAGCGATCAGAGGAGAATAGTAAACGCGACATAAGACATGACATAAGATAAATAACATGAGGCTGTTTAGTTAGTTTAATAAAAGAACAAGGTACAGACCTGTGGTTACACATAGGTGGTTCTGGACTCTGAGAACAACTAGTTTTTCTATAAAAACTAGATAAACTTTAATGTCAATGGCAAATAGCTTTGGTTTTCTATTTGATTTGATTGCATTAATGTTTAAATTGAGATGTACAAGAAATATTTAACTGCTACTGTGTAAAGGGAAAACTGCTCTTATTTGTTTAAAGTGTTTGCAGACTAAATATTATTGCAATTTTGTTCACATAGCAGTACTTTTAAAAATAAAAGTATAAAAAAAAACTACTTTTGAATTCATTATTAAATTTTGTCCGATTAATCGTAGAAAAATCATGCGTTTAATCGCAATTACAAATTTTAATCGCTGCCCAGCACTAAAATATACATAGAATGTGTTTTTTTCAGGCTTTGGCTTTGTTCAATTGGTTGTGAAGATGTTGAGCATGACACACACTTTTCTCCCACAAGACCATCCCATGTTGCTGAATCCTTGTCTGCTTGAAGCCAAGTCAAAAAATTTTAACAGTCCTTCATTTTTAGAGCCATGGGCTTTCTGTCTCAACTCCTCTTAAACAAAGCCTCAGTGTCAGGAGAGTTAGACTGAAATTCACTTTGCAGCAGGGATAAACCCATCTAACCTGAGTTCATCCACCTTCTGATTTGCAAAACAGGGCTTTCCAGCTTTTTTGTTTGACAGAAGTCTTTACATCAAATATTCAAAGTATCTCTGCTACTTATCCAGAGAAAGTCAAACAAGCTCCTTGTGTTCACATAAAGCTTCTGAATACAACCACAGTGTTTCCCTGTTGGCCAAACAACAGCTGGTAAAACAGGTAGCAGGTAAATACCTTTCTCAAAAGCATGTTAACAATATTTTGATGCAGGAGTATCAATCAGGGTCCCTGCCCTTTGGTTAAAATTTGCCTATAATCACTAAAATATGCCCTTTTAACTTTTAAAGTTGAACACAAATATAAATTGTCTACTCTATAGAAAAAAATAGAAATATAAACATAATAATACTGCATTACCTCACATTATTCAAAGGAGGAACATCTGTTTGCTATCTTATTCTGTCTGTCTTTTATGGCTCCAGTGGTAACAAATGACCAGACTGTCAAAAGTGTCTAGATGGCTCTTGGAATTGAAGTGACAATGTATTATTAATGCTTGCACACAGATATTTAAGATTTAAGAATCAAAACTTTATTAATGCCAGAGGGAAATTATTTGTTTGCAGTATTGTTTGTCAATATTAGTCAGTCAGTATGAAAAAATAATTCCTTCTGGAGGGCACAAATGTATGATGGTCACTGCATAAAAATCTATAAAATCAAAACATTTAAATGCAACTTTGCCATAACACATACTTACATTGGCTTTCTACACACACTCTGTCATGGTGGACTGGATGAGCGCATGTCCACACATGTGTTTCAAACATGAATGCATGTTTGAAAAACTGAGTTTTCATGCGCATAATAACCCCTTTGGTAAATCTTGTACTTCTGTCATAGTCTATATTACTAAAGCAGAGACTCCCCATTCTAAATGTTTTTGTATACCCGTGACATATTTACAGCTTGCTTAACAACAACATAAAAACGAGTAATGAAATTATCAATTTAACATCAGCGAGACGAGAATTGCTTCATTTCAATTTGTCATCTCACCTTTCTCCTCCTCCAGATCCAGTAATAAATGATTCTGCCCCCTCTTGCAGGTAATTTTGATCCCTAATACAGAGCAGTCTATGCTGGTCCCTTTTTTTTTTCTCACTTGAACCGGTGGCAGAAAACCCATTAAAAGCACCACTTAACATTGCTGGAGTGTGGTGCTGTGACACCAGGTGTGACCTAAAAAAAGGCAGACCGCATAATTAGACACGGCAGATTCAGGTCAGAGGGGGCATCAGTCTCCGTTTCACTCTCCTACAAATTAGCGTCAGAGCCGATATATTCAAATAATGAATCCTTTCTCCCTGGCAAAGTTAAAAGGAATGAGCTGGAGAAGACCAGAAGAGAAAGTGGGGGAGAATCAGAGTGTTACAAAGCGCCCGGAAATCAGACAGTGTACGCCGACAGACATAACATGGCTGTTTTCTGAATATCAAGTGAAGGCTTTCTGCCTCTGATGAATACATATGGTTGGGAAGAAATGATGTATCCCTCCTTTCCTGACTGCAATGATGATGCTCAGTGAATGTGAAAGAGAAGCAGATGGTAGCCCACACATAGACAGACCGCTACTGTCGTTATTTCATATGATGGAGTGGGCCAAAGATGAAACAGTCCTCACTATAACTACAGTAAATCATCCTTTTACGAGCAGGTGCTCCTTTCTGAATTTCACAATTCAAAAATACAGTATGGAGGTTTCAGTTACAATTATTGATGTTGTTAACTGAATATTGAAGGCCCTGAAAACACTTTTTGTCATTCAGACGAGGTACAAAGACAACAGTTTTTTGTTTCTTTTTTGTTTTTGTTTTGTTTTATGATGTAATTGTAATAATTGTAATGTTATTACATATGTGGGGTTTTTGCTGATACTGAAATATACTCATTAGCACATTAATATACATCTTTTTTTGGGATGCATCTCCAAGCAAAACACTGTTGAGTAATACATCAAAAATGTTCCCTAGGAATAATATTATAAGTTGGGAGACATGATTAAGTTACCTGAATGTTGCTGCCTCTACCTGCCTATTACTTACTGTTTGAATCAAAGTTCAGAGTCTTTGATGTTGCCTCTTGCTGCCAGTGCACGATTACCAAATGCTGCTACCCATGGCGGTGTGAGTCAGATTTAGTCATCTGTACCTCCATCTGTGTCGACCTGGTGGATCTACGGCTGTCAGGCTGACCTATGTCAGGAATCCTTTGGTCACTGTGGTCCTTATCCGAGAAGAGATGCAGTGTCGTGAGCTCTGCTGGCGTAGTTCCAGGCCATCAGCGAGGAGATTGGAGAGGCCTTCCTGTATGACTTCAGACACACCGGTGCATGCATTCAGATCTGCCTGAAAGACCAGTGGAGTATGTCAGAGGGATAGACTGTGCCTCCAGGCCTATGAGATGTAAAATTCAAGAGATGCAGGCAGTTTGGTGGCTTAGCCAAGTTTAATCTTTCTGCTCAGTGCCCCTTGTTGAGTCCTGCATTTTTATTAAGTCCCACTGACAAGGAGCGGAGAACCACAGCATGTATATTCACAGCCAGAGATGCTTCTCTCTGTCCTCCGCTGCAACTAATTGTTACCGTGCTCATCGAACCACTACAGCCCTGATTCCCTGTGCATTCACATAGCTTTACAGCAAAGCCGGCCTGCTGACAGGCTAAAGCTTGCTACTTAGAAAATGCTTGTACCCAGGTATGACTCTGTCGCCTGCATGTTTAGAGGGATTGTGTCGGGGAAAGTGTAGATAAACAGCAGGGTTGGAGGAGGCACGGAGCACAAAGAGATTCACCAGTTGACTAGAATAGCGTGTGTGTGTGTGTGTGTGTGTGTGTGTGTGTGTTTGCACAGGGCAGCTGACTAGGATGTGGAGGGAGCAGATGCTGTTCCAAAGGGACTCTGAACAGCATACAAAACAGCTGCCTTCTGTGACAGATCACCTGTGATCCCAGAGAGATACAGGAGCCGTTCAGCCCCAGTTTGAGATGTCACAGGAGGTGGCTCTGGCTGACTTTTTCACTGATAGATTTTTTTTTACAAAGAGATGAAAGACTGAGCATGACCTGTGGCTTAAAATAGGCCTCTGACAGTATCTACAGCTTTATGATGAATTGAAAGAATTGTGGTAGAAAAAAATCATGTTTTGCACCTCTCCCATTTCATTAAAGTATAAAGTTTTAATGCTTTGATCCATTTGTTCCATACATTTAAATAAGTAGTGAGTGTTTGCTAAGCCCCGTTCACCTTAATTACTGTTGCTACACCAAGCTTTTCCATTCTTAGACACATGCAATTTCCAATGATAACGGATTTACCACCGGAAATGAATAGTAATTATTAAAAAGGTAGGTTGTTGATTTGAGATAGCTATGGCTGTTGGCACTGAAATGAAGTACTGCTGACATATTTTGTCAACTTAACTAGCTATGTTATAAAGTTAACAGTAAGTTCCACATGTTTCCACATCGTCCAGCATAAAACTGAGTATATGTAAAAGGAGTTTTAAAGATATGTAATATCTTGCTAGAATATTATACTGCAGCATCATTACCAGTTTATAATCCATGTAGAAGACATGAAAATTAAATAACTGTTGCACTACAGAGCTATTTAAAGCTATTTGGTTGGTAATATTGTAACATTGGTACAGAACAATGCATGTATAGTTACCCACATTTGCTGCTCAGCTTACACAGACTGCTTCAAACATCAATGTATGGTTTTAACTTTTTACAGTACGTGAGGAAATGCTTGTAGGAAGAGGACTATCTGTTATCTCACTTCATATCTAATAAAGATCAACCCTAATATTACCCTACAGACTAGTGACAGTTGTGAAAGGTGCTTTTTATCATAATAATTAGTGCCACAAAGTAAAGGTAGTCAATGATATGACCCTTTGGCTTAAACATTCAATGACTACTATAGATACTAAGTTATTTGAACATACTAAAAAATAGCTGATTATGTTTTTGGAGAAGACACCACCCTGTAGTTTCTGAAAATGCTAATCCAAACCTTTACAGACCTTGTAAGCTAGTTATGGTTGCTTAGTCATGGTTGCTATTTGGGGGAAGGGTTTAGCTAATTATCTTCACTGATAAGTTTAGTATGTTTAATTACAGTTAATAAAGAACTACATGTCATGTTTTTTGCAGGTGCTACAATGTGATAGAGGCAAAGCTGTCCCCCTCTCGCTGTCTTGAAGGTTATCCACCAAGGGAAGTGTCACAGCCAATCATATCCACACCATGCTCTCAGCATAGGTGACAGATCATTACAGTTCCTTACAACGACACCGTTACCTAATTAGGTAAAAACAAATTAAGCACCGAGGGCTGTTCACTGAGCAGCAGAAAAACAAGCTGAAGCATTGTGGCTTTGCTTTTTGTTATCCTTCTCTATCTTTCCCCTTTTATCCACTGTGTCTGCTTCTCTTTGTTTCTGTTAAGCATGTCTGAGTTGGTTATGTACCAAACAAAACATGACCAGTGTGTGTGTGAGAGAGAGAGAGCCTGCCATATTGAGTATACATACAGTACGCTGAGTATACACGCATACTCAGTGTGAGATCTTGAAGACATGAATTCAGCAAGCTGTTCCACAGAGATCGTTGTCCATTTTGGCTCAGTTGTATGACACTACTGCTGCATTCATGCTGCACAGTCATGCTCCGAACTTCATCTACTCCTGCAAGCTTTAAGTTTAATTTGAAAAAAAGAGTAGACTGAAAACAAAGATTAAGTTTTTAAACTCAGCTCTATTGGTACCAATATCTTATCACGTTGACCTATATGTGTTTTGCACTTGCCCAAAGAATCCAGCTGTAGTGAAAATAGATTCTCAGTGTGTATACAGAGAGAAGAACAGAGAGACAGGCTCTGCAGGAGGAAGCAACGGCTGTGCAGCTTATTGAATTGAAAAGTGACACACACATACAACAACTGCGCAGACCCCTAGAGGTGATCAAACCACTCACATTATTGATCAATGCGCCACATCAAATCTCATCAAAGCAGATTGCTTACAATCAAGATTTATCACAAGGTGTCCAATAATTGTTGTGTGGATTAGCCAAGTTTACGTTTATAACAACCTACACACAAGCGGGTAAAACGACTGCAGCTGACAGTTTTAAGAGACTGAGCCACAGAGTCTGGGTGAAACCAGCATTCATCTGTAGCACATCCAAGAAAAGAGAAATTTTTAGAGAGCACAGCATACAATATATGGCAGATTCGCCAAGCATGTATTTAGGCCAGGCATTCAGTAGTGTTACACGGATGAGATGAGAGGGAGGAATAAACAAAAGGAAGGTTGAGCATAGCGCTGCTGGTGATGTCTGCAGGCAGAGCCGTGCAGCTCTTGAGATAAGTATCTTGAATGCCAGTTTCATTATGTTAACAGGCTACTTTGAGAGACACCTTGCAGCATGTATAGAGCTTTTCTCCACGTCAGTCCATCTAAATGTACCAAGATAGTGTTTCCATGCTAAAAGGTGGCCATTTCCTCCACCCACAAGTGTGCCAGAGCTTTCTTGAGCTTGACAGCTTGAGGCTGAATTTGCGGAAACATGGCACTGGGCCCGTTTGAGCTGTAGTTTGGACAGCTGCCCCGACAGACACTCTGCAACCCATGCAGGTTTTGAACAGGAAGCAGGCCAAGCACTGCACAAGCTTCCTCATAGGCCTGTCTGACAAAATTATCCACATATGGACGTCTATCCTGATATTTAGCATATTTATTGTTTAGTTTGTGGCTCCAGAGCCTCAGACTGTACCCTTGAACGTGTGAAACATTTTTGAATCATGCTCGAAATAGAATGGTTTATTGGATTTTGCAAAGTATTATTAGATATTCCATTGACATCAGTCTTCAAACTGTAATCAACATTGATTAAGGACATGGGCCTGTAATTATGTTACCCCCTACCTCCTTGGTTACAATATCCTTACTAATGGTGGCACAACATTACCTTGAAGTATCATCTATTCTTGAAGGCATTCCCAACATCTCTCATACATCCCTTTGAAAGGTAATCTTGTGCAGAAGTTTGATTTAGATCTACAGGGGCAATCATCCTGGTCACCTTCTGCAATCACAAGGCTGTGTCATTTTTCTGCTTTGAAGGGAAGTGAGGGATGTAGGGTGCAGTCAGTGGAGCCTGCAGCCATTCTGCCCTGCATTATAGCAGCAGATATTAACAGGCCGCTGGTACCAATAACACCGAGTATGAACTGTCAGTGACATGTTAAAAAGAGCAAATGAGCCAGCGATTAGTGTCACCTGAGGCTGTGGTGAAAGCACAAATACCCCGAAGGAAAACACTCTAGCACCACAGATTTGATTACTGGAAACTGCTTTATTTTTGAGTCTCCACTTTTCTGTTGATGGATTCTACTCGGGAGCATTGACATTTTTCAAAGTGCGTTTTTTAAAATGCTTACTGAGCAAGGTAAAGGCCAAATAGCAAAGTTCTGCCAGGTGAGATGAATCAAAGAGCTGAGGCGCTGCCAGATGTTCTCGGAGAACATTAAGGAGCCGATTGGATTAGTGAAAGGAGCAGCTGGTTGCCCAGATGTTTCAGGCATGTGTTTTAAGGTGGAGTCATAGGCCTCAGTGTCTTTGATTAAAAAGTCAGTAGTTATTTACTCAAAACTCTTCAGATGGCTGGCAGTACAGTAGAATGTAAAAAGGAAAAATAAAGTCAAGTCATGTTTAGCTATAAAGTGCTTTTAGCAAGCTAGACAATCACTACATGTTTTCAAAGGACTCAAACAGACAACAACAAAAAATCACAAATAGAGACAGTCTTAACCTCACTGTGTGTGAATGTTAGTTTGATTTCTCCCGGTTTGTTATTTTAATCCAAAGCTATCTGACATATCTGTGATTTCTGGCGTGGACAGATTAACCTTTATCACGACCACGCAATTGAATGGGCAAACTTAGACAGCTCACCAATACAGAACAAGCAGAAAGGGCATTTAAAGCGCTATTTCAAATACCACCATCCTGGTGATTAAGCCCTTGCCTGTTGAGCCTTGCGGCTAGCCTTTTCAAATCAAGGCAACGTTAGTTAAATATTTTGCAGTCCTTTTCTTTCTACTTCTGTTAGTCTAAGTGCCTTCGTAAGCCCACAGGACTTGACAATGCTTCAAACACTGCAGCAAAGCAGCTGTGAAGGTCAGTCTCTTTGCAAGTAGGTTCTTTTTCATACAATATTCATCAAAGCCTAATTTCAAATGAAAGAGACATGACATGCAGAGCTTAAAATAGGGAATGTCAAATGTAAGAGGATGAACAAAGACGGCTTCACCTGGGAGATGGTGAATAATTCCTGTAAATTATATTACATTGTCTCACCATAAACAGGTCTGTACACAAGCTTTTGTATATATATGTATAAGTGAGATTCATACATAGTGAGAAATCTAGTTTGACTCAAATCAAAATGATCTGTAGCTAAGATACGGTTTGTCCTTCAGGGACAATGAGGTTATTCTGGTGCTTTACACTCTGGATTGGAAACATTTTCTATGATAATATTTCATGTACCTTTCTAAAAAGAGCTGTACATTCACTCCTATTGGCTCCTTCCTGGCGATAAGGGACTTGAGGCTTATTTTATTGCACACTCTGTGGAAGTCTCCCTGGAATGTCAGCGAAATGTGTAAACTCTCAAGTTATATTTGAACTAGATTAACTACATTTGTGTTTGTAGTCCCATCCATATGTACCATGCCAGTAATTTTTACAGTCACACCAGCAGAAATTCAGTCCCTTTTTCTAGCCTCTCTTAAATACCCAGTAAAAATAACCTCAGATGAAGCTATACCTGCACAAACCCAGCGTCCCCAAGGTTGTTGGCAAACTTCTTCCCTCCCAAAGCATATGGTTGAGAGCCATCTGCTCAAACTGCACCTGAAAGTGCAGAAACATTCAGTTTCACCCCAAACTGAGATCACAGTCCTTGCTTTAGTCCACCTATGTGTGTGTGGGTTTTTTCACCCTCTACAGCTGTGCTGTTTGTTATTGTTCAAGGGGGTGAAGATCAAATTCTGAAATTAATAGATATTTTTTGGGTGTAAAATTATTGTATTAAAGAAAGAAACATTAACATCTCTGTTATTTTTTTATTGCATTAACAGCATATTTATACTGTTCAAATGAATTAGGGGAATAACACAAAGTATCTGTAGCTGTATCTACTTATATAAACTTTAATTACCCATTACAATAAGTATTTACGCATGTGTGCATGTTTTGCTTGTAATCTGCTGTCTACGACTGTCTGAAACTAAAATGTTCAGTCCAGTGTGTCCTGCTGTTATTACAGACATGTCTTTGTGACTCATCTACTTGCTAATGCCCTTGCCTCTTCTGTTGAACGCCTAACACACATGAGAAATGTTGCTTAAAGGCTGCTACAACCCTAAATATTGGATAAACAGAAATGTTAGCTTGTTTTTCGAAAACCTACTGTGCTTATCTCTCTATACTACAGGCTGAATTGCAGCAAGCAACAGAGTTTGTTTCTTAGATTATGCTGATTGAAATGTTCAACTGCTTTAAATTGGCAAGTACTGGATTTCAGCCCTGTGTGTTTAATTCTTTGTCTTTTCTGCAGCATTAACATAGAGTGCTAGCTAATACCTAATAAATTAGTTGCACGTCATTTTAAAAACATTTACTAAGACAGCAAATACAAAGCAAGAAAATCAATTTAGACATACAGTATACAAACACACAACTGAGATGGCATGTATAACATTACTTCTTCAAGACAGTCTAATAGGTAACACATGGAGAATATGAACAAAACGTTGTTAGTGAACATATGAATAAAATGTATCCAGAAAACAGATTTGTTTCTTTTCTTTGATCTTGCAATATCCAGTTTGTTTGTTTTGGTTGAGTTCAGACACACACAGCACTTGGTTAAGATCAGGGAAAGATTGTGAACAGTCTTAATAGAGAAAAAAATTAAATAAAATTAGTTACTTTACACGAAATGTGTTTATCAGACTTTATACAGCATGACGATCTTTCTCTAACTTTAACTAAAGTGCTTTTCTTGCCTAAACCCAACCACATAGTGGACTCGCTTTTAGTCCATGAAAGCTGTGTTCCATGACCATGCATTCAAAAATGTACTTTTACGGTGACACTATGTTTGCATCCACAGTTTGCACTCACAGGGGGAAAAAAATCTGCATCATATTTTGTTACCTAATGTAGCTCTATGAAATAGATTATAATGAGCATAACACACATAAAAGTGCTCCACCAGTAGTAACGGCTTATTAATGTGATTTCACTACCATGACCACCAAATAATTGTTCTTTGAAATTAGTAACAATAGTGCTTTTATTTGCTCTTCTTTTTCTTTTTCCATGTCAGTTGCATGGCTCTACTGGCAACAATACTGATCTGTCAGTCAGTGACCTAGTTTGACTGTTATAGTGCCATTCAGTGGCAATTATCAGGTGTAACTGAGCCAATGGATGTGGGTTAGTAGAGTCCTACTCCACTTCCTAATCAGCTCAGTAGGCTGTTATCATACATCAGTCTGTAATGTTGGTTACAATAAATAACACAGGGTGTGCCAGGTTTAAGTACAATAACAATTTAGTTAGGCTTAGGTACAGAAAAAGAGCATGTCCATTTAATTCAGTGAAAGCATTCCAGTTAGCTGGATCGGTCTACCACTTTGATGCAGACTAAATTATCTTAACAGCTGTTGAATGGGTTGACATGAAAATGTACTTGATGGTTTTCTTCCAGATTCTGTATAAACACACACCAGTTCCCCAGAGGATGAATCATAATGACTAACTTTTCCTTTACTGCCTCTACAGTTGCCATTTGTGGCTGAGTGAAATTTGGTACAGACATTCGTGGCCCCTCAGGAACTGTAATGACTTACACAATTTGCAGCAATAATCCTTTAATGTCTTGTCTAGTGCTATCATTAGTACATTTTTTATTTCTTCCCTACTTTGGTTGTATGACCAGATACAGTACCTGCATTCTCACCAGCCTCAGCTGTGTACACATTTAAATTAGCAAGTGATAGCAAGGTGGTGAACACAGTAAGCATTATACATGGTAAACATCACCATGTTAACATTGCTAAAGGACACCCTGTTAGAGTGGCTGTATGACTCTGTTTTCTCTTAATCAGCATGTTCCAAGTTATCCCAAAAAATTTGGACAATTCTCAAACCAGTGGTGAGGCTACAGGGAACCAGGCATTGATTTTAAAACCAGAAGCTCATTTGGAATAAGACCCAAGAAAGACATTTGTGTCTGGTCTCTAAATCAGCCATTTTGTCTGTAATTGTGTTGCTTTCTATTCTGTGTAATAGATGACTGAGAGACAGAAAACTGCATTCGCATCAGGAAAAAAGCAGACATTAACAGAAGAATGACTACCTGAATCACAATAACATCACACGCCAAAGGGAATTTATATAATTGAGGCTTGGGTGATTCAATACACAGACTCTGTGCCAATAGGAAATGGGGCCCAGAGGCTGTGTGCTGTTGGTTCAGGTCTGGGTTTGAGCAGAGCAAAAGAGAGAGGAGGCTGAGTTAATGTGCTTCCTGCTCTATGTAGAGCATCGCTCATTGATAAACATGATCTGCATTCACTGTCTTAGAAAATGTCACAAATCGACCAGAGAGCTGACTCAGGAGCCCTGGCCACACAAAAAAACTCAGGTAGTGAAAGGACACGTAATCCATTTTAACACAGGGACTCAGAAGTTCTGTATTTGGAATACAGAGAACTGCTGCTTCTTTGGTTCCTATTACATTTCATTATCTTCCTGAGGTTGCTGATTCAAGAGTTCAGACTGAGCAATGCTTAGTGGCAAGAATGAAGGGGAGAACAAAGAGGTAGCGGGCGAATTCTTTTTAAAGTCGTATTACACTTGCAGTTTTAGCTTTTAGAAGTTTTGTGGGAAAAAAAAGTTCAGACACTTACAGAACAGCTGTACGAAGACTGCTGACAACTGGACATAATACAAACAAACAGGGACATACAGTTGAGGTCAGAATTATTAGCCCCCCTGATGAAATCACACAAAACCCTCAACTGTAATACTTTAAACTGTAAGGAACTAAATGTTAATGAATATCACCTGATACCTGGAATATCAGTATTAAATGTCTCTTTGTGACGTTTTTACTTGTATTATAAAGAAAGAAAGAAGAAGAAAGTGAAAAGTGAAAAAGAAAGATAATTTACTTTCCCATTTTCCTGCATTTACTCCAAAAGCTC
The DNA here is from genome assembly GCA_032362345.1 of Sandelia bainsii. Lineage (NCBI taxonomy): Eukaryota > Metazoa > Chordata > Actinopteri > Anabantiformes > Anabantidae > Sandelia > Sandelia bainsii. The sequence goes on from JAUMHL010000018.1 coordinate 24,332,313, forward strand.
ATGTTTTTATAGTTTGTGGGAAATATGTTTTTCAAGAAGTTGTTTACTGGAGGATGGCGTGTTGTTTTGCGCAGCACTAAACTGCAATGTTTACCCAAGATTTGCAGTCAGAAGTGTTTCTGTTTGTTTGCTCTGGCAGTGCTACTCAGCATTAGCTCTCTGGTTATCACAGTGACTCTGCAGAGTTCATTAATTGTTCCACACCAGAGGCCTTTGAATCACATTGTCATTTTGTAATTTGGTTTAGCCTCTGTCACTGCTTTTAGCCATACTTTCCCACTTTGTTTTCCAAATCTAATTAGAGATTGCAAAATGAGCAAATGTAACAAATGACTCATTTATATACATAATGAAACTGACAAAGAAGTGAATGTCCTGTTCCTGGCAAATTTAGCAGAACACATTGAACACGTTTTGACTGTTACCTAAGCTGCAAATATAATAGGGCACACACACACTGACACAAAAAGCATACCTGTATATGCACATGTCAGATGAAGGAATGACCACCAAGACTGGTAACCTAAATATATAATACAGTCATTACATCAATTTTGCACATGAAGAAATGCAAATCCATCATCAGGAGTATGCGAAAACCATTGTCTGTTGTCTACTATGACTCTGGAAGGATTCTTAAGTCTTTAAGGTCTAATTCTCAGTGAACCTCGACATGTGGGGTTACAGGAGGCAGAGGTTTCTAATTAGAGACACCACTGAGTTGTATTTTGGTAAATGTACAGTAGGATCCAGCATTTTGGAGCTTGATTCAAAAGACTAAAGACTAGTCAGGATTTGTTGCTATAAGAAAGTACAATACTAAATTGTTAGAGTGCACCTTTAAAGAGATATTATAATAATCATACTGAAATATATAATATACTGAATTTTGTTATTGTTGTTAGCTATATAAGCTAACATTTTAATATATCTGCCAGAATAAACGTTGACACAAGAATTAACAGTTTGACAATGTTGGTCATTGAAAGAGCTGTTATGAGCCATTATTTTTTAACGGCATTTTATATTTTTTACAAATATAGTACCTAAAACTAAGAAATGAAAAGAAACAGGTCTTCTGTACAGTAAATAAAAAAATAATTTAAAAAACTCAAAAAAAATAAAATAAAAATACATTTGTTAACAGGTTCGACAAACATGATAATATGTCAGTATTATGTTCATGTCTAGTTTCTGATGTCCCCAAATGGCCAAATAATAATCCATTTTTGCAGGTTTAAGTTGTGGGAAAGGTCGTGATTACTGTTGATTAAAGACATGCTACAGTTGCAGGTTTGGGACTGAACCTGTAACGTGCCCACCCTGACCTCCTTGGTGTTGGGATGTAAATGATAGCTGCCGATAAATCTAATATGTACATTAATACTTGAATACAGATTCTGAGTATGTGTATTAGTATTCCTCACATGCTTTGAGGTATGAAATAATATGGCCTAATAAAATGTGTCATTATATCCAATGAGCTCTTACTTCTCTCTCTCTGTGTGCTTGGCATTTGAGTGAATCTAAAGAGGGATGGAGAAGCCCAAGTATAATATGTAATAACATAGCATTTTAGCAATTGGCGCTGTTAGCCATAATGACTTACAGTACAGAGACATTTTTGACCTGTCAGCAAAAGTACCTGGTTCTACAGGGCTGCAGTTTAACATATTGCATAGTAAGAATATCACCTTTTGGTGAATCTGGTAAAATGTGCTGATTTTTACCTTTATGCACTTCACTGTGTAACATTCAGAGCACTTTAGGGTTAACTGCCTAGCTTGAGTGCCTTGCTCAAGGGCATTTTCATGCTAGGAATTGAAAGCACTCCTCATTCACTTTCCCCTCCCAGATCTCCCCATCTGGTATTCCTCATTCAAACCTATGACCCTCCAATCATGCGCCTGCTTCACTAACCTCTGCTGCACAGCTGCCCCAATTTAGATAAAACATAATGTCCAAAATTGTCCCCTGCTGGGAGATAATCTAAAGTAAATTACCACTATCATCTCTATAAGTCTTAGTGTGGTTTCATCCACACTACTGAGTGATATTACAGCTGTTGTTAAACGTTACTGTGACTAATGACAGGCCGTAACTCTCATTGTGCTGCTTTAGAACCACATGCATCGAACTGGATCATTTGTTATGCTCATCATCTCATCAATCACTTCCTTCCAAGAGCCGCATGACATTAGCGTGGCCTGTCTCAGCTTCAGAATAGCCAATATACCACAGGATGGGGAGATGACTGACTGATACACCTTTATTCAATCACTCTGACTGATTGACTGACTAGTTGACAAGCAGATGCAGCGCCTGACTGGCAAGCTGTGTAACTGGCTGACTAACTTTTTAAAATCCTGACTGGCTGGTTTATTGTCAGACAGATGCAGATGACTTACTGATTGGTTTACTGACTGACTGACTGACTGCCTGCTGGCTGACTTGCTTGCTGGACACCATGCAAATTAGTTTTAAGGACAGCAGCAGTTTGCTCTGGTAGAGAGCTGAGCCCATTTGGCAGAAGGAACACTAATTACCATCAGGAGCCCAGGATACATGTTTTGGTTGGATGTCGATTCTTCGTGTTCCTCTGAATGCTGATTACATTCCGGTGCAGGAGCAGACCTTCGCGCCGGCCTACAGATGAGACTAAAGCCTGCTCTGTTTTGTTCCAACATCACAATCCTGAGAGAGCACAGGGATGAAAGACAGATAGGAAGGGAAGTAATGGAGCTGTTGACTTAGTTGTAATTAAAGAAGACAATGACTGAAGTTGTTAATCAGGCAGATGAATGTCTCTCACTCTTTCCTTTGTGTGTAGATAGGAATGCTGCACGCACTAAGCTGATGAGAGAATTACAGCTCATCTCAAGATAATAGAACATGCATGTTCTATCAGGATTATACTTCTCTTTGAAAAAATATTAATACTTTTTTGTCTGACTGACTATTCCTTCTGTGTCTATGGCCAAAGAGTTTATAAACAAATCGATGTTTTCATTGAATCTTAAAAATAATCCTCCACGTGTTTGTCAAGGCCCCTTCATATAATCTGAAAAGTAAGCACATGGTGTTTGCTCATTTGACATTTTTCTTTGGTATGTGATCGATGCGCGAGAGTGTAGTGATTAACTGTCAGACATTTGCATCGTGTCCTTTCAGTATATCCCTCCAAAGAGAGTGGAGCCTGAAGCCTTGTTAACAGGAGATAGCTTAATTAGAGAGCAGAACCGGAGAGGGAGCGCGATGATTATGCATTTCAGCTCTTTCTACCTAGGTTTGCTCTGAGGGTTACCTCTATCTCTCATCTCCCTTCTGTAATTGATGCTTTTGCCCTTTGCAGTAGCAGCATGGATGCTCTGATCCAATGGGAGCCTGAACTTCCGCATCTGCCAGCGTCCTCCATTCACCATTTCCTCCTTTCTGCTGGCTTGAGGAACATGTATCTAAAACATGTAGTGGTCATGGTATTTGTATGTCTTAAGCAAGCTACTAGAATAATGCTGCATATTTGTTTTAGGATCAGTGACATAAAGTGAAAAGACCAAAACACATATTTTCCTCAGTAGCCAAAGCCCAACATTATGAAGGCCCAAAGTATTCAATATTAAATAAAATTTAAAACAAAATGTTATGAAATTAATACAAAATGTAAATGAACTAATTACTTGTGAAATGTTTTTTTAAATAAATTAGTGTGGCAGTGTCTCTGCATCCACTCCTTTCAGATAGTTACATGTGTTGTGAGGAGCCAGTGTTGACTGGTTAATTCACTGCTGGTGTTAGCAGTGTTAACTACATCCTGTTGACTGGAATGACCACAGAGAAAGACTTACTGCTCCTCACTGAGTTGTGTGTCTTTCTCTGCAACATTAAAATACTGCTCAGAATACTCTGAATTATAGAGAAAAGGGAAAAGGAGCTGCAAAATGCATGCAACCACAAAAAGGTACGTACTGAAGATCACAGAAAAGTTGTACAAACACAAACAGTGAGGAGGTAGCTGAGGAAATACTGTTAGCCACAAATATGTCAAAAATAAGAAAGGCTATGCACACAAGAGGCTTGGGATAAAGCTAGGTTTAGTTCCTCCTCATTAAGCCCAAACCCCCTCACAACATCTGTAACTGACTTTTTAAAGCCTTTTTCTGTTGCTGGTGGTTTTGGTGACAATGTTGCTGTATTGCTAGTGTTTAATATGTCACTAAGCTGGAAGGCAGCATGTTTCATACACCATCATTAATATAACCATCACCAGTATGTTTTGTATTATCATATGTAGCTATTGTTTAGTACATTATTCATGGTTTCCTTGTATGTATATGATACATTTACCACATCGTTGCATCCCTCTATTTCTAGATACATGTCAGTAGCACCAAGCTTTTAAGAGGATTTGTTGATAACAAGAAAAACATAGATTAACACCAACTTATCCTCTAAGCAAATTACAGTATTTGTACAGCCTGCCTTTCCATCTGCTGAGTTGAAGTTCAAAGAGTAGCAGATGAGACACATCACAAAGTGATATTACGCATTATTTTATTCTTCTTGGTTTTTAATGAAAGCAGAGTCACAATTTTACAACAATAACCTTGGTTTACTGCAACATTTGGGTCAAGATCAACAAGTGCCCTCATCAATATTATAAAATATCAGGTCACGACCATTCAAAAACAAATTGGCATTACTCATGGAAAAGACGTCAGACATGATATTTGTGGAGGTCATGGTGGGCAAACATCTTACTGACAATGAAATTTTGCAGTGACAGTAAACCATCTGTAAGACCAATCATTGATCCAAGATAAGGCAATGACATTATGTTTTGGACAAATTCTATGCTTCAATCAAATATATCAAATCATTTGTTTACAGAAGAAATCTTTGTTTCACTCTTAGAATATGTCATTGCACATTAATTTGTCATTACTGTATAAAGTCAGAGAAATATAAGACACACTGAGCTGAGAGATGCAGTACAGCACACTTAGGTGGAGAAAATGAAGATTGTAGTGAGAGGAGAGGAGGAGTGAAAAGGAGGAAGAGAGCAGGAGAGAGATGGAAATTGAGGAGATGTAGTGAATCAATGTGCTTGTCACATCTCCATCCCCTGAGATCCATGTTTTTTAATCTAATTAGCCAGCCGGGTCTTTGTGCCTGTCTATCTGCTGTAGCGTCTCAAGGTCAGATCCTCCTTCAGAGGTCTGAGTAGAACACACTGCTCCTGTTGGTATTCAATTACAGCTTAGCCTCAGACTCTCACCCTCCACATCAGACCTCTCTGTTCAGCAAAGCATCCAGTCGAAGCTCTTAGTGTGTGTTCATATGCATTTCAGCTTCAAACATACACACACACAGCACTCGCACTCTGATTACACTAATGCACACTCAGTTACAGTTTACAGTAATATTTCAGTGCTGCACAGAGCTCTGCATGCAAATCTCTGTCAGAGAGTCAGTCAATTAGTCAGTGTATAATTACTAAATATGTCTATATCTACATAAGTCTGTACGTCTGTCTGTCGCTGTATGAAGGATAAACAAATTAACAATTGACCAGAATATACACTTGAATATAAAATAATGAATCATTGAGTTGATCGGTGAGGTCATGAACTTGTTCGTCTGTGGCCTTTTTTATTCTGATCTTCGTATGTAAATCCATCCTTTCAGTAGTATTGATCTACAGTGCTGACATTGTTGACAGATGGCAGGGTTAAGATGACACCTCATGTGAAGTGACTGTGTGACTGCTTATTGTACTTTAAGGCACATTAGATCAGCCTAAGCATTGCTAAATGAAAGATCACCTTTTCTATCGATCTCAGAGGGGCAAGGAGAGCAGCCAAACATCAGCGCTGGCTCCGGCCTGGACTGGCACATCGATTTTACAAGTACCTAATACAATGTCCCCCCCATCATTGTCAAGCTTGAAATGCATCATAAAACAGTGGCGTTGCAGCGGCATTTTCTGCATCATAAAATAGCCAAACAGAGAGAAGCCCTGCTAAGCCAGACGGCTGCCACTGCTGGACATGTGCTGGCACCCTCAAACCTCACCAGTTTGGTAAAGATCTGCTATCATAGCCCACTAAAACACAATGGAAAAACTGTTCATTTGAACTGAAAAATTGTTCATTTTCCATTACAAGTAAAATAAATAAATGAATTAAAATAAATGAAATAATAATTTAAATAAATACACCGTTACTCATTTTCTCTGGAGCTTTCAATCACATCACCTCATTTTTTTAACAGATGGAGTTTGCTCAGTTGTCACAAGTCATGGCAATCTTGATGAGAACTGGGCAAAATCTATCTGCTGATAACATCGAGAGATTCAGGTGAAAAGACCAGAAAAAAAAGTTAGTAAGTAAGACGAGTGCTGAGGTCATAACTATTACGCTCAATATATAAAATGTTAAAACTTTTAACATTTAAGTTAAAATGAAATTGATTCTTACAAGTAAATACAGTATATCAATATAGAAAATAGGTGAGAAGATATTTGGGACAGAACAACAATGGATAAGGAGACATGTTTTTTAGTAATGGACTAAACCCTGCTGTAGAAAGTGGTGACAGCACAACCGTCTCATAAATGGAAGGTTGAAGGTTCAATCCCTGCAGTAATCTTTCAACTGCAGCGTGTCTAAGTGTCCTTGAGAAAAACACTGAACCTGTTCTCTGACGTTTGTGCATTTGAATAAATCACGTCTGCTCTGTGTTAATATGAATCTCATCCAGTCACAGTCAAGACTCAGGCTAGTTTTTGTTTTTCACCACCTCAGGCAGCAAACTCCTTATCTATTATTCTTCCATCCTAACTTGTAAAATGCATTTCTTTATTAAATATATGGGATGTCCTTTTCTCCTCCAAATTATAAATCTTCTTTTTGAATCTTTTTCTTTCGTCTGTCGGGTTCACAGCATCACTTTCACTGGACCCGTTTGTTTTCTTTCCTGTTTCCATAATTATTCCAATGTCAGTAATTTGTCAGAGTTCTGACCTCTAATTGTTTTTAACTTCACCACTAGATGCTCGTAATAAACCAAATAATGCAAATGTATGCAGTCATTAATATTGCATGTATTACTGTAATGAAATTATGTCTTTCCTGTTGTGACACCAGATGTGAATTGGGTTTTTAGCCACAGTAGCCCAGATCTATGGGGGTGTTGGTTTGGGCTTTGCCCACCCAAATTGAAACCCCACCTTCTTGGCTTTCAATAAAATGACAATAAAGAAGAAATAAAGAGGAAACAAAAAGAAATAAATAATGAGTGGGTTGTTATTACAACACTGGCAGGAAGTTGCAAGAGCGAGTTGCATGAGTTTTAGTTTTGTGTGAGTAATGTGGCTAGTATATAGCTCATAGTCTGTGTAGAGTCAGTGGTCCAGCTTCTGCAGAAAATATTGACAAGAAGTTTAAAAGCTGCTGTTTAATGCATGGAACATGAAAGGAGAAGAGGGATCAGATTACAGGAGGAAAACAAATGGAAACTGGCTTAATCAACATAGTTAACCTCAGAGATGCTACTTGTATTATAGCATTTTTGCTAATATACAAGTTAAAATATGTTTTAATTGCTTACCAAGTTTGTTTGAATAGTAAATGATTTTATTGAACATTTTAAGGCTATGTTTTGCTGCTGTACAGGACGGCATTCATGTAAACAGGACGAGTGTGGTGGCGCATGGAGCGGCAAGTGGCGTTTACATTGATGCAAAATTAAAACGGATTTTAAAAGGTGTTAAACACCAAACAGCAGGGAGAAGGAGACAAATTATGACCTTTTCGGCTTTCGATAAAATTAATAAATACCACCTCTGGTTATTTTAAAGTGATTTAAAATTTTTAAACTCCTGCTTTAAGAGCAAACAATTATCAAATCAAATCAAATCAAATCAACTTTATTTGTATAGCACATTTAAAAAACAACCGAAGTTGACCAAAGTGCTGAACAAATCAAAAGTATCAGCAAAACAGGTGAAGATGAATAAAATAATAAACAGAGATGACACACATAAAGATTACAAACACTAAAAAAGACAAAATTAAGAGAACAGATAAAAACTTGAATTGAAAAAATAAAAGCAAGAAAAAGAATTATGAAGGATAGTCCTTCATAGAAATATAGCCTACTGTAGACCTTCTATTTGACAGAACACTTTAGGTTATACTCAGTTTATATAACAGAACACTGATCGATTGTATCAAAGGATATGTTAAGTCAAAAAGTACAAGGATGTGTGCCTTTTTGCCGTTTTAAAATAATAAGGGACACAAACATCAGACATATAACTGTTATGAACAGAAAGCAAACAAGGGCCAATAGTATAAAATCTAAATCTGTGTTGGCATTACAAGAGGGTTAGGAGGCACTCTCCACCATTTCTAAAACTTCAGGTTGGGTAATGGTTAAAAAATACTGGCCACATCAAATAAAGTGGCAGCGGTGTAGCAGAAGCTCTTCTCTTAAGTAAATACTTTTCACTATTAGCACCACTTTCCAATGGATTTACCAGGTGATCAACACAAAAAAGTAAATAAAAAACTGGGGTTATGCAGAAATAAGACTTTTATAGTGCAATAAAAACTCCTTCATAACCTCATAATGTACTTGAGGAAACCTGACATCTTACATCTCTACTCTGCTTTCCTACATTTGCTTTTACAGCTGTGAATATGATCATTTATCCATGGCTGCTTTGCTTTTGTAGACTTAGACCTGACCTTAAGATGTGCAATAAAATGTACAGACAAGCAGAAGAAATTCACTGGTGTGGGAAACGGTAGAAGGCTGTGAGTATTATACAGGCATTGGCATGCTTCCCCATCATCAGTTTATTACATTACACTTCATTGTGTGGTACGTCTTCATCATATGTGCAGAATGGGTGGGTGCTGGACAATTGGTCTCCCCAGTACTAATACCAAAACCGATATTTTGTACAAAAAATGTGACGTGGAAAGAGATGGCCTAATGGAGGAGGAGATATAACCTAAGGCATACATAAAGTATAAAAGTTTGGCTATTTTAACAACTTGTGCCACTATAGTCACATTATTCTCAGAAAAACGTGCAGCTCTGATTATTGTGGCATTTATTTATTTCATTATTTTATTTATGACAACCATAATTATTGGCTCCACTGGCATATTTAGCCTGATAAATGAATAAAACAGCATTCCCTAGTTCTAAGGATGTGGAGAACTCCCGTTGTTTGAACAAGAACACAAACCGAAGCCTACACAGCTGTACATCACTTCCCCGTTGTCGATGATAAGCATCAGCAAAGCTACACAGTCTCTCTGTACCTGGATGTGGCCTGGCACTGCCAAAGGTCTCACTGATTGTCTGTCTCGACCTAGCTGTACTTTTTTTCTCCTGAACTGCTTCAGACTGCTGCTTCACAACTTTATCACACTCTGTGTTGTATTTGTATTGTATTGAGACACAGATACTCAGTATACCTGGGGAAGACAGGCTTAAACCTTGATGGTGTTTCCAGGGTCTTTCCCAGTGCTTCTCTTCCCCTAATTTGATTCAGGGTATGAGAAACATTTGTCATCACTTGATGAACATCTGTCAACACACCATGATGTTTTATACTGGTTTTATGGCACATTGTGTCCTGTACACTGCCGCTTTACAAATCTGTCAGCTGCTTTATTATGTCACTGAGGTTTTGGCGTTCTTTTTTATATTTCTTGTTCTGCTTTGATATCTCGTCCCTTGATTTCAGTCTAATTTGTAGCTTGTTCTGGCAACGTGTACTGTAAGAGATTAGCACGGACTCTTCGCCATATTCTCCTTGTCAGTAGTTTTTGAATCAGTCAGTAGTGCAGCATCCCTCCTCACTGTGACAATCCTAAAAGCTTTATCTGATTGTTGTGGGGGGGCGGCCAGGTAACGGTGATAGCAGTGACTTAATCTGAATGCTATAAGCATGGCCACGTTCACACATGACTGAATTTCTTAATTAGTGTCTCATTCAGATGCCTGTGCCTCTTTTCTCCACAGGATCAAATCACTGTGTTATTATGAGGTAAACCACAGGGAGTGAGAGGGCTGGGACGTACGGCTGGTCTCCAAAAGTTAGCTGCACTTGATTGTTGTGGAAGTTTCAAAACTAAGTGATGATGGAAAAATCGGTGAATAATTATACACTACCAGTCAAATGTTTGGACACACATAGAAATGACCATGTTTGTCAAAGAAAAGCAGATTTCATAACATCAAATTGACCAGAATGAATGTGTAGACATTGTTCATATTGTAAATGACTGTTGTAGCTGAAGACAACTGTTTTTTAAAAGGAATATTTACATAAACATACAGAGTCCTAAATTCTGCAAACATTAGTACTGTCTTCCAATAGCATGTTATGTTTGCTAATGCAAATGTATTAATTTAAAAGGATAACGGATCATTAGAAAACCATGTGCAATGATGGTAACACAACTGAAGACATGTATCTTTCCATGAAAAACATGGTCATTCCTATGTGTGTCCAAACTTTTGACTGGTAGTGTAGGTCCAAGCATTCTCTCCTTTAAACCATACAAACCACCTATACTGTATGGTTAAATAAAGTGTCAAGTAATTACTTTATTTAGAAACAGATAGGTAAATGAGAAGTGCTGCAGTGTTCTGGGGGTAGATCACGTCTCTGCAGAGCTTTAAAATAAGAATCCTTCTCTTGAACTGGCTGACAGGTGTGACAACATAAGCCTGAAACTGGATACATATTCATTTGCCCAGCATTGAGTGCTAAAATTCTGAGCTAAAAAGAAAAAAAAAACTTGTGTCCTCATTAATTTCTCATGGTAACTGAATATACCAAGAGCGTATATCTGTTCCTTTTTTGCAGAGAGCACTCTTCCTCAACCATTTCACAGATGACAAGTTCCACTTTAAAAACCATACTTGCTTAAAATGGGCATGTAAAATATATATAGTGAGTCCACAGGTTACGTGTGCATTGCCACCAATGAAATATTGAAAACCTTTTTAGGTATAAAATCAGCTGCTTCACCTGTGGGCTTTTATGGCCACAGTGATCTTGGTTGGCTGTCAGAGCAGAGAAGCTAATGGAGATCACACACGCAACACTACACACTCTCCTACGTGCTCCCTCTTATTTTACAAACACTTTCTCTCTCTGTTCTGTTGCAGCAGGCCTTTGTTTTTTTCCTTAATATACAAGATGGATCTCTTTATTCCAGTGGGAATAACTGTCTTATAACTGAATAACTGTCTTATAAAGACTATGTATTTCTTAGAAAGTTAATGAGATTTTGTCTCTTGTTCTCAAGCTGTAGCGTTACTGGTTGTGCTGACTACACCAAACACACACAGTCAAATGTTGCAATTAAAAGGGTTTGTTTCTGTAGTTATTTTTGGGCAGCCTATTATCAACCCAGAGATGACTAATGCAGCTGTTTAGGCAGTCTGGTGTTCTAGATGACATTGCCAGGCCTGTTTGTTTCTGTACATAAATGTCGTGTAGTACGTACAAAAACAAAAACACACTGGAGGAGGCATTTGTAATTGCAGTATACTTGGAAAATGCTACAATACAACACACTGACAGATTGCACAGGCGTGGGTTCGGAAACTTGTTATTGGAGTTATGAGGAGAGTGGGCAGACACAGTTTTATACTTATTAAATGAGTAAAAATGTCTTAAACCACACGTTTAAAACTGTGGTCCTTCCCTGTAAACTGTAAATGATCAATAGTTACACTGTTAACTCAGTGTGAAAAATAATTGTCAACTACACAACTTGAAATCGTTGAACATGAAATAATATCAATAAATAGATGCTACTTATGACACTAATAAGAGGCCACTAACCCTTTCTTCACAGGTCCAGAACAAACACAGATTGTGTCTTGAATATGTATATTTGTGGTTGTATATCTTTTCAGTAGTTTAGCATCTCTTTCCCATCTCTGGCTGTTCATTTTGCATCGATTTGTAGGCTTTTCTTCTCTTTGTGGTTATTTGTGTCTGTTTGTAATTTTGTTTCTCCTCACTTTGTGTCTCCTTGTAGCTGTTTGACGAGCTTTTCAAGAACAAATGTTGACAGTAAATTCATAGACAGGCTCTGGTACAGGGGTCCCTGGGCTTCTACCACATAAGTCTGGTCAGTAATCCATCCATATTTTTCTGCGCATGGAGCCACTGTGGAAAGCAACAGCAGAGAAGCAGTGTATTCTCAGTGGTGTGGAGAAATGGGCCCCTGCAAATCCAGCAAAAATATTTACTGTGGAAGCTACAAAAGATCACAGTTTTCAGAGTCAACATATTCCTGTTTTCAGTCATTAATAAAAATTTAATGGTAACATAATTAATTGAACCCCTGTGACCCTTACGAGGGCAAGCGGTTAAGAAAATGGATGAATGGATAATTAATTGAAATAAATATTAGCTGTATAAAAGCCGATAAACTAGTCAAATAACAGCATTTTCATTAAAATTATCACAAAATAATCAATACTCATTCAAAATGTCCAATACACATGTTAAAATGAGGTTCATTAGGATCATACTCAGACATGAAAATTAATTACAATGTTTAAATTTCTCTAAAAGTGACACTTTGTGTGTACTTTATATAAATTGGTGGCATATCTCGTGTTACTTTATTTGAATAAAATCAGTAAGTACAACACTGAACTCTGCCAAAATAAATGAAAAAGATATGCAAGTTGACTGAAAAGTAGCAATGGAAGTTCAAAAAAAGAGGCCTATGCTCACTGTGTCACACTCACAACAAATCCAGAAAGCCTTGAGGTGCTCTTGAAGATTACTGATGGATCGCGGTGAAGATGAGAAAACATTCTTCAGGCAAGGAAAGTAATAAAGATATTGTATATTTAAAGCCTTTGTTTAGTTGGGCTTACAAATTTAAGTACATCATTAATCACCGGGTCTTCACTGCTGCAGATTGTTTCTGAATGTTTTGCAGTCATGACATAAGATAATTGTTAGTATAAATGCATTAATACAAGTAATGCACTTCAGAAGATGGTTTCTTAGGTAACAGGTAAAATATACAAAAAACTATTTATCAACAGCACAGATAGTATGCAGTATCTCACCTCATTTTTCCTTAAAATATTTCTACACTGGACGCACAAATAGACACTTGGAAGACAGACTGAGAGAGGATTAATATGTCATAAGCATTAAAAAACACTTTTAATATTTTTTTTCACAAGCACACATTTAGAGGAGAAACATTTTTTTTATGTTTAGTGTACTCAGCAGTTATTGTATGTTTGAAGGTGAATCCATCTTTTGGCCTGGTCCTAAATCAGTCACATCATATGAATATACATTTTCTACCATGCAGGGCACTCTCCAGTAAAGCTATAAATAAACAGGTGTTGCAATCTGTGGGATGTACATGTCATCATGAATAATATGTTGAGACGTCTGTGTGAACAAGCAAACAAACAGTAGACGGGCAGGGACAGGATTTTGTGGCTAGAATAGGATTCCTCCCTGTCACTGAGGTAAAACCATGTGTCTGACCTCTGAGCTTCACGAGGAGAAAGCAGACAGTGAGTCCACAAAGAAAGGAGATCACTCTTGCTATGAGAAGACTATGGTTGTGAGGCTAGAGTGGGCAGTTCTTGTGAGGAAAAAAGTAAATTTGCTAAAAGATTTTTAACCTGTATGTTGTATGTTTCTGCAGTTTGTTGTGGTTGTGTTTATTTGTGTTGCATTTGTGTGTTTGCTGTGCTCAAAGTCCCTATTAGGGGAAATAACATCTTTAGCTTGACAGCCGTCAGTGTTAGTCAACTGCTTCAGTTCACATAGGATTGGAGGTCACCTGTGGTCTATAAAAGACACAGCAGCAGAATAACATGCAGTAACCGGCTGTAAGGTGCATCAGGCGGATGGGGATGGACTTTAATAGAGGAGTCTCATATACACCAACAATCAGGTCACATTTTAAATGATCAGGTTTGTATCTTACACTAGATAAGGTGAAATCTTAAGATTGAATTTTAATGATCTTTGTGGTAGGTTTTGCTTAAGTGTGGAATTTAAGAAAGAGTTGAGCAAGACAGGATATTACACAGAACCCTAATGACATGCCAAGAGAGGGTAAGCTCATAAATAACACATTTGTGACAAAGAGCGATTTATGTAATAAAAGCTTGTCGTTAGGGGTTGAGAGTCATTTGCGACATTCACACAATGTTAATGTAGTCATACTTTATGAAAAATCCTTTAATGCTCTATTTAAATTTATGGCAAAATATGATAGATGTAAGGATGATAGATGTACAATGTGTCTGTGATTCACCTGACACCCTTCATGAATGAGTCACTCCCAGTTTCTAGATAACCAATATTACAAGTAGTAAACAGCAGTAAAAGCAGTTCAGACAGAGGCAGTCTTCAAACTCTGCTCTGTGACTTGAAGCTACGCTCAACGTTTGCTGTTGTGTTTTGTTTGTTACATTTGTGGAGATAATTGTAAAGCGGAGCGAAGGAACAAGTCAGACAGCATTTTCCTAATAAGGCTCTCTATCAGCCAGAGGGAGCTGAATCTGCAGCGGAAGAGAGTTCACGTTTTTATCTAAGAAGCGCATCTAATGACTCTTGGTATTTGCCTCGCGGCGTCAAAGCAAATGTACGCCTCCCAATTCAATTTCAAGCACACTAAGCACATTTCATTCAGTGATAATACACATCAATAATCATTAGGGTTAGGTATGGAGCTAAATTATCATCCAAAATTGGAGGAAGCCTTTTGGTATGCTGGGAATAGTGTGTATAAGAGAGAATAAAAATGTCATTTGTTATTTTTTACAAGGATGTTTACGCTGCGGACATTCACCGTACCTGACACACACACATCAGGTCCAGTTGTGAGTGAGCAGGCATGGCATGACGATGCCTTGCTCAAGGACAATTTGAAAGGAAACGTTAATGGCATTACATAAATTGCCAAAAAAAAAAAATTGAATCTCCTTAATTGGTTCACAGATTTAATTTCATTTAGGAGGCCTATTAGCTTGATCAAACCAGAGGTTATTTTTCACACGTTTCACTCACACACCACAGTAACAGGCAACATAAAGTTACATTACAACACATCATAACACCGACTCACAAAATACGACACCAGACAAAATGAATTAAACTATTCAGATAAATAATATTACACTGCTTCGTAAATACCCTGGATGTCAATAAATAGCATCTAAACAAAAATAAAACTGAGCTCTTATTACAAGTTCAACACTTGTGTGTGTGTGAGTTATACAATGCTGCACATGTGAATGCATAACAGCTTTTAAAAATTATACCAGAAAGAGGGAGAATGAGCCACGAGACACTGTTTAAGGAGTGGTACCCAGTCCTCACATCAAAGTGTCAACTAGATTTTGGCTAAAGGCATCGTTCAGATGCCCCCTGTCTTTGTGCTTCCTTCCCAGAAGCACTAGCAAGGCCTGATTTTACAGATACTGAGCAGATCAACTTTAGTTGGTTCTGCTGACCACTTTACTTGATTGTTCCTTTCGAGGTAACAGTCGTAATAATTCACAGATTCCTTTTTGCGTCTAGACTAGGGCTGCACGATTTTTTGAAAAAGGTCATGCTGCAATTTGCTATTGTGATATAATAAGTAAATGGTATCATGAGTCTTCTTGCTTGGTTATCAAGGCAAATGCAAGCACATCAATATGTATCTAAATCTAGATCTAATTTCAGGAGATTTTTATGTGGATTGCTGTACAGACAGACTGAAGTGAGAATCCAAACATTGGAATTAACTAATTTTCTATCCTCTGTGTGTTTTGACAAAATAAAAATTACACCTAAATAGTCAAATTAAATTTAACATTAAATTTAAGTTGACAAAAACAAAGGAGAGGTCATTTACAGGGACAAAAAGTGGGGACAAATCATTTCATCATTCACATTTAATTCTGGCTGCTGCGCCCTGGGTGGCTGCCCATGTAGCTCATACCTCAATCCACATTTTTCACTAACCAAGAAACTGGTCAAATTAAATTTCTGATCCAAGGTCAAAGTCAGAAAAAGAAAGCCAAGACATAACAGCAGACAGCATGGATATCTGCAGAGTCTAGATATCCTTACTGAACTTCATGATTCTTCTCATTAAGTTTAGTAAGGATATCTAGACTCTGCAGATATCCATGTTGAAACAAAAAAAACCTGAAAATGTCATCCTCATACGAATGCAAGAGGAAAGAGTACGCCAAAGTCTGTGAATACATAAAGTCATTCAGATTCCATGGTACCCATGTGGTACCCATGAATGTCTGGGTCATGGCTTACCACTTTGTGCCAAAGTCTCTCAGAAAATCAGTTCAAAAAAGATGCATGACTGTGTAAGAGAGAAAAGTAAAAAAAAAAAAAAGAAGCTGTGTCATGGTGATCACTCCCTCACCTCACTGTTTGTGTTCTTATCTTAATCAGACTGAGGAAGAATCAGTTGACTGCATCTAGCACCATATTAAAGTAGCACAGGAGACGGTCCAGTCCAGATCGCAAGCAGGCAGCAGACAACAAGAGGCTACTCCGAGTTTATTTAGCAAGATAATGTTGTATAGCTTCATTTTCTCTGGTTTGATCACAAATTCTAATTAGCTAACTAAAGTACTTAATGTCTTGTCATATTATGTGTTTCATCATGCTTTTATTTTGTTAAGTTTTGTTTTTCGTCTCCTTCATGTTGTTCTCTGCCCTGCCCTCAGGGTCTGCCCTTTCCCTTCCTGTATGCTTCATATTTTTGGCACCATTCATTCTCAAACATGCCTTCACCAGTTGTTTCCACTCACCTGCTCAGATTCTGCATATAACTCCGTTCATCACTCATACCTACTTCCAGCTTGTCTTCCTCTCAAGACTGGTTCAGATCTCCCTGTGTCTCTCTCTGGTTCCTGCTCTGGCATTTTCTGCCTTGCTCTTGCTCTTCTTCTTATTCTTGCTCCTGCTCATGTTTTACCAGGATTGTGATTGTGGATACTCATCACTGTTTTTGTGTGAACCTCTGTAGTTCATCAGTAAAGTGAAAAATCTAAATCTAATTTGGTTAATAGTCATATTTGGATATTAGAAATGTTAGTCTACCTGTCAGCCCTTTCTTATGAGCTGTGGTATGGGCTGTGATCTGACATATCATAAGAAATTATCAGCTTGATCCACCTCTTCACTGATAGGCGATAGATTATTATTAAAGCTGTGTCAGGTTATAGGTCATGGGTCTCAAATGTTATCACAGTCTTACAATTGAATTAAAGACACAAAGTGGTTTAGTCATTGGATCAGACATAAAATTGATTCTGCTGTATATTCGTATATGTGTCAGCATTATATCTGAACTGACCTCATTAAAGTTAAGCTTACAGTACTTACAATGACCAACAGTGGGCTAAATATTGAAATATCTGTGAACAGACCTGGTGCTTCATGAAGAAGATAATCACACAATGAACCATGAACTGTTGATGAACATGACTCTTTTGAGTGTTATAGACATCAAACTTTAAATTTGATTTAATTTACAAAATAAAAGTGAAACACTGAAAATCTTTTCTTTGGACTTTTGTCAGATAAATAAAGCATCAAGCGAACTAACAAATCACATACTTTCTATTGCATTTTACAGAAAGTCCCAACTTTTCTAGAAATGGGGTTTGTAGATACAGGCATAGTTAATTGAAATAGAAAATGTTGACCTATTGTTGGTACGAGATGAAAAGTCAGGGGGTCACCAAAGTCGTTAGAATTCATGTTCTGAGCACTATAGATATCTGTTCCAAATTTCATGGCATTGCTAAAAAACAAAAATGTCAACCTCATTAATGAAAAAGCCAGGATATAATGAAGGACAAAATTTCCTCACCTCCAAAATCCTTAAGAGTCCAGGCAGACTCTGTACAAATATCTGTGTGCAGATCCAGTGGCTGATCCGTACATCCATCATATTTCTGCCACTCTGAGGCAGCTGTGTGACCCTGTTTTATAGGACATTATAGGGCAGTCTCACAAAACATTAGGGCAAGTGCAGTGTTTTTCTACTCTCTGCGGGACAGGATACATGTCTCAATCACAGCCAGTGTTCATTTATACTGAGACAAAGGGTCATTTTTTGACTTGCCAATATTATAAGCAATCAAAAGTAAGGAGGTCATGGATCATAACATTCAGAAAAGAAAAAGAAAGGACATTTTCTTGATTAGCAGAACAGGATTAGGATGACATTCCAGGAATTCAAGGAACACAGGGGAAAGAAGATGTAATTTAGTGGGACATCACAATGACTTTCCAGGGCATGGGCTTGGCTGGCTGACTAAACATAATAAACATCTGCCACCTCATCAGAAAGGGTGAGATTCATAATAACACAGGAAACCATAAAATCCTAATATGAGTTTACACTAGTGAGCAGACAGGGGTTCAGTGTTTTGCTCCAGGACACTCCGCCTGAACACATGGCTGTTGATGGACACACTGTCGTGGGAAAAGACATAAAAGCAGTGAGCACTGAAAAAATTTTACATGCACCAATCCGAGCATTATGTGAGACAATTAGCTAGTTTCCCAACGTGTCTGTTATTTCTCTTTGAGTTCATTTTGCTACAAATGACATCCTAATTAATTGCAGGCGAGCTGATAGTCATAATTCGTCTCTTTCAAGACTGGGATTGTTTGAAATGTCTCTGGACAAATGTCTGATGCCTTATCAAGATCTGAGCTTTATGACTGAAAATAATCCATTATGTGGTGATGAAAGAGCGGCTAAAATTAGGGACTAAATAAATGGTGAGAAAGTGGCATTAGAAAGAATGGAGTCTTTAATAGCAGGATTTTATACTAAAATCCTTTTAATTGTGTTGAGGGAAAATAATCATTACTCTAAGTGGAACCCAGTACTTTTAGATATATTTGCTTTCCTTTGCTCACCTTTACAGATGTGATAATTGACTTTTGGTTACAAATATCAAATCTTCTCTTGGATGTATAAAACCACATCGACCTTGTCCTCCTCTCTTCACAGAATCATATCCCCTTATCTTCTCGTACCGCTCTAATATGTTCTTATCAGGATATAATAACTCATTTTCCTTTTTCAGTACTACAGTTTTCTTTTTTTTCCAGTCATGGGCCTCAGTGCACTACAATAATGTCTCTGATTATTACAGTAATGTTCTTGAAGTGAAGCATGTTCTACTCTCCTACTCAAACGCTGTAGATTAGGTACAGATACAGATACGTATATGTCAACCAAAGACTGGCACTATGGAAACAGACTTGTTTTTGACTGAATTTTACTTTAAACGTATAATGTGACTGTCATTGACTCTTTTAGATTAAAGTATGGCACATGAAGAAGGCCTTTTCTTGTCCGTTGCGACGTTGCATCGTATTTCTGCCACTCTGAGACAGCTGTGTGACCCTGAATCAACAAGCACAACAAGCAAAGGACCTTCCACAGGATCTGTGCCGCTCACTTGGTTTCAGTGAATTTAAAGCCTTTGAGCTGAGGTAAACAGAAGAACTGAAGAATGTGGAAAAAAAGGCTAGGCTAGGACTTGAAGTGCATCATATTCTATAAAGCTCCTAGGATGATTCATTAATTTATCAGTAGACTTCAGCTACAGTGTTGCTGTTGTTTGCGTTTTAATATCAGGAGTTATCAGTCCAATTCTGTGATTATTTCACATGATCAAAATAGTAAGATTAGTAAATATTAACTTACTAACTTAAATCAATCATCATCAAGTTATCTTAAGAGGAGTTAGATAATGTAGCAAATACACTTTCTTGAAGAGATCAAAATTCATAGTATGTCCAGTTTAATGCTTCTGCCCATAAACTGTCAGTTTATCTTAGTATTAAGGCTGGAGACATGTATTCACTGCTGACATCCTTTCAATGACGATTCTATAGTTGCAAATGCAACTTTCACTCTGACTTTCGTCCACATTTGTGTGCGTGGTGAGCATCTCTGTTGCCTGCAATACAACATGTACATGTACATTCTACAGGAAGGTGGGTGTCTGCAAGATTAGCAATAAAGACAACGGAAAAGACGGTTTAACATTTAAAAGACACACAATGAAATGTCTAAACATCTGCAGTGATTAGAAGAATTGGATAAAGTGGGTGGCAGAAGAATAGGTGAAAGGCTTGACCGTAGAGGCGTGAATGAATCTGGCTCTGTAAAATTCCAATAAAATCAGTCTGAAAGTGTTTCTCAACCATCCTGTGGATAAAAACAAAAGATTCAACGATTATAATTATACAGTACCTCACCACTAAACTGAAACAAACCAACAAATATAAAACAACAGTTTGTATGAGTCTAAACTGACTCAACACTGGCTTCATCACCAGACATAGCAGAAGATTTATGAATTAAGTATGGCAGGGTTAGCGACCCTCATTTCCATGACTACTGTTCCTACTGGCAGCGGTTGCCCTCGCTGGGTGGTGAGGGTGGAAAGTGTGTGTGTGTGTTGTGACAGAGTCATTCATCTCACTGACACTTGTCAGAACCCAGCTGACCTACACCCATACAGAGGTTTTAATATGTGAATCCATAATGTGGCCGACCTCTGTCAAGGGCTGTTGACTGACTGGATGACCCCTCAGATATTTTGTCATGTGACCGGTAATCATCAGGTTGGAGCTGTGGTCTGTGGACAAGCCTGGCGGTCGGAACTTTTCAAATCCTGTCTTTATTATTATAACTAAAAGTCAAGATTAGCACAACAAAATATCGTGTTACTTTTCAAAGAAACATTTTACAGCATAGTCCAGATATTCTTTTTTCAACACAAAATGAAACAGTATATAGTATTGTAACACTTGTGTTCCCCCTGCCTGCAATAAAAATAGCTGTACAGTATGTGTGATTACATAAAAGCAGGAATCAATGACTGTAAAATCGCAGTGTCACAGGGCCAGCAGTGAGTCACATTTCTGTCTTATTTTGTGTTTTGTCACAAATATTCCCACTTGTTCATTTTTTATTTTTTTTGTTCCTATCACAATAAAATCTTTGAGAGGTGAGGAAATTCACTCAGCTATTTCAGCCTAGCCAGAAAGGCCTGTCCTGGGGACTGAGAGACAGGCTGCCTCTTTGAGCTCTGAGTTGAAGTAATTTCAGTACGGTAATTTTCCCTTTTCTCTGCAAGCGGGTTACCTATAACCACTCTGTCAGCTTTCTGAAAAATCCTCAGCGGGGGATTGCCAGCTATAAAGTGTGCATTAAAGAGATCTATCACGGAGTCACATCATTGACTGGGACTGGCACTGGTGTCCAATAATACAGTCTGCTTTCTCCAATTGCAAATGACAGACAGGGAGATTGGGGACAATAAACACATTCTACCTTCTCACACACACTCTCTCTTTATCTATGTCCCACTTTCTCTTGTTACAGTTTGATCAACAGATATTTCGCTTTCACATTGAACACTGAAGGTTTTCAATTTAGCCAAGCTTTGATTATGTTTCCTATTTCTATTGTCTTTTTTTTCTTAATCATAAGTGTTGATGACCTGTTTTGTTCTGTTATTGTATCTCTGCACTCTCCCTAACCTGACTACTGGTACAAATTTGTGAATCAATGTGTTTTACTGCACCATTTTTATCTTGCAGCAGGAAAATCTTCAGCCTTATGAAATGGGTCCGTGGAACATATATATGTATATATATATATATATATATATATATTGAAATACCAAGGGCTGAGAGAAGAGCTAGAAAAGATGTGGAAGGTGAAGGTAACAGTGGTCCCAGTGGTAACTGGAA
>JAUMHL010000018.1:24367284-24378094 GCA_032362345.1 Sandelia bainsii
TCTAATATGGACGAGCTGATCAAAGGTAAAACGTCTTTGAGCAGTCTAGTCGGGATGGGGTCTAAAAGACATGTAGACGCAAGAGACTGATTTAAAAAAAGTAGCAGGGGCAGAGATACTTTACCTGTATGCTGACTTTCAATCCCTAGTATAGTTAAAGCATGCTGGATCCTACATTTCTTATGCTGCAACCAAGGCATCATTTTATTAGAGTATCTGTACTTTGTAAATATCCATGTACTCCAAAGTGCAAAGTTTCCAGAGGTACCTATACAAATGTTTCTTGTTGTATTCTTTTTTTTTTTTTTCTTTATGTCCCGCTGAATCACTGCTCTACTTGCCTCTAATTGGCCCCCGGGGACAAATAAAGTTATGTGAACTGAACTGAATTGAATTGAGTTTCTGTCAAACCATGTAATAATCATGTGGTCAAAGGATTATGATCTGAAAAATGCTGTAATCCAAATGTGGACTTGACCCTGTAAATGGTTATTCTGCATGTATTGAATCAACTCGATTCTTTTTACCATGTTGAATTCACACAGCTTGCATAAGCATTTACTGAACAAAAATCCTCCCCAGAAGATGCATTTTTCTAAATTTTGTTTCATTTCTTCTAACCATAACCTGCAAATTTGAGCTTTTATGAAACATACTTTGTAACCTTGTTTTTAAAAGCACAGTATAATATTGTCATCATGTATTAGTCATCCTCATCCTCATGAATGACAGACTGTACACTGTTGTCCATGCTCATCAGGATTAATCAGCATCCCCTCCTGAAATGTCATTTTCTCAGAGTTGCTATGGCAACAGGTTGTGCAACTTCCACTGTGGGACTTATGAGTAACTGAGAATATTAATTCATTTTTGCATGTTAACATGCATGTTGTCAGCTGTAGGAAAATGGTATTTGGTTCATGGTGCATGGGTTAATTAACAGACAAACAGCTGTTTGTCTCCATGGAAATGTCTGACATGTTGCTCAACAAGCCTGTCACAGATGTGGGTGAGAGACACAGTGAGGGCTCGATGTCTGCCTGCACTCTGCCTTGTTTACAATAAAACAGAGGGCAGGTAGTCTTCACACACACCTTTCTGTGGTGATGAAATTACGGAAGAAAGCTGTTTCATTCATGTATATTCTTATCATGTAGTTTACTATACACAATACTAATACATATAGTATTATTCACCATTATTATTATCATTATTATTATTATTGGCTGGAACCTGTATTACTGGTGCATTAACCTGTGGATTATACTGCTATATTGTAGTAGTATTTCTACTACTGTAACAAGCCTTTAAGCAAATATTTGGTGTATTATTGGTCTTTAGAGATGCAGATTCCAGTCCTCTAAATTACCACCCATACTGTACCTTAATTTTTTTTCAGCTACATAGAAGGAATAATAAAATGAAAATTCGTAAAATTATAAGGCTAATGTTACACCACAACTCATTTCTCTAGTGCCAGTACCAGGTCAAAAAATGTAATTAAACATTTAGATTGGTGACCAAATAGTTTAAAAACTAATGAAATTCATATCAGCCTCAGTTTAACTTTGTGCTTAGTGATAATAGATATCGCAGATATTAACACACTATCATCCTAAACTACAATGATGAACATCAACAACATTAAACCTGCTTAACATCACCATGTTAGCGTGGGCAGTGATTACATGTCAGGTTGTTGATGCTAGCATTAGCTCACAGCTGAATCATAAATAGTAAGAAATTATACTGCAGTCGTTCTTATTTTGCACATTATCACATTACAGACATTTGAATTTGTGACTGAATCTGTATTCACACACTTTCACCATACATGCATATATACAAATGTAATCACTCATATATATATAATTTTTGTTTGTTTTACTGTGTTGTAAATTTAATTTGAAATAGAAAAAAAAAAGGTGTTTTTCTCAACAATCTACACATAATACCCCATAATGACAAAGTGAAAACATATTTGGGACTGTATTAAGATTCACAAACTCAGCTAAGTTCTTTGTAGAAGCCCCTTTGGCAGCAGTTAAATCCTTGAGTCTTCTTGGGAAAGTCTTTACAATCTTCTCATACATACATTTAGACAGTTCATCCCATTCTTCCCAGCAGATCCTCTCATGCTCCATCCCATTGGATGTGAGGTGTCTATGAACCGCCATCTTCAGATCTCTCCACAGATGTTCTTTGTGGTTTAAATCTGAGCTTTGGTTGGGCCACTCAATGACTGTCAGAGACATGAATTGTTGCCAATCTCAGGTCTATTGTACTCTGGAGCAGAATCATGCTGGCACCATCATGCTTCACTATAGTGATGAAATCAGCCAAATAATGAACAGTGTCTATGTTTGCCACACACAGTGCTTGGGGTTATGCCAAAATAATATAATTTGGTGTCATCAGACCACAGAATCTTTCCCCTCATACCTTTAAATACTGTTTGACAAACTTTAAACTGGCTGTAACTTCCAGCTAATCACTTTTACTACCGTAAATGCCTGACTGATGGAGTGTTACTGAGATGTTTGTCCTGCTCCCACCTCTGCAGAGGACATTTGAAACCCTGTTAGAAAGCAAAGGCTTTGAATATGTTTCATTTAGTGAGTGATTCAATTATTTAAATTTGATTTCTAAAAACAAGTTTTCATTTTGTCATTGGTCAGTAGTTACTCAGTGTAGATTTATGAGGAATGGGGGTCAGGGGTCCTGAGTTATGTAGAGAATGTCCTACATGCTTTTACCTTGCGACATTGCTTCCTGAAGAATGAAAATGAAATGAAAAGCTCCTGCAGGAGCAGTCAAGGTAACACGAATTAGAAAAAACGTATTGTTCGGTTATAAGTCCCAGCCAGCTTCCAAGCTTTCCACATTCCTGCAGCAATGCTCTGATGACCATTTGATTGATAGGCCATGAAGAGCAGTACCTGGGAGCTTCAGCAACCAGGGATTGAATACAAGCTCTCCGTGTGCATTCTAATAAGACATTGACTTCCACAGGAATTGGACTCACACCAGTACAAGGTTAATCTAGATGTCAACACCTGATGAGTGTGCAGCGTATTGCCGTGGGGCGACATCCCCATCTTCCCATCCACTGTGGAAGCATAGTGTGGAAAGTGATTCTTCTCTCTAGAAGGAAATCTAGAGGTTGGTATTTCGGTGCTCCTCTGCATGTCTGTTCCTCCTGGCATTTTAGTGACTGACCTGATTACATGCTTGCTTCCTGTCCACCCTCGTCACACTGCTAAACACCTCTTTGACATTCTCAAAAACACTTTTAAAAAATCAGGTTGGATGCAATATGATGCAAACTTTAAGTGTTGTAATTTTCATAAACAAAACTAATATTTAAGGTAAACTGGTGTCCAGCACTGTTACAGGACATCCATGTGGTCATTAGTTTATCACTGTCCATAAAGAAATTTTCAAAAATAAGTTTAACCAATGTCTAATGTTATATTAACCACATTCTGTCAGTTACTGTATACACCTTCAAAAGAAAGATAAAACGGCAACATGCTTTCTTTAACCAGATTATATGGAAAGAAATCAATTAATTTTCAAGAGTTTTAAAATATGCTGAAAAAAAGAAAACTATTTAAAAAACTAACTTAAATATATCAAATTGTGACAGTGGAATTGTCCTTCTTTGCTCAGAGGCACAGCTGACTGAGGGAAGAGATTCTTAAGCAGATTCATCATGCTGATTTTTAAAGCCAGCTTCGTTTGGTTTGGTTTGTACTAAGCATTGGCACTTACCCTCTAGACTGCTGCCACCGTGTAGCTTTCATGAGGGATTCAATGAGGGAATTAATTTATATAATACACGAGCAGTTGACATGCAGTGTGAAGTAGTAGTACATGTGCTTTTAATACTGTACACACAGCACCTAGTCTGAAATGCAGGCACTCAAAAGATGCAAAAACCAGCTAAAGCATCACCAATGAGTATCACCCACTTGACCCTGAACAATTACTTTGACCAAACACCGTATTTAGGAGGCACTTGAAGCCACAAAATCTCATTTCAGTGGTAATTGCCACCCATTCCCCTACAGTGGATTCACTTAACCCCCAGAAACCTTCTGATTCTCACTCGCCTCTTCCTGTCACACTCTGTCTAATCCTTCCACCACACCACCTCTTTTGCATTTTGTCAAAATTCATTTATTTTCTCTGCTGATCAACCTAATTAGAAGGAAGGCTTGTGGTGAAAATATGTCTTTATTGCTGTCATCATCAATATCACACTCCTTATCTGGGTCACTGCACACTGATTGGCTGTAAGGAAAACGGAGTGGAAATTTTCCATTTTGTTCAGAGCCTTTCATGTTTCAAAAGTACACCCACTGGGGAATCTATGTGCATATTGAAGGGGTAAACAGTTAACAGGTCTCCTTTTCCCACAAACAACTTGTTGTGTAGAGATAAAAAAAAAGATGCAGAAATAGAAAATAGGCAAGATAAAGGTTAGGCTGCCTTCTGGGAAATGAAGGCTCTATTCAATCACACTTGATAAGAAAGCCCTGGGGATTAGTCAAAGGCATTCTCCCTGGGTGGTGAGAAGCCAGCTCTGGGCTCACGTACTCAACAAAAAGCACTGTTTACAGTGCGATAGCATAGGAGACTGCTTTGAGGCAGAACAGATTATGATTTCACAACTTATCATACTGAAGAAGCATTTTTGATCAAACAGTGGAGAGTTTTGTATTCAAGGTCAATACATTTGCTTGTGTGTCTGCAGATAAGAAAACAGCGAGGTATTGAATTATGTAATGATCATCAGTGTAGCTTCTTATTTTGTTTGTAGAAACTCCTCATCAAAAATGAGTTTGCCTACTCATCTTAGCACCAAAGAGCAGAAGCAGACAACCCTCAGCCCCCGCTTCCTGTCCTTGTGTTTTCTATAAAGCTGCCACAGTTATTGATGAAGTTCAATACCATCTCATTCAAGGCGAGCTGACACAGCTGAATACAGTTCAGGATTATTTTGACAAAAGAAGACAAACCGTCTCCAGCACAGAAAGTGAATCATTTCCTTGTAGTCATTTTGTGTTTTTGAAAGACACAGATACGAGTGAGTCAGATAGCCTGACTGAAGTACTTGAAAGCAAATGCACTTTTAAAAGCAATTTATAAATGATGCCTTTTCTGTATATGTTTGGATTGTCACTCAAATGGATGTGTTGAAGCACTTGATGCTGACAAGCAATGCTGGACTACCGAGAAGCAATCTGCCTGAAAAGCAAAATATATATAGAATATACAGTATTCGCTTTAAAAACATTCTCAGCAAGAGCTTTCACATCACAACTATGTGGGGCGGTTCACCAAAGACCAGTCAGCATGAGAAGGAAATGGAAATAAACGCAAAGTTCTGTAAATAAATGTTGTTTGGCATCTGCAAAACGTAGCATTAACAATTTCCATCACTTGGGTTTTCAAAGTCCGACACCCCACACAGGAAATCAAAAAACTTAATATATTCTGTTTTATTATTATTCTTTATCTTCTTCCATTTGGTGAATAATTGTGCCCTGAGCTTTGGCGCTACAGTTCCCATAATTTGTAGGCTTTGGAAGATGTAGACAGAAAGTACAAGGTTTCCATGGGCAGCATGCTGAGTCCTGTTTCCTCATATTTTGGCACTATTAGAAGCAAGCATAATTAACTTTCAGTAGTTCCTGTTTGCAACAAACCTCGAGACAACGATTAATGGAACTTGACATTGAACTAAATCTAAAAACATGATTATTCTCACGCAGGTTATAAAGCGTCTTTTCTTTGTGACTTCTAACACTTTTTCCTGTTTCCCATTACAGGAAAGTGTGAATCATAGTGACTCTAAAAATATGCGTATGTCTGTGTGTTCGGATTTAACAGAGTTTTGACTATTTTTAACGCAAACTGTGGCATCGGCACTCTAATGGTTTTAAAATACCTTATTTTTCTCTGTGAGCTGTGTGTCACAGCAACTGCGTCAGCTTTAAATGCTAACTGTGTTGACAAGCGGGACAAATCAACAGGTCAAACAGCAATCGCTTACTTCCTGTTGTTTTGCAGAACATCAGAATACACCTGCCTCACGTCTCTCCCCCCACACTTCCTCTGTAATGACTAACATTTTGAAAACCTCTGTATCTTGATACTGGTGTAACCTGCACTTTGGGAGTTTTTTTTTTCTTTTTCTAGAGCACAGTTAGTTATCTAATATCAACTATCCAAAAATTTTAATAACAAATCGTCGGAGTTCTTCAGAAGCTACCAGATGCAGCTACAGTAATAAGCATTTAAAGTAGTCCTGTGTGTAACTGTACTTATGTACGTGGCTGTATGTGATGTGTTTACATTTTATCTAAGCTGTGAACATTTCTCAAGATGTTGTTACAGGCCACAGTCGCAGCACAGGGG
The DNA here is from genome assembly GCA_032362345.1 of Sandelia bainsii. Taxonomy (NCBI): domain Eukaryota; kingdom Metazoa; phylum Chordata; class Actinopteri; order Anabantiformes; family Anabantidae; genus Sandelia; species Sandelia bainsii. Next base: position 24,373,711 of record JAUMHL010000018.1, read on the forward strand.
ATTTGAAACTGGACCCCCAGACTAGACCACAAATATGACATGCATGCACAAACGCACAAACTCACAGGGGAACGTCAGCTCACAAGACACAGTGTAATTGCAAATCAATAAACAATTACAGTATCGCCATCACAACACACTGCTCACTGACCTCAAATCCCTCGGCACTGACTGTGTCTCCATTTTCAGTTGTTTGTTAGAGGGCAGCTAAAAAAATAATGGGATGGCTGTGATTTAATATGTGGACACACGCCAATGAAGCCTCAAGCCACAAATTAGAAAACAAATTCTGAATTGCGTCTCACATGACGGTCGCTGTCATGAAGTAACTGGGTTGTGGGGCATCCTGGTACCAAATGGTTAAGACAACCAATTAGACAACAGTTTTAACACTGTAAACCTCAATATTGTAACCCTACTGACAATTAGGGTATTTCAACTGCAGGAACATACCTGAACCGTAACCTGGAGCTTGTAGGGTAAAGCTGGTCAGTTCTGGTTTGCTTTTCCACTGAGGTTTATGTTTTGTTATTTGTTGGTTGCCCCTGCTATGCTAATGCTTCAGAGTATATAGCTCTTACCTTTATCCAATCACAGGTGACAGCCCCACATGTACCTTTTCCCTTCCCCTGCAAGTTCCTGGAACTGGAATTTGTACAGACTCCTGAGGGATGCTAAAATTGAGCTCCCGAAACTTGCCTCCAAAACAGACCGAGGGCAGTGGACACAAAAGCAGAACCTGAATCAAGTCCAGTTCTGGCTCACTAAGTTCCTGCTGTTCTGAATGTTTACTACAAAGAACTCTTCTAGCTTATAATATCTTGGCAATACTTGACTCAGTCATTTTTGTGGACAACAGTGATTATAAATAAAACAGGTTAAATAATGTTTTAACCTGAAAAAAACAATGTTGCTATAACCCCTTTCCAGGGCAGGATTATGAAAAGTGGGGTGTACATACCCAGTAGAAATTACAACCCACTAATTTCCCCATTTACCTGTCGCAGTAACTTTCAAGTGAGTGACAAAATCCTGCCTTAATAATGTGAACCACAGGTCATTTCTTCCTTTGGCAGAATGTTTTTCTTATGAAACGTCATGCTGCGTTAGTTACTACAAGTTCCAGTTTGCACTATAACCCTGAATGACATAAATTACCTGGATTACTTTCGATACTAAAGAAAATGTCAAAACATGCTGATTATGAAGAAAGATATTCAAGTTGCTTTTTTTGGATAATTTCTGGACCTTTATCCTTGACAGACATCAGAGACACAGCATTACTAGGTAACGTGACTAATTCTGAAAAGAATATGTGTAAATGACTTCTGTGTTCACAATAGATCCATCTCAATTAAAAAAAAAGTCTTTCAAACTGTGATGTTGTCCGGCTAAAGTAGAAAAACACTGAATATGTACAAACTTCACAGCTGTTCATCTGTAGCTGGTCCAAACCTGTGACCTTAGAGAAAACTCTTGAGTTCATTAAAGAAGTGCAGATAACGGAGACTCACAGTGAACTCACGCTGCTCAGCTTTCTAAAACATTTAGATAAAGACAAGATTTAGTCAAATTCACACACCTTTATAAGACAGGACAAAATGGAAAAGGAGATCGTCTGATTGTTTGAAGACATTTTCTTAAGAGAGTCACATTAATACAAAGATCTATCATGGAATACCAGTATTTTATATACTGCAGTTGTTATACCACATTTTTATAATCTGTAACATGTGTACATGGTAATATGCCAACTTTGCTTCAAAAAGTGTTCAGTTAGTTTCATCCAAGGAAAGAAAAAAACAAAAAGAAAACTTTTAAAACAATATTCAACTCACCATGAAAAGGATTACAATACCCTGCAAATGCTCACGGTCTGTGTCATAATGTCTTTAAGCGTTTATCTTAACCACAAGAGAATACACAAAAACTCAATGCTTTGGGTAACTCATTGGATTTGATCCTGCCTTTCATATAAAATACTTGAAGTAACCAAATACTCGTTAATGATTTACATAGTCCCAAGGAGAACAGAGACAACACTGTGATACTGTGAGAATTCATGTTGATATAATGGAGAAGCCAAGTGAAGAGTTCCACTCCAAAACGTTAGATATCCACATACGACATAAAATAAAATTGTTGCCTGAGGTTTGTCATTCAGTGTCTGAGACATCTACAGGATCCACGCTGTGAAAATTAAATCATGTTCTCAACTGAGCACTTAATTACAAATGATTCTTTAGTAATATCATTTGGTTATTTTGCTGTGAAGCGTTTTGGGGGTCACGTTTTACTGTCACATTTTGGAACAAAACTCTTCATGTTTTACAGTTCATTAAATACTGTAATTACCCAAAAAATATGGGATGTGTAATACCACACAATTAGCTGAACCTCTGCAGTGATTATTATTTTTGAAGTACCGTCCATAAATGAACACAGTTGTTTACTCGCTTCAGTGGCTCCTCTCTGGTTGTAACGGAAGAGGTTTTTTATCAGAGCAATAGACAGGTGTGAAACCTCGTCAATGCTAAACATGCAAAGGCCACAAGTGCGAGGAAGAAGAGTGACTGCGAGTAATGTACAGTTGATGAGAAAGAAATGAGGATAATAAAAAAATGCAGTGTTTTTATTTTGTTGTTCTAAATGAAATGTAAGGGAGGAAGCAAAGGTGTTCTTTTTCATGGTTTGCGAAGGGGTGAAGAGAATATCTTAAAGCAATTGTTCAACATTTTGGGAAATGCCCTTATTTGCTCTCTTGCCAAGCGTCAGGTAAGAAGGTAGATACAATGCTCATGTCTGCCCAGTAAATGTAAAAGGTACTGTCAGCAGCTGGTTAGCTTAGCTTACCATAAAAACCTCTAAAGCTCACTAATTGTTTAGGGAATGAGAAATTTGGCTGGAAACCTTATTCTGACATGGTTACTGTTTTATACTTCGTTTTTTTGTACAGTTTAATTAGATGTCATGTAGAGGCTAGTGGCAGTTCCACCAGCTTTTATAACTCAAGGCCATCTCTAGCAAATCTCTCACAAAATGCCATCAACTGCTGCATTTGCTATTTTAAGTTAAAACGTTGCGATTTTAACATAGTTAAACTGTATTAGCATTCAAAAAGCAGCAAACAGTCAGAAATGTATCAGCACAGCATTGTGGGTACTTAGACCTTTATCCATAATTCTGACTAATTCTCTCTTTTTGTTACTTTAAAACAGAGCTGCTCAACTCTCCCATTGATTTTTGTTTCTGTGAAGATTCTCATTCAGCCAGCTGAAGTTGTCTAGAAGTTGAGTCATGGCAACTAGACTTCTTTCTTGTAAAGTTAAAACTTTCACTATTCATCCAAATAGCTTTACAAGAAAGAGGTCCAGTTGCCATGACTCAACTTCCAGACATTGATTCTTGTTCTTTCTCAACAATGACATTTAAACCATAAATCTAGGACTTATGTGAAATTATGTACCTGTATGTAAAAGGCAGCAAATCTGCAATGAACACTAATTACTTTACCACTTTAATTATTTTTTTAAATTATGAATTTAGTCTTATCTAGACATCAAGGCAATTTTAGAGGAGCTTTAGAGGTGTTGGTATAGTAGGTGGATTTTGACCTCTTTTCTTGTTGTCTTTATGCTAAGCTAACCATCTCCTGGCTGCAGCTTCATATTTAGCTGACACATTATGAAAAGTATGTAACTCCTAGAAAGAAAGAAATGTATCCTCCCAAAGTCTTGCACAATTTTGTAATATTTTCTAAGCCTGTTTATGCTACATACACGTGTGACTAACAAATGGTTTACGTATATTCTAAGTTACAAATATTTTTTTGTGGGAGTGGAAAAGCAGTTTCACACCAAAAAGTCTGAAAATGACATAAAAGCTTCTCAAAGCGTGTGTAAGTGTTTGAGAGGTGTGGTGTAATACATTGTATATCAACGCCTTATTCTCGCCATAAAAGACAAAAGAACTGAAAAGTGAATATGAGGTTTCATCACCTCTTTGGAAAAGTGTCAAAGTGTTGAACTATGGCTCCGAGTCGTCCCCCATTCTCCAAAGTCTCTGTGATTCGGTGTCAGTGGGCTATTTGAACTGCATTCACAGCCATTCACCTGCACCACCAAAGACAACTTACCAGCACTGACACAGATAATTCCCAAAAGAAATCTCCTTTAGATTAGGATGAAAACAAATACCATAGCTTTATACTTTAGCCAACCACATCACAGTCAGAAAATGAACCAAAATAATGTCCGAAAAAATAAGTTAACATAATTCTGACACATAGAATTTTACAATATGTACATTATTTTTTAAATTAAAATAGATTTGTCGGTTGTCTGATTGGGTAAGTCCTCTCTAGAGAGGGGGGGGGGGGGGGGGG